>JAOTQQ010000001.1:138026547-138052074 GCA_026546715.1 Gallinago undulata | reverse complement strand
AGGCAATTATTGAAAGCAATCAACACATGTAAATGGTAATGACTGTAGGCATACTTGACTGTGTTTTAAATACTATGCTCATGTTTACAGCATTAGTACCTTTTGCAAAGGCAGGGGAGAAATATAGCCTTTATGAAAAAAGCCCATAAATTTATTTTACTACAAAGTACCTTTAATTACTGCTGGAATAAACTTATTGCTAAGTTTAGGACTGACTATAAACTTAAATGCAGGAATCCTTCAGTCTGTCTTTTATATTCAGGACAAGTAATGAACACTTTATAAAATATACTCAAGAATATGTATTTTGCTTAATCTTCCATGTTGTTTTCCCTCTGTTAAAGAAGTCCTGGCACTCAAACAAGCACAATTAAAATTCACATTGTTCTCTACTGAACAAGCTTACATTTGTCAAGTATGAAATTCATAGACTGTATTCTAATCAGCAGCCCAACAAAAGAAAGGAGATTAGCACTGCAGTCAGCTATCAAAAGATATAGACAGTAACCTGGAGACAACGATTCCTATAATCTACTTCTGGACCACTGGAGTGTTACAATAGAAAGCATGATAGAAGAGACACACTGTTTCAGATAAAAATACTGATGTAAGAAAAGGACTGACCATTGCAACATGTAAGATAGAACTGCAGAGAAGACACTTAGACACTGATCAACCTGCTACTCTTCCTTGTGTAACCTCAAGAAAAGAGGCTGAGTACAGGAAAGGGACAACCACACAGCTCTATTTTCAAGTTACTAAAAACTCCAGAACACTTTTTAAAAATTAGGTTTTCATGGTAGCATTCTTTTACTATACCTTCATTCTGCATGACACTGTTCTAGAAGGATGACCATGATCATGCAGAAACTAAGTGCAAATCACATAAGACAAACACCCAAGTCTCCAGTTTAAGAACAGTCTAGCATATGTGGATTAGACAGATCAGGAAGAAATATCTCTTCTTGAACCTTTCTTTTTGTTTATTTTTAACTGATTAACTTTAAATTTACAGCAACCTCCAAGCTCCATGGGAACCAAGGTCTGTAATATATTTGCTCCAGTTATATTTTCTAGTGCAAAATCTGGAATTCCTTTTCCTCCAAATCATTATAAAATCCAGTCAATTTACCTCATCTTTGCTCTTGGAAGCAAAGGTAAAACAGACATTTAATTGTAACAACTAGTTGCTAAATTTAAAATAGTAGTAATTCTCAAGTTGAGTCAAAGCAGTCTTATTAACTCATTAAGTTTCCTCAAGAGAATCACTGCCTGACTAAATAATGCCTTCCAAGAGGCTCCAAGAAATTTTTAAATCCATCCTAGACAGATCACAGAGTAAGACAGCACAAGGCTGCAGGTGTACATAAGTATACTTCTTACATCTTTTCCTTCTGAGAATGGCAATAAACCAAGCAGTAAATCCTACAAAAATTCCTATATGCGGCAAGGTTTGACAGAGGCCATGATCAGCATGTCCCATAGCTATGTTACGCTAATCAGCTATCAGGAAAGTAATTTAAAGCATTCTATGTTTAGAAAGCACTAGGATGGCATCTGAAAGTATGTATCAAGAAACACTAATACTCACACTATTTCCATATATATTTGCAATGGTTATAATTTGTTTTTCTGGCATGTTTTGAGGCTGCTGCAGAAATTTTATTTTGCAATTCTTTTCAAGTGAAACAACCAGGTATCAAAACTACTGTAATGTGAGATGACTATACATCAACTATAACTGTAACAACACTTTAAATGGGGGGTGGGGTGGGTGGGTGTTGACTTTAAAAAGAGAGAGAAGCTTCAAAATTGAAAAGCATTCCATTCTTAAAAAGAGATGGCACAGAAAGCCGTCATATCAAAATACCCAAACCCTTGCCTTAATATGACAACATACAATACACATAGTCAAAATACATGAACTGATAAGAGATTATAAGAATACAATTGTTAATGTACACAATTAAAAATTATGTAATATAGTGAAAAAGTTTTTTAAGGAAGTTATACTAATTGAAGCTGAAAACTAATGCAGACCCATGACAGGAGCAAATAGGAGAAGATGTTGACCACAGAAATTCAAAGACTTGAATGAATGCTAAGGAAAAGAGACTCCTAACTCTGAGCTAGAACAGAGATGTTCATCACACAGAGTCAGAATCTGAAAAGCCTGGGATAAGCAAGACTTATCCACAGAAGTATTTGCTGTAAGAGTCTGAAAGAGTCACTAGATCTTTTTATTTATTTAATTCACACATGTGAAACATATGTGACTATCCTCTTGGTGTAAAGCTTTGCAATGCAAACTACAGTAACAAATAAAGCAATTATATCAGCCAGAGCAAAACTAACTTAACCATTCATTGCACAAATAACAAAACACTTGTGTAATTCCCAGTGTTTGCCAATGAATAATAGACATGTAAATAACATAGTAACTATTTTAGCTACACACTAGACATGCCAGTCACACTTATTATCCAGCATGACATTCCACCTTACGGGGCAAGAGTAACTATGCAGCAGGATTGCAGAAATTCTCTCTTAATAGGTAATGTACACATCTCATTGGGATAAAGTTTTTAAAAATTTAGTTTTGCAAGTATACCATGCATTAATACTGTATAAATACTACTGAAATATATGAATCCCTACAGATTGACTGGTTTACATCTATTTTAGACAGATAGCTGAAATCTACATAGTCAGGGCAACTCTGACCATCCACCTGCACCAAAAAGCATCCCAAAATGTCAGCTTTCATACAGGAAAGCTTGCTAGTGTAGATTATTTTTCAGGTTAGTTTTAAGGAGAATAAAACACAGAAAAAATTGAAACTGCTAGAAGGAAAAATAGTTGTACTGCCTTTTTTTTTTTTTCTCTGATTTATCATAGGTCCTTATAAAGTCTTTGTTTCACACCAATTAAGATCCTTGTTTCTGACATCTTTCCTTACAATGTGTAAAAAGCTGACAAGAGCCAGAGTGGACTACAGCCAGTCTACAGCCTGATTTGCCCCATCTGGCTAGGGAAACGAGAACATAACTTGCTGCAGGAACAATAAAACACAATGCAGCAGGGGCTGCGACTGGGGCAGAAAACACCACGGCAGGGTTTTTGCCCTGCAACCTCTGTCTCTAATGCATGTCCATGTAGCGACAGCCAGTCACCTTTCACATCTGGATCCCTGCAATCTGTACTCCTAAGCAAGCATTGAGATGGCACTTCTGTAACAGACGGCATGAGACAACCAAAAGCAAATTTGTTGTCCCAGAAGAAATGTTCCTCCTAGTGCAAGAAAAGACTTCACTGCAGTGAATTGCTAAAAACAAATAGGAAAAGTGTTCCTTGTTTCCTTATTACTTTTAAGGTTAGGTATGCAGTCCAACGTGGAATGGCTCACCTCAGTTTTGCTCCTCCCCAAGTTGGGCAGCTACAGAGAGAAAAGTCCTTGAGCAATTCACACCATACCCCTAGCCTGCAAAACACCCTGAAGCTGGCATTCAGCCCACAGTGTGTAAAATGCTAGACCACTTGGGGAAGGGTGTGGAAGAGACAGCTTAAGGTCAGAGAAGTTTGTAGAAGAAGAGAAATGAACCCAGGTCTTTAGAAGCCTCGGACAGCACCCCAACCACTGGACTATGCTCCCTCTATTATTTTGGAACTGTGCTGTGAGTCAGAAAAGCAGAGTTTGTGGTTTTGCTATTTTAGTTCTATGACAGGACAGTCTGAATAGCTAGAAAAGAATTTTGTTTGCTAACTAACAGAAGAATAATGTCTCAAAAAAAAAAGTTTTTATTCCTGCAACGCTTCTGAATTTGAAATGGAAATGAACATTTCAGCCTATCACAATCTTGCTTCTAGTTAATCTTGGCTTCTAGGCTAATGACGACAGACCAAAACAAAGATCAGAACTGTGAGCAAAATACTGCATGAATACTGCTTAGTGAAAGAAAGCTAGTTTTCTGCTTCTAGAAGTAACTCATATATAAATTTGCCAAATTAAGTCACACTTTTTTTTCTTCACAGTTCAGCAATCCATCTGCCAAAACAGATATTAGCAGGTATTGTGCCTTACTACTGAAGTATCTTCAAACTCATGCAAGACATTAGCAAAAAGCAGGTAGAATTTATACCCATACTATCAAGTCTGAATATAGGCCTGAAGATTTCTCACACTGTATTATGCTACCATCTACTGGTTTACATTAAGTTAAACCTCTGAATTTTGCCTTCAAACCATTCACTTTCCAATAAAATAAAAATTAAAAAAACCCCAACAAACAAGAATCATCACAGTTTCTACAGGAGCTTAAAATTATTTATCCATAGCAAGTTGCTAACTTGAAATTTTCTAAGGTGATTCTGCAATTCTACTCAGCTTTTGTCTTCTTTTTTAAGCAGGTACAAGAGTAACTATTACATTTGTTCAAAACATTTTTAAACAAGATATACCAAACTCATCCGCTCATGTACTTACATTCGGCTAGCTTCAATGTTTTCAGAGTGAGGTTCTCCTGGTGATCTGCAAATACAGATACAAAACCTTAAGCACTGTTTGTTATTTTAAATCATTACAATATTAAGAGTTAGGAAAGGTGGAAAGTAATGATTATGTATTATTGCCACTAAAAGCATTAACTTTTATGTACTTGCACGTTGAATTTGTTTGACCAAATTCTAAAAGACAGTTTATAACATAAAACCTGACAATACAATTAAATCAAATTTCTCTAAGAAGGACACTACTGTTTCCTCGCAGCTTAACTAACAGCAGCCATTAGAGGAGAGTTCTGCTGGCAGCACTTCTGTATTCAGGTTGCATTAGTGCACCCCTTCTGGGCTAATTCTTCATAACAACTTCTGTAACCAAAATGTATATTCAAAAGTTCATCAGTGATCAACTGTTACTAACAGATTCTCAGCACAGCTGGACTCTAAGCAGCAGCTCCCAAGCAGGTCTCAACAGAACGTAAAAAAAATAAATTTCATCTGTCTCTCTACTTGAATTTATGGACGTAATCTCAGAGACCAGAAGCGTCAAAGGCAGCTTCCTGTTTCTTCTGTCCAGACACCAGGTCAGCCACTAATATTCAAAACTAGGTGTTATTGCCTGGCATTTTTGACATACAAGCTGCACTTGTGTTCAGCATGCTAACTCCAATGACTAAATTTAGAGTAATTTATGGGGTATAGTGCCATATTATTTTAAGTAGGCTAAATTAGAGCTGTTTAGCTCCTCCTTATCCTCATCTTCTTCCTTATACCAGTACTAATTCGAGTGTGGGGTTTGGGTTTTTTTTTAATTTATTTTTAGAAGATCATTTTTCTCCCACCCTTCAGGACTTCCCCCTATCCAGTGAGTTTGTAGCCAGACAAGCCAGGAGACCAGGCAGTATGAATGCAGCAGTTTTTACTCCAAACACCTTAAGCTGCCTTGAAACAATATCCTGAAGAACCTTATCCAATCTTCACTTGGGTATAGATTTTGGTACAGCTGACCAGAACTGCCATGCTGGATATATTGCATGAGGAGTGGAAATAGAGCACAGCCATTGCAGTATAACTCCATAGCTTACATGAACAAATACGCCTTTCATGACAGAGTTTTCTCAAAACAGAAGTGAGCTAAAAACTGCAAATAGAACTCCCTTTGTAGGTTTCCACAGAGTTTGCTAGAGGACTTCAGTCAGCACAGTTAAGCAGGCTTTGCCATAGCTTTACTGGGAAAAATCCTTCTGTATAGAAACAGAATTTCTGATTCTTCTAATTTACTATATGACTATCTATACTATTCTAAGTGCTATTGGAAGTAGCCACCTGTAGCCCGAAACATTTCCTTTTCCCTCTGTTTCATTGTACTACCTTCCTGAATGGTTCTTCCTATTAAAGCCTGGACTATTCTCCAAATTCTCTTCTAAAAATCTTAGTCCCCCTACTGACATAGCAGATCTTAGTAACTTTCTGGATTTTACCAAACTGTACTATATTAACAGATCCAGTGCCTAGAAAGCATTTCTGGCAGATAACTTAAAATTCCTAAGCTAGCTGGACACTATGCAGCAACAGATGATGCAAAACACAGGCAGTTACTTGTTTATATTCCAAGTTATAAATTTCAACTGACGCTATGATGGAATTCTGAACCAACTAATTTTATACTCATGCTTAAAATGCAAATAACCTCTAACTGGAAAATAACAAAACCTACCCAAATTTGGTTCTCTGTTTATTTCCTCACTCAAAGTTCATAACTGACGAGATAGTTGCTAACAAAAAATAATGCTCAACAGCAAAACAAATAAAAAATGGAAAAAAAAAAAAAGAGTATTTATAGTCATCCCGGCTAACTCTTCCATTCACAGCCAGGACTTCAGAAACTGATAGCAGAGATCTTGGAAGCTTGAGGAGGTTGCTATCTTTTAGTCATAGGAAATACAACACAATGAGGCTTTGGGTAGGAGTAGTGCTTTAAGTTGCTATGAAAACACAAATGAAGTAGTGGTGCTAAAACAAAAACATCATGAGTATTAATCAATTTGCACCTTTAAATTACACAGCAATATGAAAAATTACAGAAAAAGAGAAGATCAGCCTCTTAACTTATCATGTAAAAAAGGCAGCCTGGTGATCTGTAATACAAACATGTAAACATAGCTATCAGTATATCCAAAGACTTTTCCTATCATCATTTGTACGAGTTTTATCTGGGTTTTGAACAGATAGAGCAGTTCAGTACATGCTATTTCACAAAAATATTTCTTCTGTAAGACAACAATATAGGAAAAGGCAAGAATTTCAGGAAAGTTCAGAAAAAAATAAAACCTAGTTGAGTCAAAAAATTTTTGGTAAAGTAAGGTAAGTGGTTCTACAGAAAACAGGGATCAAATTCCTTCAGCTTACTGTTTTCTATAACATGTGCAGACCTCCCGTAACTGTGATTTGCAGAACCTATTATGCACTTATTAACCAGATTTAAAAAGGTTTCAAATGACAATGTAAGTACCAAATAAAATGAGCTTTCAGTACTCATTTAAACAACATGGAAGATCAATCCAATTACAGGAATTGTAGCTGTTTGTGGAGAAGATATTTATTCTGCAATACCCAATTGTTTACAAACAAGATACCTTGTTATTCCTCTGAGCAGGCAACAGTACTGAAAAACAACTGTATAATATGGCAAAGTATCTCTTCATCATGCTTAAAATATTAAACAAGAGTTCTGTTCAGAGAAAATCTCAGAGCAAATGCTCTTACAAATTTCAGCTTTGAATTAGATCGTAGATACTGATCACAAGACACCAACTAATCTGAATACTGCAGCATGAGCTAGCAAATTCAAATGATGGCTCACTTCCAGTAACACAGGGAACAACTTCTCCATTCTGCAAGCCACTCCTTTTACCTCCACTGTACCTCCCTAGGAAAGAAAAGTAAAGGTATGCAAGCCTAGAAATTTTATCATCAGACCTCCTTGACAAATACATTTAAAAAAAAAAAAAGGAACAAATTGCTTTAGTCAGTATGGTAAACAATTTATACTGAATGTCAGTATGACAGTAAAAACCACCAGAGACTTTTAAGTGATATTACTGCTCTTAAGAGGCATACCACAGAGCGCCACAGTGCTCATATTTTTTAAAATGAGGCAGGGACAAGCTAAATGAGCTTTGTAATCACTCTAAGCAAAAGAGTAAGTCAACTTTGTCAGCTGACTTATCTTAAACAAACAATATACCTTAATACTATTTATAAAACTAACTGCAAGCCATACCAATGAAATACCTGTTAATATAAACACTATACTGAAAATGATCCTTAGAAACAACACTGTATGCTTTATACTTACCTTTTACAAGCTGTGGCCATTCGGTGACATCAGGGTGATCACAATTTTGAGTCACTGATTAAAAACGAGTTGTCACACCAATCCTGTATCACGCTGGGCTAAGCATAAGCTTAACAACTCTAAATAAGTAAAAATAATTTAGTTAAAAGTCCTTAATTATTTTCAGCCAGTCCACTAAATAAAAACCATAGATCAGAAGAAAAATACTGATGCTAAATGTTTTATCTGCAAGATTAAGACCTACAGCGCAAAAATTAGTTCACTTTTGAATGGCATTCTAAGACTTCGAGTAACTCACTACTGTACACTCAACTCGTAAACTTGAAAATTCACCAACTTATTTTTGGCCTCCGTAAAAAAAAAATAAAAAAATAAAATCAACCAAAACCCATCTCTTGGACCCGTGGAAAGCAGTCGACACCAAGACAACAAGCATTCAAAGATTTGAAACCACGTGCGTAAATATGAACTGGAATTTCTAACTAGTATAAAATTCCATTAGTTGCTTCACTGCTACAACTCAATATCGCTATTCTAATGAGGCTCCATGTTTCCAGGGGAGCAACATGTAGCTTGTACTTTGTTATATGCCTCTCCCCAAAATGAAGCAAGCTAAAGCTATGTAAAAGTTTCATGGGAGCAACCTTTGCTATCTGTGGCCAATCTTTTAGGTTCTTTGCTCCATTTACACCACATGTAGTCTCTCCTCTCCCTTAAATTTTCAAAAGTGTATTTTACCTGTCAATTGTTTCCTGTGATCTGGCTCCACCGGTAAAAATTGAAGGGTTGGTCCTTTACTTTGTCACGCAGGTGGCAGCCAATGATCACTCAGCAATACTCGTGCCCAGAGCGCCCTGGGACCACCCCAGCTGATTACTTCCATGGCTGAAAAGGAACCAGTTAGTTTCTTACCTAGTGCTATTATCTACTCTAAACTAAAGTTAACTGATAAAATATTTCCAAACATAATCCTCAACACTCAATTCACCCCATTCTCTCTCCCACCCCAAGCTCCTAGGTGCACTGGACAAAGACTGTAAAGACAAAACAGCCTCAGATGGAGAGTCAGATCACAAACAGCATTACTCACTTTTTGTTAATATAAAGTCTTTATTAAAATCAAAGTGTTATTACTGTATTTAGTAAATGAAAAGTTATCTTACTTTAAACAGCCAGCAGCTATGAAGACAGACCCCTGTAAGTATCCAAGAAGTTTACTCCTTTAGCTCTAACCCAGATGAAAAACCACATTGGTAGGTTGCCATGCAGCAGAAGCCTCACACAGAAGCAAGGGTAGTAAGCTTTGAGGAAAGCACACCTGCAGCTCTCTGCAACACCCACAGTCATAAAGATCTGGTGCAAATACTAACGGAGCACATCCAGCAGCTTTAAATATTTCAGTAGAGAAAGCTTTTGTGCTTCAGTCCAGCCTATTAAAAGAGTCTTTCAGTAAGGTCTTAGGTTTGATGAGCAATAAAGCATTCTCAATGCTAATCTGCATACATTGACTTGTCAGAGATAGGAAATCACTGACCAGTAAGCAAGGCCCACAATTTTCTAAAATTTGTCAGAAAAGCTGCTCACTTTTGCCATTCTACTACAAACTCTGCAATGGAACAAAATTTGTATTAGTTTCAGGATGATGCTTAGTAGTTTTATCGGGTAAATTCCCTGAAGTAGGAAAAGTGACATTTAATTATTTTAACATCAGTAATACTTCAGTCTTTTCATCTAAACGCAAGTGCAGTTGACATAAGTAAAAAAAGAAGCAGGCTACTGAAAACCTCTGAAACAAAACAGAGGTTCTCTAGTACCTATCTGTTACAGGTGTAAATTGTCAAAGTTTAACTGAGTCAATGCCAGGAACACAGTACAATGAATAAAAGTCTGTTGGAAAAGTTCCTCATCTGTCAACATTAAATGACAAACAGGGTAAAAGATTTTCAAGGTAATGTTTGCTGACCATCAGCTGTACAGAAAAGCAAACGGCAAAACCCAAGATGCTGATGCACCACTAAGAAGCCTTAAAACACTGCTTATAGCATTCTGATTATTTAAGACCTGACAATGTCCACTTTCAGGCAAGCATTAGCTTTAAAGAAATAGAGGTCTATTCTAAGGCAGTGCTTTCTCCTTTAAGTTAAACCTAAATTTGCTTTCTGAACTGATGTGAAATGGTTCTGTAAAAACACGTTTAGAAATTAAAACTACTTCTAGCTCTTTGTCCAAGTAACTTTTAGTATGCTGGTCAAAGAGGACAGTGGTGTAATCTCTAATGCCCTGTTGGTTGGGAAACCCACATTCTGTCTGACTGCTGGAAGTATTAGCTTGCATTCTGGAGTGTGCCAAATCAATCACTCCCTACCTAGACTTGTGTCCCATACCACCCAGAACATGGGCAAAAGCTAGTTACAGTATTCTTCTATTCGAACAGAAGCATATTAGAAGAACAGGCTGATAACAACCTTAGTAAGGTTAGTAAACAACCTTTTCCTGAGGTTGCTTCGCATGGGAACACAACGGTCAACAGTGAAAGAACACATGAAGTGTTCATGCTGGATTCAAAAAAAACATCACATCATGGAATGTTAAAGAATATGCATTGAGGTGGCAGCTCCACAATCATGGCCAAGAAAAGTTTGTGCCCAGGTCTGACACAGATCCAACTCTGTTAGTCAGATTTACCATGCCACCTAACATATTATCTACAGCAACTTCATTAAGAGAGGCAAGTACCTGAAGGGGCATGAATCTCTTAACTCTGAAATTAACTCATCTAAGTTTTGTAAGATAAGTTTCACTCATCTAAGTGAAATTGGTACCTAAAAATTGAATTTATCACAGATCAGAGCTTTGAATCAGGTAGCTGCAGCATTTCTAATCCATTACAGATGCCTTAAAAGTAGACTTACTGTACTGGGGTCTAAAAGTCTCATGCTACTTTTCAACAATCCAGAAGCAAGAAATCATTTGCCCTTCTATCCTCTTCTCATCTTACCTTCCCCACCTGTTCTTTTTGCCACTCCTATGGGACAGAATATGACTGGCAAGGACTCCCTAGCACACATGAAAGAATTCACTTTTTCTAAAACCTTACTCATTCATGCATCAGCAGAGTACTGTCTGCTGGCAAAGAGTCGAGCACATTGAAACATGGGGTGGGTGGTGAAGGAGACTGCCATCAAAGATCCCTTATTCTGAACCTAGTTTGAACAAAGGACTGTTGGATCCAACAAAGACAGGAAAAGGAAAAACGGCGAGAGAGTCAAAGGACACTACTTGACTGGGAAAGGTTAAGTCACACTGATGAAGAGACTAATGTAGAAAAGGGGATTATGAAGAATAAGAAAGGGACCTAAACCAGCTGCTTTTCTGTCACAGTAATTCCTTTACAAAGTATCTCAGGACATAACTTCCCTTCTAGAAAGTAGTGCCCTGCAACGGCAGCCCCAGAACAAATATTTATTGTTAGAGCAGAGTTACTCAAACAGATTGCTGTGGTCTTCCCTGTCATGATTATAATAGCTTACAGGTTAGGCTTTCACAGACACACACAGCAGCTGAAGGTATCAAACGTAGTCAGTGCCTGTGGAATATGTCTGAGAAACCTGAGATGGCTGCTACAGGCTCTTTGGGACTGGGTAGGCTCCAGTAAAGACACCTCCACATCTGCCTAGTGACTATTTACAAGAGACAGATTCAACCAGGACTGCAGCAACCTGTTATAATGAGCAAGGCAATACACAAGATCCATGTCTTCAACCTATATAGCTGAAGAACCCTGTATGGCATGGAGTAGCACTCATCAAGAAGGAACAGGATAAATAATGCTTATACAGTAGTTTGAGACTACACCCATCTCTCCTAGGTGACAAAATAGCACATTTTCTGAAAAGAATGTTCCTATCAACAGAAAAAGAGGAAGGAAATAAATCAGTGAAAGAACAAAAAGCCAGAAACCAAGTTCAGATGCATGAAAAGGGGCTAAAAACCAACTTTGTTTCATTTCATTTAATCTTGAAAGTCTGAAATCACAAACACGAGCCAAGATGAGGCCCTCAGATTCAAAACACAGAATCTAAAGACGTACCATGAAGAACCTAAGTATCTATTTCTTAGCAATCAAAAACAAAGCCAAAAAACTTCCAGCAACAAATCATTTGATTTAATGTTGTCACTTACATGGATTTCCTATACTTATTACTTTCCTTACATTGTTTGATGTACAGGTGTTCAGTTTCTGTGACAGCACAGCCATCTGGCAGCTGACACCAAGAATGTGAAGTCTGAGCAGGTGCCGGAGTGAAGGAATGCTTTTCTTGTTTAAACTATGACTTCTTATTGACCTTACTAAATGATCGGTGCCCTGGGAGGTGGCATTTTTAAGAACTTAAGTTTCCACCCAAGCAATCTTCGATCCAATTTTTCTTAAGATTCTCTTTTTGACAGATGAACTAATGAAAGTGGAGGCGTGATTCACCTGTACCAAAGAAGTACCATGATCTTCCTTACCTTCCAGTGCCAGAACTGGAGCTGCTTAATTAAAAATAACCATCTGTCAAGATACAACTAAAGCCAGTGTTTGTATGTGTTCTGAATCTCCCAAGAATTAACTCTCTTCTCAAATTTAATAAACATTCAAGATAACTTTGGAGTACCACGATGAAATGGACAGTCATCATCTGTACAGTAAAAGAGGCCCTCAAAACTGCCCTAACTAGCTAATTACTTCAAAAACAAACTGACAAGTAATAGGCAAACAGGCCTTTTATAACTTGAGATTGATTCAAGTGACCTGGAGGAAACTGTAGAATATTCACCAAATCCACAAGTTCAAGCTTTAATGTCACTTGCAAAAAAAAAAAATTAAACGTAATAGGCACATTTGAGACTTTCAATTGCTTTTGTTGCCTGCATGTGGCTTCCAACACAGAATACATCAAAAGACGTAAGATTCCAGAAATTTCCTTCATGCAACTAATAGCAGATCAAATTATCAATGATCCTAAAGTAAAATAAAACAGCCACTAACAAAACCTGATTACATAAATCCTAATGGAGCTGCAAAAAAACCCAAACCACCAGTAATAAGGCATCTATGCAAATTTTTTCCACTGCCTGGCAAACCATTCAACTAATAACAACAAATGCAAAAATCACCTAGTGTGAAGACCAAAAGAATTGGGTTCTATCTTGGAAAATGCCAACCTGAAGTGATTAAGGCACTCACAATGGATGCACAAACACACACATGCTCCCAGTATTACAGCTAGACAACAGATATGACTCGTGAAGAGCTCCTGGAAAGGCCCACACAAAGTACTTCAGTCATGTTCAAAACTTGAACCCAGTTCTCCAGTATTCCAGAAGTAGCAGAAAAGAGCCATAAAGACAGCATGAATAAAGGAGAAAATGCTTTCTGATTAGATAATGGAAAAAGTTCAAAGTTAATCAAGCTAATCAATATGGATACTGGAAGAAACTAAGTCCTCTCACAGTAAGAGAAGAATACATAAAAAAAATAATCCTCCAATTAAAAGAAAACATATAAAGTACCCACATGACTAAAAACTGAAGGCTAACAAATTCAAATTAGAGTAGGAATACGAGCATGCAGGATAGCGAAAGACAAATTAACACTTGAATAGATTATTTCGGGTGGGGATCTGAATATGCTACTATCTTCAAATTAAAGCTGGTGCCATTCTGGAATATGCACTTCAGTAAAAACACAAATTACCGAGTTTAATAAAGGTAGAATTTGGTAAGTCTCAATATACAGAGATCAACTACAGATCTACATAAAAGCTTGATCCTAGAATATCTGCATACTTACTTTGCCTTCATGTCAAGCCGTCACATAGTAACAGAAGAAGGTCTAGTGTTCACTCCCATTCCCTCCCCCCACCCCAAAGCTAAAGGCCTGTGCATTACTCTTATTTTCTACAACTGCCCCCATCATGCTGGATGTTAGATTTTTCCCTTCAACGCTTGTTTCTGGTTTGAGATCACAGATTTACTTTATTGACCTCTGTAAGAGGGAAAGACCTGAAATTATCTTTAGCTTCTGCATTTTTCATTTAGACCATAGCTGGTATTTATTCCACTATTTATTTTTTGCAGCAGAACCACGTGTTGCTATCTGCTACTTCAGGCTCCCTCCAAAATGACATACAATTATGAATGGAAAGCCCTTCGTACACCAGGAGGTGAAATTCAATCATGTATTTAAATTTCTTTTAGTAGCTCTCCTTTTACTGGCTAGGTATCACATTAAGTTATTTTCCCAACAGGTAAGTTTTACAGCTTCACTTCAGCTTTAATATTTAAACTTTTATTCCATCAGTCTTTTTGCTTATGCTTTGTTATTTTGTTTTCTTTTGCCACCCATCTTCCACATAGCCTTCCACGTAAAGTATCTCTCTGTTCACTAAGTTCTCCAGTATCACCAGCACGTTTGTTTATACATAGTTCATATTAAGACCACACAATACTGCAATTCTGTAGCGTAATATTCAGCTTCTCTGATGTTCCATTAGTATTCATTGCTCAAGTTGTGGGGGATTAGGGGGCAATTCTTGTTCATCAATTTATGAAGTGCATGCCATTACAAAGACTCTATACATATGGTGGCAAGTAGTTCAACATTCAGAAAAAACTGCAGCCAGCAGAAATAACGGCAGTAAAGAAATAACAGCTTCGGTTTGAAGAAAAGCCATCATACATACAACTAGTACTGAAACTGAAGAGCAAGAAGCAGGTGGGTGGTCCCAGTGGTGCTGTGGGTGCAAAAATGAATATACACTACCTGCCAGATGCCTGCTAGAGTAAAGGACCAATCTATATAATTCTCTCAGGAACATCTGGATTGTGATAATGTTATATTATGTTTTTTTAAGAGATTTACAGTTTTTAATTAGCAGGCATTATATTTAAAGTTTCAGCTTAGAATCAGTCATTTTAGCTCCTGTCTGTAGCTTCCTAAAAAAATAGAACTTAAAAAAAAAGAAAAAAGACACCAAACAACCCTTCTGCAAGGTTGAGATTTCAATACTTTAAATATGTTCTTATGCTAAGTATCTTCAAAAGAAAAATCTAGACATAAACATACCAGGTATAAAGCTTGTATCAGCAGTTACTGAGTTCTTCCCCACATTTTAAGTTGTTAAAAAAGAAAATAGACATATAGCTTAGAAGTGGTTGTTGAATTAACTACACACCATTTTATATATGCATAAACAAACATACTTAATATGGTAGAAAAATGAACTTAAACAATAATTGTTTTTCTGAATGCAGCAATGCAAAAAGTTTCAAAAATTCTCTAGGTACCAACTTGCAGAACTACAGATCTTAAGAGACACTAAAAGTGGTGTGGTTATTCCATACTACCAGGTATCTCCACTGGACTACACCAGAACAAAGTTCAAAAATGGAAATTAAAATACCTACAAGTTAAGGTTCCAACATTGCCCTAATGCATGACATTTTTAAGCTGGCTCGACATCTATGAGCCTAGACAAAAAGAGATAACATGTGCCATGGGCTCATTTTAGCACTGCTACTGACAGTTAAATTTCTGTGTTTCCTAACATTTGAATCTGCAAATTTGACTTACACTGATGACTGCTTAACTTTTCTAGTAGTTCTGAACTTACTTTGCAAGTCATATTTAAAAACTGTACAAGCCTCACCATAAATATGCTCAGCAGCAGGCAAAAAAAAAAAACGCACTTTGAGAAACAGCACTGATGCTTATCCAATCCACGGAGAAATACATGGATGGTAGCAGCGTGATACTGAGCTTGTAAAACAAATTAAAAGCGAATTCAATGTTGTATGGTCAGTATCTAGAAACTCAGTTTTCTAGAGAACTATGCCCAAGTAACAGATATCACAGTCAAAAAAATATGGGAAAAATGAATGTGTGTGTTTCTTCCTGAATTTATAAAAGTATAAATATTTGTTATTATGATTATTAGCACACACACAATATAAGTGAAAACATAAACATACCATATCTTTCCAGAGCTGCAGAAACTTTTCTTTCAAATTCTGAAGTGGACTTCTATAGTTCTTGTACCTATAATGCAAAACATTACATTTCAGCTTTTGCTGTATGCTCCATACCAATCCAAAACGAAATGCAATTTCAAAACAATACATTTAAGAATGGCCATTCAGTTAGTCACAAATTTGCAACTAAAGGAAACATATACTTTGAATTACAGAATAGAATCAGAATATCAAGTTGGAAGGGACCCCTAAGGACCATCACGTCTAACTCCCTGCTCTTGCAGGACTACCTAAAACTAAATCAAATGAATGCCGAGACTAAATCATACTTCCCATAAAAATCACAATAGAAAATATTTACTATGTTAGGGGAACTACAAGACAGAAAGTCCATACACATGGTGTTCCTTATTCTCTCCTCTCTAGTGATTCAATAGAATTTTACAATTCCATTCATATAGTTCATTACAAATACCCATTTCCTTCTTCTGGAAGATTCTGGCAAGGTTTCTCTCACCCCCCCTTTTTATAAAAAAAAAACAACAAAACCACAAACAACAAACATTGGTATTCATAATGAAAAATTAAAAAGAAAACAAAACCAAAACAGAAACACTAAGTCACAGACAGAACTACATCTTTGTCTTGGCTGCCTAAAACTGCTGGAGTTTGATAAGCTTTTCTATAAACAGTTCATTTGTAGGGTAGCCATACTTTAAAAAGGACACATGACTAAGATGTACTCCATACATTTTCAACAAACACCCAAAATCACAACTAATTTCAGGGGGAAAAGTGACAGAAACAGACATACAGGCTTAAAACTAAAGAAATCTAGTAATTACTTTGCAAAAAGTTACTCATTTTTATCACAAAAAGTTATCACATTTTCAGTACTGTGAAGATTTAATACCTAATTTCTTGGCTCTAAAACTCTACTAAGAATAAACAAATCTAACGCAGCTGATTTAGGCTGATCTCCAATAGAGATCAGAGCTCCCATGAAAGAATCCCTGATCTGGTTACCTTAAGAGTACATTCAGGTTTGTCTTAAAAAGATGTCAAACCACAGAGAACCCATCCAGCACCAAAGGCCCAATTCTTCACCAGGGATATGAAGTGGAGTGATCCTGAACTCACACAGATGTGCTGTCAAAGCTCTACAGCACTAACAGTTTGTACACTTTTTTTGTCTTTAAAGAAAAAAGTCAAATAGGGCACCCTACCTGTTTCATGAAACAAGATTGCTATTTCAACAAACAATTATGATAATTATATGGATTTATGTACAATTAGGATTGAGTTAATGTTACACAACCGTGTCAATAAAATTTGACTATCATTCACAAGAAAAAAAAAAAGAATAAATTTATTCAAACAATAAGAGACAGTAACTGAGGATTTTCCTGTTTGAAGGTGGCACTTCTACTCCATACCAACAGCAGAAATCCAGAATATCTATCTTATGTTCTATTAAAGAATAATACTTCATTCACCATGATGCCATTAGGCAAACTCAGCTAAAAGTATTCTGACAAATCTGACCAGTATTTTCACACCTTGTATCACAGGACTTCCGGTTTAAACACTAATACATGTATTTGTTCGCATACACTCAGAGCAGTGTCAATTATATAAAATTCACTCACTCTCCTCTAAGGAACAAAAGCTCCAGAGTATGAGCAGAGTACAAAGTACAACATGAAAATCTACCAAAAATACACCTATCACAGACCTTATTATTACTGTCCAGCAAGAAAACAAAGGTTTTCAACATAACTGGAGCTATGCAGTTTAAGACAGTACAATTTACAGAAGAAACAAGACCATAGTGGAAGAGATGGAGACAGGGGATTTTCTTAGTAATATGTTGCTATCAGCAGAAGAGCAAGTAACTCCAACAGCACAAAACTGAAGCTCCTGGACTTCCAGTTCTCCTTCTTCAATCTCCCCCACCAGCTATCACCAAGGCAGAGCTGGAGTTCAGCAGTCTACTAAAAAAAAAAATTTATCAAAGGCTACACAAACAACAAAATAAAATATGGAATCTGTAATGCTTGTATAAAAGGAATGAAAATAACTTCAGGAAGTCAGATGTGCTTCAACACTCACCCTTAGTATTCTTATTAATTAGCATTAAGCTACATTAGCCTAAAAAATGCAAATGGCAAATGTGACGTAAAGTATGGCTAACACTATTGCTTCCACTCAACATAAAGAAATCTTGATCTGTCACATGACCATAACCAAGAGCTGCTTTTTTACAATTGTCATACATTTTCAATAAGAAAAACAGACTTTAAGGCACACTAAAGGGTATTAACAAAGATGGTAAAATACTGCATTAACCAAACTGTAGCACACAACCACAAAATATTTAAGAAATTAACTATAAATTATGAAAAGTAGCTTGCAACTCTCATGTCTAGCCTGATGAAAGACATCATGAAGTCACCTCTATCAGGTGCTTTCCACTTTTTTCCAGTAACTGTCACAAAACAGTAGTAGAATAAAAATTTGAGTGCACTATCCTAAAGAAAATGGTATTTTACCTAGGATTATAGATTATCTCACAGTTTCAAATATGTGAGTTCAAATAAGAATAATTTTCTTCCGTGACTAACATTCTTAATATAACATTAGCCAAATAAAAAACCCCAAGTATTCACAAACATCCCTCTTTCACTAAGACATTCAAGTCATAGGAACCATGCAAATAGAGTATTTATCACCACCTTAAACAGCTCAACCTTTGTAACCAAGACATACCAGTATTTCACAAAAGTGATACACCCTCTTAAGAGCTCCTGTGACCTTGAACTCTCATGGGACTTGCAGGTTGTGTGGAGTATAAGTGTGTATTTCTATGGTCCACAGTAGGCAAGTTTTGCTACAACAGCTGAAATACACCTAGGTGCTGCTACTGCAGCCAGTGTACACTAGTATAGCTTGAACCTTCTAAAAATAAAACAGGGTGTGTATACACGTATTAAACCACAATATTAACCTCTAAGACTTTAGACATGAAATTTCACTATGAAATAAAAAGTAATTGTTATCTGAATATGACTATACAATTAAGAAAGATTAAAACATCGCATTGGAAACAGAAATTCTGAAGTAGTGATAGACCTCTTCAGCATTACCTAGCTTTGTGAAAGTTTTTGTACCTTTTAAGACAATGAAAAATACCATACTGTAAAATGAAAATATTTTAAACATTAGAGTAGTGAATTCAAACACAGGACTAACCATGACACAATCATAGAATGGTTTGGGTTTTAAGGGACCTTAAAGTTCATGAAGTTCTAACCCACCGCCATGGGCAGGGACACCTCCCACTAGAGCAGGTTGCTCAAAGCCTCATCCAGCCTGGCCTTGAACACCTCCAGGGATGGGGCATCCACGACTTCCCTGGGCAACCTGTTCCAGTGCTTTACCACTCTCACAGGGAAGAGTTTCTTCCTAGTATCGAGCCTGAACCTCCCTTCTTTCAGTTTAAAACTTACTCCTTGTCCTGTTGCCACACTCCCTAATAAAGAACCCCTCCCCATCTCTCCTGCAGGCCCCTTTAGGTATTGAAAGGCCACTATAAGGTCTCCCCAGAGCCTTCTATTCCCCAGGCTGAACAACCCCAACTCTCTGTCTGTCTTCACAGGAGAGGTGCTCCAGCCCTCTTATCTTTGTGGCCCTCTGCTGGACCTGTTCCAACAGGTCCATGTCCTTCCTGTGCTGAGGACTTCAGTGCTGGATGAAATACTCCAGGTGGGGTCTCACCAGAGCAGAGGGGCAGAATCACCTCCCTTGGCCTAGTTTTATATAAGAAAATCTAGTCTACAATTACAGTACCACTTGCTGAAGTATTTTGACTCACAGTCCATTTTATAAGTTCAGCTCCTTTAAGAGCCACTTCACCACCCTCTAACACCCCAAGCCTGTTGAACAGCAGCTGCTCCAACCTGGGTCCCACAGAGCATACCAGAGCAGGAGTACACAAGTAGTGCCAGAGCCTGGCTGCCTGGACAAGTCTGGCATCTCTCAGCACCACACAAGCTTGGCAACATGTTACAGACAGCTCTTGTGCCTCCCCTGCACACAGCTCCTAAAGGTAGGGGAAAGGGGCTGGCTGTTTGTCATTCTAATCTCTTCATCTTCATGTCACCAATTTCTCTGGTGTAATGATTAGTAAGGAAGTATCAACAAGTCCAAAAAGGGGTGCACCAAAGGAAGTAAGAGCACGGTCCCCTCTATGAAGCAGAGATGAAGCACTAGCTTCACCCCTAGCTTCAGCCCTAGAACTCTAGCTTGGTCGAGACAGCAGAAGTCCTGTCACAGTCCTCATGGGACACCAGAATGAAAAGCAAATCATGCAGACTAATTGCTGATAGACAATTATGCAACAATCACCAAACTCAAAATGTAGGTTCCATGATTTTCTGCTTGTGATCCCACTGGTGGGTGCAAGGCCCACCGAGGCCAAACTTCCATCAGGTTTCAAACTGTGCCTTCCAGTTTTTGAGACACTTAAATTTTGCATTATTTAGTGAGTTAGTCCACAGCCTCGAAATTATGGCATACAAGGACTGAACTTGGAAAAAAAGTAGCACTCTCCATATTGAGCAGCCAACTGGTACATTAACTTAAATTTGCTAAAACACCACTGCTGTAATTCACCTCTGGTACAGTCCCACTGTTGACATGCTGTACAAGACAGGCATGATTCTTAAAGGTAAAGCATCTGAACACAGAGCATGTTTGTAAAGAGTCCAAACCTCTGCTTTGCTAATTAGAAGTTTCTCTTAAAGCACACATACCTTTTCTCTAAAAAAAAAAATAAAATCCAAGTTGCTTCAGAAGAAGCAGGTCAGCCCTCTTACCTAAGACAATGAAGTGAGGGTCCAGAGGGAAGCCACCCATTTAGTTCCACTCAGCTGAACAACTGCAGCTTCTCCTAATTCTTCACCACCCTGTAAAACATGGGTAAAGAACCATGCAGGATGGTAACAGAAAGAGTATCGGTAAAGACTGACTTCCACCCCCTTCCTCCATTCAGCAGTTTGCATAATACAGGGAAGCAGGCTCAACCTATTAAAAGTAAGAAGTAGTTAATGCTTCCTTTAAGAGATTGATTCAGTAAGAGTATTTGTGAGACAGAACGCTATGGTAATATTTAATTGATAATGTAATTTTGCAACCACTAAGTTATTTTGTTGTCACTAAGTTCTGTTACTCCTAACCACAAGAAGGTGGAACTATTCAAAAATAGTAATTTAAAGTGCTACTTGTTCACACGTTACATTGCTAAGCATGAATCCTGGATCTCAACCTTTTTTTATTATTTTTTTTTTTATATTTCTCATATGAGGTTATTTTCCTGAAGTTGGTATAGCTACTTAAGTGTTGCTTCGTTACAAACTATTACCTTTCCACTGTATTTGCTGACTTTCTGCTAAACAACCAGATACGTTACACACATTACTATTTGTATCAACTAGCTTTTTTCCTAAACTTTCATTTACGGACAATACAGCCTTACACTGTAAATTCACTACCTGTAAATTCAGGAAGTTAATGCAATAAATGTTAAGGTCAAAGCATTTAAGGTGACAAAAGTCACTTCAAACATGCAATTTGCTCATTGCTGTTGTGTCTGAAACCAACTATTTAGCAAGCTTATAGCACTGGGCCGGGGGAAGGGGGAAAGATTATTTTTTTAAAAAAGTAAGTATCATATTCTAAATTACTTGTTACAAATTTCAATTGCAAATGTATTACCACTCTCCTTCCATGTACAAATTAGAATTTGATTAATGACAGAAACTTTCAACAGTGCTTCTCTATAAAACTCACAACTACCTAAAATATGCTGGATACTCCAGTAGAAGTGGAAAACATATCTCCTTTGTTTAAAAATCAATATAAATTCATTAACTAAAGTGAAGTGAAGATCTGGCCCACAGTACCAGAAATTAAGACTGATACTGGAAATGAGATACATGCCTACATACTTTAGGAATTCTCTCCTCTTGTCCCTCAATTCCATGCTCTATTTTTAAGAACCAGTGGCTTTTACCTTCAGGTGTATGAATACACCGGTGTGGGGAGGAAGAAAGACATTTCCTGCATTTAAAAGGAGATGAATTCTCTCTGGACATTCACTAAGCAAACTGAAACCAAAAGTAGCAGAGGCAAAAAAAAAAACAACAAAAAAAACCCCACTATCTTTCCTACAGCAAAAAAATATGATGATGCTTATTCACGAAAGTGTAAACATTAAATTTGTTCTGTGTCATATCATGTACTACACTAATTATTGTTTATACAAGATGTTATATGCTTAAACATGTTCACACTTAAATTTGCTTATGACTATTAAAACTTGACTCAAAGATATTTCCCCTACCCAATTATGTACTTAGTTAAGTAGAACCTATGAATTCACAAAGAACTAGTGAAGAACACGTCAACAAAGCACATATTCATAAAGAAATACACGATTTTACACTGGGGTACATGTCATATTTTCAAAGCAGGTTTTCTCCTGCAAAAAGTGAAGTTAAATGAAAAGAAAGAATTTGTTTTATTTTCTCAAGTCAATGAGAACAGGTACAAACTCTGGTGCTCCAACAAGGACTCCAACAAGCTGAGAATATCCCTAGATGAATTTAACCAATATGCAGAGTTTTATATTCCCTTCACAAAAGGGTCGTCATTTGCATATGCCTTTAAGCAGCAGCAGTAATTACAAAAAGACTGGAAGTTTTTGTTTATTTTTAATAAAAATAGGATAAAACCCACACGCTGTTAGAGCTCTGAAGAGGTCCTGGACTGAGAGATACAGGCTTTGGAACTCACTGCTGTGAAAACCTTAAAACAACTCTGCTTTTTCAAGCCTGCCCTTCCTTCAATCATGGTTTTTTTATACAGTCACACAATTATATCCCTAAAAACCCCCAATAAACCCATCTATTTATTTCTAAATTCTTGAGAGATACGCAGATACTAGTGAGGTGAAATAGCAAATAACTCTAGTAAATGGAAAAAGAACATTGCCACATTAAACAGCAAGCATTTTGGGTGGAATGGAAGGTATTCATAAAAGAGAGATGAAATATCTGTAATATGGTATGGAGGTAATTTAAATTAAAGGTATTTTTCGGTACTGTAAACTGAAGTAGTGGTCTAGCTTTTCTTCCAAGGTTTGTCTGTATTGAATTGACAGAGTATTACTGTTACAAAGACACATCATAAACACTGCAAACTGCATCTCTTTTAAATATATGTGAGGAAAACTACTGAATATCCATAGCAATTTGGTAACGCACATATTTTCAACTCACCACACTCATTAACCTGAGATTCACAGTATTTTCAAATTAAAAAAAAAAGTACCTTTGTTTCCAAAGTAGAAGGGCAATGAGTATTTAGTGCCACCACACAAACTAAGCAGTTTGTGAAAACTGTAAAGCCCCTTTTCCAGCAGTTTTCATTCTTATCAAGAGGTACCTCTCTCACCATGTCCATTACTCTTCCACCCAGTCATAGATGTCTAACAGTAGAGTTAAACTTCGAGTGCAGGTTCTCCCTTACCAGGGAATCTTTCTCTAACTGGATGTTATTTGCATGAATTAGGAACTTAATCTTATCTTTTAGACCTCTCCTTTTCAAACCAGTCCAAAAAAAAAAAAAAAAAAAGGAAAGATAAACTGACATTACAAACATGTAGGTCTTAACTTCCTTTGGAAATCAAAAGCTAACATCAGGTGCAATTTCCCACTGAGGAACTTTTTGGTAGTCATGCAAGTGGCATGGTAAAACTAATCTGACAAGCTGATTCTCACAGAAGCCCAGGTTTGCACAACCTCCTACTGAGGTAGGGAAGTTTCCATACAGACACAGAGGGGCCTTCCCTGAAGTGATGTGTGAGACACAGGCTTTGTCTCAAAATTAAAACATTGCTTACACAGAAAGAAACATAAACAAATATTTCCATTAACTGAAGAAAAAAAAAGCATGACTACAACTCTACAGATTACAGGTTCTTGCCACTTTGAGGAGACTTGTGGAACATGTTTTGTTTCCCAGGAAGTAGTAACTTCTGAATGACTGTATCACATCATCTTAGACATCTGATTTACAGATCGACTGTGGACCATAACAACCTATAAAGTTCCTTTAAAACAAATACTGGGGGTACACGGAAAAACTGAAACCCAGCAAGTCTTGCAGCCAGGAGTGACAGATGACACTTATCAGCAAGGCAGCCTGTTCACAGGTGAGCAGATCCAACTCTTCCGACCGGATAGAAGGCAACACTAGCAAGTTAACACCTCTACTTCGTTAAGCAGGCCTTGCACAGTAGTTATGCCCCCTCGCAGCGCTTCACATACCCGCACCTCCCCGACTGTCACAGCCGGAGACGCCGACGGCACCGAGGTGCTCGGTGCCCACAGCAGCCCCGGGCAGCGAGCACCGCCGCTGAGCCGAGCCGGCAAACTGAGGCGGGGGCAGGGTGGGTTCACCCAAGGTCGCCCAGCAAGCCCCGTTTCCCCAGGGGGGGGCGGGCTGAAGCCCAGCGTCGCTCGCCCGGCCTTCCCGCTTCTAGGGAGGGACGGGGCGGCCCCACACCCATGTGCCTGACGGCGAGGAGGGAGAGGACCACCGAGACCACGCAGCCCGGCTGCCGGCGCCTCCCGGCCGCCTTCCCCACCCGAGGCGTGGGATCTGCCGGGCAGAAGGAAGCGCGCAGGGCCGCCTCCCGGCCCCCTCCCCTTCAGGACCGGCGTCAGACGGACGCCATCCCCCCCGCTCCCGGCTCTCCCCCGGGCCGGGCGCTGCGCAGCGCCTACCGACCTGGGCGCCGCGGCCTGCTGCTCCCGGTCACTCCCGCCGCCGCCGCCTGGGCTCATGCGGGGGCCGCGCCGCGCTCGGGGCCGGGCCGCAGGCGAGGAGGAGGATGAGAAGGCGCCGCTGCTGCTGCTGCCAGTGGAGCCGTCGGGGCAGAGAGAGACGGGGCCGCGGCCTGGCGGGGCGGGGAAGAGAGAGGCGAGCGGCTTTGGCGAGGCCGGCAGGGCAGTAGGGAGGGCCGGGCCCGCGGGTGGCGCCTCCTCTCGCCGAACTCGTTCGCTCTCAGCCCGAGCCCTGCGCCACCATCTTGGGAGCAACGCGGATATCGGCGCGGCGCAGGCTCGGAGGACTGGCGGCGGGCGGGGGTGGGCAGGAAGGAGGACCCACTGTGTCCCGGCGTGCAACGCGGGAGGGGGTGGGGGGGCCCTGAGCGGGGGCGGGGGGCGGATGAGGCGGCTGCGCCACGCTACCCACCGCGCGTAACCATAGAGTTCCCGGGGCCGGTTCCTTCCTGCCCCTTTCATCCGCGGGGCCCGGCGGAAGGCCAGCGAAGCGACGCCTGCGTGTTTGTAGGCGTGAAGCGGGAACCGCCATCTTGGGAGAGGGCAGCGAGGCAAGGGCTCCTCTCCCTATGGAGCGGCGCTCCGCCAGATGGTGACGCGCCGGGCAGGGCGGAGCTCGGAGTCGCGCGTGCGCGAGGGGGGAGCAGAGGGCTGGGCCCTGGAACCCCCCCCCCCAACAGGGACACAACGGGGTGTCAGCCCTCCCGGCTGCCTTGGTGGGTTGAGCCATGGGGCACACCACAGTTA
>JAOTQQ010000001.1:138006069-138026537 GCA_026546715.1 Gallinago undulata | reverse complement strand
GGGGGCAAGCCCACCCCCCCACTTCCTCACCTCCCCCGGCCGGGGTCGCGCGCTGCGCGCCCACGTACGTAAGGGTGCACATATGTACGTCTGCACGCACATGCGTACTTGTGGGGGGCACACGCGGGTGTGGAGAGGTGCGGGCGGACCCGCCTATTGAAACGGGAATATTTGTTTCGAGGGAGTTTAAAACCAGCACGAGTATTATTTGCGTTTGGGCAGGCGCGGGTGAGGGGCGGGTGGGCCGAATAGTTTGGGAAGTTGGGCAACGGGAGCAAAATTCGGCTTTTCTGGGACGTTGGCTCGTGAAAGGCAATGAAAACGCGTAGCTACGACCAAGCCCCTTGGGTCGGGGTGGGGAAGGGAAGAAAGAAAGAAAAATGGAAAACAGATCTGAGTCTCTTTTACATTATCCCTCAATAAAGGGAATTAAATAGAGGTGGTTCTACCCTGGCAGAAAGTACTTTTTTTAAAAAATATATTTATTTTAAGTATAATCTGGAAGCATGAGAAGTTCTTAGATGTTAAAATAAGCTGTTGAAACCACAAATGTAAATCCTCAAAAGTGTGATATTGAAGCCAAAGTATTTGTTACAGGGCCAGCAAATGGGTGTTTTAAGATCTTTTAAGAAGAGATGGATGCATTACAGTTTTTAGCAGGATTTGGGAAGGCCTACAGGGTAATAGTAGCTGGTGAGACCGTTGGGTTTAAACTACATTGTTATAAATCAGTGCAGAGAGTTCTGGTACTCGCAAGGAATGCGGTGGGCAGGTGTGTAATTGAAACATTAAGACTTAATGAAGTGCTCTTCATCCTGCAGTGAGGTCTGAGAGCAGGGTGCGTGGCGGTGCTTGGAGGGACGTTGCCATTCATCTAAAAATAGTCGCTGAGAGTGAACACTGACTTCTGCATCTGGAGGCTCCCTCCCACGCAGCAGCAAAAGCTGCCAACATCGATGTATTCAAATTTCAGATCCAGGACAAAGTTTATTGTGCCATGAGCTTTCCTGTCACCTCAGAAATAATAATACTGAGAAAACTGGGTCTGGAAGATGCGCTCTCTCACTTTTCCCTTGCTCTGTTGCAGATCTCACACGTCCAGCCCTTACCTCCTCCTTGATTATGAGAATGCTATGGGGAAGCATGTCACAGGCTAAAGTTTGAGTAAGCAACAACTTCTGCTCTCTCCTTGCCTACAGAGCTAGGCTTTTCATCGCAGAGGTGCTCAGGCTGGTCAGGCATGATTTGCTTTTGGTAAATCTATACTGGCTTTTCCCAGTCACGTTCCTGCTCTGACTGAGCCTGGAAATAATCTCCCAGAGTTGAAGGTGAAGCTGCTCCCCCTGCAAGTTCCTCAGATCCTCCTTGCCTCCGACCCTCAGGGACCTCCCATGAACACCACGAGCATTCAGAGATGACAGAAGGTGGCCTCACAATGACATTGACCAGATCTCAGTGTGCTTGGTTGCTCCCCGTTTGATCCCATGAGCTTACATATGTCCAGTTTATCTAAGTAGTCCCTAACTTCATCCTCCTCTTCTGTGAGCAGCACCTTTCTACCCCAAGCTTTGCTACTACCTGTAGGGATTTGGGACCCCAAGACCCACCTGGCTGGTAGTGACAGTGCTGACACAGTCTTTTCCGTGTTGTGTGCCACTGGGTGCTCTACCCCATTAAGCAGCAATACCATGGTTTCCTTAGTCCTCCTTTTTTGCTGCTGATGTACCTACAGATGCTCTTACTGTCCTTCACATCCCTAACCAGTTTCAACTGGCCAAGCTTTGGCCTTCCCAATTTTATCCCTGCATGCTTACATGGTGCTTTTAAAGCCCTTCCCTGAATATATCCCACTCCTTTCTTACATGGAAACTGTCTCCATAACTCTTTCCAGGGCATTTGGTCATGTATTCTTACAGCAGGAAGGACCAGCACTGCTCAAACTATCCAAGATAGGGACACTGCAGATTTATACAATGATGTTCTTTTTTACCCCTCTTTCTTTCCGAATAGTAGCTGACACTTGATTTAGAGTTGGGTTTTTTGGCCCTTGCTGAGCACCAGGTGCATTTTTTCCCATGGAAATATGATTACGATCCTGAGATCTTGTCCCTGGTTAGTAATGGGCAGCTCATGGCCTATTGCTGCTCTCAGGTAATATTGCTTAGACGTCATGGGTTTTCCTCTGAAGAAACCAATGCAATCGTGAGGAAGAGGCAGATGATTGCAGACAGAGGGCATGTGCAGGATGGATCCAGCTGGTGTGGATGCTGGGGTTTGTGTATTTCACTGGCTGGATTGCATTGGAGATATGGAAAGGAGATTCTCTGAATAGGACATAGGTATGAAAAGATCCAGCCTTCCTTCTGCTTTGGGGAGGTGTGGGACAAATCACATTGGCTGTGGACATGCAAAGAATGATACATTAAGAAATATACCAAGAGCAAATTGCTCTGTGGTAGTGTTGCACGGGTGACCAAGCTGCATGATGGATTTCACTTTGATTCTACTGGGGATAAATTGCTCTTTTGGGGGAAGTATTAAATCACTCTTAGTTTTTATATCAAGTGCTTGCAACTTTCTTTTTTCACTCTGCAGTAGCTTGACTAGCTGTAGATGAACTGTGGCCATCGGTGTGCCCAAGTTGTTTCTGTTACAAAGGGGATAATTGTACTTTCATCGCTCGTTTACGTATGTTACATATTCTGAAGTGCTCAGACATTGGGGTACAGAAATGCTTTTGCTGTCTTGAGTGCTTTCAGCTACTTTACATTGTTACAGCCAGCTGCTAGAAAGCAACTGGATCTGCCCAGCTGGGCAGACTCTGAATTTGGAGAAATCTGATTGGAATACCCAGTGGGAAAGCCACCACTCCCTCCCTGCTTCCTCGCTAATCCCTGGTGCAGCTCTGGGGCTTGGGTGTGGACGTGCAGCTGAGCAGAACAAGTGGTGAGACTGTATTTTGCAGCAATCCCCTCCACAAAGTAGGCTCCAGTGAAATGCTTCACTTGTATGACTGAAGGAATGCTCAGTGAAAAAGTTAAAATCAACAATTACAGCTAATAACTTGGTTGCTACGTGGAAGCCCTGCAGAAAATCTAATCTTAGCATCTAACGCTTGGAAACAAGTGTCTTTTTTTAACTGCTGAAGGGAAACAAATACAACTTGCCTCATGCACAAGTTGGATGGAACAGGCAGTGGTTTCCAGCAGGAGGAAAAGGACATTAAAAATAGAATCTCCAGCCTCATTCACCCTTTACTTGTGATGCTGGACAAATGCCATCGTCAGCCAAGACTGCTGCATATTAATTTCAGTAGATGCTGATGTCTCACTTCAGAGCTTTGTAGAAAATTGTTTCCTCTGGAGACATCTTTGTAAACACACACAGAACACCGCATGTGTTCTGTTCTCATTTCATGTGAAAACCCCAATACAAATGACCTGTTAATAGTTATTTTGGTGTTGATTTCAAATAATTATGTGAGTGAAAGCTAGATTGTGAAGCTCTGTAGGTGTAGTCCCTTAGATGATAGGCATCTTTTTGTGAGCAATCTACCTTAGTTAATCCTCTTTAGACAGGAGTACACTGAAGTGTTAGGAGCCTTTGGGAGCCAAGCCAAATGCTTCAGCTTGCTGATAGCTGAAACCTTTGTGCCTCCCTTTGTGCCTCCCTTTGCAGATAAAAAGATAGGGAAGGGAAGAAGATTATCAGCAATATAATGAAATACCGAAGTTCTGAGTTAGAGCTTAGTCTGGGCAACAGGGAGATAAAAAACTCCCTGTAGTGACTGGGTGATGATGGACTGTGGTGGTCTGTTCTCTCTTCCGTTCCTCTTGTTTTCCCCGGTTGAATTTTGGAGGTGGGGATAACACTCTTTACTCAGATCTCCTAATTTTTAAAACAGACAGGGGGACTTGAGCTCTTAAGGCTGTCCGTAGGGGACTGCAAGTCAGTTGGCTTAACAGAGTGTAATCCTTATCTTAAGCAGGCACTGAATCTAAAACAGTGTGGTGGAGGCTGCATGGCCAGGCAAGCAGACCAGTAAGATGCTTTGAGCTAGAGCCCTAGGCGTAGGAGAAGGCAGGTCACAACTGAAGTGGGTGTCACTTCTAACTGTTTCTCTTCTCATTCCTGTCATGATAGTGAGGAGTTAACCAATTTAAAGTGGTTAGTAATGTGCCCCCAAAATCTATCCAACCCCTTCTGGCCACTGTGCCCTTTGCCACTTACAGTAAATGTGACCCTCCTTGTACTGAGAGCTGTGGTAAAACTCTTAGTGGAGTCAGATATGAGCAAAACAAGTAGAAATAGGGCAACAGGCACTTCACTTTTGAAAGTCCTCTGGAATTGGCCCAGATGTGAGTCCTCCCACCTTACATGTGTTTTTATACAGGTGTGTTTTTTTGCCAGTGTTGATTTTTAATGTCTGAAACCAGTCTTAGTTTTGGTGGGTAGGAATAGCAAGGAGAATGTTTAAACTCTACCAAGTTATTGCTCTTTTTCTTCCCAAGACAGAAACATTAGCTTGAAAATTACAGAAGCTAAATGCAAGCAATACTCAGAAAGGTTTACTTTGTTCCTTGGCTAAACTTGACATTCACTTTTGTCTGGTACGCCTCCAATTAACTTAAATTCCCACCGGGGAACGAAAAGGTGATGAATGATCAGTGAACATAGTATTGAGAGTGCTTTTCAATATTTCATTCTAGGAGCTGAGCTACTTACCTATAGCTCTTCATTTTAACCTGAAGGATTGAACTTTTCCATGGGCATGCTTCTGAGTCCTTGCTCTCCTCTTTCCCCACACAAATACATGAACTGGTCTCTTGGTTAAGGTGTGACGTGGAGGTTCATGTTACCTTGAAGCAGTTCCCACTTCTGGCTCAGAGACTAATTTTGATCGAGTGAGGGTGTTTCAGTTCCTCCCTGAGAGCTGAGGGAGATTTCCCACTGCATTTGCTGAAATAAGCTTGTCAGGGAAGAGGCTTGTTTCCTTTAATGCGTTGCACAGCAAAATGGGCTCTGGAAAGAAATAGAGTGAAAGGAGAAGCAGCTCATGTGCACCCCTTCGTCTCCAAGTCCCGTGTACCATCTTTCTGCCAGCCTTGTACTTACCTTCTCTAGTCTTCTTGCAGGAGCAGAATACAAACATTTCTGTTCTTCCTCACAGGGTGAGGGGTTTGCGCTTCGTTGCAGGTCTCCACTGAATTTCCTTTGGTCATCTCTGCAGATGAACTGGAAATGCTCTTTTCTTTGGCCATTCTACATTCTTTCTGGTTCTGTGTCGTGAGGATGCCAGCACTGCAGAGATTTTCAATCCTTTTCTTTTTTTTTTTCCTGCCTTTTTCTCTCTGCTGTGCTGTATCACGCACTTTTCTACATTGGCAGCCTGGCCCTGGTTCCTGACATGGTGTCTGGTTTCAGGAAGAAGTTGAGACCAGTTGCTGTAGTTGTGAAAGATGCTTAGGAGCATTGCTTTTGTTTACTCAGAGATTTCACGGGGACATCTTGGTATGTTCTGCAGCACGCAGCGCAGCTGAAACTGCCTTGCATCACATAGCTATGGAGGTTTGGGTTAACTGTTGTTTAAGTTGTAAAAGAGAAGCCTGACTGACAGCTGTTTTTCTGACCACATGCCTACATTATTTTTCCAAGATATATATAGAAGTCTGACTTGCTGAGCAGAGCAAAATGACTTTGTGCAATTAATGTGACATGCTTAATAATGCTTGGAAGGGTGCAGGCATCTGCAGTTATGAACCTGACATGGCTAAAAAAAAATAAATCTGACAAGCAGTCCCAGCGCCAACACAGCACATGTTTTTCTAAAACAAGGGACCGAACAATGCCCGATTGGTAATACTGCTTTCAAGAGGAGACACTCTATTTTTCCAAGAGAAACTTATTTCATGCCAGAAACTCACTTTACCCTTGGATTATACTACAGGGTGACAAATTAAATTTACTTTTTTTTTTTTCCCTTTGGCATTTTAATGTCATAATTACTTTCCTATTTAAACAGCTTGCTCCTTGAATACAAAGTATGCTTTGGTTATTAGCACTGCAGAGGAACCTTGGTGAAATCAGGTCCAACCAGCTATCCATATTTTTTCCAGTCAATAAATGATTTTTAAAAGGTCATCATGACATAATTGAAAAGTTGAAGTTTCAAGTAATTAGCGTACAATATGCAGCTTTCCACACCCAGTATTTTTATACAGCTGCATTAGTAATACTGTTGTCTGGGGAGGTTTTAATTTGAAAAAGAGGGCATTCCCGAGGGGTGTCTGCTTGAAGACGAAACCTTATTTAGCTTGAGAAGTAAAGTCATCAACCATAGATCCAATCTCTCTTAGCTCAGGTGCTAGAAGATGTTAGAGGAGAAGCCTGGCTCCCCTCCTTTCCTCAGCAGCAATATTCGTTTTACTGTAGGTCTTGCTGCCGCAGAGACAGCTATACCAGCTTCAACCTCCTGTAGCTGGTGGGACCTACCCTGCAGTATGTACCTACCAGAAAGATAAGATTATACAAATCACAACATTTTTTTCATCAGAATATAGAAACCAGATGCTTGGCTGACTACCCTTTGCAGGAAAACACAGAAATAAGAGGGGATGGGGGAAAAGCAAGAGAGTGTAAGCTGTTTCACAATGCCTTGTGCCAGTGAATTGCCTGGTTTTAGTATTAGGTGGAAATTTAATTCCTGTTTTTTGGGTCTTGCTCCCTGCCTTACTTCCAAAGAGTGTCAGAGGGGGCAGAAGGAAAAGGTTGTAAGAGGCATTGACTATTGAAGGGTGTAGTTGAAGAGAGAGGATGAAAAAGTCAATTTATTACCAAAGCAGGGTTGAATTCTGTTTGAACCTAGAGTTCCAAAATAATATAGCTTGTTTATCTTCTGAGATGATCACTATCCCCAGTGCCAAGCTCACCATGGAAGCACAGAATTGGGATACGCTGTACAAGTATTTGCTATGCTAGTCTTGCTAGAATGTGTTGCTGGCTGCATCTGACCCATGTGTCTGCATTGGCTTTCTATGGAAACTGCTATATAATCTTGGTCTCAGCCCCATGTGACATTGGCATGTGGCCAGGTCACACCTTTTGACCCCAGAACTGAAATATACTCTGGACTGGTAATACGTGTATAACAGAACAGATCATCCAAACCATTATGTACCCAGAAAATACATTTAATAAGTGTTTTGTCTGGAAAAGCATTGAGCATCTGTGTGAGCCGATGCAGGCAGGACGCAGGAACAACCACAAAACTATGGATTAAGGGCAAAGAACAGATTTAATCTCAATCCCTCATGGATCGGGGAACCTCTGAAGCAGCACCCGGGCAGAGGCAGGCAAGCAGGGGACGCAGGCACCACAGAGTATGAGGGTCCTTGTTAGCGAGGGGGTGAGGGAGCGAGAGAGCTCCCACTTGCTTTTGGGCCTGTATTTCAAGGATTCTGGCAGGCAGAGTTTTCTGCTGTGCTTTCATCTCTTCAACAGCAGGGCAGGAATCTCAGGCGCGTTTGATAAGGTGCCCCTGAGTCCACCCCAGGCCTGTGCTACCTAAGTGCTGATGTTCTACTTGTTGAGCCCACAAAACTAAGCAACAATGAGTGTGACAGATGTGTTTTCCAGCACCCCACATGCGAGCCACTTGAGTGTATTTACAGTCCTCCTCGCCAATCTTCCCTTACTTTCCCACATTCCACCCCCTCGCTCAAGAGGCCGCTTCTGCTGGGATTTACAAAACTGGAGATGTTCATTTAGGCTAGCAGGTTGTAGTACAGACTAACTTACAGAGGCATGCAATAAACATATATAGAAAAAGGAATAAACATATCTCTACAGTAATGCTTTGAATCAGGTGTCCTGTTCCTCCTATCCAGGAGTTAACCCCCTCAACCCGCCGGGCACCACCAGTAGGTTGTTGTGTTTGATGCATTCAGTCCTGGAGGAAGTTGAATGTTGTGCTCCAGGGTTGGCTGTTTCCAACAGTTACGTTGAAGCAACATGTTTTCAAAGTTGAAGCAGCGTTTCTGGTGTCCAGGGAGGAAATCGTCTATGTCAGTCAATTTATAATGTTCATTGGCACGTAACCATTACCTACTAAGAAAAGACAGCAATGAGACATTAATATCAAAGTCACTTAGCATAGTATAATTCTATAATACAGCTGCTGGTGTTGATGCACCACTGAAACAAGTTGTCTACAGCTCTGCAGCTGCTAATCTTCCATTAGTATTAAATGCAGACAAGTTAGTTGCAGTAGAGTCTAACCAAATCTGAGTGTTTACATGTTGATTTTGCAGAGGTGTATCCAGGGCACGTGCTTGTAGTACCAGGCTACAAAGCTCAATGAGCCAACCTGTGACAGGGGAGGAAAACAGCAGCAGTGACATCTCCTTCCAGTGATACATATGTGCTGCTTCAGCTCCTTTGGCTACTATTAATTTGGTTTTGACAACCTGATGTGGGGTAATTGCCCACATAGATTATAGAGCTATGGCTTGTGCTTTTTCAGATTGAACTTCAATTTGCTGTTTGCAACACCAATAACAGCATTCCAATACTGTCTCCTCTAGATAAGGCACAGGTATTCGCTGAAGACACCCGAAATACAAAAACTCGAGAATCTGATATTATCAAAGGATGTAAAATAAGAGGAGAAGTTGGGTTATGATGTATGATGGGAACCTTGTAATGCCTTGGACCAAAGCCCTGTGGGTTCTTTCTGATTTTTCATCCCTGTCATCTGCCACGATCCTGAGACTGTACCATCTGGAATTGTTACTAATTCAAATGGATATCCTTGCTTAGGTGTGTATAATTGTGCATGCTCAATCAAAGCATCTTTGCAGGCATCAAAGGCTTCTTCTTGTTGCTTGGTCCCCTGCCAGACAGCTTTCTTCCTAGTTAATTTCTGCCGAAGGCATATTAATATGATCAAATGTGGGATAAAAGTTCTCCAATACCCTAAAAGTCCTCCAAAGGTCTGTAACTGCTTTACTGTGATTAGTACAGGAAATGGCTGCCTTGTTTGCTGTACCTGATTTGGTATTTTTGTGATCTGTCCTTGCCAAACTATTCCCCAAAAATGTAGAGTAGCACCAGGGCCCTGTATTTTCTTTGGATTATTTGCCCAACCTCGATCCTGCAAATGAACTTTGAGCAATTCGGCAGCTGCTTCACTTTCTTGTTGTGACTCCTCCATAATCAATTGATCATCAATATAACAGTAAACAGTAACTGTACCCGACCACACTGCTAAATCAGCTGCTATCATTAGGTGGCAAATGGAGGGACTGAGTTTGTATCCCTGAGGCAATACTTGTAAAGTATATTGCTTTTGTTGCGGGGCAACACCTTGCACTGAGGTGTCAGGCAGGGTGGAGGGGGGGGGCCGAGGAGGTGGTGGTGGGGCTGGGGGCTGTCGGCTTTTCTATGTAAATGCTAACTTTTGCCACCGGGGAAACATTTCTGATGTTGTGATCCCATCTATCCCTGGTCATGGGATACCGGCTTGTACAAAATCATTCCACATTTCCTTGTCACCTGTGCTGTAACTCCTTTCCATTTTGCTGCCTCTCCTTTATTCACCACCTGCACAGAGGGTCCCAAAATCACAGCTCCAGTTCCCCTCAAGGTATTAGCTGGGGCACTTACATTACCCGCAGCATTTGTCACTACTGATATAATCATGGGGTTCAGTGAGGCAGGCGTTCCTCTAAAAAAACTGCATTTTGATACTTTTTGTCACTGCTACACTGTCTGGATTGGATCCTGTAACCAACACATGAGCCGTTCTCATCTCCTGCACCAAATAAATACTTCCTCCATTATACACCAGTTTCTGAGGGACGACATTAGTTTAACAGGTTCTGTTTATGCTGCTAAAACTGCTGCACACAACCGCTAATACGACATCAGGGCAATAATGTCTCTCCTGTCAGGACTTCTAACATTTTGCAGCTGAGCACATCCTTGTTCTACCTGTTCATTAGTGGCTCTAGGGCTTAGAAAATCTCTTTCACTCACTGATAAATGGATAGAAGCAGCTCCACTATCCCATGCCTGTAAAGTCCATGACAGGACGCCTCCCCCACTCTTTTGCTGGTAGATTTGTAAAAATTCCCTTAACTCTTTCAGAGTGTAAGTACTAGTGATCTGCACTCCTCTGGCTGCTCGTTCCTGCTCCCCCCTCGTTTGTATGAGGGGTTGTGCTTCCACCACCTCAGTGCTTTTTTAAACCCAGATCAAATTCAAACTCAGTCTCAGAGTCTGAGGATACACTCCAAATATTTTCATCCCATTCCTTGGGATCCCATGACCGCTTTGTAGTGAGAGTATGAGCTTCGGAAATGGAAAGCTTGCTTTTCCCATATTTGTCCCTTTGTTTATTAACAATACACACTACCAACCGGTCTACATTATCTTGCATCTCACAGCACCGCTCTACTTGAACCGCAATCACTTCTTGGGCAATCACCTTTGCATCTTTTAAACTCCTGTTTTCCTTTTCCAATTCTCTCACTTTACCACGCAATGCAATAACTTCATGGTAAAGAGCTCTCAGTCCAGTAGCTAAAACAGCCACCCCAATCTACCTGCTAATTTGTGAGAAGAATCTGATGCCGCTTTCCATGGCAACCTATGCATAGCCGTTTCAGTGCTCTGGGGGGTAATCACCGCCCCATCATCTATTTCAGGCAATGCTTCTGGTGGAGCCAATTTAGCCAGCAAAGTCGCCATGGGGGTCCAGTGCTCCGTACTGGGCCATCCCAGAATAGGGGGAGTCACCATAGTGGCCTCCCCAGTCCTCAACTTTTTATCAACCATGGCATGGGTGTTTCTGAAGCTGCCAACTACGCCAAATGTCTGAGCCGATGCAGGCAGGACTCAGGAACATCTACAAAACTATGGATTAAGGGCAAAGAACAAATTTAATCTCAATCCTTCATGGATTGGGGAACCTCTGAAGCAGCGCCTGGGCAGAGGCAGGCAAGCAGGGGACGCAGGCACCACAGAGCAGGAGTCCTTGATAGCACAAGGGTCCTTGTTAGCGAGGGGGTGAGGGAGCAAGAGAGCTCCCACTTGCTGTTTGGGCCTGTATTTCAAGGATTCTGGCAGGCAGAGTTTTCTGCTGTGCTTTCATCTCTTCAACAGCAGGGCAGGAATCTCAGGCGTGTTTGATAAGTCCACCCCAGGCCTGTGCTACTTAAGTGCTGATGTTCTACTTGTTGAGCCCACAAAACTAAGCAACAATGAGTGTGACAGATGTGTTTTCCAGCACCCCACATGCGAGCCACTTAAGCCTATTTACAGTCCTCCTCGCCAATCTTCCCTTACTTTCCCACAGCACCTATCCCGTATAAGTCAATCCATCACTGCCTAAACATTTATCTACAGTAATGGATCTTCTTTGCACTTGTGATTTTGCTTTCACAGTTTTGCTTTCTTAATTCTACATTCTGGAATATTAGAAAATAATACTTTCTGTCTGTCATGCTGAAGAAATCCAGGTATCACTGAGAAAGTGAAATCCTACGTGACAGAGGAAAATCCAGTTGAAATATGTGGGGGTTTTGCCTGAAAAGGCAAACTGAAAGGTTTGGTCCTTGGGATCAAAATAGACCTTGGAGATTTACCAAGGTACTTCAGACCTCCTTGTTCCCATTGCTTTTTGTCTTTCAAATATGATGAGTGGAGCTGTCTGTATGTGGAACTCATTTGAACTAAAAAGAAGTATCTTTTAAACACCATCTTCATTCTCTGGTGTCTCAAAAAGTCTGCTCAGGTATGAAAGAGTTTATTGCTTTTGGTGCTGATCTTCTAAGCTGGTGTTTAATCTGTGTGAAATGTGAAATACTGATTTTACTTTACTCATATAGAAAAGGCCAAGCTTGTGAGCAAATTACTGTGTTGCTAAAGATCGGACAAGCCCCTTTGAACTAGTTTCTTTTCTAACCTATAGTGGTCGTTTATTGCAGGCACTTAAAAATGAAAATCAGCGACTTCACACTTTTTAGAGACATTGAAGAAGAAATATCGTGCTCTTCATGCACATGAGAATCAGATTCAAGCAGATACAATAAATGTTAATTGAGACTTTTTGTCAGGCTTTCCTTTGTGTAAGCCTACAACTTCCCTGACAGCCTTACAATTACAGAAAGAAATATTAAAAGAAAATCACAGAGTAGATGTGATTCTGTGCCCAGGGATTATTTTGTAACCCTGAAAGGTTGAACTGACACCACTTTTGTGAAAGGAAGCAGCAGGTGAGCTCCTGTGTGCTTTTTCACAAGCGACATCTGATTTAGGAAGTACCTGGTATCCTCACTGTTCTAAAGAAGATATTGAAAATTAATGCCATTGCATGCTTCTAAATTGATCAAAATCAATGTCATTACTGATGGAAAGGCATTGTAAAGCTGCATGAGGACTCACAAGGCATAATTTCAAGGGTAAGACCCTTACATGATGTACATTCTGAAACAATAGACATCACAATGTAGTCTGCTGGTTTTCAGTTTCTTGTTCTTTTTCTTTAAGCAAGACTGGATGCTTGTCTGTTATTTAGGACATCTTATTGGTAATAACCGTAAAGGATGGGAAAAGGTACAGTAAATTTTAAATTGATGTGCTGTTGGAGCTGAGGTCATAAGAATTACATCTTTGAGACTTGATCACCAGTGTGAACTTCCATGTTGGAATGGGAATTTTTCCTTCAAGGAACAAATTATCCTCTTCAGCTTGGACTGAACAGCTGGAAATTGCTGAAGGGTCTGTCCCTCAGAATGAAGGAAAATGTGGTAAGAAGCATTGTTTAGGATGGGGGTTTATCTTTCATTAAAGTATCCATGTTGACATTTCTAATATGCCACAGTGTAAGTGGCATATTACAATCCAGAAGGAACATTCTTCCTTTTTCATCTTATAATTTTGGTTGATTCCATGCTTACAGATACCATTATGTTCTCCACTGTTCAATTAAACAAATGAACTTCTAAATGTAGCAAGTAGCTCCCTCTGTTGTGTTTTTTTTTTTTTTTTTTTCCTTACCCATAAAAACACTCCTACTGAACCTGGAAGCAAGATTTACAAAAGAAAATCTTTGCCCTGAGAGAGCGTACTGTGTTTTGATTTCTCTGCCAAGACTCCAGGCTTCTCAAAAGCTTAGTTATAAGCATGTAGGATCCTCAGATAAGAGCTATATAGCATAATAAGTGCTTGTAATCATTTATGAACTGGAATTACAGTTGTAGAGTGATTTCTAATGCTATAATGCTTGTAATACTAGAACGAGTACTTTCATACAGTGTGTCATGTGCGTCATACGCTTAATTACTAATTAAGACATAATTAGCCGAAACACTAGTTATCATGCCTAAATCTTCTCTCCCCCTCCCTCCCAGAAATAAAGTAATGCCAAATCTGTAAAATCGTGAACTGAAAATAGTTGAAAATAATACCAACATTAGTGTCAAAATACTCAGGACTAGATATGAGCTCTCAAGTTTAATACCAAGTAAAGCTCTGATCCTTAGCCTTACTGTGGCAATCTGCAAATATTTGGCTAAGGAATACATAAGGAACAACAGCTCTATACTTCATGTTGAATTTTCCTTCGAAGAAGAAAACGCCTCTCATGTTGTCCCATCACAGACACAGAGGGCATCTTCCTTCCACAGACAGGTGTTTATGGTGAGGCAGAACTGGAGAGACCTCACGGAGTGACACCCATTGGTGACTCCTTTGTGGTCATATTTCAGTTTCCACTACTTAAATTAAAAAAATAATACTTAGCACAAGAGAAGCCCATTTTCCATGCTGTTTTAGCCACAGACTATATGCAAGTCATGTGAATGATGGAGTATTTGAACTGCAAAGTTATTACATTACATTTACATTAAACAACATCCTAGGCAAGTCTCCCCTGACTTGAGCAAATAATTCTCCTGCGTACTGAGATTGTGATTTGTTTCATTTTCAAGTGTCTGTTGCTAGCAGTGGTTGGGCTAGAAAGTATTTTGTTTTCCTTAGTTTTTCTGTTTGTATTTATCTGTGTGTGCATGCACATGCGTGTGCACGTTGATGCATGAAAAGACAAGGCAAATGTCTGATAAAGGCTAACATTTGAAAAGACTGTTTTGAGTATTAAAACCTACCTGTATCAGGATATCATGTACCTATGACATAGATAATTTTTATTACCCTGATAAGGAATTGGTAGGAAAACAACAGTGGCTTATTTTTAATTGAAAAAAAAAAAAAAGTTACATGGTATGAATGACTCCACATATTATTAACATAAAATGGGGATCAATGGAATAATTTTCTAATTGTTTATATAGAGGCATTGTAAATAAAGAGCATTCATAAAGAATGACCTTAACTGATAAGATCCTTATATGATGTAGATTCTACATTAGTGGTTATCACTGTGTAGTCTGCTGTAATATTTTTTTTTTTTTTTACCATATGAGGAAGACTTGATGTTTGAAAAGATGTGTCATATTGTTAGCTTTGTGGCTGTGAAAATGTTTTCAGTCAAGGCAGCATAGATAAAAGGGCTGCAGGGAAAGCATCGGGGAGGGATGTCTTTGCTCCAGGGGTGCTGGCAGAAGCTGATTATTGAAACAGAGTTGTTCCCTGGAAGTTTGTGCCAGGTTCTGGTAGCTGAAAAGGGTGAAGATCATTGTAGGGTTGTCTGTGAAAAATGAATTTTTATCTGCAGACAAAGCTATTATAAAGATGCTGTATGCACTGCTATACAATACTAATTTCTTACCCACTTGGGAAAGTAATGTGAGAGGCTTTGGACAGCCCCTGTTGTTCACAGGAGAGGTCATATGAGGTAAGTTTTGCAGGTTCAGACCATTGTACCATTCTTTGCAAGAAAAAGGATTTTAATGTGGGGAAACCTTGTTGTAGATCCAAATTCTCTTTGAGCTGTCTCTGCATTTGAATTCTGAAACCTGATTTTTCATATATTAATTCATTAATACAATTAAAAAGGTCTTGTATTTTCGGTAGAGTTCCTTATGATGGTCTTATAATGTTGTATTTTCTCTCTTCTCAGTGCAAGACATCTCAGGTGTCCATCTCAGCTCGAATTTCAGCCTGCATTTGTGTTGTATGAATATGGCTAGAATCAATATGCTGATTAATTTTATTACTTTGTTCTTTTATTTGATGCATCTATATACCACCTCCAGATATACTTAACACAGATGTAAACTGAACAGCAAAGTTAACTAGCACAACATGTAAGCAAGTACAAACTAAAGGACTAAAATACACTCTCTGGTCATCTCAATAACACTCTGGAAGTGGTCTGGTTAAACAAATAATTATCCTCAAAGTATCCTCTGAAGTTGATTAAACTCGGTCTTTTCCAGGGAAAGGGACTTTGAATGTTATGTCCTCTGAGACATGAGGCATCTGTCTGGGCACCCATGAGGATGCCTCTGAGCTGTGGTGCCTGTACCCTGACAGCACATTGGAGAGACATCTGGCATGCATCACTCCTCTCTCACTTCCTACCCTGGTTTCTACTGGAAGAAAACCTGTAAGAAACTCAAGGAAGAATCTTTGGTGGCCTCCATCAATCCCCTCATCAGGACATTGAGGGACTGAGAGTTTGGGGCACAGTGTAGAAAACATTGCATTTGCCCCATAGTTCATATGTAGCATCAGAGTTTTCTGGCTGATGAATTGCTAGGCTGAAAATGCAGATTTATTTTCAGATCTAGAGGACTAGAGTCAAATGCAACTTGACAAATCAAGCAAGGTACTGGATTTTGAGTGGAGAAATGTGGGGAGAAACATAATGACCAAGGATGAGGAAAAGGCTGAGGCACTTAATTCCTTCTTTGCCTCAGTCTTTAATAGTAAGACCAGTTGTTCTCAGGGTAAACTTTCCCGAGCTGAACGACAGGGATGGGTAGCAGAGTGAAGCCCCCATAATCCAAGATGAAATGGTTACTGAGCTACTACACCACTTAGACACACAGAATTCTATGGGACTGGATGAGGTCCACCCAAGGGTAATGAAGGAGCTGGCAGAAGTGCTCACCAAGCTACTTTCCATCATTTATCCGCAGTCCTGGCTAACTGGGGAGGTTCCAGTTGACTGGAGGCTAGCAAATGTGATACCCATCTACAAGAAGGGCCACAAGGAGGGAATTACAGGTCTGACAGTCTGACCTCAGTGCCAGGGAAGGTTAATGGAGCAGATCATCTTGAATACCATCACACAGCACATGCAGGACAACCAGATGATCAGGCCCAGTCAGCACGGGTTACTGAAAGGTAGATCCTGCTTGACTAACTTTATCTCCTTCTATGACAAGGTGACCTTGTAACTATGACAAGTTACAAGGGAAAGGCTGTAGATGTTGTCTACCTAGACTTCAGTAAACCTTTTGACACCATTTCCCACAACGTTCTCCTGGAGAAACTGGCTGCTGATGGCTTGGACGGGTGTACGCTTTGCCGGGTAAAAAAATGGTTGGATGGCTTGACCCAAAGAGTGGTGGTGAATGGAGTTAAATCCAGTTGGTGACTGGTCACAAGTGGTGTTCCCCAGTGCTCAGAACTGGGGCCAGTTCTGTTTAATATCTTTATCAATGATCTGGACGAGGGGATTAAGTGCACCATCAGTAGGTTTGCACAGAGGACCAAGTTGGGTAGGAGTGAGTAGGAAGGCTCTACAGAGGGATGTAGACAGGCTGGATTGATGGGCTGAGGCCAATGGTATGAGGTTCAACAAGACCAAGTGCTGGGTCCTACACTTGGGTCACAACAACCCCATGAAGCATTACAGGCTTGGGGAAGAAAGCTTGGCTGGAAAGCTGCCTGGCAGAAAAGGACCTGGGGGTGTCGGTTGACAGCCATGTGAATATGAGCCAGCAGTGTGCCTATGTGGCCAAGAAGATCAACAGTATCCTGGCTTGTATCAGAAATAGTGTGGCCAGCAGAACCGGGGAAATGATTGTCTCCCTGTACTCGGCACTGATGAGGCCCCACCTTGAGTATTGTGTTCAGTCCTGGGCCCCTCACTATAAGAAAGACATTGAGGTGCTGGAGTGTGTTCAGAGAACGGCAACAAAGATGGTGAGGGGTCTGGAGAACAAGTCTTCTGAGGAGCATCTGAGGGAACTGCGATTGTTCAGCCTGGAGAAAAGGAGGCTGAGGGGAGACCTTATTGCTCTTTACAACTACATGAAAGGAGGTTGTAGAGAGGTGGGGGTCGGTGTCTTCTCCCAAGTAACAGGTCCTACAACAAGAGGAAATGTCCCACGGGAGGTTTAGGATGGATATTATGAAAAATTTCTTCACTGGAAGGGTTGTCATGCATTGGAACAGGCTGCCCAGGGAAGTGGTTGAGTCACCATCCCTGGAAGTATATGGTGACATGTAGATGTGGTGCTGAGGGACATGGTTTAGTGGTAACTTGGCAGTGCTAGGTTAACGGTTGGACTTGATGATCTTAAAGTCTCTTTCAACAAGAACGGTTCAATGTTTCTAACTGAACTTGGAAGCCAATGGAGTTTATGCAACACAGGAGTAGTATGGCCCCAGGGGACAAACCTGGATATGCAGCTACACCTTCCATTCCTTTTTATTTCTCAGCTGCCTGAGATCTGAGCTAAGTGCTAAGTTAAGTTACTACAGCACTTGAGGAATTGTAGGAAAGTGCACACCTCCAAGAGAGGCTTCTAACTCCTTAACTGACTGGACAGGCAGAAACAGCCCGGGATACTGCTGCTAGCAATTGCATTCCAAACCAATGTGGGATTCAAGCAGGATTTTACACTTGGGATCAAATTCTTGGGGGAATGTAAAACTGCCACCTCATGTCTTCTGCACTGGGGAAGCAGATGAGTCACCTTGCTTCTGACAGTTACTCACCGAGCAGGAATGGGGTTTTTCAGTGCATTCAGCACCAACCTAGTAACATTCTTACTGGTGTCAAGCAGAACAGAAGGGGGTCAGAACTATTAATTGCAGCTATTAAAGTAAATGGTGCAAGTAACACCTTGTATGTGAAACTTGCACGAAGGCTGAGGGCATCAGGATGGATGTCTGAGCCACGGGGAGGGGTTGTCACAGGGAAGGGGTTTCCGTCTCAGCTTTCCTGGCTTTTGTTCTCAAAGATTTAAAACAGGTTTTGCCTGGATAAAACAAGTGGCTTTTCCCAACTCCATCATTTAAGTCTGCGGTGCCCAAATTGAATGGCCTTTAATGTTAGTCTTTAAATCTTTTAGTGTAGTGATTAAACATGACAGGGATTAAGTCCTTGTCCAATAGCAGCTCACCTGAGTGCGTTGCTGGTTAAATGCAAAGCACAACGCCAAATGTTCTTAAGCACCCAAGCATACTGCTGTTTCAAAACGTAGCAAGCTCCATCATGTCTGGTGATTAGGAAGCGTTTCTTTTTTATTGAAGATAGAGTGGAACAAAAAGCTGAAAAAAAAGAAAGTCTTCCAGAGCAAAACCCATAGAAGAGAAGCTTAGAAGAGAAATTGAAGGGGTTTATGCCAGGTATTTGTACATATGCATATGGTATGGTTTAGATATATTTATGAGGTACCTACTCCAATGGAACTTACAAATTCATAATTTACTCGGCTATCCAGGTGAGACACTAAGTTACGCATACAAGGCAAATCAAATAGAGTTTGACACAAAAAACATTAACTAATAAAGCCAAGTTGCCTAAAATCTCCCAGAAAATGTCAGAAAGAAGATGCCTGTGTGAGCCATGGAGCCTTTAGTTATATCAGTACACAAGATATTTATTCTTGCAGGATTTTTGCCTGTGTGTTTTTTCCCTCCTCAACATTTTATGTGGGTCTTAATGTTAACATACAGTTCATGCATGATTTAAACCCTGTTCTGTGGGCAATGTCCTTTGGTTTCTCATTGGCCTTTTCCTATGATGATAATTACTACAGCATCTGAGTGCTTCACATTTTCATAACATGCTTTATTTTCATAACATCTCAAAGAGATAAATAGGAGCATTACTGTGCTTTACTGATTAATAATAGAAAGTTTGAGAAGAAAAATAAAGTTTATAATTTATTAAAGAAAATGCCATTTAAACAAAATTAAATTGTCCATTTATGGGTTTTGCTTTTACCTGGAAACCTCTCTGAGTAGTATGATTGTGTCACTCTGGAAGTGAGATGCTTGCTTTTTTCCTCCAGAAAAATAAAATGAGAATGTTTTCCTTAAACGTGCTTGAATTTAAGAAGAACAATCTTTGGTGTTTTGCACTGGCTCTAAATATTTCTTTCAAAATCTCTTCTTTTAAAAGAAGTAAACTTGGTCAGTGGAGCAGAGCCCTTGGTGAGTTGTCTCCTAATGCGTGTTCTCTGGACAGGGATTACATGATACTACATGCCGTGGCAATATGTAATAAAGATTGGGAGCCTGGGTTTAAAAAAAGCAAAGAAAACACATCGATTCATCATGTTTTTGATGCCTGCAGACATACCAACATGCAGGACAAAAATGCGAGTTTCCCTGCAGGACAGGTGCTAGGTATGCAATGAAGAAGGTGGCAGAGAGAGGCTGCCAGCTGCCCTGTGCAGGGTGGCTGAGGCTTTTGGGATGCTTTGTCAGAAACTTTCACAGACATTTCTCAACAGAAAGACAAAAACAGGAGAGTCTCAGTCTCAATGCCTCTCAGCTCCCAAACACATAAGCTTTTGCTTTAATCTTTCTACACTTTTGATTTAATCTTTCTACTTTTTCTTTGCACACTGCTTTGCACCTCTCACTCTCTCCTGATGCCACATGGTCGCCTTTCTCTGCATTCCTGGTTCTCCCCAGACTTCTGTGCTTCTTGTACCATGTTTTATTTATGCAGTGCTCTTCCTGCTGCTTTGCTCAACACCAGTCCCTGCTTTGCTATTTCATGCTCTTGCTACTCAGCTAGTCCTAGTTTTCCCTTTCTGCTTCCCCTGCATGTTTTTTTCCCCTCATGGCCTTGCCAGCCTCCAAACCTGTGTCCCCCATTTTGCCCTCCTTGTTTTCTTTGCCTTTTCCTGCTCCAGCTGCAGCTTCTCATCCATTCCCTGCCTCCCCCAAACCCTGCACACTATGCTGATCCCCAGCCACTCCACATCCAAATCAGATGTCTCCTTACACAGCGCTTGTAGGGATGCTCAGCCTGAAGCATCCCAAAGCTGTAGAAATGCTGCTTGAGACATAAGGGAGCACATCTGGCATGTGGTGGTCACTTTGAGGAGACCTTCCTGTGGCCGAGGCTGTGGATTAATCATAGGATCATAGAATCATCTGGGCTGGAAGGGACCTTCAAAGGTCATCTAGTCCAACCTCTCACAGTCAGCAGGGACACCTCCAACTAGACCAGGCTATCCAGGGCCTCATCGAGCCTCACCTTGAATGTCTCCAGGGAAGGGGCCTCAACCACCTCCCTGGGCAACCTGTTCCAG
>JAOTQQ010000001.1:137930222-137998764 GCA_026546715.1 Gallinago undulata | reverse complement strand
TCAGCAGATGCCTTCCTGCTCATGTATGATAGGAAATGATGAACAGGACTCACTTTCTTTGGTGCCATTCATTATTTTAAACACCTTTATCTTTTCCCTTCTCTGAAGTGAACAGATTTGATTTTACTGCTCATCTAGAAGCTTTTCACATCTCTAATTATTTTTATTGTAATTTCTGAACTCATTTCATTTCTACTTTGTCCTTCTCAAGGTGTCCACAACTGCTCATGATGCGCTAAGTTGGGGTAATAAAAAATATTTTCAGTATCACTTCTCTGTTCCATTCTTTTTCCTTCATAACTATTCCTTTTTTTATCACTGCAAGACGTCTCCGACAAAATGCCTACATTGACACCCAAGTGTTTTTCTGACTCTTGACAGTTAAATTTAGAAGCCAGAAGATGTAGTTCATATTCTTCCTCTCAGAAAGCACCATCTTCTGTTTGACAACGCTGCATTCATCTGTGATGGCATCTTGCTTTGCTGATACCTCATCCAAGCTCCTCTCCTGGTTTACTTTAAAGTTTTTTCCTTCCACCATTTCCACTGTCCTGTTTCTTTACTCATTTTCAAACTTTCTCAGCAAAAAATCTTTTGTCACTTGACTGTCCAAGACTGTTTCATCTGCATTTTATTCCTCTCCATTCCCAGAGCCCGAGTTTATCTGTATTTGTTACAACTTGAGTTATCTTTTATTTTTTAGTATTGTCCATTTTTAAAACAATTTAAATCCAGGCCAGATCAAGGAGTTGCCATGATTTATTAGTGAGTCTCAAAATCTTTGACTTGACTAGTCAGTACTTGACGCAAAACCACTTCATCAACTAGGATAAATCACTAAGGTTCACTTGAAACCACAGGCATTGATCAGCTCATCAGTCATACAGGCTGCAGAAGGCCACGGTGCAGCAAATAATAATAATTGATTGGTAATTTCAGGGTTCTTTTTTTCATTAGAAATACTGACTTACAAACAAGGAGAACAATGTAGCTGTGTATTTCACGATTACATTAACCACCACGGGCAAATTGGCTGATCAGAAAAGAACGTTCCAATTTTTTTTATTTATTAATAAAAATACTTATCCAGGAATTGCTTAAGCAATTCTCATGATCGAAAAATAGTAACAGGTTAAAAAATGTAATTATATATTTTAAAAACATTTGAAAAAAAACCCAGCTGCTTCTCTCTGAATTGCCGGTTTCTGAGTTGGGGACTCTGTTTCCAGGGTAACAGTTGATAACATAACAAACACTGAAGGAAGTACACGAGAGAATTCCCTCTTCTATTTTAGGTGAGCGTTATGTCCCTCTGTTATTGCTAAGGAAATGAGGAGTATTTTGTACTGAGAAGTATTTATCGCACATCCCTGCATGAAAAGCGTTTGCAGTATGTTCGTTACCTGATGTTTGCCAAGAGATGGAGCTGCAGAGTCAGACACCCAACAAGCCTGACCCCCGTAAATCAGGAGTGTTATAATAAAACTCTTGGCAGCAAAAGCCTGTAGCCTCTCATACTGATGCATGATACTCTTCCCCCAGTGACGGCGGGCTTGTGCTGGGCACTTAGCCAACTCTGTCCAATCTATTCCAATTTATTTCATTAAGCCACGGTTCAGAAAAGTCAAGAAACAAGCTGTATTAATCTTGGTGGATCCTGGCCTCTGCTCAGATAATGTTATAAAAAATGCTCAGCAGTCCCACAGTTGAGCAGCAACAGGATGCAAACAGCTGCCCTCTTGGACTTGCCTTAAAATGTCCCTTCCCTACACACCCCTGTAAAAAGGCCTCTTGTGCTGCACGGCTCTTACTCACCAGGTAATTCTCAGGGGCTACCTTCACAGTTTAGGCATTGCCCCAAAAGTTGTCTCAGTTTCTGGGTACCGAAAGTGTAAGATAGAAGATAGCAAAGTTACCAAACTGCTGGAGACCCAAGTCTGTCAATCCGCAAAGTGTCCTGCCCCATATGGATTTAGATGTTTAGGTCTGAAGCTGTAAACCTGTGTTAGTAGAGAGTGAAGTCAAGTGTTTTCAGAGTAGACCTTGGGTTCAGCTCTGGGTTAATGCAGTGATCCAGCATCCCTGAGCTAGCTTCCATCCACACCATGCTCCCATCCTTCCCATCCTAGCACCCTGGCAGATAGAACGGGTCCAGGTTTGTCGGTACTTGCCCATAACATCCCAGGATTGCCTAGAGCTACTTTGGGATTCGGTACAAGCACGGAGAGCCTTCTGAACTAATCAGGCTCCCACTCTTATCCAAGCCCTGGGGGATTCTCAGAATAGACATTGCTGCAAACAAAGTCACTCCAGCCTCTGGGTCTTCCTACAACACGTCTGTCACATCAGTTGTCATGTAAAAAAAGAGCCAGGAAAGGGCAAGAACAGACTTACCCAAGTACCCTCTTGCACCCATGAGCAGTCAGGGCATTTCTCTGTTTTAAAAGCTGTGTTCTGCTTCATTTAAAATCCTTGTGCTTACTGACTTTTTTTTGGTGAGAACCAGCGGGGGTTCATGGGATAAATTCTCGCTTGGTCACACTCCTGGGTGAGGGAGGAAGGGAGAGATGGAAATGAGCTAAGGGAGGTGAGTCTGCCTTTGGCTTGCAGTATGAACCGTGAGCCTGTGCAAACCAGGTCTGAACCTTTATTCCAATAAAGATTTCATTCTTTGTGTTAAGTGGTACGTCAGTAAAAGATACTCAAACCTAAATATGTTAAAGGCCACTTGTCTATTTGCTAAACAGGGTTGAGGAAAGTCCTTCCTCCTCCCTATTTTTTCATGGGAAAAGGCTGACCTGGGTTATGTACATAACTCCAGCAGAAATATCTTGGCTGGGAATACTGACCAGAGTGAGGGGTTCAAATACTTTTTGGGGATAAGGATCAGGCATTGTGTGTCTAGTTGATATGTCTTTTTGGGTGTTGGAGGCAATACTTGGCTTGTTAATTTCTAAAATTGCTGTTCTTTGGTAACTTTGGGCTATGATTGGCCCCAGCTGACAGTTAGCCTCAAAATTTATCATTGGCAACCCCAACCTATGTTTGGAATTTTAGACTACACAAAGCTTAGTGAAATAGTTTTTTTATCTGACTTTCCAGTGAAAAGCCTGTTTGTCAATCAGTTTGTCACTTGGTGGTTGGTTAGGGAAGGAAATCCAAAAATAGTACTGGAGAGAAATGGCGTATTATCCTTGCTTGTAGGTGGCAGGTCAAACTCCACATGCCTTTTGGCCGTATATAGATCCAAAGCAACACAACATACATTTTCCCCATGTTGTCAAAAGAAAGAAGAGAAGAATTTAAGTTCCTTAGGAGAAAAAAAAAAGTGTCTGCTGAAAACTTGACTTCCGATAATAATTTCTTGGAACACTTGTGTTATTTTAGCGAGGTAAATAGATTACAATTTTTAAACTGAAATAACTCCCTTAGACTTAAGTTCTTCTGACACATGGACCTATGGGTCCATGTGCTCCAGCGGAGCAGTGAGTCACAGTTTTCATAGCCATGTACCTGAGCCCAACAAGTCCCTTAGGAGCCTGCACTGGGCTGCTATCTTGGGCACTGGGCTATGGTTCAGGTGTGATATACTTGTTCCTCACCTCTGAAGCCCACATCACTGGTTAGAAATTATAGCTCCAGGTAAGCCCTGGCAACTCACTGAATCTGAGTGTCTCCGCCTCCCTGTGTTAGTAAATGGAAAATCAGTAATGGATAAACACAATGATATGTTTTGTCATAGCTTAAAGATGATCTGCTTCATACAGGTAAGTGGTGCTTTCTTAGTATCCCTGGTTTAGACAGGTGTTTACTGGCAGAGGATTGGGTAAGTGACTCAACATGGAGCTCACTAAATTTGACAGAAAGCTCTTAAAGGCTTCACTTAGCATTGGAGAGATGCCAGTATATTTATGGACTTATGTCAGCTGATAAAAACACAGCTTGTTTGGCATTTTTGCTGTGTGAAAGACCTGGGGAAATTTGGTCCTGTCTCCTGTGCATATTTATCTGAGTTTTCAGGGAGTAGGTCCATGCACTGGAGAGCAGACAAACTACATAACATGCTAGCTGAGCTGTATTTTAATTAAGCAATTGAGAGTAATATTTTTGCACTGCACAGGTAATTGATATTCTAAATGGTATGATTAGGTGCAAATACTTTTTTTATTAAAGATAAAGAGTGGGTCTATTAAAGTGCTGTAATGAAATAACCACCTTTTTTGTTGGAGCAGCCCTGTTTTCTACATTGTAAAACAGCTTTCCCCCAGTATGTAACTTGTCCCAACGCACAGTTGCCCCTTGAGGCCATGTTAGAAATTGCAAATACTCTGCTCCATCTTGATTAGGAGCTGCATGGGTCTGGAAGGCAAAACACATCAACTTTCAACAGAAGAGTTAGGCTTTGGTGGTTATTTCTGGAGTTAGTTCTTGAGACCAGACAAAACCTTTACTCACTATTTAAATAACAGCCTCTCTCACTCTCTGGCTGAAGTGCTATGTTAAGCTGATGTTAAATACTTAAAGAGTGTATCAGATCAAGCAGATATCTCATGGAAGTTCCAGTTTTGCTTCTCTAGAAAGCCATGGGGTAACGTGACTCAGACTTTAGGAATTGTAAAAGTCATGGGATGCTGGGCCTATTTGAGTCCCTGTTCCTTCTTATGCTTACCTGTGGAACAATGGTTCAATGTCACTTATAATGGGATTATAAAGGAATGAGTATAGACCACATTATTTGAAAAATAATTTCTCTGTGTACTGTTGACTGATCTCATACCTAAGATTGAAGAGTGGAAAAAGGAAAACATCGCACATTGGGGCTTTTAAGATGGAAGTACTTCTGGCAAAGCTTAGGGTGATTTGATAACAGGTGGCAACGGTCCATGCACCGGCTGGGCATTTTCCAGAAAAGCATGTTTCTGATAAAAATGGTTCTTTGAACCCAAAGTATTTAATGGACACATCTCAGGGTTTATTGTCGTTCAGCATTCACAAGCAGGGGTCTCCAGCCTGTGAGGCAGACCCTCTGCAAGGCTCTCCGGCTGTGGCTATGGGCGGGGAAAAATAAATTATACTACCTGGTTTGACATCTACTCAGCACTGACTAGTAGAGTGAAATGAATGATGTTAAGAAAATATTTTTTATATTTTGGTAGGATGCAACAGCTGCTGGTGTCCCAGTTTACAACAACTTTCCCATGAAGAAAGGATATGGGAAATACCTGAACCTGGGGTTGATAGCAGTAATACAGACAAAGATCACTCCTACTTCAGGAGTGATCAGATGGCTGTCAGATTGTTTACGTTAAAAGCTATTATGTTGTTCTTTAAAAATACTTCCTTACTTCTTTTTCATTCCAGGTACATAGTTACAACAGGGATTGTAGTCTACAGTTATCATCTGGTTTATATCTAAGACATCAGAGAATCCTGCTGAGTGAAAAAAAGACTAAGACCTGAGTAGGCATGGAGACCCAGTTCCTGCCTTGGCTTTTTGGAGATTCCTTCAGAATAAAACAAATAACATATTCTTGGGTAATAGGTGTAACAGCAGTTTGCCATTTGAGAGGCGTGGGATGAACATAACAACTCTAGGAAAATTGAGGTTCAGCTCCATTATTCCCATGTGTTATTCCACACAAGCATCTTGAAAGACCCACAGGGATCACCTTTACTCTCTCACCTTTTTCTTTGACATTTAGCTGCTGTTTTCTTCAACATTGCTGCTGTTAGATTTAAGACTTATCATAGTATATGGGCTCTAGTTCAGGGGTCTGTTCGTTCACCAGTGTGGGATGGGTTGGGTGACACATGTCCCACTGTTGCTAATGCCAGGTACTGGAAAAGAGATGTAAAGCCCTACAGCTTCTGTAGCTGTCATTTGTGGTACTTTTCACAAGCAGCACACTCACTTGGAAAAATAATTAAAAAAAAAAAAAAGCTGATGCCTTTCTTCTGTGCTCATGGCTCAAGCTGTTCCCTCTGAGTCTCCTGCACTGTGTTGATATGGCAACAGGCTGCCAGATTTTACATCAAGAGCAACGCCGCAGCTCTTTGTTCTAACTATTTATTGCTGTTGATTCAAGATACCTGGAGAACTTTCTTCACTGCTTCCCTTACCTCTCTGGACCTTCAAGGTCAATTTCGTTTTGTTCCTACAATGCTGTCAGGTTATTTCCTTTCCTGTTGCATTTCCCTCTGGATCGCTCCCTTCAGTACAACATACATCTCTATGGAGAGGTATAGGCAATGACTGGCTAGTTTGGATGTATGTTTTAGCCATGCCAAGTGCCTTCAATTCCTGGACCTCCAAGCTGTTGGAAAGCCTAACTCCAGTGAAGATCTGCCTGGTTTCCAACCAGCTCACAAGCTCAGGCTTCTGGCCAGTGGTCCTGAGGCAGCCCTGCTTCTCTGAGATGAGTTTTATACTCCTGTAAGATGAGACAATGGATCTGAGGCTCCCTGGCACAGATCGGGCAAGGGGCCACTGCAGAAGGTGCCCGTTAGCTGGGTATCTGAACTACATCCATGCTCATAAGGGTTGGGGCATAGGTTTGAGCACTTACTTGTGGTTTCCTACACTGCTTGGCTGGTCTAGCCCAGTTGTTGGCATGGTTTTGGCCTGTACTGACTACAAGCTGCAGACACGGGGTGCCCTGAGGAGAGGGGCATGTGCCAAGGACACTTCCTGCCAGGCAGTCTGGATACAGCCACCCAGATTTTAGAAGGAGAGGAGTTTGCCATGCAGGGGACAGCTGGGCTTTGCTGTTTGGCCTCAGTGTCAAAGAGCCCCAGCTGGTCCTATTTTACTAGTGCAGACAAACTAGTAGGTGACCACTAAGTGATGATCACCACCTGGTCCCCGTGGCAGACCAGGTTGTGCAAAGCAGTTCTGTTCACATGACTCAGGGCTGGCTACCTCTAGGGCAGGCTGGAGGCAGCCCCATGGCACAGCTGGGCATCATGCCCTCTGGATCTGTGACTGTTGTTGCTGCTCTTACTGTTATTGCTATTGTGGTGATGATGATGATGTGTGATTTCTTGAGCTTCCAGCCTCCAAAACAGCCCGAAGGTTCTGCTCTAACCTACCGCAGCAATGCTTTAATGGCAGGAAATTGAGGATGCATGCTTCATGCCCAGGGCTGTGGCATCAAAGCCTGAAGGAGTGCATGAAGGTCAAGAATGGGCTGGGGTCATGCTGGAGGGTGGCAGTGGGTGGACAGATGCAAAGCTGGTGTGACCGCTTTCCACACTGCCCAGCTCCTGGAGCAGGCTGTCGCCTGGAGCTGGGAGCAAACAAACATTTATCAAGTGTGGAAGATCATCAGATGCCAGGACTCAGTTATTTGAGAGCAGAGGTACCCTCAGGGTTTAATCTAGCAGTCATGAAGCACCAGCCCTGCAACTTCTTATGTCATTAGAGCCTCCAGGGCTGCTGCTCAGGGATGCAGCAAAATGCCATCTGTCCCCAGAATTTCTCCCAAGTGTGCTAGAGACTTCCTCGAAGACTGATGACTGTCCTAACCTGCCTTTCAGTGGGTCCTTGGGAGTCACAGGGCTGTGAATATCAGTAAACAGGGCAAGCAGCAAGCAAGTACTTCTTGGTTTCCTCCCCAAGGCTGATGAGTATTGTCTTTTCTTGAGGGATGTCCAAAATGGTATGGCTGCACCCCAGCAGTATTTATGAGAGCTCGCAGTGGGTCCTTCCTGCTTGGATGCAACCATTTTATCATTCCAATTAGCTCAATTCAGTGTGCAACAAATATGAGAAAATTCCTTTTTCCTAAAAGAATATAAATGTTTTCATATAATTTGACAGTTTTAAGAAATAATTTCTTTTACTTTAAGGGACAAAGAAACAAAGTTGGGGAATATAACAATGAAACCAAATGGTTCAATGAAACCAAAGCTTCAGGGATACATTTTTTTCAGGATGACTCGTTTTACAGTCCTAGTGTATTTTCTCCTTTTAACTAAAACAAAGCGATTTTCAGAGCATGTTACATGCATCTTGAATAAGAACTATTCTAGGAGCTTGCAAAACTAAATCCAAAATAGTTATCCTTAAGCTTAAGTAAATGATCCACTACTACAGGAAGTCAAGTGCGGGGGTAAACCTTTCCACTAACACCTTTGTGAATCTTAAGTGCAATACTTTTTTCATCTTCTTTTAATTGATGGCAAAGACAGTTCTTGTGTTGTACACACCAGCACTTACCAGTTGGTGCCATGCTGAATGACCAGTTCTTAAAGTGGAGAAAGGAATTCAGGCCTAAAAAAGTTGTAGTTGCTTCCTGAGATACTGCTGTCACTCTGATATTATTATAATACAGAATAACAAAGCCCGAGTAGAACAGTTGCTGTTTCTTTGCCATTGTGATCCTCTATGTACTCTCTGTTTTATACCTGTGCTAACATGTCATTTTAGCATGGAAGGAGCTTGCGATTTGTATGTTTATTAGTCATGCTCCTCAGCCTCATCGTTTTATTGGAGCTAAAACCATGAACTATTTCAAGGTTAGACTCATTCTCATATTTGAAGAACTGGAGCTCATGGGAGCATGACTCCAGAACAAATTATGAATGATAGTATTGCTGTAGTATTTCCTAGTACTAGTTGTTTCTTTAATGATGCATTTTTTCTTCAGGGTTTCAAAGTAAGGATAAAAATCTGTTTTTAGAAGCATGTTGAATATGTTAGCTAAGAAGTTTTAATATTTTGACCAAACAGGAATAGCTGAACCTTGTGTCATTAGTTGCTTGACATGGAGCCTGATGTTAAAACTACATCTTCAAGGAAAAACCAAGCTCTAGGTACTGAAGTGCCAGTATATTTTTAAAAGATCTTAAAAAGGAGTTTTAGATATTTAAAGAGACAGTATCTTGTTTTATGATTCATAAAACCAGTATTTCTCGAAAGACACAATAAAACCATCCATCGAGTCATCAAAAGAGGTATACTAGTTGTACTAGTTGCACAACCGATAACCAGCCATGGAGTTTGCAGTGAGTTATATGTCCAAATAGGAATAAACCTATGAGGCTAACTCCTGTTACTGGGCTCCAGGTTGAAAAAGGGAAAGAGAGGTGGCATATTTTGGTTATATACTACTCAAAATTGATCTTTATTCCCAACACAGAAAGTAAGATCTACAGGAATCTCTTTCCAGTCTTGGACTGACAGATGATGTTACACAAGTGTACCATCTTACACTCATTTTGAACTTAATGGGATTTCCTGGAGGAAAACTTACTGTAATTTGTTCCAGGTTGTTCCATTTTTTAAAAAAATGTTTTATTCTGCATTTATTTGATGGCATTGCACTGAGCAGTACAATTCCTTTTCATTGTTTTGCTGATGAGAGATTGTTATTGAAATACAAACCATCTTTCTACAGTCAGTGAATGGTTAACAGTTTTAAAAAGCACTAATCTGGGAAATAGCTGTAGTCAAAGACACAGAAATTACTTTACTTAAAATGAAGTAGTTGCCTCATCCACCAGAAGCATGATGTAATTAATAGACTGCATTTTTCATCTCTATCACATTGATAGTAAACTCAAAATGTAATCTTCCTGCATTTTTTTTCTGTTTTATTGTAGAAGTGATCACTCACTACTAATAAGAGGCAAGCTCACATCATGTATATTTCTAGTTATTGTGAGTTCATATTTCATTACTTGAGTGGGAAAGCACTTTTAAAAGATATTCTTGTTTTTTAAGAATACCTGACAGTTGTTAAGGATATGTATTATATGTATACCTACGTATGATTCTGGAGATACCTCCAGAATTGGAAAGCCATGAGAACATCCAGACGTATCATACATGGCTATGCTTAGACACCTGAGTGGGAGTGGAGAAAGAGAAAGGATATCACTCCCATGTTTGATTACCTACAGATAGCCACGACTTACACTTACACATATGCTTTTGCCTTTATCTTGGTAGTTTTTTTCCCCTGTGCAGCTCTGTGTCACTCTGTATCACATATTATGAAAGCTGTTGAAAAGCATATAGGCTGTTACACCAGGAATGTTTTCCCACCTAAGTACCATCTGCTCATGAGTGCTGGAAGTTGAATCTACCAGTCAAACTGCTTGAAGGCAGCAGAAACAAGGTACAGAAACATGATCAGAAGGGACTGCTTAATGCTTCTTTCTGGTCCTTTGGTGAAATCATGCCACCCTCCTGACTTCAGGAAAACAGGAGTCTGCCTACTCTTGTTTGTTTAAAAAAAAAAAAATTGGCCTTCTTAGAAGTCGCTAGAATCAAAGCAAATGCCCGAGTATCTGTTATTTCATTTTAAGAAAGCATCTACCCTGCCTGTTGACTGGGGAGAGTTTGAAGACATGAAGCAGGTGTTTGATAGTGGCAGCGAGATCAATGAGACTTTCCCATACTGGTCAAACTGAAAAACAATGACCCTTAATGAGGCCTTCCCTTCCCTTCCCTTCCCTTCCCTTCCCTTCCCTTCCCTTCCCGTTATAAGGTCTTATGATGCTGATACCAACACAGCTCCTCACACCTGCTCTTTCTTCTGAAGTTAGGTGAAGAAGAAAATGGAGAGTTTTTGCTGCTCCTATGGTATGTTCTGTGTGTGTTGGCCCCACAGTTTAAGGCGGGGGGGAAAAGCAGCTTGGATGTCAACAACAGAAGAACTTCACTTTGAAGTGAATTTTCACTTTGAAGGAGAGAAGAAAGCCAGCCCAGCCAGGCCATTCCCTTATGAAAGGGGGCTGCAGAAGAGAGGAGAGGGAGAAAATGAACTTGTTAGTGCAAGAGCCAGGCTTGATTCCGTGCCTTGCCATTACCTACCTCCTATCCCTTTATCCAGCCCGCTCAGTCAGAGTTAATATTTCTAAGAGCAGTTGCTGCGGTGGGAGTAAGTCACTGTAAGTCTGCAGCTCATTATCTAACCTCTCCTTGTGGGAAGGATGAAATCCCTCTATTTCAGAGGGCCGTAGTGCTGCGAGTAGTACATCGCCAGGCAATGCTGAGGTGCTCGTAGCTGTGGAGATCGCAGAAGCACCATGCTTGAGCTGCGTCTGTGCTAGCTGGGTCTGCTGGGAAGCTTTTCGTTGAGTGCTTTCAAGGCTTGTTTTGCATTATTTATCATGGCAATCTGGGAGAGTGCAACCCTCTGGGAGCAATGAAGGTGTCACGGGCAGGACTCATGTCAAGTTACTATTAGGGACAATACTCCAGGGGCAAGGTATTCTTAGTATGGTGAACTATGGATAAGGAGACTCAGTGTAAGTACAACCAGTGCTCATGAATTTAAAAAAAGCTTTGAGCTTTCACTTCCACCAGGCAGGCTCCTGAGTACTTAGCAGCAGTAGAGTAGCTCTGAAATCTAGCACGGAGAGAGAGCCTGTTACAATCCCAGCATATATACTCCTGTTCTTCATTTCTGGACTTCAAACACATCAAAGCAGAGTGTAAAATAGAACATGACCAAACCGTATTGAAAGTTAGATGTGATTGGGACTGCGTAAATAGCCTGGCTGCCTCACGTAAATCCTTAGAGGTCACTTCTTTCACAACATCGTCTGGAGCGGCTGGCCAGGAGTTTCTCTTCTGGAGCTGCTAATTATGACAGAGGAGTGGAGAAACATTTAAGTGCCTATTTCACACCATGTTTCAGAATTGCAGCATTTTACCTTCCACTTCACTTTCCACATGGTGTTGGTTTGGGTTTTCTTTTTGTCCTCGATGAGAGGAGGCTGTTTATTGCTTCTGTTTCTCTCTGGTCCTTTGGTGAAGTTACTCCTGCTCTAAGAGGGAGTAAAGCCTGCCATTTCTTACTCTCTGGTCACCAGTTTACAGTGCTTCGGCTTTATAAAGCTACTAGAATCAAAGGAAACACCAGAATATCTCTTGTTTCAATGTAAGAAAGAGAGTCCACCCTGCCTAGCTGGTGGGAAAGCTTGAAAACACGAAGAAGGTATATATGGTAATGGCACAAAGAGCAGAAAGGCTCCCCAGGCTGTTTCTTAAACCTCATTTTTTTTGGTGCTAACTTCAAGATTTTGACTGCTTAGCAGTAATGCTATCGCCAGTGTGCTAAATTTGAATGCACACCTAAACACATGCATCCATACTCGTTTTTTTGGGGCTCAGTTACTCATCCTCCTTGGTGCAGGGCTGTTCAGCAATCGTTTTACTTGCTGTAAACTGCAGGTTTTGCCTCACATATGTATGGTGATTACTTTGCAGAAAGGGATGTTAGTCGTGCCTGTGCAAAAACATTGATTTACAGGTGCTTCCTTAACTGCTTCATTCTTTTCCTTGTGAGTCCCCATCAGATTTTCCCTTGTATCAGTGCATGAGTTGGAAAGGGCTTCCTGACACCCCCTGTGGCAGCTCCAGCTCTGTGGTCTAAAATAAGCAAGGCTGTGGCTCTGGCTGTCCCAGCTTTCCCTCTCAGTGCTGTGAGCTGAGTGTTTACCCTTCAGTGTAAACTGGTGATTCATATGAATGTGCTCAGCTATGTGGGAAGAGTCACAGAGGAGTAATATGAAAATGAAGGTTTTTTTTTTTTCCAAAGAATCTTTTGCAAGGTTTTACTTTAAATTCTTTGGAAATCTTGGTTTCCTTCTCCAGATCACAAACAGAAAGCTGGGTGGGTTTAATTTTTTTCCCCTCTAGCTAAAAATTATAGTTTCATATGTAACTGCTGGTGAAAACCCCCATGCCAAGTTAAGAAAATTAAAAACGAGCTTTTAGACTGTCTCCTATTTCAGTATTTCTTTCCTTCACAGGCTCTCTCTTCCCCAGTGCCTCCAACGTCTTCCTTTCCCCTCCATCTCTCTGCCTCTCCCAAGGTCCCTCACTTGCTTCCCATCTGCTTCTTCCCAGCTTTGAACATTTCACCCCACTTTGCCATGTTTGCCTTGTTGCAGACCTTTCTCGGTAGCTTCGCTGAGGACGTTTCTCAACTTTCTTGAGACATCTCCAGGTCTTTTTTTGGCTTGGGTTTTGATAAATGGAGCAAGAAAGTAAGTTGTCTTATGTGATCATGTCTTTAAGTCACAAGGCTTGGGGGGGTGCAGTTGGAGGAGTCATTCAGAGTTACCTTTCCCAGAAAACTCTTATTTAAAATTCATGCTTTGCCTGTACCCTCCACGAGACCAGAGCCTCATCAGCAACACCCTATGCAACAAACCCAACCAGTGTGGGGAGGTGGACAGCAGCACAGGGATAGAGCATCGTTCTGGATACATTACCTGTGTACACCTGCTGGGAAAGGCTGTATTCCTCCAGGGCCAGCAGCAGCATGCTGCCCAAGTCCTCCACTGGGGACCCCTTGGGGGATGATCCTGTGCTTCCTCCTCAGCATCAGGGAGCATCTGCCACTTGCTTCATCCACTTGGGGGCCAGTGGATGCCATCCATCGTGGGCTGGGGGTGCCAAGTGCCAGTGTGCTCAGGTGTGGGAGGGAGCTGCAGGGTGCCCATCACCCGTGTGGCCCAAGCACACAGTCTGCCATCGCTTCCTCTTCTGCTCACGTGATTTATGGCTTGGTGAACAGTTCCAGCTTCACGCCCTGGGTTTTGTAAGGCATTATTTGATTTTGCGGAGGGAAGTATATAAATTACTTGCTGAGTTATGTACTGGGTAAGGCCTTCTCTTCTCTCTGAACAGCATATTTATTTTGGACTGTGTTTCCTTGGGCAGCAGGCACACTCAGAAGAAGGAAAGAAACATGATTCCTTGAAATATTTTAACAGGGTGATGTTAGCAGGGCTCTGAGGGAGGTGAGGCAGAGGCGTGGGCGCTCCAGATTGGAAATCCCTACTGTGGTTGTGATGGGGGGTTGGAGGGAAACTGAGCGGAGCTGAGCTGAGGTCAGGGAGTGCGGGGATCTCTGGAGAGGGAGGGCTGGACGATGAGTGCTATGTGGTGGGTGTGAGACAGCTTGACCTGAGGGCAAGTTTGGGCTTATCTGCTGGGATTACATGTGTTCCTGCAGCGAAACAAGTTCACGTGCACTGCATTTTGAGTCCTCAGCACAAGAAGGCTGTGGACTTGTTGAAGTGAGTCCAGAGGAGGACCACGAAGATGATCAGAGGGCTGAAGCATCTCTCCTATGAGGACAGGCTGAGAAAGCTAGTGTTGTTCAGCCCAGAGAGGAGAAGGCTCCAGGGAAACCTTATAGTGGCTTCCCCATATCTGAAGGGGGCCTACAGGAAAACTGGAGAGGGACTTTTTACAAGGGCATGTAGTGATAGGGTGAGGGGTAATGGCTTCAAACTGAAAGAGGGTAGATTTAGACTAGTTATTGGAAAGAAATTCTTTACTGTGAGGGTGGTGAGACCCTGGAACAAGTTGCCCAGAGAAGTTGTGGATGCCCCATCCCTGGAAGTGTTCAAGGCCAGGATGGATGGGGCTTTGAGCAACCTGGTCTATGGGAGGTGTCCCTGCCCATGGCAGGGGGGTTGGAACTCGATGATTGTTAAGGTCTCATCCAACTCTAACCATTCTATGATTCTATGATACTCAGTGTTGTTTAGACTGTAAGTACTTTAACAGGATAGAACCAGACCACAAGAACAGTGAACGTCTCTCTAGCACAGTTTGGGGGTTATCCCTTGTAGCTTTCTTTTTGCTGTATTTTGAGAAACCTTTTAAGGTCCCTTCCGACCCAAACCATTCTATGATTCTATGCTTTTCCTCTTCCTCCAGCTGAAGGTGAGCACTTCTCGCATCACCATATTCCATGCCGGAAGGAACAGCCCATTATGGTGAGCAGCTCAGTTTCCCCTCAGCAGGAGGTGTTTAGGTCAAGCAATAAGTGATGTTCTCTTTTAAAGTTACAGGATGATCAACATGAGCTGGTACTCCTAAATTACAATGGCTCTTGTGTAATCGATAACATGGGAAAACTGTGTCAGAAGAGTTAAATGAACATACAAGGTGTATCTCTGGTGCCTAATGCTGGGCTTGCACCCATTGGCCTCACTCCTTGGGCACTTCAGAAATAAAAAGGGAAAGTGGGGGACAGAGCTCTTGCAAGATCACCTAACCACCATCGTACAGTCAGAGGGCTGCTGACCATAATAAAGGTCCTATATGGTGTCTGGATCCTGCATTTATGCATTTTAATAACATAATAATTAGGAGAGGCATATTGCTAGTGCCCCAAAGAAACCAAGAAAGTGCACAGCTTGCCACATTTCAGGCCCAGCACTTTGCTTGAAGTAGCCGATATTATTTTTCCTAACATAATGCTCTTTTTTGGGGGGAGGGAAAACTTTAAAGAGAGTGTGACATCATACTATTTATATGGGACATCAGACACACGCTGCACTCCGGCTGAAGGGGCACCCTGGTGCCTGGAGCAACACAGCCCTCACTACCAGTTGCTGCTGGCAATTCTGCTGGGACATTTCACTTTTAAATAAGCCCTATTGTAAATATAATATAATAAAAAGGGAGGAAGCAGGGAAAACAGGAGTGCTGGGTGGAAGAGAGATGAAGGACTGAGATGCTTGGTGGGATGCAAGGGTAGAAGCTCCGATTGCTCAGCCACTGCGTGCCACCATCCCTGGCCCTGCACACACATGCAACCTTTAGCAGTTCAAAAAGCAATATAAAAAGAAAAAAAAGATACAAACGTCATGAATTTTATCAATTGCTCATTGATAGAGTCAGACAGGTAATTATTGTATAGGCTTAATTGTGCCTATCAGGAATGAATAGTGTGCAGCTCACGAGCCCTGCAGGTGATGGAAGAGCCCCATCTGCCCCACTGGCAGGGGAGACGAGGGGAGAGAGGCCTATGGGGATGTAGGGATACAGGGGGTGTAGGGGTGCTACGCCCCGTCTGCCTCCCGGGGACTTTCCCAGCAGATGTCACTGTTCACCCACCAAATAAACCAACTCCCAGGCAGTAGTAAAGGGCCCTTGGAAAAAGCCACCGCAGGCTATTACTTAAAAATGAAATACGCCGCCTCAGAAGACCATTTTCACTTGGGAATGGGAGTGAGAGGAGTTTATTTTCATAAAGGTGGCAGGGGACGGAAATTCGCTGTAAACCCGGAGGAGAGCGTTACTGAGAGAGCTGTGCCTGCAGCAGCCCCTAGGCCCCACACTGCCCTCCCTACCTGGCACTCGGCTTTAGGGTGGGTGACGAGGTGAATGGGCACCTCTGAGGGTGGGAGGAGGCAAGCTTTAGCTGGGCTCACTAATGTTCCTGCACTGCAGGGTTTAGGAGGATTTGATCATGAGTAATAATTTAGTGATTTAATCATGACATAATTTTGTGGGATTAAATCATGACTACCCCTGCCCACGCTTTATTTATTCAATATATAGGTCCTTATGATGTTATACAGATACAAAATTCATATTAAGTATCAGAGAAGCTGTACTTTTTTTTTTTTTTTCCCCTAAGTACATAAATTAGCCATGAGCAATTTGAAACTAGGCAAATTCTACTAGAAGCAGGTTATATCCTTATTTTCTTTTAGAAGCTTTCAGGGATACTTTTTAGCCTGGGGAAAGGCTATAGGAGGGCTTTGTTTTCCATGCAGTATGGTAGAGCTGTGCCTGGCACGCAACTGAAGTATCACTGCAGAGATATGCAGATACAACGATAAAGAAGCACAGACACCAGAGTGACAAGCGAGCAGAAATGCTGCACTGCACACAGAAGATCATGGGTAGCTGGGGGTATTGCTGGTCCAGTGACGGGGATGTAAATGGGATAATTGTCTTCAATGTGGGACATCAGAAACATCCACAATTGTATAGTTGCAAATTTCATCCTTGGTGATTCTGCATTTTAAAGCAGGCGAGAAAGTGTGCATGAAGATAAAAATAATCATCTTACTGCTGGGATATCTACTGGTGACACTGGTAGGGGCACACAGCGCAGACCAGGAAAGGGCAAAGCTGTGCACTACCCTGCTTATGTCAGCCCCTCTGGTCTGCAGAGCACTCCTGATATTACAAAATGCCCTGAAGAAGGACTTCTCCACCTGAAAACCTGTTCATTTTCTTTTTCCATTCCAAAATCCTGCCAGCCTAACCTCCCTTGTCTGCTCACCCCACTAACACACTTGTGTTTTCATAACCATAGCAGGCTCCAACTGGGAAGTTTAGACTGTTTCTCCTGTTGTCCTGTGGGAAATCTGGTGCTGAATCCCCCTCTCGATCTGACTGAGTTTCCAGACTCAATTATTCATAGTCATTTAGCCTTGTGCCAGCATTGTCTTTTGGGGCGAGAAGCTCCTCTGCCCTCCAGCAGGCGTTTCTAGGAAAGCAATCTCATCGCCCTCTGCCTCTCCTCTGCAGGATAAAAAATGCAGGCTCTCTGTGTCTTTGCTTGTTGGGCTGGCTCCACACTGCTGGCCCTCCTGGCTGCCCCACATGGGATTTGGGCATTTCACAGAATCACAGAATCATATGGGATTGGAAGGGACCTCTGGAGATCATCTAGTCCAACCTCCCTGCCAAAGCAGGTCCTCCTAGAGCAGGTTGCAATGAAACTTTTCCAGGTGGGTTTTGAATGTCTTCAAGGACAGAGACACCACCACCTCTCTGGGCAGAGATGTCCCTCCTTGTGAAGAGGGGCGAGCAGAAGCAGCGTGCTGTGCTGGGTGAGGCTCGCCTGTACATTGGTTTTACCAGGCATTTTTTTATTCCTCTAAGGAGCTAATGATGAGAAAGTTTGAGCTGTTGTCCAAAACCAAGTGTCAGCATTCAGACTGAAGGCCATTGCTAAGATGCTCCCTGAGATTGACCCAAACCAGTTTTCCTTGAGGAACCTCACCTGTGATTTCCTCTTAGCCTGAGAGGTCCCTTTATGGAGCCACTTCAATCTCTTCTCCAAATTGTGCTTCATCTACTCGGCATGTCCTAACACTAAACTCAATTTCTGACATTATGAAAGAGCAATGAAGTTGACTCTGTGTGGAAGGCAAGACGTGCAAAACATACCGTGGGTGGGCCAACACCGTTGCTGTTTTTTCTGTTGCTCATTAAGACTAATATAAAGTAATTAGTTTAAGCAAAAGAGTCGTTGGGTGCCCAAACCCTGTAGAGCCTGTGTGCACTCGTGGGGCTGGGTTCTTTCCACGGGCTGTGACCTTTTCTTTAACTCATACGGTGTTTCCATTAACTTTGGTGAGAATGGTTCAAGATGGCTAAAGAAAATATTTGAGGCCAGATCATTTTAGTGCCAGGGGGGAGATGCCTGTGAGATACTGCCAAAGGGGAAGGGGCCAAAGTGGGGCAGGAGACTGGGGCTGAGTCCCTGCAAGGTGGTGGCAGGAGGAGCAGGGTGATGCTGCAGGTTGGCTTGGGGTCCAGGGTCACTCTCCACACATGCATGTCTCTCTGAATACTGAGACCAACGCCAGACGCATGTGGGAGCAATGAGCCCAAGTCGGGGTATCCATCAGCAGCCTGGGTGAGGCACTTCAAAGGTCTTCTTCTTGGAAAGCGACTGGGTATTTTTCTAAGGCTCTGGAGTGATAAGGCACTCCTTCATCGCTTGAGTCTTCCCCTGTCTGAAATCAGATTGCCGGCTCTCAGCTCAGCCGAGAGCCATTATAAATTGCCCCTCATAAAATGCAAAATGCTTGTCTGGCAGAGTTAGAGAAGACATATTCTGTGGCTTGAGTTCTGCTGTGACTAGAATAGATCAGGCCCTGGAGAGCACCTTGTTTGGGAGAGGAATTTGTCAGCGTCGGGGGTGTAAATTAGGCATGGTGCAGACCTGGAGTAAGAGGAGAGGGGAAGCTCAGCATCTGCACATCACGCTGGTGCAGTGTGTGCTCCTCCAGCAGTGCTGAGAAGAGTTTGGCTCCTCAAAGAGACCGGACTGTGATTAGCTATTGGGTGCTGTGGCCCCAGCGGCACTCAGAATGGGGCATTGCGAACATGGAGATTAGCAATGCTGTCAAATCAGGTCTAAATAACATTGGACTAAAGGCATAGTATGGGCTTCAGCTCCAAAGTTCAGCAATTTGTAGTTAGATGTGTACATGTGGTCAGCCAGCTGTGAACCAGGTGTCCAAGCCCTCTTCTGCTCAGTGGAGTTCAAGGACTTCATTCAGGCCCCTCAGTACAGGTATCTGAGATACCTTCACTGGCATGGGACCAGCGGGAGACCTGGATCACTTTGGAGCAGCAGCTGAAGGCATCTCAAGGCTGACAGTGGCACTAACCTCAGCCTAAATCACATTTAGGCATCTGGATGAAGGAAACTCACATGAAATGTAATCAACATACTGTGAAATGAGGCCACTGCTGCATCTCAAAAAAACTCCTTTTGGATACCTACTCGATTAAAGCAAGTGGCGGTGGGTTTAACTGTTCTGAAGTGCTGCAGGCTCTGTTAGTGGGTTAGGCTGGAAGCAGTTTGTCAGCTCTGCCTGCGGCTCCTGTGCGTCCTCACACCTTTCCCTCAAAATGACCCAAGGGAAAGGTTTTGGGACTAGGAAGTTGGTGTGAAAAAAAAAAAAAAAGTATCTAAGGTGTTACTGATAGAAAGCTTGTGCTTTGCTAAATTATACTGTTTCATGAAAAATGCCATCACCTCACAGCAGATTTTTGTTATCAAAAGGCAGGTTCTAAGAAATGACCACACAGCCAACGTTCAAGGACTTCTTTGTGTGGGGCGCTGGGTTGTCTTGTGGGATGGATCATCTTACCTGGTTGCCCACCCCATAGCAGAAGCAGAAAAAAGAGGCTTATGAATCAGTGCTGTTGTGAAACACAGCAATACTCCAGGCCAAAATTTCAGAGAAAATCTCATGTTTTGACTGTAAGTTAAACATTTCCATGGAAATACCCATAAAACCTTATGATTTCTTTACACTTTGATTGAGAAAAGAGTTTGTTTTCTGGCCAGCCTTAGAGAGGGCTATCCTGGGAGAGGCAACGGCTCCAGCCCAGGGGTGTTCAGCAAAGGGCAGAAGGCAGGAGCAATGGCAGTGGTCATTGGCATCCCATGGAGTCGTAGGGGGGAATTATGAACACTGGTTCATACCTGGGAGAAGACCAGAGGCTGACCTCACAGGGGAGGCAAGACAGCATCTTTTAAAAGTTGGCTCTAAACAGAGCTAAAATGAACTAATGGGGGAGAAATGGCCTTTGAGAGGCTTGGAAAAGTGAATTACAGGGTTCACAAAACAGCTTTCTGTGAAAATACGTACAATGTTTTTTTTAAAGCTATAGCTATGAAAGAGACTGAGAAAATCAAGGCAAAGCTACCAAATGAAACAAAAAACCAGCTGAACTCTTCCTGCCATTCCTCCATCATTAATAGATTTCTCTCCTTTTCTTTACCGCTTGTCTTGATGAAATATCTATTAAGTGCAGCTGAGACTACTTTTGCCCCAGTCCAGTAGAAATTGCCAGTGTGTTCAGAAGTTGCTAAGGAAAAATGGGCATACAGACAGACCGTCTGATTGCATTAGGCTTGTTTCCTTCAGTGCACAGGCTAATTGCAACCTGAAATGTTCACATGAGTAGAAGGCTCACAGAGCCCCCTCTGAGCCTTCCCCTTGCCTATGCCATCAAAGATGCTAAGAAGTCAAACCAGGTCACAGTCTCTCAAGGTGATAGTATAAAAGTACTTTTTACAAAGGGTGTGGAGAGACAGAGAAAGGTCATACATTGTTCAGGGGCAGATTGAGGGAATTAATGTCCCTTGTTCTCCTGCTGTGACTGCTGCGTCACAGTACAAGAAGTATTTTGGTTGTGTGATACTCGGTTTTACAAGCCCGTGAACCCATAAGTAGACCAAAAATAGTCAGAAATGGAATCTTACCTAAAATACTTAAAAGTCCACAGAGTTGCTACTAAAAATTTAGGTTTTAAAATTTTCATAGTAGTGACACAAGTCTTGCCCAGCATTTAACACCTGCAGATAGTAACAGCTGCATAATCTCAATAATTATGTCTAATGAAGCAAACTCAATTTAAGTTTCCCCCATCCTTTCCCCCAGCTAGGAACTCAGTGCTAATAAAAAGCCTATCTGTGTTTATTTTAAAAAGGAAGAAAATAGAACAGAAGATACAGCTACACTGACTTAATGGCCTTATACCCTTCCTTGGTGCTATTAAATGACTTTGCAGTAAAAATTTGGGCTGACTTACTAAAAATGTGGGATTTATTAGTTTTTTCCATTCAAGGGACTCCATTCTTGCAGTTTTTTGCCAATCCATGTGAAGAATTTGATTTTGAACCACAAAAGATGGGTAGTTCAATGCATAGCAGTAGAAAACGTTGGTATTTGACCCTTTTAAAAATGCAGTGACATGGAATTTGTGTAGAATCCACCATTTTCTATAGGGAAGGGCAAATTTTACTTTTCATTGTAGGCTCTGGAATGTAATACATGTATCAGGATACATATATGTCTCAGATAAGAAATTTCCTGGCCGAAAACCTAGGATTAGTCTAATGTTTATGGCTAACTCTTCTTCCAGAAAACACTTTCTGATATTTCTGCTGGTAAGGAACACCTTCCTCAACATAGGAAGTACCAGACCTGAGAACAAACTTCAAGATATAAAAGCTTGATATTTCAAATTAGTTTCTAAACATCTTAAAAAGCCCATATGGCAAAGGTGTTCATGAAATGACTTCTGTAGTTTGGATAGACTCCAGCAGAACTCACTCAGTGAACTTTAAGAAACTGGAAATTTAGTTGTGCGTGATCCAAACCAGAGAAAGCTGCCCTCCATGTCTTTAAAGAGTAAATATGACAGTCTTGCTTGATAGATTTTGACTGCATGCTGATGGTAACCAGACATGCCTTGGCCACGTGCAGACTGAGAAATGGTAGGAGGAAGTTATCCTGTGTCTTTCTCTCCCAACAGTCTTGTGCCCTTGGTGGACCTGTGTCAGAGAGGGCTGCAGGGCAGTGTTGCTCTAGTATTTAACACTGGTAACAGAGAAGAAAGGGAGGTTTGAGATGGTCACCTTTGAGCACCTTAACCTGGTACTGTTAAATCTCAATTTGCAACATATGGAAAAACCACACTGTGCATCCTGAGGGTTATGTATGTGGAGTCAAATTTAGTTTTTACTGGTAGGAGGGGAATTTCTAGATTAGATAATTCTCACACGGCACATCCAAAAATAATATGGGCACTACTCACTGATAGTGGCAAATTGCAGCTTCTTATTATTTCTGTTTACAGCTTGAGCTTGGTGCTTTCCAGCCAGCACATCCTCGACTTTGTTTTCATTTCCTTTGTTTTCCTTTATTCACATAAATCTAAGATTTCTCCTTTGCTTAAGGCAGACTCTAAGCTCTCTGAATAGGTCCATCTGATCCCATCCCTCCAAACCACTTTATGCTTTGTCCTCCAGATTCTTTTACAATTGAGCAGAGTGGATGTTGATTCATGATGCGGGCCAGATTCTGACATTATTCTCAGCTGGAGGTGGCCATAATTCATGTTTTGGTGACAGGGTCGCAACATGGACTTCCAGTATTTGTTGTTTCCAATTTAGAGCTCTTTAGACCTCTTACACAGGTCCTTGTTGTCAAACACCCTCTAAATCTATGTGATGATATTTTCATTTACTTTTTATTTACTAGTTAAAAATGCCACCTTCTCTGATTTATGTATTGCAGTGTTCAACAACAGCCTTTAAATATATCATAGCAAAGATTTATCAACATTTTCAACAATTCCCTATTGGAAGCAAAGCTTTGTGTGAAAAGTTAGGAATTACACCAATCTCTGTCACATCAGGCAATAACCTCTCACGAATAAATTTTGCACCCAGACATATTTACCACTTCTTTAGTTTGTAAATGATTATCATGCTTCTTAACGGGGCAGTGTTAATAATAATAATAAAAAAAATTAGACATAAATAGCTTTCCAGAATCTGACTAAATAGGACCTAATGTTTTGTTCCAGTATCCAGAACTTTGTCAGCTATTATTAGGCAGTGAATGAACATTTATTCAGTTTTGAGAGGGCCACCAAAGGTAAATGATTAAGACAACTTTTAAGGATTAGCTTCCAGCGTGTGAATGTTCTAGCAATGTAGCATGCCCCCAGTGCAGTGCCCTCAATTTGAGCTGCTGCTTTTCCTCTGACCATCCACATGTCATTTCTTTGCTCATTGCAGAGCTCACTGTTAGCCGAGTTCAAAGGAGAGTAGCTATCACTGAAGACTCTTGTGCTTTCATTTGTTAGTCATCACGGTGAAATTAAGCACGAATAAAACTCAATCAGGGGGCTAGCTCTGACTCACCACGCCTTAAAATTAGGTGCCAGAGTGAGACGGAATCTGTGGGCAGTGCTGCTGCCCTGCTAGACCATCTCCATCATAGATGGAGGCAAACCCAAAAGGGAAATCAGCTAACATAAGGTCAGGCTGGCTTTGAGAACTGCCTCTCTGTCGGCTACAGTGAGACCTGAGAATGCTGTGTTTCCAGCATGAGTGTGCTAAGTGAGGTGAAATGATGCCTTGCTCGCCATGGGTTTTAGGCCCTTTCTGGGTTTAACCTTTTTTCCTCGTTGTCGGTATGCCATCTGGATTCAGCTATGCTTTACTATTTAGAAAATAGTGCCAGTCTTTGCTAAGTCTATACTAAGACCAAAGTCCTCAGTGTTTACCACATCTGAAAGGAGATTTCTCCCCTCCCCCCCCCCCTTTCCAGGGAGAGGTGCTGGATTTTGTCCCATCTGCGGCTTTGCAGTGCAAAATCGCATCTGAGCCCGTAGAGCAACTGTGGTGCTCCTGAGGACCTGTCTGGCCAGTGCACAGCATCTGATCGCCTTTACAGCTCATCCAGCTCTACAGGTACTCATGCTTCTAGAGTGAAAAAGGAATCAGTGGGATTTAAGTCTTTCCATATAGTTTCTCTAGTTGGACATCCTTTCTACATGAAAATCTCATCAGCTCATAATTGTTGGTGCATAAAGAAATGACGGGAAAACAATCCACCTATATTTTGAGTATAATGTGTACAAGGAAAACTATTATCCCACAGACTCATAAAAGATGTTTTTAAACTTCCATATGTCCATGTCAGAGAATGTGTAAATCTCAGCTATGGAGATTGTTCTACTTTATTGCATAAATCACAAGTAAATAAATTGGTGCTGGAAGAGTAACCACCTATGAAGTTGGATTAGTTGTAGGAGTACGTTATTCTGTAGTAGGCTTGTTTACAGAACAGGCAGGGTGGTGGGGTTTGGTTTTGTATTTTTTTTTCCTTTTTTGTTTTTTTTTTTTTCCTTTTCTTTTGTAAAATAGCTAGTTAGATTCTTTTAGCTCTTACTTACAGGGACTGGCTGGGATGAAGTTAGCTTTTTTCACAACAGCCTGTACGGTATTGGGCTTTGCATTTGTGGCTAAAAGAGTACTGATAAGACCCCAGTGCTTTGGCTACTGCTGAGCAGTGACTGCACAGTGTCAAGGATGCCTCTCCAAACCCCTCACTCAAAAAAAAAGGCCGGTAGGTTGTGAGTGGGTATAAGGCTGAGAGAGACAGCTGATCAAAGGGATATCCTGTATCGTATTATGTTGTACTCAGCCATAAAAGTTGAGGGAAAGGAAGAGAATATGGAGACATCATGGTTATGACATGCAATTACTTGATGTACTGAGGTCCTGCTTCCCAGGGAGTGGCTGGGCACCTGCCTTCTAATGGGAAGTAGTGACTAAATTCCTCTTCTTGTTTTGCTTCTGTGCACAGCTTTGGCTTTTCTTATTAAATTGTCTTTATCTCAACCCATGAGGTTTTCCATCTTATTTTCTCCCCCTGTCCTGCTGAGGAAGGGGAATGAGAGAGTGGCTGGGTGGGCACCTGGCAGCCAGCCAGGGTAAACCCACCACATCTTATCCACACAGCATTCTGCCAACAACTTCAAAAGCTTCAAGACTTTGTGTGACTTTCTGGTTGGGTGTGTGAATTTTTAACCACTGTATTGCCCGTGATGAATTGAAAGGTTAAGTTTCACTGTAAAATATGCTAGTCCTCAGTAGAGACCATGATGACTGTGAGAGGATGGGCCTTAAAAGGGATAGGGAAGAGAAAACAAAAACAAAGGCAAATACTGCTAGTCGTTAAAAACAACAGGGAATCAATTCAGAAGAACTTTTTCTCCTTTAAACCGATGTTAGTTATTCTGCATCTCCATCTCTGCCAGACTCCCAGCTGAAACTCCACAGCTCGAGGGCTGTTGGATTGCCCAGCTGCCCATGCCAGCATTTGGACAGCTGGTAGGTGCCACTGTGTCAGCACTATCCTCGACCAAAATATATACTTCTTACACAGGAACCAGAAAGCAAAGGAAAGCAGAAAGCCAGCAGAGGGTGGGTGAACAGAGCCTCAAGCTGGGGTTTTTAATGACACAATCTATGAATTTCCTGAGAAACAAGATCATTAAACCTATTCTTGTAGGGATTTGCTGTTGCATTTTTTATCTTTCTTAGTTTTCACAGAACTTCAGTGACTCACCTGAAAATTTTCCTCCTCCAACAGCACTTGTGTTTTTCTTGTCCCTTTGAAGGCCAAGGCCAGGCATAGCTGAAATCGGGTGGGTGAACCTGTGCCCATCAGGTGTTCCTGTTGGGCATTTCAGATGTTAGGACAAGGAGCACTCAATAATGCTTAATATGCTAAGAGGCACCATTATTTTATGTTACTCGTACAGACGGCATTGATCAGATTAATAAGGCTATTTAGGCACGTAAAGACACAACCAGATGCCTCTTGGGATTTATGAAAATTCTTGAACAGGATGAGATCATAGCTGCCCTGCATCCAGAGCTGCGAGGGGGCTGCACTGCAGGAGGTGGTCCTGCAGTGAGAGCCAGAGGTGCCAGCAACCATCGCTGCTTGGCCAAGAGCAGCACCTGGGAGGGAGGTTGTTCAGCAAAGTGGGCAAAAGCCACAAGTCCGGTCACTTGGCTGAGCTGAGGGCAGTGATGGCCGGTGGCTGTGCCCTCACAGTGGGGACCTCTGCTTCACTATGACCATATTTGAGTGCCATAAGGTTGGGGGTCCTGCCTGCCTCAAATGCACGCGATAAACCTGGTCTGGCTCTGCAGCCTAGGGCAAAGGATTCAGTGTAAGGCAATGGACTTCTGCTCCCTTTATTTTAATGAATTTTATGCATCTTAAGCTTTTAAGGAATGACTGTATTAAAAATACTTACAGTTTGAGAGAAGGGATCTACCTGTCTATCAGTCTGTGTACCTGTCTAGATAGCTCTGGAGCAGGTTTATGGCTTCTATGTCCAAGATAAGCATCTAGCTGCTAGGACACAAAGTCAAACCCTTTCCTGTCATCTCTCTTCCTGATGAATCTTTGCTAGACAAAACAGAGGGTACGGAGAGGAGATCCTTCCTTGACCTCCCATGGGGATTAAGGGATGACATGTAGGCTGGTTTTCCAAAGGAGGGGAAAAAGCTTGGGACCTCATCCCTTAGGGAGCAACTAATGCTATTACAATAGATTACCAGTATCTGCACTGCTTTTGAAGCTATCTAAGTTTTGCATTCACTCAGTTAGCTACAAAACTGCATCAATTATAAAAACTGTGGAAATAAAAAGAAGAAAGAAAATCAGAAAAAATTCTCAGACTTATGAAGTACAATTTTAATTTTAACAAAATCCAACCAGTGAGAAAAAGTCGTATAAAAGTGTAAAGCTACAGAAATTATGTCTGATTAGCTATTCATATACTTTCACCTCCATTAAGCTGACCTCAGATGGAACGTTCTAGCTGCTATCTCAGAAGTACTAGCCTTGGTGGAGTATTTTTCTTTTTCCATAAAAGTACCAGTTTACAGTGATTTTTAAACTTTTCTTCCAGCATTCTACCAACAGAAGTTTGTGTTGTCAGCACTTTCCTTTATCTTCTTTTGTGTGTTTTGCTTCCTCATTATATGCTGAATATCCATACTTTTTAATTTCTTGTAATTGTATATGAATATATTGCCCTGGTAACTGTTCCAGTACTTCAATGCTTCATTAATTTAACATACACGAAGTTCTGTGATATTCAGGCTTTTAAAACTAGAAAAAAAAAAGTAGTCTGTGTTTTGTTTCTGGGGCGTATTAACCACATAGTCCTGTGAATTCTACAGAAAACTTTGTATGTATCAGATGATACATGAAGTATCACATAAGTGGAAGGTGTGATTTACAGTAACTCAGTTACAGCCATAGTCACAGTGATGTACTGTCAGACTTAGAGGTAAACCTGGCTTCTGAAACCACTAAAGCCTAAATGCTCAGGTGAATATCTTGCTTGATTAAGCTGAGAGAAAAGAACTTCTTTGTTGACTGTGACTTCTTATTTCAACTGAGATTTTCATAATTTCCTTTGGACTCTGCAGTTTTACCCATCGTGGTATCTGATGAATCTGACTCTGCTAAACTGCAGAAGTTATAATCCTGTAAAACAGTGTGGCCTCAGCAAAAGCTCAGTAGTGAAGGCTGGAAGAACTAGAGGTTTTGGAAACAAAATGGAATTTTACTGTGAATGCTAAAAATAAAGTAAGTGCATTGCCTGGGACAAGGACTCCCGGATAAGCTGAAGCAGCAAAGCAGAAATCTTCATTTGGCGATCAGAGATGTGAAAGTGTTTGCAGGGAAAATTCTGGCAAGAATAGTTGCTGGTTGTGATTTCTCTGGTCCCAGAGCTCCCTGATGCTTTTCTGAATTTTTCTGAAGTTTTATTATCTTTTACTGAATTTTCCATAGGCAGGCCATCCCATAGGATAGCCTTAAGACTTGACGTGCAATTTCTCAGCTTGCTTAGACCTGCTCTCTGTTTCTCAGCATCCCCTTCTCATCACACTCTTTCATTTTGTTCCCTTAGATTTCTCCAGCTTTCAAGTCAGAGACAAAGATGATCAGAGGGATGGAGCACCTCTCCTGTGAAGACAGGCTGAGAGAGTTGGGGGGAAGAGCCTGGAGAGGAGAAGGCTCTGTGAAGATCTTGTAGGAGCCTTCTAGTACCTAAAGGGGGCTGACAGCAGAGATGGGGAGGGACTCTCTATCAGGGAGTGTAGAGATAGGATGAGGGGTAACTGCTTTAAACTGAAAGTGGGTAAATTTAGATTAGATATTAGGAAGAAATTCTTTACTCTGGGGATTGTGAGACACTGGAATACGTTGTCCAGGGAAACTGTGGATGCCCCATCCCCGGAAGTGCTCAAGGCCAGACTGGATGGGGCTTTGAGTAACCTGGTCCAGTGGAAGGCATCCCTGCCCATGGCAGGGGGGTGGTTGGAACTCTATGGTCTTTAAGGTCCCTTCCAACCCAAATCATTCTATGATTCTATTCTTTGTCCCAGTGGGACAAAGCCAACTCAGTGTTGGTTCCTTCTGGTATAACAAATTACTTGTGTTCACAGAATCACACAATGTTATGGGGTTGGAAAAGACCTCTGGAGATCATCTAGTCCAAGGCTTCTGCCAAAGCAGGTCCTCCTAGAGGAGGTTGCACAGGAACTTGTCCAGGTGAATGTCTCCAGAGACAGAGAATCCACCACCTCTCTGGGCAGCTTGTTCGAGTGCTCTGCCACCCTCAAAGTAAAGAAGTTCCTCCTCATGTTTAAATGGAACTTCTTATACTCAAGTTTGTGCCCACTTCCTCTTGTCCTGTCACTAGGCACCACTGAAAAAAGATGAGCCTCTTCCTCTTGACACCCTCCCTTTAAGTATTTATAGGTGTTGATCAGATCCCCCCTCAACCTTCTCTTCTCCAGACTAAAAAGACCCAAGTCCCTTATCCTTTCCTCATAAGAGAGATGTTCCAGGCCCCTAATCATCTTTGTAGCCCTTTGCTGTACCCTCTCCAGCTGTTGCCTGTCCTTCTTGAACTGGGGAGCCCAGAACTGGACACAATACTCCAGATGGGGCCTCACCAGGACAGAGTAGAGGAGCAGGATGACTTCCCTCGACCTGCTGGTCACACTCTTCCTGATGCACTCCAGGATGCAATTGGCATTCTTGGCCATAAGGGCTCATTGCTGACTCATGGTCATCTTGTTGTCCACCAGGACTCTTAGGTCTTTTTCCTCTGAGCTGCTCTCCAGCAGGTCAGCCTCCAACCTGTACTGGTGCATGGGGTAATTCCTCTCCAGCACCCTACACTTGCCCTATTCACAGTGTATGCTGTTTGGCTCTGGGTTTTCCTTGGACCACATGGGGTACTTCTGTGGCTGTTCTTGCATGGATGCATGTTGTTTCTCCCCACTTTCCCCCCTACTCCTTGCAGTGTCAAAGGAAGCAGAGGCCATGCTGAAGTCCACCAGATTGGAGCTTTTAGAGTGTGAAATATGTATCTGTGTCACAGAATCTGGGGAATGACACAAGAGTTTGTGGGCACAAAGGCAACTGGGGTAGTGTGAAAGGGCTGCATGGGCTGCAGAGAGAAAAGCCTGTTCTTGCCTTGTCCTTTCTTTTTTTCCAGCAAAATCTGAGGTACAGTATCTCTATGAGGTTACCATGGCTTTGTTTCAGGAGAAAATAATCAATTGGGAACAATCAACTGGGAGCAAAATAATGTTTGTACTTTTGCCTCCTTCTCTGATGCTGGTGAAACAAACTTATTCGTAATGATTTGATAGGCTGATACTCACTGAGTTTCATGCAGCTGAACATCAGGAAACTGAATCTCTAACCCCAAATTGCCAGTATGGAAACTGTAGTCACTGTACATGCCTTAGGGTGAGAATTACCATAACAGGTTAGACTCAGTGCCCCGTGCGTGCTCTTGCCAGTGGCCAGCAACTGATGCCAAGGGCAGCTATAGAGGGTATATGCAGTATTACCTGGCACGCTTTTCCAGCTTCACTCTCTGCGGTTGAGGGATTTTCCTCAGTAAGTAGTTGCAGACAGACCATCATGTTTAATAGCCTTTGGTGGCATTTCATGAACTGATCTAATCCCCTTTTGAAATGATTGCTATTTCTGCACTTCACATTATCCTGTGTCACGGAGTTCAGCAGTACAATTATGTGCTGGGTGAAAAAATTTCTCTTATTCTTTTTTTTTAAACCTGCTAGCAGGCTATGTCACTCTTCCCAGATAAATAGCAAGTAAGAAACAGCCTTTCCCTATTTGTTTTAGCAACAGCGCATTGATTGTGGAGCCCCGTGTTATATACCATTTCCAAAATGAACTCCTAGTCTGTTTACTCATTTCCTCATATGGAAGTCATACTATCTTGCTGTCCCACCGGCACTGCTTGCAATTGTATTATATTTCTTTTGAGATGGCATTACCAGGGTGGTACTCAATATTCAATGAATATATGCTCTGGGGATTTATAAAATGGCATAATAGTATTTTCTGATTTTTTTTCTCTATTCTTTTGCAAGTATTCCCAAAACGCCTTTTTAGCCACACAACACTGAGTTACTTCCAAGTCTTTCCTGACTGATTATACATTATTTAGACTCTGTCATATATAGTTTAGGTTAAGTTTTTTCCCTATGTGCATTACTTTGCAGACACTGAAATTTGTCTGCCATTCTCTCCACATTGTGTACTCCTTCTGAAGCTCTGCACCATCAGCTTGACTTCAGCTTTTCCTCACAGTTGGGTCTGGCTGCTCTGAATCACTCTGCACCCTCTATGAACTTTGTCACTTCAATTACTCCCCTTCCCTTTTCCAGGTCATACACAAATATGCTATTTAATACAGGTCTCTTAAATCCATGCTGGATCCTGCTGGGAAATTCGCTTCACTGTGAACTTGGACCATATCTGTGTCCTTTGTGTTGTATCTTCTCACTAGTTACTAATTCAGAAGAGTGTATTCCCACATATATCCTGACAAATCAGATGCTTAACCACCTTTGGGGACGGAGCTTGTTCAAAGCCTTTTGAAAATCCAAACGCACAAACCTCCAAGATATTGTCCCTTTGCTTGCATACTAATGTCTTATTTCTTTGGCTTGAACTGAATATTTCTTGTCTTTCGTGAGCTCTAGAAGTATTCCTGTGCGCCTATGCAGGGTTTGAGGGCCGTTACTCATGTATAAATGCCAGAGAAGATCATTGGCAAAGAGTAACTACAGCTATATATCTATTTACTGAACAAGTTTAAGTTAACCCACATCAGCTGGCTTTGAAATTGTGCAATTACATCAATGCCATTCATTTGGGCAAGGGAAGAGAGAGAGATTCTATTTTGGCTTCACTTTCTGATAATGTGTGTTTTTATCAGGGCGGTAGCTTCTTGTTAAGAGAGGAAGGCAAAGGGTATTTCCAAACCCTTCTGTGTCATATTCCCACTGAACAATTCAGTTGGTAACAAAGGCTGCACCCAAAGAAGTGGTACGTGGACCTTGAACTCTCTATCTGTCAAAACTGAGAAATAAGCCCCTCCAGCCCACTCCAAATATGCCATTACAAACAGCCAAGACACCGTCCTTTCATTTAATAAAAGGGCAGATTGCAAGCTTTGGCAAACCTTGTAAGAAAAGACATTTATATAAACATTTCAGTTTCATCTTTGTCATGCATGCATGAAGTATTTTAGAGTCCATATTAGGGACTATATTTCATGCTTCTGTGTCGGAATGGTGTTTGCTTTGGCAACACCTCAGTGCCACACCTTTAAAACTCAAATGCCTCTTGACCTGCCAAGAGCCAGAAGGGAAGTCAATTGAAGATGACTGCTTTTACGAAGACTTTTCACTTGTTTGTCACTTCACTGTTTTTCCTAGTATGCAAAAATATCATTCGCTGAGAAGTAAATTCTATCATTTTACTTAAGGATGATATTCACAAATCTTAGATGGATGTGTGTTGACGTAAATCCTAAATCAAAGCAATTGCTAGGATGCATATTCATTTGAAGCAGTAGAGTTTGCCCGTCTTCAAAAGCAGAAGCCCTAACTTCATTTGAAACATTCCCACTCAGCACAGGGCTGGTTTTGGATCTTATCACTGGTTTTGCCTTTTACTGGCCACTTAGCTGGACTGAACTGTTAGGTAGATGGAGTGGGGCAATTTTTAACTGTATGGCTGTTTTGCTTAGTCATATAAGGCAAATTATAGCCAGACCTGAAAAAAAAGTCTGCACCCAGTATGGCCAGCCTCAGCTCCAGGCTTCTCTCTGCATAGAAGTTGTGGGGTGGCAAGGAGAGAGACAGGGCCACTGCCACAGCCTGCTCCAGTGAGGAGGTGACGTCCCTCTGTTACTTTCTACCCCATTTTCCATTGCAATAGCTGACCCGATGTTCAGGGTATCAGTGTGCTTTCCTAGTGTGCCCCCCAACAAAGTCTCTGTTAACTGAGGGAGCTGCAGATGATAAAGCAGAGATTCCTATTTGTTGTCTCTGAAGTAACACGTTTAAACTTACATGATACTCATATAATAAAGCTAGTTATGAATATAGGAAGAAGACTGAATGTTAATACTTATCATAATATCATGCATAAGATTTACCAGTGTTTCCTCAGCACGTTGTAACAGACAAGCATCCTGAAGCCAGGAACATGACATTTAACTTTAGCTGTTGGAAAGTTTGTAGAACCACCTATGTGGAAGAAAATTAAAGGGAAAAAAGTGACTTTTTCATCTCCTTACTGGATATGGAGCACCAAGTGGCATCTATTGCCCAGGCAGAGGCAACAAGGAGGGAGGTTTCGCAGATCAGAAGCAAGCAAGCTTTGAACATCCCAGCTGGGGCTGGCATGAAGGAATGATCTGAGCTCTCCTGTGTGCCGTTCTGTTCACTGCCTCCCAGAGAGAGGGCAGGTGGGAGATTTGAGGAAAAGATGCAAGAGGAGGCAGAAACAATCTCAAAAGAACAAAGAACTCAATTATTTGGGAGATAATATTGCTTAACCTAGAACAAAAAAAGGTAGACGCTAGCTGCTATGGAGGAGGATCTTTATTGTTAAATCTGCCCTTGTTAAGGCAATTTATTTTGTCTTTTTATAACTTTGTTCCATGATTTCATATCAATGTTTTAAAATAAACATTATATTCTTAAATCCTGACTTGTGTTAAACCTGACTTGGCAGGCAGCAGGGCACTCTGGAGTTCTGGCACAGGTAAACCCAGGGACTGGGTGCCCTTGCTAAGCGTCTGTGCCCCTGTGGCATTGCTCCAAAACAAGGGTTGCTCCTACTGCCATTGGAATAGCATGGCTCTGGGTTAAAAGTTGGAATCACAGTGGGCTGGAAAAGAAGAAATGTGTTTTACAAGGGAAACCTAGGAAGTTCTTTGGTAAGGAGGAAAATGCTTTAGCCCTGAAGGTCTGCAGGGAGTTAGCAATGACTCTCTTGGACTTCAAAAACTCTCTCAAGTTTGTGATCTGGTCAAAAGTCCTTCGGACGATATTTAGAAACCAAATCCTTTGTGCCAGACCTCTGAGCCTCAGGAACCAGAGAATGAAGCCTTCCATGTCTGCAGTAAACAGATCAGAAATAATGTAAACTACCAGCAAAGCCTCTCCTTTCCAGAATTTTAGAAATAGATGACATGGAGAAACTCGCCCTTTGTATTAGTTCATTATTAAATGTATTTTGAGCCACAGGAAATGCCTATGTGAAGTCATTAATTGCCATTTGAGTCTTATAAATAGTAGACTGGGACACATTCAGCTCACAGTGGAATTTTGAACTTATTTGCCAGCTGCAAAATGCACTGCTCCTGTTAATACAACCATATTCCACCTGTACATGCTCCTGTGGTTCTTGCGGCTCTTCATGTTTAAAGGTGATTTTTATTACCGGGTTATGTTTATGTTTCAGAGCATTTGAAGAGATTGGTTTCATGGAGATCAGCATTATTATTAGAATGGTGCTTATTTTACTAATCTCTATTATGCAACTGTTCGTTCTTGATTATTAATAATCATTTCCTTTTGATAGAAACACTTCCACAGCAACCAATTATAGTGCTTTGTGCAAACACAGGATTATGAATTCCAGTGGGGAATAAACAACAAGAGCAGTGGAATTTTAAAAACAAAGAGCTTGTTTTCATGCAAATGCCTCAGTGCTAAAAAATGGGGAAAATTATATGCTGTAGAAGCAGAAGTTGCTTCCAATTAGAATGTTTTTCAACAATTTCCATAAACTGCCTAAATTAAGAACTTAGCACTTGCTGGAGCAGTACAGCTCATCTGGTGTTCTCCCTCCAGCAGCAGCCAATGTCAGAAACGTGTAATCACGACTCCTACCCAGATCCAGTTGCCCTGAAAAGACTACTGTATGTCAGGTCTGGGCCAGTCTGCCCAATTAGGCAGTACTCCACTCATTACCATGAAGAGATTTTTTTATTGAGCAGGTAGGTACAGCTGAAAGAGGATGCCCTGACTTTGCGATTGGTTTCCTGGCTGTAATGCTACCTCTCTTCAGCAATGCAGCAGGATCAAATGGTTGGTCTGTTCTGCAAATACATATATGATGAATGCTATACACTTGCCTAGTGTTTTTGTGTCTAATGATAAGCAGAGGACAAGCAATTTGCAGAACCTGGTACATGGCTGCTCTTTGTTCTATGAAGAGTGGTCTATCTTTGAGAGGAGAACTTTGCAGTTTCTTTTAAACAGCTCATAAAACTTATGCTTGAACTGGAATGCCACGTGTCAAAATCTCCAGAATAGAAAAAGACACACTTCAAAAATATTTTAAAAGTGCTGGCTTAACTTTTGTTTTATCAGTCAATAAATGTCCTCTGCTTTGCATTTAGCACTTGTAACTCCAGTAATGGGATTTTTTCCTGAACAAATACAGCTTTCTACCCCTCATTTATGATAATGATTGCTTCAAATAAAATTTACATTCTGTTTGTGAAAACAATTCTAAGGGTAAATAACAATGCACCAGTGTATGCTTTAAATAAGCTTTATTTTGTTGATGTCATATGGGATTATTTGGAAAAGACATTTTATTCTCTAAGAATCCTCTTGTGCTGTGAAGGACCCTGATCACCTGACAAAAGCAAACGTGGGGTTACCTCATGGTAGAAAATGGAGACTGTAACTGTCTCATGGGCCTGTATGAAAGACACAGATGGCAAAATCAGAGAGCCTTCATCCTCCAAAAGTCGGCCATGCTCCTGACATCTGGAGAGTGATCAGATGCTCCTCTCCTGAGATGAATTTCCCTCAATTTCAAAAAACAATTTAGGGTGGTGAAGGAAAGCGAGGATGGCACAGCATATAGATGATTTTGTCTTTGGGCTGGATCTGTGCATCTCTTGTGTGTTCTAAAGCAAATTACTTAAAAAAAGAAAAAGAAAAAAGACCAAAACCCCCACTCTGGCAGGAGTTGTGTGCTATGGGCTGCAAGTCCAAGGTTCCTGGAGGCATAAGCCATGAACTTCTCAGCCAGCCCCACGAGGGCTGTGTTACAGGAAAAGGTGCCTGTGAGATGTGTCAGAAGCTGGCAAGGATGTACCTGGGACCCATCAACGCTGCTGGAGAGCCAGCCCTTTCCTCAGGTACAGCACAGTTGAGTTCCCTCCTGGATAAGCCCGGAGAGACAAGCCCAAAGCAGTGCCTGGGTGCTGCTATGCCTCACATCTCAGATGCTGGACCTAAAGCAGAGGCAGGAGTGTGCTCAGCCTGGGAGTGTACCAGGGCTGAGACACCCTGAGATTTTAAACACCGTGCCTTCGTGCGATTGTGAACCCAGCACAAATCTCGTGGGTGCCGTTTATCCCAAGTGTAACATGGCTGTAGTCAGCGTGCTTGACCTCTTGCTTTGGTGTCCCACAAATTGCAGTGTCACAGCTGTCTCTTAGCTGCCTGGATTTTATTAACCTTGTCAGTTTTGCTCAGCTAGCCAAAGAGACTCAGGGAGCTTAAAAAACAGAACAACCACTCTCAGTTAACTTACCTGCCCCATCTCTTCGGTGGCAGACTTGCTTTCATGCCCCCCCACCCCCCTCTTCTCTTCAAGGGACTCTGGTAGCAATACTGTAAATACAGGGGTGCTTTTCCCCCAGAATGCCCCCGAAGAATTCCTTCACAATTTCTGTATTTTATCCTTTTTGATTTTATCCTATCCTGATTTTCTCTGCTAGAATGGCTCTGCCTTTCCCATGACAGAGCACCTGATCCTGCTTGAGCTGAAGACAAGGGCATTTTTGGTACTTGTTGCAATGGGAGCAGATGCAGACTCAGAGAGTTTTGTTTGAGGACATCGCAGTTCAGCGGTGCTTGCCTTGGGTGCCATGGTGCTTTCATCTCGATGGAGTTGCTTTAGTGGTGCAAGTGGTCCCTTCCATTTCTTCTGGAGCACAGTGTCAGTAAGGTCAACTTTTGTTGTTCTGGGACATCAGGGGAGAAAATGCTGACTTAGAAGCAGGACTGGTCCCCAGGCACAGATGCTTTAGTATGATTTGCAAGCCCAGCACACATCTGCAGGTTGTGCCTCAGCAGCAAACACAGTGTGGCAAAAGTTTAAGGCCAAGGTTATTTTTTTTTTCTCTTCTTCCTATGAGTCTTTTAAAACAGGCTACTGATTTCAAGCAGGAATTGGTTTGGATTCCTTCACAGGAAGACATTGCCCCATGAATGTCTGGCCAATGCTTTTTTCCACCTCCGCTTGCTGTTCTTCAGCGGCTCTTGCAGTCCTGTGTTAGGCTCTTCATGAAACTCTTTTGCTTCTCCTCAAAATGATTGCAGATTTTAGCTTTTGTCTTTTATTGACTCATTGGAAAATCCCTTGATTGCCCTAAAGCTCTGTCACCTCTTGCTATTTCTGGAAGTTTCTGGCAGCTTGATTTTGGTGATGGCTCAAGGACCGTGCTTGCAGGAATCAAGGCCACCCCATTTTCTTCTTCACACAAGGCTTCTGTGGGAGCAGGGAAATATCTTATGTTGCAGGCATGAACCAGGCTCTCAGGAAACCCATAACTGCAGAGGAAGGGGATTCTATGAGTACAATTTGACCATCCCATCTTCACCTGCAGAGTCTAGTGTACACTGTTGTCTAGTGATGAGCAAGTTAGTCACTTTCATCTATAAGGACACCAAATCTGTGTCTTTACTCAAGGATCTGGGGTGGGGGAATCTTTATTTAGTAGCTGTTTGTGTTGTTTTTCAATACATTATTATAATAATTATGCTGCACTGTGGGCGTTGATCATTTGAACTTGAAGTTTCAGCAGCAGGAAAGAGATCACATACTGGAGCTGGTCAGGAAAGCTGAAACTACAAACAAAGAGCTTTATATTTTCCCACTGCTTTAGCCTTTTTTTTTCTGATTCTGCATTATTATTTAGTTCCTGCCCTTCTGACTCTCGCCGGGGATAAACCTACTGACCTCATCAGCAGATGTATTTTTAGATGTATTGTTTCCAGCTAGAAGGTTGCATTGGAGAGGGCTGTTAGCACGTGTTACTTTGAATTTGTGCTTTTTATTATTCAGAATACAGTTAACTGCAGCCTTCAGCGCCTTTGAATGGGATGGCCTTGCTACTCTTCTGTTGCTCTTTTACGGACTCCCTTGACAGATCAAAGTTCTCTGTCAACGAAATAGTCTTGGATTTGGCCACTTTTGATCTGTAACATATTTGATATTGCTAATAAGACCTCTAAACAAAATGACTACCCTGGATTTGACTCCCTAAGAAACAGAAGAAAGACTATGTAACATGGAAACAAACATTTGATAATTACCAGTTATTGTGCAGCATCACAGAGCCATTCATCCTCAGGAGACCCACTGACGCTGCTCACCTGTCTCATGGTTTGCCTGTACACTTTCTTACTCGAGTGATAATGTTACATTACAAAAAGTGACTGGAAAGATGTGATGCCAGCTCATTCCTGGACCTCATTCTTCAAATCAAAATTAATTTTGAGATATGTATGTATGAAAAAAAAAAAAGTTGGGAAAGGTTAAGAAACTATTATAACGGGCTTGTTTGTTTAATACTCTTCTGTGAAGCAGTGAGACAGACTGCTGATAGCTCTCTTTACGCCATACTCTCCCCTTTTCTGCTGGCATTGCTGAGGGTAAAAGCGTGCCCTTAATTTCCCACACAAATGCCACCAGGTGGCTGTATCTGTCAGCTGCAGGTTAGGAGGTGTTTTGTGTGGGGGAGAGCTCTCAGCCACCAAGGCTGCCACTTTGAAAGGAGTGATGTCTGCATGCCAGGCTCCCCTGTGGTAAAGTAATTGTGGCTGCAAAGTTAATGGGAACTAAGAGTAATTTGTTTTAAACCACAGGAACAATGACAGGACAAAAATTGTGACCAAAGCCAAAGAGAAGGACACGATAATCAGTACCTCTGATTCAGAAACTTAGGATGCTCTGGGATTCAGTCCTTCATTGTAATTAACTTTTCTCTGACCTCTGTCCCGGGATTATTTACTTCTGGTATTTTTAACAGTAAAACAGGGCCTTTGTGTGGAATAGGGGCCACTTCAAAATTATGAGGGACAGTCCTCAAATAATTAAATTGAATGACAAATTACAAGGTACACTGGCTTATGGCTATGTGGACACATGTGACCAAACACCAAACACCTCCCCCTCTTCCTCTTCTGGGCATCACCTGGAGCTGGGTGATCGCGTCATCGAGGTTTGAGATATGTAGTGTAATGAAAACACATGTGCTTTTGGGCTGTACTGTTGGGCACCCTTCTCTTCCATCTTTCCCAAGACGTACAAGGTTTAAAGGCGAGGTGATGGATGTTGTCTCAGTGGGCGTGGTGCCACCTCTTGCTGGCCCAACCCTGAACTTTGGGAGCATCCCAACTCCATCTCTGCTGGAAAAAGCTGCTCCTTGGGCACAGCAGGGGGAGATTGGGTCTGTCTCAAACAAAGAGGCATGCCCTACACATCTGGCACAAGTAATAGCCCCCAGGAGTCTTGAAAGGGAGGGAGGAAGTTTCCTGGGCCACCATTGCCTCCTCTGCCTTCTCAGAACTGACCTGTACTCTGGCCAGGGCACTCACAGGGCCTTTGGGAAAAGCAGCATCATTTTCCATGCAACTTCACCTCCTTTTCATCGCCCCTCTCTGTTGCAGAGAGAAATTCCCTTGGCTGCTATGTAGATGGTGTTATGTATAGCCCAAAAGCTTATTGCCTGTACCTATATGGACACCTATTGTGTAGCAGAAACAAACAGCAGAAGATAATTAATCCTGGAGCCCCAGTTCCCTCACGAAAATTCAATAAAGAGTTTTCCTTGCTATGTTTTTAGGTAAGAGAAGAGAGGACAATCTTCATTACGACTGACAGTCCCCTTCCCTGGAGCAGAAAGGTTTTCCTTTACATCTAGTGGAGAAAATACAGTGTTTTGCACCTGCCCAATGCTGTTGCTATGGCAATTGAACTTCGCACTTATATTGGAGACAGCAAAGCCCTGGGGAGTATGTACAGAGCAAACATAGCAGTGAGAGGGCTCTGCTGAAGGCTGCTGGGCATCTTGGGACTTTGCCTCACTGTTTCCCCATCCAAAAGACAGGTAATTTAACTTCTTAAACAATTTTGGAATGAACTTCAGTTGAGCAAATGATGCTGGTTTCGAATCTTGCCAGTGGGTTGTGTTTGGGCTGCTTGCCCTCGTTTCTGGGTGCATGGTTCTGGGGCAGCTGAGTGTGCCTTTGGACTCCCCCCCCCAGCCGAGGTTGCCCTGATGTCTTGTGCTGCAGCGGGACTGCCCCTGTTTGAAGCCTGTCCCCTCTCACGGCCAGAGTGCGTTGGTCATGGTTAGGCAGCTGCAGGCTTTTTGAAGCACTCTCCCTGAATTCCTTTGCTGGTGCCTAAATCTTCCCAAGGTTCGAATCCACCCCAAAGTGTCCAGGGATGATGTGACCGGCAGCAAAGTGACATGCTGGCAATCTACCCCCACTACCTCACTTCCCAAATGTCCCAAGCAAACGCGCATTTTGGATGAGGACTTCCATGCCAGATTTAATCCTAGAATGACTTTTCATTGTTCAAACACAATAGGGAGTGTGTGTGGTGTAACGAGCACCCAGAGCTCCTTCTTGGCTCATGGACTACTTTGTTAGGAGAGCACTGCACACCAGAGTATGACAGATTGACCGTAATCAGTGATCGGTGCCCCAGCTTGCCACACATTGCATGCATCAAGGAGGAGAGACTTGCCCTCGAGAGAAATCCCTGTTTATCAGTGTATTTCTAGAAACAAGAGAGGGCTATCATATGGTGAGAGGGGTGAGCGCTGTGCACTCAGTGGAAGAAAGGAAATTTAGTCGTACAAAGTGTTATTCTTATTAAAAGATAATTTTATGTGGAAAATAAGCCACCAAATCTTGGAGAAATGTTATAGGTGAGACATTTCATTAGGAGAGGATGACTGAAATTAAATACTAATCAAGCAAGCTCTGAAGCAGCATGCTGCAATCTTTAGCCTCTAGGACCTTGAAGAACTGGTTTTCTAACCATTTCTACTTCAGGAAATAAAAAATAGATGATGGGAAAAAGTGTTCTGCTTTAAACTACTTAACTTGGCTAGCCTGTAATTACCTTGGGTGAGAGTCATCCTGATGTCAGTGTCTACGTCTCATTGAGCACGTTTATTTCAGCTCCTTTTTCCAGGTTCCCTTTGGAATTAATGGAGGGACATAGCTGTTCCTCTCATCTCAAGGCTGACATCTAACCTTGATCTGATGAATCTGACCAGTTCCTGTTTCCCTCCTTGTTTCCCAGGTGGAGCTGGTGCCACAAGTGGGTATGGGGATGGTCTGAACTGGGCATTTCTAAGCTTAGACACAACAGATCACACCTCCGGGCTAGCAGAGAAGCAGCATGGCAGACAGGCAGACAATGCCGAAACCCAGCAGGAATCACCATGTTTTCCTGAATGGAGGTTTTGCTGGTGATGGCCAGCTTGGTAGGACATGGAGGAGTGTAAGGACTCAGCATTTTCAGTTTCCAGTTTCGGCTTTTCCAAATTGCATTCTTGTGGTAACATAGCATGAGATAAACAAAAGCAATAAGGGGGATCAGAGGGTGTTGAGCTACACAGAAGAAAATGTTCCTTTGGTTCTTCTCCTGCCGTGTTGTTCCTGCCTAGTAACACAGTCCTCCACTGCACACCGTCTCTTTCTGTGGGTCTCCGCAAAACATCCTTCTAGTCTCTGATGGAGACTGTCACAGAGCAAGTAATAAACTGGTCTGACTGTGTAATTATAACACAATGAATCCCTCAAATGTCAGGAAGAAGGTAACATGCATAATAGCTGAAGGAAGAGTCTTCCCTACTCCTCTTTAGTATTGTATTTCAATCAAGCAGGCCACACAGAGAATTTGAATTAATTTCCACGATATGCCCCAAGAGCAGAGTTGAACCAGAGGTAAATCTTAACTAAAGGAGCAGTCAAGAGTCTGGCTCCTAAGGGACCTTGGTGGGACTGGCACTTGTGAACCTTTGGTGCCCTGACATCAGTGTATGCAGCAGGTGAGGACAGAGAGGTGGACTTCCTCACCACTGCGTGTTGAAGGAGACAGACAGGCCAGTGAGGTATGTGCAAATGCATTGAGAGAGGGACATGGATTTTGTAAAAAGCATTTGACCCCCCCTGCCCCTCCCCCCGAGGTAAGTGTGGCTTACACTTCACCTTCCATCCATACACCGGTTTCCCTTCAAAATGAACATATTGTACTCTGCAGAGGCGGACAATTTGCTGAATTTCATTTCACTCCTTCAATCTGCTTAATGAATAACAATGAGTTTGAAGGTTGCACTGGATTCTAGCACTGAGCTGAAATTTGCATTAACAGGCTTTCAGACCTCCCTTGATTTTGGTTCTGCCTGGATTGCCTGCCTCTTGCCTGTCCCTGCATGGTTACACTCTATGCCACCAAACTAAACCAGTTCCTTCATTTCACCCTAAAAGGCAAGAACAAATAGTCCAATAGGATATTCTTCGAAGAGATTTATAACACCGAAAGTTACTGCATGGACAGATTTCACTCTTCTGGTAGTTAATATGACTCATTTCTGAATTGGATAATTGCTATATGGTGGTGAATTCATCACTTCAAAACAAAAAGAGATGTGGGTGTGTTTATGTGTGTGTGCAGGGCATTAATGTGTACCAGTTATCAAAAAAGAGTGTATCTTCAGCCTACTACTGACTTTGACTCCTTTCCAAGTTGAAGTGGAGACTCTCTGTTCTACAAATAGTTGAGGAAGCACTTAAAGCCCAGTCAAACGTTGGTGGTCTTTTGGAGCCTGTCCACCATTCATCCTGGACAGGTGAGTTATGTTAGCACTGCCCAGGAAAGGGTAAAGGTCCCTGCAGAAAGGACCCAAATACACATGGCTAGATGCACAAGTAGAGCAAAGACATGATGTTTGCAATGGAAAAGTCCACACTCTGGCAAGGCAAGTTGTGGTCATCCAGGCTGAACCTGCAGTGAAGACATATGGTCAGGGTAAAGGTGGAAATGGATTCTAAAATAATCCTTCTGCCATCATAAGTGATTCTTATGATTTCTGCTTATCCTATCATTTAAATATGCTTAGATAATTTGATAAGTAAAAATACAAGCATTCACAAACCCTTTTCATTTATAGATTCTAGCAAATAGATGTTTAGAACGAAACTCTCGAACAAGTCAGGACCAGGCTGCTTCAGGCTTTTTCAATGGCATGGGCTGGCTACAAGGCCAACTCAACCACTCATAAGTTGGAGAGAGAATGGAAGACTTCCATCCCAGACATTTTCCATGGTGTACAAAAAAATGGGAATATCTGAAGATTATGGGGGTGCTAGCCCGCCTTCACTGACGACCCAAGCTTCTCCTAAGAGTGAATCTAAATCCAACAAATCACAAATGAATCCTGCTGAACCTGAGTCCTTCAGAGACATAAATCAGATTTCTTGAGTCTCTCTCGTATCCCAGAGAGACTGTAGAATTGGAAATTTTCAAAACTAGTCTGGACAAGACCTTGAACAATATTTTGAAGTTAACCTTGTTTGGAGCAGCAGTTTGGCCTAGATGACCTCTAGAAGTCCCCTTCAAGCTGATTTTCCCAGTTAATCCATCTTTCTCTGCTGGGGATTCTCCCCAGACAGTCTCCATCTTTCCTGAAACACAGTGTACATACTCAGACATTGAACTACAGCCAAACAAAGTTATTTTGGATGTTTTATAATCCTGTTCATACATCTCAGTATTATCTTCATATAACAGTTCAAACTCAGGTTCAGCCTATGATGGTTGCATCACAACCCCTACAACCTTTCCTGCACAACTCTACTGATTTTTTCCCCACCCAGTAAGTCTCTAGTTGATTATTTTTGTGTACCTAAACTAACATTTATCTCACTGAGTTTTGTGCTATTTTTTCAGCCTACAGCTCCTGTTTGTGGAGATAATTTTGAATTCTAACCCTGTCTTTTGATGTAGTTTCACATCAAAGTCCTCTCAAAGCTTGGTATTTACAGATTAAATAACCAGGAGGTTATTAAACACTTCCTGATCTCTCTCTCTGTTGCACCTACATCTTACAAATAGGCCACAGAGGAAACATGAAAGACCAAAGGATGATATTCTTTTGCTATTGGGTACTAATTCTGAACTACATTTTCACCGAGAAAAACAAAATCCTCAGTTATGGCCAATCCACAAACAAAGGCAGTGTAATGATCCAGATCATGAGGCAGTTGAAATGCTACCAGGGTGAAGGGTCACATCCTGGACCAAGCCAGCTAACTCGCTTGAGGGACACATTCCCTGGCTGAAGGGCATGGTGCAGAAGGAGGGACATGCCCACAGGGGGATTAGCCTGGCGCTTGCAGCACGGTGCTGAGAAGCCTGCATTAGCACCTTCTGTCCAGCTGCTGCCTTCCTTCAGAGAGTCATGCTGCCTACCTCCTCGTGATGCAGGGTGTCTTGGCCCTCTCTGTGTCTCAGGCCCATGGCTTATTGGTCTATTGTTTTTATGTCACCCATGCAGAAGAGACTATGCACGGCTTTTTCGTATTAACCAACGTGTGGTTCACGGTCATAGGGGCCCTCTGTGCAAAGTCCCATCTTGACTGCTCTTCTTATGCTTCTAAAAGCAGCCTTAATCTCCCTGTTTTTCACAGATTAAAGAGCCCCCAAGACTATACATCACATTTATTAAGTGAACAGAATTTGTTCTGCACTGATAGCATTCTTTGGGAATGTAGCTCTGAAACTAAATGCTTTTGCCATGCACAGATGTCAAGCCCCATAAGGCTACCATAAGCCAGACATGCAAATGTCACCAGTCTGTTAAATGGGGGGTTGAGGGAACCTTACATGATTATCTCCAATTAGATGGAAATGCGAGAAGTATTTCGTTATAAAGAACTTTCAGACTTTTAATCACTTCTCTTTGTTGGCTCCAGCTTTTCCCAACTAAGTGGCTGGGTATAATCATAGAATGACAGAATACCAGGTTGGAAGGGACCTCAAGGATCATCTAGTCCAACCTTTCTTGGCAAAAACATGGTCTAGAGAAAATCGTTCAGCACCCTGTACAGCTGAATCTTAAAAGTGTCCAATGTTGGGGAATCCACCACTTCCCTGGGGAGATTATTTCAATGGCTGATGTGTTCTCATTGTGAAAAATTTTCCTCTTGAAATGAGGCACTAAGTTCTGAAAGCTCGGTAACCTTAGCTTTGCAAGGACCCAAGGGCTGGAACACCTCTGCACAAAGCACTTCTTTGGAGAATACAAATAAATCTGCCATAAATTGGCATCGTGTACGTGACTATAGACAGTTTTCTGTCTATGCAGTCAGCTCATCGCCATGTGGGGTGACGGGTCAGGAAGTAGCAGTTCATTTCCAGGATGACACTACTGTCCCTGAGCTGATTCCCTCACTAATGGTTGGGGGTTTCTGCACCAAACTCCCAGTTTCAAGAAACTTCTTTGTTGCATTCCCGTGTAAATTCATGAAATTATCTTGCACAGATGCAGCATAAAAAGGAGTTGCTGGGCATGGGATGGACTGCTGAGGAGAGCAGAATGGGTACTTCTGCCCCTTGGTATTGCTTCTTTATGAGCCAGATAAGCTACCTGTGGATAATGGAAACCTAACTGGACAAAGAATGTTTTGCAATTAAACAATTAAATGAAATTGAAAATATTGCTTACAGTGCTTTGGTCCCAGTAGCAGAGTACCTATTCTCTTGCATTTTCTCCTTCTTCCAGAGCTAGATAGGAGAAAAAGCTAGGGAAGCAGTTTCTCCCAACAGACCCTATCTGCAGAGGTCTGAAAGGGCAGCTCACATCAGAGGAGGTCCTGGTGTAGATTCAGAGCCAACTTTTCCTCCGGAGCAATGGACCTCCTGCTTTCCCCTGTGTCCTGTCTTCCCTCTGATCCACTGCCAGGGTGTGTAGTTCTTCCAGCTACGGTCTTCCACTAAGCCCATTCCACTAGAAAATAACAGTCAGATCATTCCCCTTCTCACTGGCTCTGTTGTATGAGTAGCAACAGGGTGAATTTCAAGTACCTGTGTAATTGAAAGACGTACAACTCCTACTTCTGCATTAGCTCAGTTCACTGTAGAAATCCAGTTTGTGTATCCAAGTACAGACTTAGATGTTCAAAGAGCAGACCCCCCCAAAGCCTTTATGTGGAAACTGTGATGCATAAACCTACACGACTAATATCAGGTATATTTTTTACTCAGAAATCCCATGTTTTCTCTCAGAGATAAGAGCTCTTTGAATAACTGATACGGTAGATTTAAGACTTAGTGTTTAAGTGAGGAGATGATATGGACAAGTAGAAATTGTGCTTTTCATGGCTGAATCAGCTGCAAGGCTTTTCCTGCCTGGCTCTCAGGGTACAGCCTCCAGAAGGTATCTCTGCATTGTTGAACTGGTGTGTACCAAAGGCCATGTCCATACCTGCACCCTTACTGAGACCTTTTTGGAGAGATTCAGCTAACATGTTCATAATTGTAGGTGTCTTCATCCGAACTAATAAATCTGAGCTTCCTTTTATAATCAATGGAGTGAAACAGGCAATTTTAAGCCGTGACTCATCTGACATATCTTAACATCTACTTTAGGATTAAGTGAATCATGCTCTAGAGCTGTTATTTTCCTTTTTACTATTTTTTTTTTCTCTTGAGGCAGCTAGGAATACTAAATTGGACAGAGATATCTACACAGCTCTCTCCCCTTTTACCCTGGAATACATACAGATCACAAAAGCTCTTCTTAGCCTCTGAACACATAAGCTTAGCTTCAGCTTTTTCATACACCCAGTTTGTGGTCTGGTCACTGCTTATGACATGTTCGCCAGTTAAGTTCTTCAGGAGTGATCCCACCACACTCTCTTCCAACATCTCCCCATCATTCTTTAGACATTTCCTCCCTGCACTTCCAGGGAGCTGAGAAGAACGCCAGAGTATCTCCTATGCCTTGCGAATGTCTGCAGCCTGGGAGAAAATTTTGTATTTCCCTAGGTCTGCCTTCTACTCCTACTTTCTTTCTACCTCCCTGTTTTCATGGTGTCCAGCTGTTAGGTAGCAGTTAAGCACAGTCCCATCCTCAAGCTGAACAGGAAGAATACAGCTAACACTATAGTTTTGGGAGAAGGAGCTGTATTTCAAAGTCACATTCTGCATGAGATTGATCCCAAGTGAACCTGCAGACTGCAGGAGGAGCATTCTAGTGGAGAGCTCATTTATTGGTACCTGCAAGAGAGCGTGAGAGAGCCCTGCGTGTGCCATTAGTGTTCCCAGCACAAACTGAGAATCCCATTTTCTTGAACCTTGCTAGAATTTCAAGTATATCCGCAATGCTGATTACCCATAGATATATTACTTCTGTAATACCATTGCCAAATTCCCCTACTGATGGCTTGCATCACTATATCATTTATCCAGGTACCAGAGGCAAACTGGGCTCCAGGTAGCAGTAATCCCATTTGTTTTTGCATTGGTATGGTATTGGGGTGGCAGCTGCCTGGGGCAAACTCATGATACAGATCCAGAGGATTTTGTTCCCTCCTGCCGAAATTCTGGAGCCAGGCTACGACCCCATTGTGATGTGTGAATTTGCTTGCTCCTGAAGAACTGCTTTGCAGATGGGGTAAAGAGTTGATCATGGCATGCATCATGCTGTGCAAATATGTGATACGCTCTGCTCTTGGAGATCCCTGAAGATCCCTGCAAGTCCTAAAGTGTTTCTTTCTCTCTCTGCATGAGGGCTTTCACCCTAATATGAGATGCCTATCTGGGCAGTGATGAGGGTTGTCGTGCCATCACTCTAACGTGAGGCAACAATTCCCATCTTTCAGAGCTGCAGAGAGCAGAAGGCAGTATCCATTGCTGCTGTGCCAACTGCTGAGCAAAGAGATCATCCCTCATGCTGGGAAAATCTCTGCTTTTATATCAACTGCACAAGGGTGCCTGCGGTAGCTCCCCGGACTGCACACCAATCCCACAAACTGGGATGTGGATGGGTCTGTCCTGAGCAATAAATTGATTTGGTGTGGATAGAAAAGGGACAATCATGCAGACTGAGCCATAGAAATGCTGTGCTGACAGACATTCTCTTTTCCCCAGATGAAAAAATTAGAATATTTAGGAAAGCATGGGGTAGGATGCCCCTTCCAAGAGATGGCTAGGGGACTTAGCGTCACAAAGTTCATTTACCTGACTGGGATTTTTCACTCTGATATCATGTAGGAGCTTTTGACATCTGATATGCTTTTCTAATCCTCCAGTCATCTCCCATATTTTTTATTACTTGGGGTTTTTTGTGTGTGTGTTTTTGGGTTTTTTTGTTTTTTAAGATGGAAGCAGCTATGGTTTAAAACACCTTTGGAGAAAAGGGAAGAAATAAAAGCAGGGGCACAGATTGCAATCTATTGCTAGTTTCAGAAAAAAACCAGCAGTTCTATTACTGAAAAGGAATCTGTAGTGCAATATTAAAAGATAAATTTCTTTGAGAAAGAAATTACACTAAGAGGGATGAATATTCTATTGCATATGTGAGATTGGTGTTCATCCAGGAGAAAAAAAGGACCTTTTATAAGGTCATATGAAACATTTTCAGCAGCAGAAAATGTTACCCATTTGCATTCCACAGTTTTTTCTTCTTTTAAATATTTTCTAGTGCAGAGAATGGTTTCAGGCTAAGAGAACTCATTCACTAGAATTACTTTTCTCTTTGGTTTGCACACTGTGTATAGGCAAAGGTGTAGTTCTGCTATCTGCTAACTCTGGGTAGTATTTAACAACAAAAGCAGCCCAGCTGAAACAAATAGTCCCTTTTGTGGAGGAAGAGATAATTCAGTGAAAAAGTATCAGAGCTCTAACAAAAGGCTCAGTCCTGAGAGATGCTTATCAGTCTGGCACTGATCCACCATGGCCCCCCATTTGAAAACTGCATATTTAACTGTGTCCATACTGTCAAGCACTTAGAGACAATTTGAGAGCAAAACACCCTGTATCCTACAGGATACAGGCCCAAATGAGAAGAAGAAATAACCCCAGTACAGCTTCTGGGGTGACAGAGGTCTATGAAAAGCTAAGACAGCTGGTGAGGTAAAAAAGTTGACCTCAAGAAGTACTCAATTTATGTGCAATTGGTGTGTGAGCCAGACAGTTTTTTAATAGATAATGACTGGTGAGGTACAGACCAGCTGGTATCCTGTTCTTCATCTTTAGATATAGGCTGGAAGCAATTAAAGTTAATCCTATTATATATGCTACATGGAAGATTTGGGAGCCAAAAAAGATTGCTTTACACTTGCTGTAAATTCTCTTTCTCTTCTTTTTTTGGGGGGGAGAGTCAGGATATTCCTTATCTTCTTTTAAACATTAACACCCTAAGGTTTTCATATTCTTGTGGATTCTGGAATTTTAATTTCAGACTTCAGTGTATTAGACACTATGTCTTGAATTCCCTGCCAGATTTGAAAATGATGACAACAACAATGATATCTGAAATCCAATAGTTTATTTTTTCAAGGATACTTCTCACAATCTATTTCTGGAACTTTTAAATTCTCTGATTTTTTAAATTAATTCCTATGTCTGTAAAACCAGAATGATAACCACAAAGATTTATAAGACTGCCCCATATCCACAGAAGTCTGAATTTGTCAATTTCATTGGCCATTTTAGTAAGCTGCTTTCAGTGACCTTTGTCTACTTACTGGTTTACGAACATTAAAAAATGACCATTTTGGATCAGACCTTTGTGGACAGCAGTTATTCCCCAAGACTGGCTAATCCTGGATTAGCCCTGGGAGGAGGACCAGTATATATCAGACATTGTATCTGATCTCCAGCCACGCAGAGAAGAGTAGAGATCCATGATGTGGATCAGAAGAGATGTACATTTCTCGGTTTCTCTGGGGCAGTGACACTGGAGAAAAATGAACATGATTAAATCAGAATTTTGTTTCTTGCAACACATCTGTCTGTCAGCCAGTGAGTCATGAGATGGTCGAAAGTGGGGGGGATGTGGTGGTGGAGCTGCTTTTGAGGCACTGTTTTCCCATGCTCAGGATCGACAAAAGCAGCCTGAGATTGTCTCTGTGCATGAGGATACACAGGGGTGTCCTTCACCCCTTTTACCCCAGAGACCAGAGCAATAGCTCCTGGCCACCTCCATACCTGGCACTGCACGTGCAGGAGGACACATAGGCTGCTGAAGCATCATTTTCCTCCTGAACATTGTCAGGATCTTTTGGGGGAAAGCAGGGGGCACATGGAAATATCCCACGACCTGTGGGCTGCCAGCTGGACCAGTGTGAATAGAGGTTGATAATGCCCCATGAGCACAGACAGAAAGAGGCCATCCTTCCCTCTGTGGAAAACAGCAGAACGCTAATTCTCTTATTTCCTAATAAGGAGATTTTAGAGAGAATTTTAGTTTAGCCAATTTTTGTCACACATAATTGTTTTCGTCTCTTAATTAAGTTCAGCTGCCAGGATTTACCCAGAGAATTGTATCTAAGAGCTCTTTTGCTGACTACAAACACTTGTCTTTGAGAACATTTGTTCCTAAATTTTGGGGTTTATTCTCTTTGGATTTGTCGAACGGAGTTGTCAAAGGTTTAGGACAGACTTCTAGTTCATTTAAGGAAGGCTTTGAAATATGTAACTGGCAAAGTTTTAGTTTGGATAATGATATTAGAAGTTCCCATACACCCTTCCCCCTCCAAAAACTGAAAAGCACAACAACAGCAGATCAGAGGTGGATATAGATTTGCTGAGCTTCATAATAGCTACCTAAGTGAACCTGAACCCAAATTCCATAACTTGAGATGATTCATCGTCTCACAACAGCATCATCCAAAATTTGGCTTTGTGTGACTGCAAGGGAAAATTCCACAGCTTTGACATCTCTCTGATTTTGTTGTGCTTACACAGTTAATTTTTAAAAGGCAAAACAGATGCTACTTTGAGAAAATCTATGTAAAGAAATTAAAGGAAAAATAGATGATTGCTGACTGAACTAGAAAGAAACAGTATACAAACCCATTTTTTTAAGAAAATTTTTATGCACTGCAAGTATGTAGCAGCTAACATTGTTTCATCAGAAGAAATATAGAAATAAGAATGGTTTCCTACACCAGTAAATCTTTTTCTTTTTTTTCTTTTCAGAAAAGTTTTGAGAAACCATATCGGTAACTTTAATTTTAAGTAGTTCCTCTTTTTTAGATTTTGGAAAAGAGAGTCTTCTATGTGAAAAAACACACAAACTTGGCCCCGAATTATATTTAGTGTTTAAACATATACTGTTGTGAGATATAACACATGTGCTTCTGCCCTTATATTTTAGTATTCATACTGATTACCTCTAATTTTCTTTCTCTTGGGTCATGAAGAATTATCCACACCTGTCTGGCTTCAGGAGAACTGCTGTCATTATTCGTAAAATGCACACATCTTCCTTTCATTTACCTCTACAGATTATAGTTATAGAAAAACCAACAAGATGGACACAAGGCAATTGGTAAAATGGAATTTCTCAGTCCATGTCCTGCAAGGGGCAGCCTGCTTCTGGAACACCGGGTACAAATTTCCATTAAACTCTTCCAACAAATACATAAATGGTCCCAGACATACAGAATAGTGAAAGATCTCTAATCCTGAACAGCTGGGAGACAGCCCTCCAACAATCCTAAATAGATCTTCCCCATTTCACAAGAAAAGGTTGCTCTCTCACCACCAAGACTCTGAGGTCTGGAAGGACCTTGGACCTTGGGAAAGTGAAGCTCTTCAAGGTTCACCATGTCTATGGGGCAACACACAGCAGCACAGATTGCTGCATGCGGCAGATTACCACATTGTGCTGGAGAAGCCTCTTTACCTCCCTGTGTATCTGTTTAGCCTTATAAATCCTGTGGGAATCACGGACATAAGGACTGTCTGTGTATTTGTACAGTGCTTGGTGAAATGGGTGGTCCTTTTTGATGTTAAATGTAGTGGTCAACAAGGTTGGAAGGGAATAAAGAAAAGAAGATTCCAGTAGGTTATGGCTAAGGAGGAGCTCAGTTCCCATCTGGACATCCCCAGCTAACCCATATGAAGTGAAATGGGTTTTTGGTGTGTATTTGGATTCCTAGGCAATCAGTCAAGCAAGTGGCCTCACCTTTTAAGACAAAGGGCGAAGTGCAATCCTGCAGTAACCAGGCATGTTGGCAACAGGAAAAAAAAATAAGAGAAGAATAATAAGGTAGATGTATTCATTTACAAGGGCTGAATTTGCCCTACAGAATGAAAGGGATTGATAATCTGTGGCAGATTACACTGACCTTGTACCTCAAGCAACCACTGTTCCAATAAATCTCTGAAGAGAACTCCAGAAAATGAAAAAAAAGCAAGTGTTAGACATGCTGTTTTAAGGACATTATTTTTCCAATCGATCTTTTATGTGGAGAAAAACTGATTTTGTCCCATCTCAATCTTTGAGTTTGTTACAAGATTTTCCATTTTTCTAGTCTTCAGTGAACAGAATAATAGTTTGTTTTTTGCTTCACCTTGGAGCTAAACACTGAAGCCTAAAATTATTACCACCAAACAGATGGGGGTATTTCTCATGAAGATGAAAAAGTAAAGACCTAATAAATGAAGAACATTTCAGATGAGAAGGCTAAAGCAGGCTCTCCTGCACTATGTTTGACATTAGTATTTTAGCAATGTAGGGGGTTTTACGAACTTATTTTTTTATGTTTCAACTGCTGCAAAGCCTCCAAAAGGAAAGGTGGATGGTGTTCATTGTTCACCACAAAGGACCTACCTGACATGGGTGCAGTCTGGTCACACACTTGGACATGCTTCAGAATTTCAGGTCTCCAGAAGCTCTGTATTGGTCAAAAGGGTGCAGTACTGCCAGCATTTTTCTGTGGCTTCAGTGTCTCCCTTCCTTGGGGGTCTGTCCCTGCTGGGACCAGCTGGTCCACTCCAGTAAGTGTCCTGAGACTGGGTGGTAGCCAGCTCAGGGATCTGGTCTCCAGTTTGACTTTCCCCCTTCTCTCTGTACGTTAAAGAGATGCTGGTGGATAATGTCACCAGTGTTGGCAATCAGGGGCTGCAACTGGTGCAAGTGTGGGGAAATCAGGATGAGGGGTAGAGAGGTGGACAGCCCATGTAGTATAGCTGTACCAGAGTACTCTGGATATACCCTGGGTGCCTGCTTAGCTGTTCCCACCTAACTTCCTTGCTTGATGTATCATTTGTGGAAAGGAATAATCTATCTCTCTGTGGTGACACAGTCTCTGCTACATAAATTAGCCAATTTTTTTTCAGTGACTTTTTGGGTGAGCAGAGTCTCAACAGAGGAAACAATTAGTTTTGTGTGTGTGGTGGTTTGTTTTTTTTTTCTTCTCTGTAAGATGAAAGCTTATTTTATTCCTTCAATTTCTAATTAGTTCAAACTTTCCTTTCAAAATTAATTTATGGACAATATTGTCCACTGATACCAAACACGAAGAATTTGAGATCCAGCAAAGAGTTTATCATAAAGTCAGAAGCTTGTGAAAGCCTATGTTCCCAATAGAAATGTACAGATTTTAAATCCAGAAAGGGCATTGTGAATGCATAATATGACCTCTTGCATAGCATAATCCATAGACTTTTACTTAAAAATTCTCACCCACCTTAATTAAACCAAATAATTTTGAAAAAATAGCTGGTCTCACTTCAACTACTCAAGACTTAAAGACGTACCCTGGTATTTCTGGGTGTTGGTTTTTTTTTTTTCTTTTTTTTTTTTTTTCAGTAGGCAATTACTATCACTGTTACAATAATTTGCCCACTTCCATCATAAGTTTGTCATAACTATAATACACATCTGTCTGCTCTGGAAAAAGTCTTCTCAAATCCAAGCTCTTCTTGCAGCTCATACCTGTAAAGAAATAATTCCCTCCTCTTATCTTGCACACTACCCAGAAGAGGTCTCTCACGTTTGATAAAAGAGCCAGATTTTACAGTCTTTAAATCATTCTTATAGCTGTGTAGTGGGGTTTATTTTTTTTACTCTCTATCTGACGTGTCAGCATCTTACTCACTTGCAGAGAAAGTGTTCTTTCCTCTTCCGGTTCAAGTGGTCGAAAAGTATGTAAAGTGTGTTTTGTGGGTCCATTCACCCTTGAGAATATGGATGTTGGCTAGCAGATCTGGTTCATTTCACCAAGGCCTTTTCTATTTTTGCCTGCACAGGAGTAAGTCCTTCAATCTGTGGAAATTTGAGATAGGTAAATAATAAAGCAAAGACACGCTTTGGGCTATATGCAAGGGAAGGCCTTGCAAGGGAGGACCTTGCATGGTGCATTTTCTTTTCAGACATCTTCATGTCCTCATCTCACAAGTAGGTAAAAATTGTCATTGGATTTGGAGGGAAGAATTCATGGACTGTTCCACTATGTTTTATGGCTTGTATGGCAAATTTAGGTGGAAGAACTTTAGGGGACTCCACATTATCTACCTCTGTTATCAACTTGAAAGCAACAGAAGACATGGTTGCTTTATGGATGTACATTACTTTTGGCAAATGACAGAGTTGTAGAGTTACTTGCCATGGAATGGATGGGCCCAAATCAAAACACCATTTTCCAGCCATTTTGATCTCTCAAAAATCAGATCAACTAGCTGATCTGAAATTTGCTATATAAAACTCTTTCAAGCAAAACAAGAGATTTAAGCAGCTTCAGATATTGTGGATATTTGGATCAAATTTGGAATTTGCAGTCAAGGTCTCTCGCTGATGACAAAGAAGGTTGCAGAAGCGTTGATCATCACCACAGGCTTATGTGTTACAGTCATGAGAATAAACATTATGTTGCAGAGGATTCCTGTTGCAATGGTGCCGAGAGTTGATTTCTGTGTATACTGTAACTAACCTTTTCTAAAGAGAAAACAGTGGCAGCATTTGTTTCTGTCCATCTATTGAAAAATATCCTGAAAAGAAAAATCCAGCAAAAGTGCAAGCACTCGTCATTCTGTGTTATACCCAACCCCACATTTCCAGATGGTTACACTAGAAAAGCGAATTAGGGAAGGCAGTCCAGTGCCAATGAGCTTGGAGTGAAGAGAAGCAGAAAGCAAAGTCCTGTCAGGACTTTGTGGAAATCAGCAGAAACTTTGAGAAGTTCAGGGTTTTCCTTTTCGTGGTTGATCAAGAGGCATTCTTTACCTCTGTAGAGGTACCTTTAGGTAAAGAACCGTTAGGGTTTTAGCTTTTCTGCTCTCTCACCATATCTCCCTCTCCTTGTTAGCCTCTGAAACAAGTTTCTAGCATGTGGGGAAAGGGTACCCCCCAGTCATTAGCAGCATTGTCTCTGAGCATACTTCACCTTTCTGAAGGAACAGGCTTCCTCTAGCTTTTGGGACTTTGGTGACAGTTTTTCTTGAGGTGGTATGTATGATTTTCTACTATTCATGAGTGACAACCAAGTGTCATTTAGCTCTACAGCAGCTTCACACAATGTCATGTTTTTATACTAGATTGTCATATTGTTATTGGGGATGAGCTGACTATTACTCCACTAGAAATCTCAGTGACTTCATTTGGACCACTGATAGAGCGGCCCCACTGACAGCTCAGCCTCCGCTTGCTCTCAGTAAAGCAGTTTTTGGAATGAATGAGGACTTTTTGATCTCCAACATCTCACCCTTGATAAAACAGCAATGTCACCAAAGCTAGCAGGATGAGGGTTTGAGCTTTTGTTGGAGTGTTAAGCAGGCCATTGTTTCACATTTCCTACTTGGATCCTTTAAAAATTCCATTTGATCTAACTCCACTGCTGGTAGTCCAGAAATAAAGCAATTCCTTGGGGCATGAATGCTATTCAGACAACATAATACCAATATTTGTCTGCTTTCCCTCCCTGGTATCCAACATCTTTGCCAGCTCGTTTTTCCTCAAAGAGGAAATAACCCATTTCTGGAATTCAGATTTTCCTGACTTCTTGGAAACAGGGAGTATTGAGTGTTCTGAATAATGTCTCCCTTTGAAACATTCTCAAAATAGTCTTTAAAATATCTGCTGCTCTTGAAAGTTTTAAGATCCCTGGGGATGTAATTCTGCTGACATTGATGACATCTGCCAGCAGAAACTCTGGTTCTGCAATTTCTTCTGTGAGCTGCAGTGCCCGTTGTTTGATAAGGAAAGATGCATGAAGTATGTCCAAACCCAGCCATGAGTGTCTTTTGCTGTGCTTTTCTCAGGCTATGCCCAGTGTTCAGGCAGATCTGATGCTGGTCTGACAGAGGTTGAACTACTCTGGTTAGCAGGGTCATCGCTCACAGAGGAGGGAGCGGGCAGTCCTCAAAAATACCAGGTGTGGAAAAAGACAAGTATTTGATCATTTTCCTATGGAACCAGTCCTCCCAAGAAAATGACTATAAATCAAAAAGCAAAGCTCTCTCACATTACCAGAAGAAAGGTAAAAGGCTCATAATTCTTACTGAACAAATCACATGCAAGTGAGTCATTCATAATTGCTTTATAAAAATAGTGAATAAATGCTGTCTTATTCTGTACTTGATTAAGCACGTGTATAACTTTAGTCAAAAGAACCTGTCTTGTAAGCATAAAGTTGAGGGAATAAGGCTCAGCAAGAACAGCACCCTGTGGAAAATATGTATCCCACAGCCAAAAATGTCTTTGGGAGATGCAGGTCTCTTTTTAAATGTATCTGCTGCAGGGAGATTTACTTCTGTGCAGAGAAAGAGCTTGTGCTTGCCTATCGTTCTGTAAATGAAACTGGCTCCCAAGTAAGCACGATAGAGTCAGGGATTTCATCTAGCTAAAAATGAATTTCTTCATACATTTGTTGTTTATCTACCTGGATACTAGATGGGAAAGATGGGTCAATTGTGTTTTTTCTTTCATAAGTTACATCTTTGCTCATAATAATTTTTTTCTCCCTGCAGTGAAGATAGCAGATAAACTCTAAATACAAAATAAACTCAAGCCAAACACTTGGATACAATACATTAGAAGAGGAAAACCCATGCCATGCTGAAGTTCCACAATCTCATTTTTTTAAAGTAAGTGCTACCAGTTTTCTGCCAGGGCAGTTCACTGTCTCTAAGGCCAAATTCAGTCCAAGGAATAATTTTCTTTTACACAAAAACATGTAAAAGTCAACATGAACGTACAGTTTTGGCTTGAAAAATAGTTTCTTTGACAGGTATTGCCTGAGAGCGCCAAGCAGTCTTCAGTCCACCCACCTACAGCTCTCCTAGTGACAGGTGAGCAAATTCAGCACTCCCCCTATCAATATTTCAAGAGGTTGCGTGTCAAAAGAAAGCCTGAGGAAGCTGTTGCAAAGTGGAGCATTTAGAAGTCCATAGATGCAGTCCTGATGGGGGCTGTCCCTCAGCCCTGCCTGGGAAAGGCTGAATAGTCCCATATCGCCTCCGTCTCATTGACTTGATGGGTCCTCCCTTCTGGACCCTTGCAGGTGGAGTTCTGCCTGATGCATTTATCCACTCCAGCCCTGTTGAGACCCAAACTTTGACATGTAAATTTATGTGTCCACGTGCAGGGCACATGCAAGAGTGGCAGCCCAGCTGCTCGTGTTGGCAATAGAGATCTCCTCAAGGCAGTCTGAGGACTGTCCAGCACACCCTAACAGAGACGTCTATATCTCGTCAGTGAAACTACTCTTCAGACCTACACAAAACCACCTAAATTTAGGTGTCTTAATCTGTGAGGTGCATCGTGCCTGTGGTGGCACTGGTAGGAGGACAGGTTGCTGTCACCACTCCTGCTCCCAGTGTAGGGACACCAGGGCTGTCCCCTCCCACAAGAGCTGGTGCCAGCTCTATGTCCCCCCAGAGGAAGGAGATATTTGAGTGATCCGTGCTTCCATGCTACTGTTTTCTTCTACCTCAAAATGCTTGAGTACTTTTCCAAAAATACAAATTTGTGCGTCAAGAGGATACTCAAAGCTATTTCTTACAAATAAACACACAGAAAGGTGTGCACGCCTTGTCATTGCTCTTAGGATTAGAAGAAAATGATGAGTAAATGCAGTATTCAAAATCCTAGGGGTTCTTACATTTAAGGTTTTTCAAGGTATTTTTCTGTCAATCCTTTGCTCAAGAACATTAGTCCCAGGGCTAGCTCACCTAGGTCTTGCGGATATCCAAATTGAGTGAACCTCCTGGGCCAGATCCTGTAAAGTAAACTGTTTTTCCGGGCCTGGTAAGTGTATTTAGGACCATGGCAGTACTGGTAGCAGGTAGAAATTCAAGTTCCTCACCTGCCACCAGTGCTGCCATAATATGGTCTTGCTAGTTTTCTGGGTGCCCCTTGGCTTCTATGCTGCGTCCTAAGAAGATGCGGGCAATCCTCCTCTGCTCTGGAGCTCAAAGAAAACTCCAGCTGCTCTGGCAGCTCCCCTGGGGGTGTCAGACCTGTGTGGACTAATTGGAGAAGTAATTAATTGCGTATGGTGCCGAGGGAAGCGTTGTGCATGGCAGCCCCCTGGCAGGGCTAGGCTGTGCTCCTGGAGCCCATGCATCCAGCTGAGTGCGATGGAGCTCTTCTCTCCCTCTTTGCTTCTGCTGACAGGATCAAGCCGGGATCTGGGCCTTCTCCTGGCGCTGGGTACCATGGCAACTCTGATTAATGCTGTTGTCACCTCCTGTATTGATTCTTTCAGCTTTCTTCGTCCCTTTCTCCTGCTTGGCCTACATCAGGAGATGACTGCTCAGCAAGAAAGCCGCCATCCCTCTCACACCAACAGCGTGACATACCCAGCCATGGTCTGCTCCACAGAGTGGATGTGTTTTGTTCTAGATCTGGGGTTTGGTGAGGTCATGTGCAGCATTTTGCTGTGTGTTTTGCCCTACGGGTGGGCAGGTCTGTTTTATCGCTCTGCTGGGCACCCATCCCACATGGCTCATGAGTGCTTCACCCACCATGTGCACCCCAGGTGGTCAGTGCTCACTTCCAGAAATGCTGCTCACTGCTTTCCAAAAATAGCCATCTCCTTAAAGATCATTGACTGAATAGTAAAGCTCCCATGCCCTTTCTGCAGAGGGTACAACAGTAGTCCCTGTCCCTGGTGTGGTGCCATCCAGCTCAGAGAAGTTGCACAAAAGGGCCTGAAGACCACTCGTCCACTCCAAATGGCGCCCAAAGTGGTGAAGGTCCAGCTGCCTTTGGTTATGTGGGTTACTACATGGGGATGCAGCTGTTAATTATTGGGAAATTGTGATACACGTTTGCATGTTGTGAGGTGTCTTTTTTATCAACAGTTCAAGACATGACTCCTGACACTGCCCAAAGAAGACAAACGTGGATGGGCAGCTAATAGCCTCGGGAAGAGCTGAGCCAGGCCCAGTGCACTGCTCCATTTTCCCCTGCCTGGGGAGAAGACATAGCACGTGATCTCCTCTCCGTCCTGGGCCCGCAGCACAGGCTGGCAGCAGGACTATGGCAGCCCAGGACTCATCCCAACGTGTACTTTTGGTGCATGGTAGACATGGCACACGTGTGTCCTAAGCTGTACCGGGGAACGAGACCAAGTGCGCTGACGAGAGAGCAAAGCCAGGTGTCAACAACAGGCACAGTCTGCGTGTACACTGTACCCCCACAAGTTTTACCAGTGTATGTGTACTCCCCTGTAAAATTATCTTTTTTGCTAGGCCAGAAACAAAAGATCAGTTCTTATAGCAGCCCAAATATGCCCATTCGAATAAAGGTATAACATGGTTCTAGTATAAACTGTGGCCTTAAAGTAAAGGAGTGATTTTTCACCACTGGATGGCAGAATCTTCCTCTGGTCTAACAAAATTTGCTAAAATTAAAATGTAATTCAAACTGTCATAATCAATCCCATGTCTGATCAAAGTGAAAGGATCTATTGGAAATGAAATTGCAGAGGCAAAACCCTATATTTTTTAGAAACTCCTGACTATAACATCTGACCTTTTAATATCCATCCTGTTCCCGTGAATTGCAGGGCACTTGTTCTTCTGCAGATTTGTCAGTGTCCCCCAACACTGTGCACCTTGTCAATGCGATACTTATGTCTACAGTGAGTATTTTTTCTCTTTGATACCATATTGCCTCATGAATAAATGTTTGAATTACAGAAATCACCACACACTTGGGAGATGAGTTTAGAAACATGCTGAAGTTGGCAATATTATAACCTCTTAAAAATACAAACGTAATAGTAGGTACAGGTGCTAACGTTCATATAATATAGTGCTTGGGCCAGAAACAGCAATATTTTAAAAGAAAAATATGTATTTAATTTCTATTGATAGGATGTGGTATTTTTAACTCATTGTTGGAACTTTTCAGGAGTTACTTTTAAACAGACAAAAATAAATGCTAGCTCCACCATTTTTTCTTTTACTTAGAGTAAAGTAAGTAATTTTCTTTTACTTACTGAGCAGTTTCATGGGACTGTGCTTGAGCAAAAGAAGAAGAAAATGAAATAGGACTTCACCACTGCCAAGTGGGAAGACAAACTTTGTCCTTAACCTCTAAATGTTTGGCTTTAACTTCTGTCAAACACAGGCTATTAGCTTCTATTAGCAGAGACCATTAAGTAGTTCTGAGTATTGTTAAGAATCTAAAACTCTGATTCTTTTCAAAGACCTGATTCCATGTGGTTTTATATCCATATGAAGTGTTGTTGAAGGTTTTCACAGAGGTCATGAGTACTGTGCTCTAGGCATCCTGCTTTAGCTGGGGAGTTGGACTGGATGATCTCTAGAGGTCCCTTCCAAATCCGATAATTCTGTGATTCTGTGATTCTGTTTGGGTAACATTAAAAATCAAACAAATCTCATAACACTTGGCAATCAGTATTCTAAAAGCACGTTTTTTAAGTGTTCAAACAGAAAATTTTCCCTTAAATGATTTATATGCAATACAAGAAATTTGCAGATAGATCAGAAAGGACCAAACCCAAGTTGGACATAAACTACGTTGTTTCAGTGCATGAAACACCCACTTCTCTATATCTTTGACGTCTGCAGCAGCTTGTGGCAATGAGTTCAATGACTTTATTATATAGTTTATAAGAGTATGTCTTTAGAAATCTTTGTTCATGTTATTTTTACTCCCTCTTTACATGTCATGTATGAATGTCTAAGCTATACCTTTTTGTTGAAGATATTTTAGCTTGAAGCCAACAAAAATAGCATAGTAACTGAAATATGCTTTGAGTCACACTCAGCCACAAAATATATAGGTTACTCCAGAAAAAGTAAAAGAGAAAGCAAATAAACAGGGCTGTTTGAGTGTAAACAAAACAAAAGCCATGTTGACATCTCTGGAGGGGTGAGGGATGTCACTTGCATTGCAATGAGCCAGGGATCTTCCCACGTCTCGGCAGGTGCTGTGCAGGAGCAGTATTTCAGCAGCTCATGCGGGCAAACCCCAGCAAAGGGCTGGAAAGCTGCTTATTCTCCCACCTCTGGCATTTAACACTTGGCTTGGGATTAGAGAAGGTCTTGATTAAAACGACCCCCGTGGATCACCTAGGATCCAGCTCCACTGCCCATCTGTGCCGAGCAGCTCTCCCAGTGTATTCTCCAAAGAGCATCTTAACCCTGAAAACCGCAGCGCTGCATTTCCTCTGCACAGTGCTTGTCAAGGCGTGCCAGAGGGTAAGAGGGCCTTGAGAACATCTGGATTATAATTAAACAGGAATTTACAGTAACTAGACCTAAGTGGTTTGAACAACAAATTTACTGCTGATAAAGCCAGATGAGTTTACCCAGATAATCCTCTGTGTTTTCTTCTGTCCTCAATAAAAGGCAGTTTTGTAATTTATATTGGGGGAGCACTGGGAAAGCTTCTTTTTTCACCTGAGGGCTGATTGCAGGTCCAATAAAAGACCTCACCCGCACCACGACATTACCCTGCAGCGTTCCTGTTTGCCTGCATGCTGGGCTCAGTGGAGACGTGTAGGATCCTAGCTGCCGATTGAGAAATGCAAAACCAGATTCAGGGCAAATAAACCATCAGTTACGACGTTTTAAAATATCCTATTAAAGGCATAGGGAAAGTACACAAAGCTTTGGCAGCATGGCCTGTAGTTTACTTTTCTAAAGGCCTCCTCATTGGGCAGAGGCACGTTGGGGTAAATTTGCAAGTAATCTGGCCTCAATGCTTGCATGCCACCGATATTTATAATCTGGGTAGGACATTGATGTTACACTTGAATTAAATACATCTGGGACTTCTCTCTGGCAGCACTGGGCACACAGGTCTGGGGCCACCTTTGCCATATTGCTCTCTTCCCTTTAGGAGCAGGACAGAGGCCGCCAGCCTGTGCACTCAGAGTGACTGCTGGAGGTGGGTTTCCCTGACCACGACCTCACGGGCACCTAAGGGTCTCTGCATCTCTCCCTGTGAGCCCTTGCAAAGAGCAGATTTGTGCCTCTTCTGTTCCCTGTTTTCTCAGAGAAACCACTGTCTTCTCAGTCCTTGGCCTTTTATTTTTCTTTCTTAGGGTACTCACCTCCTCCAGGGATGGTACAGAGCATCATCTGCAAAGGTAGGAATTCCTTGAGGTCTTCTCTTACTACTCACAGCTACAATAATATTAATGCTGATATCTTATGCTTGCCACACTGTCTTGCAGTTAGATGTAATTTTTGATGAATATCAGGCAACATTTTGCCTTCTTTAATGCATGGGGCACTGCTAACAGAGGGGCTCCCAATGCACCTGCAAACCAAATATGAGACTTTGGGTGGCTCATTTTGAAGGCAGGTCTGAGGGCCACACAGCCCTCAGCTGCTCTGTCCTCATCCACCACACTGCAGATTTACTTTGGAAGAAGCCGATGGACTAATTTGGCATGTGAAAGCTCAGTGTTGCAAAATCCTTGGGTATATCAACATTTCAAAGCACAGTCATAAAAACTTCAACGATGGAATGAGTTACAGCAAAATTATGGCTTAACCTGTCATGAAGAGTAACCTCCAAAAAATTAGTAATCCTGCCTGTGTTTTGCAATGTACTTTTGGCAGAGGTCACATTGGGAAGTCATTGCTAAATGTTGAATAGAAAAAATGGTATACAACTTGGTGCTGATAAACTAATCCTTACCTTCTGCTTGTGCTTTGAACATTCATTTCCTTCCATTTGCTGTCTTTTCTTCTTGCAAGGTCATCCCTGCTATATGAATGTCCCTGTGACATGCTGCTGTCTTTCAGTGTTAATGTCACAGACATGGGGCTTCATCTCACAGCATCTCTGTTCCTGTCTGTAAAACAACCCAGCTAACCTTGGAAGAGAACATGAAAATCCCTTGGTCCTCCCTTTATGAGAGTCACCCAGTCCATTAATGACAGACTAATTGAAAAGTCTTCACTCATGGCCTAACCTTACTTAGTAAGGTCAGGATTAAATGTAAGGGTTTTCTTGACCAATCTCCTCAGGGCTGATTCCTTTCCTCTGGCAAAAGGATTTGTGAGAGAGGATTCAAGCTTGATGTCTCAGATGTGGGGAAAAAGTCCCAGTGCTTATCTCCAACAGCATTTTCCTCCAACAGTTCAAGTCCTTCTCAAGTCCCTTCTAAAGACTTAAGGGGCCCCTGTGTTCTTGTGCCAGCTCTGCATGAATTCAAACCATCACCTCAGGACAGTAAATTGTTTGGTTTGCCAAGGTGGAAATATGCTTCTGCTTCAGAAAATGAGGTATGATTTGGGAATGAATGGGAGGTGCCATCTTTGTGACTCACTCAGGCAAATCAGGCAAAATGCAGAGTAGAATAAAGACTATACAGCAGCAAACAGGAATAAATAGGTACCTGTTTACCATAGCTGTTATCCAGGGAGACAGGGCTAGAGCAAACATATTCAGTAATGTCTCCTTTTTGCCTCATTCCTGGGTGTAAAAAATCACTGCTCTAAGCTTGAACAGGCAGGATTTGACACACAAGAAGTCTGCTGGTGGGCTTGACCAGAACAAATGAGAAGACATGCACTGGGTTTGAGCTGAGAGAAGCACCTGCAGTTCTTGTGGAAGAAAACTACAGGGAGGTCTCTGCAAATCCAGCTTTTTAATTTTTTATTTTAAGAAAAGAGAAAACCTGCATGGCGGGGAGGTGAAACTCCCCAGGTCTCCCCAGAAATGGCGGCTTCCGCTCCTCCAAAGGTTCTCATTCCCTTGATGGTCTTTGGAGAGTAATGAGGTGATCTGTTGAGGACTACTTCAGCTGTTAGTCTTCCTGGGACTGAGTGGTGCTTCAGAGAATTAAAGCTCCCAGAAGACAACGGTCATTCCCATGGCCTCAATACATTTTATTTCAGTAAGTGGAAGAAAGGATCCAACAGAACTATTTGCTCCCCCACCCCCTATAACTTCCTTCACCACTGCTCTATAAAGTAAAGCTTGCAAGGATTCTCCTCCCGAGTAGCCTCTCGGAGCAAGTGCAGAACTCATTAAATGAAAACAAATGTTCAACCCTTCCCTGTTATTTCCCTCCCCAGTTGGCCTGTTAAACCAAAAAAAAAAAAAAAAGCCTTAAAATTGAAATGGAAAAAGGTAGAGGTTTCCTGTTTTGCTAACTAAAGAGAAAGGCCAAGTTGAGCCCTGCTGCAAGCAGTGGGACCAGTGCGACCCATCCATCTTTGGCTTGACACTGACCGGGGAGGAAGAAGCAGTCTTGGAAGTGAGTGTGGGGATGCTGAGTTCCAGGGACTGCTGGTGGACAAGAGGGAACGAAGCATGTGTCTCCTCTTTGGAGCACAGCCCCAAGGCTATGGAACCGCATAAGAGCTTTGGAGAGGGTAAAATGGCCACATGATGCCAAAGAGAGCTCTCTACTTGAGCTCTGCCATGGTGAAAACACAACGCCATTAAACAAAACAGAGGTGACAGCACTGTTTCCTAGAAACTCTAGGGGGACCTTACTGCTGTCCTTGGGTGCCTGAAACAGCAATATTTCTGAACGGTAACTTGCCAGCAATACGCTGAAGGGGTTTGGTGGGAACACCAGAGTCCACGTAGCAGCTTTCCTTTGCCCTGGTGTGAACTAACGTCTTCATAACTCTCTGTCAGTGAATTGTATTAGCTGCAGTTCAGAGTAATCAGTCTCTCTTGGGAAGTTACCGTTTGACTTTCGCACTTGCCCTTACTAAGTAATACTATAAATCTTTGAATTGTCTGGCTGCCTTTGATCTTGCTGCAAGTCTGTTGAATACTCGGTGACTGGGGCGGAAGAAGGAGAGAGGAAAGTACTTCTTTGCTGCACTGAAGTCATTCAGAATGATGAAAAAAAGAGGGATGGATATGGTTCATCTTCCTAATGAAATGAGTTCAGTTTGCAGTGTTACAATTTGTGTTATCACACTTCAGAGCTGTGAAGAAATGATAATTTTCTTAAGCGTATGTTATTTGGGAAAGTGAAAAGATATGTTTAGTTGTATCTTAAAATGACTCTTTAGAATAAGATCCTGTTAATAGCAGAACTCACAGACTGTTTGTAAATGGCACTTTGATGCACTATAAAACAAAATATTTGAACAAGACGGATTTGGGGTGGGTATAGTGTTTGCAGGTGGAGCAGAACACAGGTAACCAGGTGCTGTGGAAGAGTATGCTGCACTTGCAGCACAGCCCGCCCCGAGTCATAAGCCTAAGTGATAGTAATCCAGAAAAACTTTTGGACTTCCCAAGGGTGGTGTTTGTGTCATTAAGTCAGATCTCGCACAGTCATCTAGAGTCCCTCTAGAGGCTAATGAACAGACACAGCTCATTGCATGTCTACCAAAATGTGAGGCTGACCTTGTCATTCCTAGTTACCCGAGTGCTGCTATTTGTGTTGTCACTTCACACAGGCCAAGGGGCACTTTCCCATCCCCTCCACATTCATTACCTACATTGCACTGTGAAGTAGGAGGATGAGCCCAAATTCAAATGATGGTTGTGCCAAGCAATACATAAAAAAGAAAAAGAAAAAGAAAAAGAAAAAGAAAAAGAAAAAGAAAAAGAAAAAGAAAAAGAAAAAGAAAAAGAGGGGATTATACTCAATATTTGCAAGGCTATCAGCCACGTCCCTCAGCAATCGTATCTATTAATGTGATTACTATTGATAATGTACCCTTCAGTTACGAGCTTCCTTAATTTGAGCATTCATGGCAATCAGGTACCAGATGAAAGGCTTATGATTTTTTTATTCCTGAATATTACTAGACAAAATTATTGTCAATGATGAGAAATCTTTGAAAAATGCCTTCCTCTGGGAATTTAATTTTGGCATCCTTATTTTTTTTTTTTTTTAATATTTGGTACTCTGTGAATCTCTGCAACAAGAGCAGAAATGGTAGAAAAATGCGTCCTTGGGCACACGTTCGGTGCTCAAATTCAGCTGCAGCACCAGATTTGAATGAGACAGCAAAGCAAGACAATCACCTTTTACTCCTGAATGCTCTTGAGGTCAAAAGGGAGAAAATGCACCATTCAGCTATAGAGATTTCCAGTTTTTTAGGCAATCACTTATTTTTTGCTGTTATCAGCTACTTGTGCTACCGTATGTTATAAAAAAATGACTCCCCCACCCTTTATATCCTTGTATTGTGCTTGTTTATGCAATTCTGCTGAGGCACTTACAAAACAACCAGAGAAAGTTTGAAACCAAGCTTCCTGTAACGTTACACATAGCTGACATGAGTGAGTGTATGTGTTTTTGTGTGATTACATATATATTTCTCTGGAGATGGATATAGTCAGACATCCTTGGATACATTTATATATGCCCTAAGTTGAATAGTGTATCTTACTATTAAAAAAGGCAACCCTGGGGGTTTATATATATATTTAAAGATAGATAAACCACACACACACACACAAAAATATACTTGTGTGAAAGGGTCAAAAAGGCAATATTTAATCCTGGATTTAAAATTAAATCCCATATCAAGGCTGCTTCACCCATGCAATGCAGTGGTGGGATCCTTACCTCAGGCACTTTTACATGGACTGAAACCTTCTGAAACTTAGAAATACTCAGAGGAAGACTGCATGCCCAGGCTTCCCCCAGACTTGTCCATGAAAGTGTGTTATGCAATGTAACCTTCTGGCTACCTGCACCTAAAATGTACTTGTACATAGGTTTATAAGTACCCCAAAAGGAAGAAGGGTTGTATGCCTTTTGACTAGCTTTTGTCTTTATGGGAAACATTATTTCCAGCTTAAAATATACTAGGGTTTAGTGGCCTTGAAGTTCTTTTGGGAAGAGGAACACTTTTGATTTTCAGAGAGGAGGGTTCACTGGAAAACAAGCTTCCATTTTTTGAGGAAAAAATCAACATCTGTATTGTGTGCCAGGACAACACTAACCCCTTCCCATTTTTTGTGAGGAATAGGGAAAGCGTATTTAGTGAAGCACATTTGAGCAGTCTTTATGCTTTGATGTGTGTAAGATTCAGCACACTGAAAAAATGTGTTTGGTGAAAACAACGTGCAAGAAAGCGAGGCGTCAGACTACAGAGAAGAGGGAAATGAAAGCTCTTTTTTGTGAGGGTGGTGAGGCACTGGAACAGGTTGCCCAGAGAAGTTGTGGATACCTGGAAGTGTTCAAGGCCAGGCTGGATGGGGCTTTGAGCAACCTGGTCTAGTAGGAGGTGTCCCTGCCCATAGCAGGGGGGTTGGAACTCGATGATCTTTAGCTTCCCTTCCAACCTGAACCATTCTATGATTCTACGATTCTATGATTCTCTCCTGTAGAAAAATCAGAGGTGTAAGTTACAAAGCATCCCACTTGCTTTCTTCCAATATGTGGGACTCACCTGTGGGGCGGCTCATCTGGATGCAACACAGGACGTCTGGGGAGGGAAATTGTTGCAATGATGGCTATGAAAGAGTGGAGTAAACTCAAAGAGCAGGTGTTGCAGTGCGTTTTCTGTCTGCCTGCTTTGGTTAGTTCACTCTGTCATTAGGAAGTGGTACCCCCCTTCCCATGTTAGCAGCAGAGCACTCCCCTAGTGTAAAACTTGCCAGGGGATGCAACCTCCAGCCCAGGCAGCAGCATCAGCTCCCCAGCCAGTGCGGGTCTATGAAGATAAAATGCCAGGAGGAGGTTGCATAAGAAATACTAATTCCCACTAATGGCTGAGAGCAGAGGCATGAGCCTCAGTTTGATTTGATGCATTTTCTTCTGTGGCGAAGCAGGTCATCTTGGATCAGCTCCAGACAGCTTATTCTTGGCTTGTAATAGAGTGAATAAATATCACTCCTTGCTTGTAAGTCTGGGTCCAAGCAGGTGACTTTCCCCTGGGGAAGCTCTGTCAACCTCTCTTCAGCTCTACCATGTTCCTGTGATTAGGCTGAGTGCATTATATAGTAATAACCCTCTTCAGGACTTTGAAAATCTCTATTAGAGCCAGCAAACAGGGGCTCACGTTGCAGTATGGATGGATGGGCAGCCTGGGTCTGGTGACAGCAGCAACATCAACAACAGCGACAGGGTATCATCACTTGGTAAAGGCTGCAGCAGGAAGAAAACAAGAATGAGTTCAAGGAAGCTTAAAAAACATGTCCCTGGAGGTTGTTGCCATGCCTCAAGTCCTCATGCCTGTAGCCACAGGCCATGTAACCAAGCTGTGGGAGCACTTACCCCCTAAGGGAGCTGCGGCTCACCTGCTGGCCCAGGGCAGCTGCTGCCTTACGCCTGCACTGGGGCTGCCTGTGCCTCCAAACCTCCCTCCTGCAGAAATGACCACAGAGACCATATTAATACCTATGTATTTTGCTGCTGTACTCTGCATGGGTAAAGCAGGAGAGCTGCTCCTGTGGTCATGTAGTTGTGCCAGTAGGAAAAAATACGCGTGCTGGAAGTTATTTTTTTTTTATTTAAAAAAAACCCTGAGCTGTTGTTGGATAGAGGGAAGTACAGCAGCAGCACTGCTATGTTTTGACTCTGGCTTAACTGTGTTGGTCACAGGAAAGGTACATTACAACTCCCGTGCAACCATTAGCTGCACTGGTGAAGCTTTCATGTGCTGGGCACTGAGGGAAAACTGTAAAGAATCATAGAATCACAGAACAGTTTGGATTGGAAACGACCTTAAAGATCATGGAGTTCCAACCCCCCTGCCATGGGCAGGGACACCTACTGCTAGAGCAGGTTGCTCAAAGCCCCATCCAGCCTGGCCTTGAACACTTCCAGGGATGGGGCATCCACAGCTTCTCTGG
>JAOTQQ010000001.1:137737144-137919903 GCA_026546715.1 Gallinago undulata | reverse complement strand
CTCCAAAGCTGGACACAGTACTCCAGGTGGGGTCTCACAAGTGCAGAGTAGAGGGGTAGAATCACCTCCCGAGACCTTCTTGCCTCATTTCTCTTGATGCAGCCCAAGACACAGTTGGCTCTCTGGGCTGCCAGCACGCACTGCCAGTTCATGTTGAGCTTCTCATCCACAAGCACTCCCAAGTCCTTCTCCTCAGGGCTGCTTTCCAGCAGCCCTGTAGAGAAACCCTGCTCTAGGAGAGCAGTGGTGGAAGAGGGAAGGGGACAGGCTGAATTTTAATTTTTTTCTTTTTAAGCAACATTTCTCTCCAAATTATTTATGTGGTAATGCACCTCCTGGTGCACACAGCCTTAGGAGGACTTGTGTCCCAGAGCTGCGCCTTGTCACCTGCCCTCCCGCTTATAAGTCTGTGATACTTTCTTTTCATAATGGACCTCTGTGTCAATGAACAAACCCAGGCTGCTGTATGTGAGAAGAAACTGTGGTATTTCTGTGTAGACAAATAAAATTGGGTTGAGTGACATACACATGAAAATGCATTTTCTCCACTTGTGCTGCTGCACATGAAGGGGGATGCACAGGGGCTGGAGGGGCCCTGAGCAACGGGGAAGGCACGTATTGGCCAGAGGCTGGGAGAGGGATAGGAAACTCCCCCACCTGTCACCCCTTTTCTGTGGGGCAGAGGTGTCCCCTGAAACCTCTCAGTAATGGGTGCGTCCCCAAAATCTCAAGGCAGGAAACTCCACTTGATTTCAGTCCCAGGTGAGTGGGAGCCATCTGGCAAGGGGACTATTGCTGGTGGGCTGCAACGACAGCAAACTCAATGAATGAAAACCACACGGGGTATTGCTTTAGAAAAATTGGTGTTTCTCTCTTTTGCACTGAGTAGTCCAAGGACTCTGCTTTCTGGTGCAGTGGTCCTTGGGCTGCCACTTAAAGCAGCACTCAATGGGCAGAAAGTGCTGCCACCTGGATTGGTCAGTTGCACATACCACTAGTACAATCTGATATAAATTAATTAATTCCCTTTTAAGCTTCAAAACTGAGGGAGAAACTAAGACAACTTCATATGAACTGCAGCCCCCAGTACCTTCATTGATTTTGATCATTTCCATAGCCTCCCAGGGAAAAAGAGCCTTTTCCTGCAACACCTACCATGGTGTCATCATTTGCCATTGGTTTCCAGATGATGCCACCCAAACTTTCTGAATCTATCATCTTACATGGAGATGAAGATTGAATCTCTTTCAGCTATAAAGGCTTTATTGAGTTTTGGGGGGTTTAGCAAAACAAACCAGCTACGAAGTTAATTGTGTCTGCAAAATGACAGGGATCTTACAAACTGCAAACACCCAGCCCACTCAGGATAAAATTGGTTCTTGCAGCTCTAACAGTACACACAGCTGATTGAAAGGGTTTGTCAGAAATATGGGGTTTTAGTAAATATAACCCCCATATCATTAGCAATTTGATTTAAGAAATAAAAAAGATATTTGCATTTTCAGGATTTTATGGTGAAAAGCTCGATATTCCCCTTCTTCCAAGTTTTGGAGCTTTTCTACATAAAGAATAGGAAAAGAGCAGCATCAGCTATTGCTGAACTCCCTTCAACAGGCACTTGTGCAGGATGCGAAGGACAGCTCTGCCAAGACGATACTTAAACTGGGGGCGTCTCCACTGTTTTCATTAACAAAAGGGCCCCGGAGGCCACACTCATCTCCAGTTTCCAGACATGTAAGTGGTGAGCAATATCTCATGGTTTGGGTTTCTGAAGATGCTCTCCACATTTTGGGGAGTAAAGCAAGGAAGGGCAGAAAGGCAGGAACCGCATCTACTCAATCCTGGCTGCAGGGGCAGTTCAGTGTCTTCATGTGCATAAAATGGGCCATCCAGAAATAAACTGGAGACTTTAAAACCTACAGCTTCTGGAAAATGTAATGAACAAGACAAAATAATGTGCCACTGAAAATTCTGGGCCAAGAACTTCTAACCTTAGCTACAGCAGTGCTGTGTTGGGTTTTAGCACCCAGTGGAGTGAGAGGCCCCTTGCTCCAGCTCTGAGTCAACATTGCCTTTGGAAACCCACACCCTGCTCTGGCTTGGGGCTGCTGCCCGGATAATAAAGAGGAGATGAAGTCCTGGGCCATCTCCCTGCAGAGGGAACCAGGCACTCCACCTCGTCTGAGCAGCTTTTATTCGCCCGGTGCCAGATCTTCTTTGACAGTTTTCCCAGTCTCTCAAAAGGCTCTTTCAAGCATTTTGTGTTCACTAAGAGACTATTTCCATGTGTCATGGTTTTAGCTGGGGTAGACTTACTTTTCTTACTAGCAGCTGGCACAGAGCTATGTTTCTGGATTTGGAGTGAAAACGGTGTTGGTAAAACACTGGTGTTTTTGGTTGTTGCTAAGCAGTCAAGGCTTTTTCTGCTCTTCACCCCACCCCACCAGTGAGCAGGCTGAGGGTACCCAAGAAGTTGGGAGGAGACACAGCCAGGACAGCTGACCCCAACTGATTGAAGGGATATTCCATACCATATGACATCATACGTAGTATATAAAACTGGGGGAAGAAGAAGGAAAGGGGGGGATGTTGGGAGTGGTGGCATTTCTCTTCCCAAGGAACTGGTACAAGTGATGGAGCCCTGCTTTCCTGGGGATGGCTTAACACCTGCCTGCCCATGGGAAGCAGGGAATTAATTCCTTGTTTTTCTTTGCTTGCATGCATGGCTTTTGCTCTAATTATTAAGCTGTCTTTATCTCAAGCTACAAGTTTTTTCTCACTTTTACTCCTCTGGTTTTCTCCCCCATCCCAGCTGGGGGGAGCGAGCGAGTGGCTGCGTGGTTCTAGCTGTCAGCTGGGGTTAAACCATGACACGGTGCATGCACTATATGTGCTGCAGCAACACCAATGACCACACTGAAGTCTCTAGTCTGCTTCTAACAAGGTTCTTGTTTAATCATACCTCTCACGAGGCGGCGTTGCAGGCGGCCGTTATGCAAGGCAGGCTGATGAAACAGGTCTTTGAGGGGTGACCTAGCTAAAGTCCTTCCAGCAGCAGAGCTGGCTGCAGGGCCTGGCAGTCTTTGCCCACCCTGGCTAGGATGTGCTAAACCTTCTCTTGGAAAGATTTATGTAATGCTGCACTTCATGTATCACGGGAGACGTTATTGCACAGAGCAAACAGCCATACTTAAAACCACTTGGAAGCTCCTGCTCAAAACAGATAATTCCTCATGCAGCCATATAGAAAAGCATTCCTTAAAAGTTGGTCCTTTCTTTTACCTGCTCTTTTTCCATGTAAATAAAATACAGTCCTCATGGCACAGTTACCTTGTCCAACAGTGGTTTCTAATTCTAGATTTTGGGATTTGGGGGTGGCTTCCCCCCCGAAGAAAGCTCCAGGAAGTTTTGAAGACATAAAGCACCAGAGATCCCTCTGGATGTGTGATGCACTACAGGATTTCACAGCCCAGGACAGCTGAAAAACACTCATCTCAATCTGGGTGTCCGGAACTAGACACAGATCTACAGATTTGTAGATCTTTCCCTATTTCCCTATTTCTTTCCCTATTATGAATCTCTTAAGTTAGGGCAAAAGCATTTGGCTGCTTTTTTTTTTTTTTTTAACTGAAGGTAGATGGGTTGTGACCACGCAGTGTCTCCTTCAGCACAAAGGAGCCCCAACAAATGGCACACAGGGTGACCAGTGAAGCTATTTGTAATGGTGAGGGCACCCAGCAACCCTGGTGAAGTGGCCGTGGGTGCAGGTGCTTCAAGAAGCTGCTTCTGATGGATGCAGCCATCCCAGGGGCTTTCCTATGGTCAGGTTTCATTTTGGAAAGCATAGGAGAAAAGATGGAGGCATTTATGCAATGGTGTAGGAGATTGCTGAGGGAGCAGGAAGGGTTTCCCTGCCATGTTATCTGCTGCCTCTTTTCCAGATAACTAACCACCCAGAGTTGTCCTGGACACTGCAAACAAACGTGATCTCAGTCTAACAAGCGGCGGAGGGTTGCTCATATGGGAAGGCATCAAGACTCCCCCTGTTCTGGCTCCTGCCCTGGTTTTTGACACGGGAAGAATCTCTGGGGCTGGTACTGGGACCTGCCCTGGTCACAGGTACTGGCTGGGGAGTGCTCCCGACTGATGCATAGCCAGCGTGGTCAGGTCTGCAAAGCAAGCACTAACCTACCTCCACGTTAGTCAGTCCAGCTGTGTTGCTTGACATTAGCTGGGTGTCCAATCTCGTTATTTGCACTCAGCTGCAGGTAATGAGCCAAATTCATCTGTGGTGTAGCTCTAGTTAAGGTCTATGCAAATTAATTTACCAGCATGGTGATAAGGAGATGAGCAGAACCTTTGCAAAGGCAAAGCCAATGTGATTGGAAAGCTCTGGAGGTCCCCTCATCTCTTCACAAACCTTGGAACTTCTGAATGCCATCTAGCAGTGCCTTTTCTTCCCCAATTTGCTACATCTGTGTGACCCTGTCTCTGGTGGCTTCCACAGTGTCTTTGATGTGTACCTTCTACTGCTCTGTCCCAGTGCGTGGCCTCTTGTATCAGCATCTTTTTTCTGAACTGCCATGTGCACTCAGTTAAAAAAGCCCACGGCTGAATTTAATGCTGGACTGAATAATGCCCAAGGTGCTGAGCAATTTGGATCAAGAACTAGCTGCTGCAAAAACATAAGGCTATAATTTATTATTTTTTTTTTAGTTCAGGTTTCAATGCAGATTTTATGATTAGAGCAGGAATTGTCACTCCCAGATGACTCAACCACATGCAGTTCTGACAGTTTATTTTAAGCTGAACTTCTCCACGTACTGCAACCAGTAGTTGTGCAAAACCTTTTTAGGTAGCACCTTTGATGGATAAACCTCCCCAGATCCTCCATATCTGCTGTATGTGGATCAGGCAATTAGCCTAAAATGTTTGGGATGTCTAAGCCTGGACTGGAGCCAAGTGTGAGCGTGACGCTAGAAAGCTGGGCCACGATGCCACGAAACAGCACTCACTAATTAAGTGGTTAGAGCCTGCAGGAGATGTACTGGGAGCAAGCAGAGACCTCAGGGTGTGAATAAACAACAAGTCAAGGTTCAGTGGAAGGTAGTTGAGAAATTTGTATAATGGAAGCAAGAATGGTCTCTAGTTGAATAATTTGAAAGGGTCTGAGGAAATTTTACTAGCTAAAGGATGAGTTCTCCCCATCAATGAAGCACTTAAAACAACACAGGGTGCCACTGGATTCAGCCACAGGGAGCAGCCAGCACTGTCATCAGCTTCCCAGTTTGTGAAAAGCATAGATCATTTAATGGCCATCAGAAGGTAGGGCTGTGGTTCCACAGCCAACGCAGGAGGGTGACAGACAGGTGCATGACTGTCTGGCACAGAGAGCAGTGATGTATAGATGGAAAATGCTGGAGTCTTGTTTTTGTTCCTGTTTTGACATTGACGTGCCCACTTCCAGTGCACTGGCATATGTGGGAGACGTAATTTCTGAGATTTGAGTGCTAACCGGATAGAAGAGTTCTGGCTGTTTCTCAAAGACCTTTACACATCCAAGAGAAATTTATAAAATGAATAAATCCCTGAGAAGTTAGTTCACATAAATAAGAGTAAGAAATACAGAACGCTGTGCTGCTTAATTCACAACTTTCTTCTTCTCAGTCATTAATTTCAGCCAGGCTGCTTCAGCCAGCATCGTCGAGCAGGTGTAGGAGTGCTTGCAGAGCTCAGTGCAAATATTTGAAGCCGTGTACAGGGGGTTGTTGTTGGGAATAGACCAAAACCCAGCATTGTTTTAATTGCCTCGTGGAATCTTGCAATAAACAGTTGCATGCTTTTTGAGGACTGGCCTCATGAATTTAAAGCTTTGTTTTGTCTGCTATGACAACTGCTCAACTGCATCGACAGGAATAACTTCAGAAGTTTATTTCTATTTTATAAAAATCAATGTATACAGCTTCAAAAAGCCATTAGTATTTGTTTAGTTAAAATGTTTCAAATATTAATAGCAGCTTCAAAATGTTGACAAGTCCTAAAGCCCAGCAAGTATCATGCTTTGATGTGTTTGTCTTCTGGCAACTGAAGAGAGAACTTCTGATTTGAAAAGAAAAGAATTAGTTTGCTTAATGTTTTCTTTCCAAATGTGAAATCTGGTGGGTTTTTTTTTTTGTTTGTTTCCCTCCAAACTGTGGCTTAGATTACATTTTATTGATATTATTTTACAATATATCTCCCAAAAGAAAATGGGGGCATCTTGCTTTCTGGCATCCTTAGTCCTGGTTCTGTGCCCCTTGGTATCTTGCTGTGTAGTTTTGGCACATGGAGGCCTCAGTGTGGCACATCTTCCTATCTATCTGTAAGCACACAAGCAATCCTGCTGAGGTCACCGCTCCATGAAGGTCAATGGGATTATTTGGTTTATTTAAGATTAAACTCATACACATTTGCTGGCCTGCCGCCATAATAAGATATTTTATCCTTTAGCAAGACAGGAGCATTTACACTTTATGCATTTCAAAATATATATCTATGGTTTTGGGTGTTTTTGCGACAAAATGCAGCAGTTATTGAGGCCGCATTCCCAGCTGGGGTAAATCAGCTTGCAGAAATTGGAGGAGCTACGATGGTTGTAGCAGCTGAGGTTCTACATCTACAGTTTCCCTAAATATATGACCCAGATGTACTGCTCTCACACTCACAGTGGCAACTTAACACAGCTATCTGGCAGCACATGAGCATCTCACAGTCCCAAAGGAAACCTCTTATCCTTTAGCTACAAAAATTGTCTTTGAAACACTGAAAGCATAATAACTAAACCAAATTTTGTATCACAAAGGCACGTCTAGCGTTTTTTTTGTTTGTTTGTTTGTTTTTTTTTTTTTTTTTTTTTTTTTTAAATGAGAATATCAGCAAACGCAGCTCTGAGCCAAAGCCCAGTGATGTTCCAGACCTTTCTGCCAACAGTACCAGCAAGTCCCATGAAGACCTGTGGGACACCAAACATGCTGCGGGAAGATGTGGAGGAGTCAATAAGCTGGAGAGATCCTCAACTGCCTGCTGGGCCAGCTGAAGTAACTGAGAGACATCCATGGTAAGCTCCTGCTACGGCCCCACAACCTTCTTAGACGGAATTTAATGTGTTGCAAACCTATGAACTCTGCCCACCTGGTACCTGGTATGGTGTCCTTCTGTGAGATGCTGTTTCAGAACCAGAGGAATGTTTCTAACCAGATGGCAACATTTATACATTTCACAGTCATTCGATTTCCCCTGACATTAAAAGACACTGCAGCTCCACACAGGTGAGTTATTTACAATAACAATCTCTGCACAGTTTGTGTTAAACTCAGCCAGCTGACCTTGCAAAAAACTACCTGCAAAGTCATCCCAACAGAGCCACTATCAAGACTGAGAAGAGCATGTAGAGATGTCTAAACTCAGAGCTGTCTCACCCAGTTAGAGACACTTGCAAAGGAGATTTTTCCACTTGTGCTGAGTCCCACAGGCTCCCTTTCCAGACAGTGGGGAGAAAGAATTGCTCTGAGGGTGTGGGACTCAGAGGTGAGCGTCAGGACCCACAACTTAGCAGCTCCCAGCGTTCCTTGGCACTGACAGGGAAGATACCCTCCTGCCTTCATGGAAGCTCCCTCTTACTGCCCCATTTCAACTATAATTAATACACAGGATAGAAATGTCAAGATGTTTTCAGCCAGTAACGAGTCAACAGGTGTGCTTTCCTCCACTAAAATCTACACACATAAACTCACATTCCACTTTAACTAGAGGCTAAAAGGAAGAACTTGTGCTTCAGGTATGTTTGATTTTTTTTTTTAATTAATCACATGCTTAAAGGCTGTTCACAGAAGACAGAGCATGAGTGAGTCCCTTAGGTGGTTGCCCTGTCCCTTGTCAGTTCTAATCCCAAAATGCAGTTTAGCTACACGTAGATGTGTCACGTTTCAGGAAGGTAACATATTCACAGGCTGACAGCTCTTATTTAGACTGCTTTCATCTCTTCCTTTCATTGGCATTTTACAGTTTCGTATTATCAATTCTGTCTTTGGGAAAGAGGCCCGTCTATACCTCTTTGCAAAAAAAAAAAGACCCTGAGTGGATTAGCAAGGGACACACGATAGTCACTGTGGCTTAATGGGCTGAGGGAGGCAAGTCACCTGGCACAGAGCATGGCACAAACAAGTTCTGGCCTTACACAACTGACGGCCAGCAAGGCAAAGGCCATCTGAAAACCTCCAACAAGGAATCAAAGAAGTGCAGCAGCTAGTTCATAATGGTCATGGTGACCAGATATGAAAGAATTCAGCCTTCCAAGGCTAAATTCCCCTGGGGTCTGGATGAAACAACAGTGAAGGTGCTTTAAAAGAACTCCACCCTGCCTGTCCACCCCTGGCACCACTAGCGAGCAGGACTGACTTCTTCAGCAAAACCAACCTACTCCTGGTAGTGCTCCAGCACTCCAAGGTCCCAGACCCTCCTGGCTCAAACTCTAGAGCAGACACAATGCACCAGCTCTTTGCCACCAAATCATTCCTCACAAACAAGTACCAAGTTTTCTTCAGAAGCTGGACAGCCTGGTATAAGGCCACGACTGGCCAAATGCTCACTACTCTGGGTGAAGGGCTGAATTACTATTAATGCCAGACTGGGAAGTCATTTTGCGATATGGATGGTCATTTATTTATTGTTTTATCATGACACATAAAATGCTATGGCTGCAATATCAAAATATGGTGTCATTTATAAAATACCAGTATTATTAATGTGGTGGTAAGATACTGTTAACATTTACAGAGAGGTGTATAATAATCTGACAGTCTTGCCTAATGGTTTGCTCCAGTGACAAAAGAACCAGGCAGGCAGATGATGGATGGAATACAGTCCCTATTTATTGTCATGGTTCTTCCTCCTTGATTACTGGATGGCCTATAATGATATCAATAATTGTTGCGAATCTAATCCTTTTGAATATGGTAGATAGGTCCTTTGCTTTAACAGTTTGTGTCAGAATAAAAGAGAAGCATCTCAAAAAAAAAGAGATGGCATTTCCTTACAAAATGAGATGAAAAAATAAAACAATATAAATGGAATTTTCAAGTGTTTCTTTTTATATTTAAAGCTCTTATTTCAATATACTGTATTTAAACATTCTTAAATATAATCACTCTGTACCTTTGATTTTCTGTTTCATCTTTGGAAACAAATAATCTCACTATAAATGTGTGCAAATAGAAAATATATAAATATATTTAAGGCCCATGTCATAAAAAGGTGGTCTCGGAATTGTCACTTTTACAATGATCAGCTGGGGTCCCTTTCATTTTGTCCTGCAAGTTATTTGAGCTCTGCTCTGTTAAGCCTTTGAAGTCCACATGCAAAGAAGAGCCAAGCACACACATACTGTCCTGTGTTTCGTTTTGTAAACTGCTTGATGACACCTGTAAAACAGTCCCAAAGCGACTGAACAGAGGAGTTGATGTGATCCACTTCAACAAACTGAACTCTGCTTGGTCGACTGCTGAGCTCCATGGGAATGTTGCTCCCACAGGCAACGGCTCCATCTCTGAAGTGCCGTGTCTAACGTCATGAAATCCCACGGACCTTTCCAGACTACTTCCTTGTGAGGGGAATTTGTTTTCCCCATACAACGCAGCACCCTGGGGAGAGGCAGCCACAGTCTGATCTGTTGTATGTTCTGCCTTTGTGTAGAAAAGCGACTCACTTCTTGGAGGAGATGCTGGCAAATGTGTGCTTTGGTTATAAGCCTTATAACAATCACTAGCATTTGAGCCAAGGCTTGGTGAGAAGGTGCCTGCAAAGGGTTGTGTCTGGCATATTGTTTCCTTTACATTCAACTTGGTCAGAAGCTGGGTGCGAATCTCTGGGGACAGTTTACTCAACTGGCGTCCAAGCTGAAGCTGGGTTGGGAATAGTGTTCCCTGGAGGGTTCTGTACAGAAATCTGCAAGAAAAGAATGTGCATGTGAAAAGAACTGAAAGAAGGAAGTACCAATATATTATTAAAAGAAAATATCCAAGACAGAAGCACAACACAGAAAAATAAGACTTGTGTCTTTCTTATGTTTGACGCAAAAAACTTGCAGATGAAAAGCTCTGAATGTTGTGCTTACGTTTTGATTAATAAGAAGCAGTGAAATAAATCTGTGCCTTTAGTCAGCGATCCACCTTGTGATTACACACTGTCTTTTAACTTTTCCTGATGAGGAATCAAAGGCAATGGGGATCAGTCTGTGGAACAGATCTCCTACATCCATAAGGAGGCAAGTAAATCCACAACATATTGTCAGAATTTCTGTGCTGTGCACGTTATGGGAGGATGGGTTGAATCTGGAAGCATCAAGGAAAACCACACAGGATAGCCAATCTCTACATGGCCAGGAGGTTTGACCAACAGTCTACAATTACGCTACTTCTGTGGTCTATGGCCAAGAGCTGTGGTCTATTCCTGTGGTCAGGAGCACAGAAGAGGTTAGATAGCCTAACTTTGAATAATTAGCTGCTGAAAAAAATTGACTTGGCTGGTAAGGCAAAAAGAAACAAGGAGAGTGGAAAAAGAAATGTTTCTTGCCCTCCCAATCATATGCAAAAAGTGCTTTCATATGTGAGAAAAGATACAATACCTGGGCAGCAATGCAACAACTGGTGATATAATGCAAGTGAAATAGAACATGGGGTCTCCCATCAGCCTTTCCATAGTCCAGTAGGGATTGGATGGAGGATGGCATACTGGGCAGGAAGCATTGTAAAACAGAGCCACAAAGAAAAACAAAAGGATACTGAAGATGCAAGACGACCAGTGAAGAAAAGTCTAGAATGAAAAAAAAACAACAAAAGAATAATGATTCTTCATATTCTAAAAACTTTGTTGTGATTTTGAATTAAAACTTCTTAATTTCTGGAGCCAAATCCATGCACAGGAAGGAGTTTAGAGCCTTGTATTTCCAAAAATTCTTATTATAGATAAAACACTACAAAGCTGTTTGCAGATCATAGTTTAAAATCTTTTTCATGTTTGCTTAAAATGCTTGCTATAAATAGAATGTGCTGAGGGAATGAAGCAAACATCTTCTGTTTTTGAAGAATGGCACTAAGACAAGAATTACGTGTATGCCAGAGAGTTTCTATGTAGGCTGTGGGTACCTTACCCAAGTTTTGGTTTCAATAGCCAAATGTAGTATGATGGTGAAAAGAGCTATTGTGGTGATGGGAGTTCCCCAGGAGAAGATATCCACCTCTGAATCATAGTAAGTCTGTAAGGAAGGAGACAGAATTTAACCCAAGCTGTGTTGCCAGTTCTCATCAAAATGCTTGAAATGGAATGGCTTAAACCAAACACTTACAAAATAGGGGATGAAGAAGCAAACCAGACTTTGATACATAGCATCAATCATGTTCATCCAAAACATGTGTCGTTGGTATTCCTGTGGATAAAAAAAAATTAAGAAAATCAGAGCCTAATGAAAACGCTATTTGCTAGGATAGGTATTTTGAGGGGGATATTCCAATGGGCACTTTTAAGGGCTTGTGCCCTTCACAGGTTGTGCTTCATAACTTTGCCAATCAGTTAGATACCCTTGGGGATGAAGTATGAGGAATCTACCTGCAAGTCACTCTATTCTGAGAGGAGACTCCTCTTTTTTTTTTTTTTTTTTTTTTTTTTTTCCCCTGGCAGAGGTTGTAATTTGAATCTGACACTCAGGCCAGCAAACATTTATGAAGTTGTCTAACTTTTTGCACTACATTTAGACCACTGATTTCAGGAGGAGCTATCTGAGGTCTATGCACATGAGTAAATGGTTTTTACATCACATACACACAAACGCAGGGTATTCATTCACAAGATAGAAACCAGAGAATTCCCGCATACTTAGAAAAGAAGATCCACAACAGTGATCTTTAGCAGTAATCCATGCATTCATGTATGCTATGTTATAAATGCATATATTAAAAAAAAACCAACATATAACTGTGTGTGAGTGCACAGAATTGATTGCTAAGAAACAATGTTAAACTAACATTTTGGTTTAAAGAAATATACAATTGCAGGGGTATGGGTGGTCATATGAAAGACCTATATATAGAAGGAAAAATAGTTTGTAAATGGCAAAAGATTTACTTAATTTTGGGATATAGGCTACACCTCCAACCACTGGGCTTATCAGGGTTCCTTCACTGTATAGATAATATCATTGCAGGCTAAAAATGGGAATTGAAAGATACTTAAAAAGAAATTTACAGTATTCGTTGGCCTACTGAAATAACATGTGGTTAAGCACTGCAACAGGTTTCTCAGAGGGACTGCGGAATTTCCATTGTTGGAGACATTTAAAACTGGACTGGATAAAGACCTGAGCAAGCTCATCTGACTTTGAAGCTGTTTTGACCAGGGGTCTGGATCAAATGGCCTCCACAGCCATCTAAATTGTTCTATAATTCTACAGTCTTTGAATCAGTGATATCTTTTTGAAAGTCATCCTGCCTGATGCAGGACTTATGGCAAGTTTTTAAAATGCCTTGTTAGGTAACTATTCAGAGAATATGTTGACTAGATTTCAAACAAACTTAGAATGGTCCCTGGACTTGCCTATGAGAAATAACTGTACTGTGAACCTGGGAGACTTCTCTCCTCAGTTTGCCAGCTGAAGACAGGCTGACGCAGCTTCCCAACAAGCTTAAGCCATTACAAGATTTCTATCATCTTAAAAATGTGCACGAAAGGAAGGTATTAATGTTACAGATCTTTAAAGTGCAATGCACTGGAACAGAAGAAATGTAGAAAATGGAAAACAGCAGCTGGGTGAAAAAGAGAGAATTTGGACTAAAGCAATAAAAATAAGTTACACTAAAATTCTTTCAACTTTCCAGGAGAGTGTCTAACAATGTCACTAGAAGTGTGTGGTACCAAATGCAGGTGTACAGTTAGAGGCAAAACCCACTCACTGTCTCCTCTCAGAGGGCACAATATCAGATACTTTTAAGAAAGGCTTTTGCCTTGGAAGCAATGTCTCAATATGGATAGTTTTAGCCAAGCAGAAAGATTTACCCACAGTACGCTCTAGCTGTAATTACCAGAAATAGTTTAGCTCCAATTCCTCCTGCAATTCCTTCTGTTTTCATTGTACAACTCAAGTAGATAGGGACAAGCTGTTTTCAACAGCTGAATCTGTCATCTGGTGGTGACTACCTCCCTCAAGAATCCCAGTGTATTGACCTCTGTGCTTAATCCTAAGGCCATCTTTCTCTTTTTGACTGTTTGTAAAGGGCTGGGGCCTGAATTTCTGAGTAAGTACTGTGAGGTTATTCTGCGAAAGTCCATGCTAGTCTACAAGGTATAATCTGCTTTACTTTTGTGGTTATTTGTGAACTGTGACCATGAGGGAGGTTAGGCTGACATAAAGCATCCAGCCTTCTTTCCTGTTACATATTTCAAAATATAGCTGGGGGTTTTATTTGTTTGGTTTGTTGTTGTTGTTTGTTTTTTTTTTTTTTTAATGTACATCGGGCATTTAAATACTTTGACTCAGGTGAGAAATATCAGGAAATAATAATAGTGACTTCTCAGACTGATATCAGTCATCCACCCTGTGGCAGCAGGGTTGGTTTTCAGTTAAAACTAAAGATCTTTAGGAAAAAAATTACAAAAAGCAAGAAATTTTTACCTCCATATTCTGGCCACTTTTATAAAGCTGAGGTGCAGCAATTAACACTTCAGCTGGCACATCCTTATCCAGCACACCAGTAATCAGTTGTGGAAGAGAAGAGAAGAGTAAATTAAAGAAGATGAGATACCACTGATCAATCATCGATGAGCCAGAGAACCCGCAGTAGAACTGGTACCAGAAGAGAAGGGCCACAAACATCTGAAATTGAATGAGCAATGCTGTAAATATGACAAGATAAGCAGGATCATCATCCCAATGTGTTCCGAAACAATTCTGATTCTGGTTCTGCAAAGACTTATCTATGAATTGCTAAACATGTGAGCAATCCTAGGGGTACCTACTCTCTAACTTGCTGGGGCCACTTAGCTAAGGCACAAAGATCTGGCACACCTGCAAGTCTTTGTGCTGCTGGAACCTCATATCTCGGGTGTCAGGGATGACTTCACACAAAATTAACTTTCAGTTCAAATGAAACTCTGAGGTGCAATTTAACTAACCGTAAAAAGCTCTGCCAACCATCATTGACCTCTAGATATATGAGCACTGATCTCACAGTACTTACAGTACTATTGTAACAATAAGTATTTCCAAAATAATGTCCTCCGCTGGCTTAAGATGTTTTGGGAGGCTCTGCTGGCCCACAATAGGCAAATGCAGAGCTTTTCTGCAAGACCAACATAAGAGTAGCAGCAGCAAGGGAGGTGAAACTGTAAGGCTTAGCAAAATTTTCTTAACTATTCTATCTATGTGCTTTGAAATTCAGCAAATTAGAAGTGCTGTAAAGATTCCTCAGTCTCCCTTACTCATTAGCTGTATAAAGAAATCAGCTGCAGACATAGCTGCAGTGGGATTGTTCATGTAGTTGGGTTTGAATAACCCAAAAAGGGACAAACCAGACAACTTGTCTCTTCTACAATCTCTGCAGCATGGATGATCCAGAGGTTTTTAGGGCTCAGGAGAGCTGTCAATCTCACCTGGGAGAATTTGAGACCTAGAAAAAGACAGGGAGCTTCCTAGGGAAGGAAATAAAATTCCAGGCCTGGTCCCCCTAAAACTGAAATTTTTATTACTTCGTGAAGTGATTAACACTGAACAACACTAAACAGAAGGCAACCAGAAAAACTTTGGCAATTGTCCCTCAAGGGTTTTCCCCATTTTAGCCACGAAGGGAAATGACATGACCACTCCTCTCACTTCCTCTTCTCTCTGTATTCTGCTCTTAAAAACCTTCTGCCAGCTGGAGTATGTTAACCCTTCATCATTTTTAGATATACAGAGACAAATACAGATCTATTCTACCTGTATGCCAAAATGTGGTTGAAATTTAAACATAGGAGAAGAAAAAAGAAAAAGCTATGGTCTGCTTAGTCAGTGAAAACTGCTGTAAGAAGAGCAAGCCCATCTTGTGAAGGGGAATTGCCACAGAATCAGAGGGTCAGTCCTGCTGTAGGAAAATATGTATAGATATCTCTCTATATATATTTGTATAGATATATATATTGTGTATATATGTTCAGGCAATGTATCAGCAGCAACATACAACTCACTGTTCTTAAGTCCATACTATAAACTAACCTATTAAAAGTTAATTTTTTTTTTTTAAGGATCACTTCTATAAATGTTTCTGTAAATACATTTTAGGAAAAATATCTTCCTCTGGCCAAAACAAAACTGAGTTACCAGAGCTTACCCTCTTCATTATAGTTGGCTGGGAAATAGCAATTTCATTTCAAAGTTAACCAGATTTTGCAGTTTATTCCCTTTTCACACCCAAAACCCAACAAAACTTCCTGAGCCTTTTCTCAAAATGGAATTGCAATAAATATGTGAATTTCGATGCTTTTCTCTAACTCATTTGAAATAAACAAAATCCAGCTAATCCTGGACCTAAGAAATACTACTTTCTAGAGCCTTGCTAAAATTAACCCGTCTTGGGAACAGTTTGGCTCTTGCAAAAGTGGGTAGTTTGATGAAAATACAGTCAGCTGAAAGTTTTCCTATCACCTCTAGTATGGGTCTCAGGAGTGCTGTCAAAGAAAGCTGTACAAATAAATGACATTTCAGTAACTAAGCTTAAATCAGACTTTTTTCCCCCTGAAATTTTATTTTGGATTAAAGTGCATCATTTGATTTCAGCTATAAGGTTCCTTCTTGCCTCCTATCGCCCTGAAAAAGTAAAAAAAAAATTATGGAAAAATTTAAATGGTTACCTCCCCCCCAGCAATGAGACTGTTTTATGAATGTAACCCCAGACAGAATTTCTCAGTGAATGCAGTATATGCCAAAAAATGTCCAGTGGTGTCTTGCAGAGATAAAGGAGAAGAAGCAGTGCATACTTGTGCAAGTAGAATTTTTTTTACATAAAATCCCTTTTCATCAAGCTCAGATATTTCCAGTCATGTTGTATTTTAGTTTATATTTTACTTGTCTTTTTATTATATCCACCAAGCCAAACATCTTCTTGGATAAGTCATCCAAGTTTCCAAATGGCTTTTCCAGTGATTTGGAGTTTCAACTTTGAGTTAGACAGGTTCTAGCAGAGAATGGAAAATTTTCTAATACGAGCAAATGGCGAAAAAACACTTGAGGAAACAGAAAACTTGCAGAACATTTGCAGTGTAGCTATCTTGACTCTCTGTGGAGAATCATCCAGAACAGTCTACTTGCAAAAGGCTCAGGTGCTCATATCTTTATTTTCTGAATATTCTTTCTTTAAGGGCAGGTGCTGTGTCACACATATTCCTGTCTGTATGCTGGATACCCCACTACCATTTTAGAGTTGGTAGCAACAAGTATTGCTCAGAAAGCTCTCAAGGCTGCCAAAGCAGAGCCATCACAAAGAGATTTCTTGCGTTATATTCTAGCCTGGAGGCAGCAGCTTCTGAAAATACCTTACTAAAAATGGCACGAGAAATAATACTCATAATCAAGGGGAGTTGTACCAAAGGAAATGGAAGATTTTACAAGAGCTGAACAAAAATATAGATATATAAACAACATATCTGGCTACTGATTGCTGGAATGTCTTATGTGTATTACTTTTTTTTTTTTTTTTTTTAAAAAAAGTAAGATGGCTCTGCTTCTTGGAAGTTCAGATTTGATACTGTCAAGCCAAAGTGTATCTTGGAAACATACAGCACTGGGGGTGGGAGTACAGACATTCAGCATCATTCAAGATCAAGCCTTAAAACTCAGGCATTTGAATACCAGCATGTATTTCGCTGTTGTGCTTCAACAGGTGGCTCAGTGAAGCATTATTTAAATCTGCTTGCTATTTCAGACTCAAGCAGCAGCTCAGACTGTCCAAGTCCCTTCTTTCTTTTGTCTCTGGAAGGGTGCTTGCTTTCAGTTTCTGATCAGACCACAGAAGGTATTTTAAAATGCTTGTGTTAAACCAAAGATGCTTTATTAATTCTTTAGCTCTCTTGGGTATTCCTATGATGTTCAAAATTTTGAGCAAATGATGGTCTTCTCCTGATAAAATACATACCTTCAGATTGAGATCAGGCCAACAGGAATTTGCATTAAAAAAATGGCACTGATTAAAAAAATTGAGGAATAGATTGAATTTGGAAAGCAACTTTTGCAAAATTGAGAGCTACTTTTTTTCTGACATTGAGGCTAATATCCAGTCTCCTGCTCACAGTTCACACTTTGCCCTCTAGAGCAGAGGCCTGAGAGCTCTGGCTCTCCTTCCTGCTTCTTCATATCCTTTGGTCCCAGGCTGATTTGTAGGTGTTGCAAGTGAGCATATCCGTGTGCCTGCCAGTGACTCCCACACAGCTGATGGAATTCTTGGTTGTCTTGTTACGCAGTTTTCAATCAATCATCTTTGTACTCCAAGATGAGTGCAAAGGGTGTTTGTTAGGGCCAAGGAATCGAGCTGCTACTGGCCCACTGCCCAGTGCTGGACTAACTCCTGTTTCATACACCAGGGAGGAAACCCAGACACATACACAGTTCTTTACCAGAGTGTGCTTCCTTTCTTTCTAATGAACTCTTTTGGTTAGTTGGGAGTATGATAAATCAAGAAAAAACCTTCCCAATCTCTTCCTCTGAGACAAAGAGGGGACTCAAACTATCTCAAGTCACGAGGGAATATGTACAGTGATTCATAAGCAACAATGAGATAGGGTCAGGAAAACACAGGCAACTGCTACTTTGGACCAATGCTGGATGGCTTTGGCATTAAAGACTCCTGTGTCTAGCCATCTAAATTCTGCAAAACTTCTCTATAAAGAAACTTTTCTTAACAGTGCTTGTTATTTCTGTTACCTAATTTGCACATTCAGCAGCACACTGTAGCTGTTATGGAGTGGGTCCTGTATTTCTGCGAATGGCAGCCAGCTGTCTTTCAACTCTGCAAATTTCTTTGCAGCTTATTTATAAACCATTGGAAGGCTGACCTAATGCTCACTTAGCACAAAATAAGCCCTAGAAACATGTGGCAGCATAAAGCTGCCAAGTCAAACACTTACCGCGTTTTTGTAGAAGAAATACAGCACCATGTTGGCAAGTCGGGAATAACACCAGTGGCCATGAACAAGCAAGAGCTTCTCCAAATACCGGAACCTTGGGATTGCAAAGTCACTTGCCATCACCGCCTTCAACGAAAGAAAAATTAGAATAATTATTGCAAAGCGTGACTTTCAACACCAACAGTGAATCTAGTCATCTTCTCAAGTCACACAGTCAATGGAAATTGTACTGATGAAGAATGAAACCCATTGCAGTACATCTGGAATGCAGTCATTTCTGCACTGATTTGGCATGCCCGTGAGGAAAACCCAGCAGCTCGGCAGAACATGCAAGGTGACCCGGTCCTCGCCCAAAGGAGATTACAGTCTACGTTCCAGATGGTGACAAGCAGCAGCAAAAAGCGAGAGGTAGGAGAAGGGCTGGCAATCTCAGTCACACAAGCATGAAGGCTCAGGGGCTGGGTGTGAATATTCTGGTGGCAATAACATCTTTCTCTGTAAAAGCTACAGGGTACTTACAAAATGAACTTTCAGAGAATAAAATAAGAAAAGCACAATTAACTGGTTGCATCATCATTACTGGACTTTAAAAGACAAAACAATAAAAATATTAGTTTTAATTACATTTGCAATCTCGACTTATGAAGTTTACTTGGCTGTCCTGAGACAATTTTGAGGGATTTTTAAAATTGCATGTTTTCTACAACTGTTTATGAAAACCTCACACTAGATGAGACTCCTCTGGGACTGTGAAGACTGCCAAATCACATTGACAAAATGAATCACCCAGTTTCTTGCTACTTCTGGCTAAAATTCAGGGTAATGTACATCTAGATGAGACCTTCTTGTAAATGATGGTGTTATCACAGTTGTTTCACGATTTTCCTTAGCCCTAGAATCACACTAAGATTTCATTTAATATTATTTTATATTTCATTTTCTATTTTGGTAACACCTTTCTTCTCACAGTTCAGCAAAAACATGAGGAAAGATGAAAACCCCCAAAGAAGCAATGTCTTCCTCACATTCTGCAGGGTATATTTTGGCTGCATTTTTCAATGAGATATATCTTTCCTTTAAATCTTTCCTTATTCCGTTTCTTGGTAAACCATCAAAAAGGCTGTTTTCCCAAGTAAGTGCTTGTAGAAGCTATTAAAATAAATTCTAAAAGCACATGCAAGAAAGGGTGTAATAATGCATTATAATTTAAGCTGTAGTTGTATATATAAACTGGGACATTTTTTAATATGTTGACACATACTGGGATTTCTCAGGTACTGAGATATGCTTGTTATAACCTCCCTGCACAGAACAGTCTGATTTGTCTTGCAGACACAGAGCTATCTTGCAGTTTGAGGAGAACAGAGCTGTGCTATGTCTGCTTCGTTGTCCTCTACTCCATCTCTGCCTATTCCAATGTTAAAACAAAACTGTTAGCTTCTCTTCGTTTGTGCTTCTAACATAGTACTTCACAACATACTGTGAGAAGCGTCGGGTTTTTTTTCTTTTTTATTCCATTTTGATTACAGTGACGAACACAGTGAGGGAGATAGTGTTATCCAATTACATTTGCATGTTTATTTAGTCTCAAAACACCCCCTTGGTTTTCACATTTTTTTTTATTTTTTTCTTCCAGCTTTTTTCACAGGAAAAAGTGATTCATGTTCCACATGCTTCCACAGAATGTGGGAAGAAAATAAATCAGACAGTACTGCTGCTTTAGACATCTAAATGCTCAATGCCTGAGTACCTGCACGCGTAAGATTCTGACAGATGTTTATAGTAAAGAGGCCTGCCTGATTCCTTAGGACCTCGAAGTAAAGGAAGGGATCTATAAACATTTTCTACTCTGTTGAACTTTCATTTAGCAAAAAACAGGTAGCTTAATGGGTTAATGAGCAAATAGCTTTCAGATTTGAATACATGGCAAAAACCAGGGGCATTTGAGGACTGGTTATTGTAAGTATAAGAGCTCGACTGGAAATGGCATAATGGGGAGAGGAGTAAAAAACAGTGCAATGAGCATTAAGAAAAAAAGTGATCTGAATTAATACACAGATTATAGGACCTGGTAAGTTCATAAGGGATGATAAGACCCAAGGAGTTTGCAGAAGACTTTTTGGAATTGATAGGCTTGGAGAGGACCCCACAAAACCAGTCTCTGCTGGGCTCTCTGGAGCCTGGATTGCCTGCAGAGTGATACTGCAGAAGTTATGCAAAGCTCTAGGAGCCTGCTGAAGGCTGTGGAACAACAAATACAGTTGGCATCAGCTTAATCCAAGACTTTTTCTCCTGCCCTCTCCAGCTACCAAAGTCACATTCACAATGTCTATGGCTGGGATGCCATATGCACAATGCACATCTGAATATTTTTGGGGTAGCTTCTTTCCAGTCTAATTTAAAGCTGCTAACATATTTGGAAAAGCATTTTTAATGGATTGCAGGCCTGAAATCTGTCTGTTTGAAGAGCTGGTGGACATCCATTTGCCCTTTGACTGAACACACTGGATGATTACAAGAAGGAGAGCAAGTGTAATAGCTCTGATGGGTCAGGCTGAAGCCCATCTTTTGAAATATCCAGCCTCCAACAATGGCCAGGAGAGGATGTCTTTGGAAGAGTATATGAATAATTAAGAAAAACATCTACTGACTTTTCTCCAGAGTATTGTCCTAGCTTCTGGTGATCTGCATGTCAGAAAATGCACAAAGTTGACACCCAAGTTCATAGCTCCGTTAAATTTTTGTTTCAGAAATTTGTGTTGACCTGAATAAATTGTAACATTCATGAAAATGTCACAGAATAAAATACTATAGCCAACTTGCATTCTGTGTAAAGGGGGCCCTTCTTCCCTTTCAAGCAAAACATCCAGCCAGTGTTGCAAAAAATGCAATGTGGGTCAGAGAACCACCCACTGGTAACTAAGTTAGGGAGCATGCTCATCTGCTCAGGTCCTCAGGATGGAAACTCTTTGCATGTTCTCTGAAAAGCTCCTTGACATATACTCAGCTACTATATTTTTTCATGCAATCAGTGTGCGCCCAGCCCAAATACAAGATAGGCTGTGGAAATGAGGTATCTTCCTCATTCTCTGTGTCTTACTGCCATTTCTGGTGCTAACACTGCAACTGAACTACACTAGCAGTAGAGGGGGCAGAGGTAATAAGTAATACAGTAGGTAATACATCCTGCACATATACATCCTCTTTTCTAGAGATGGGAGAAGTGGTAAACACAGTAATCCGAGGATGATCACATCCAAACACTACAGAGCAAGTTCCCTTACCTTGCTGTTCCCTGTGGCAGCAAATGGGGAGAAAACCCAAGACTTGTAACAGTGTCTATGGAAGCAGCGGTTCTGCAAAGGGCTGCAATTTTCTCTTTCTTCACTGTTCTGCTGTCTGGATAGCCTGAGTGAGCGAGATGTGTGGGTGGCTGGGCTAAGGGTCACTACCACACCATGCAAACAAGCTGCATCAGCTGGATGGGCTTGTGTGCCTACTCCACAGGTGAAGTATACCCAAGCAATACAGGAGAGAGGAGAATAAAAGCCAGAATAAGATGAACCTCCATTTCCTAAATAATGCATAGATGAGGTTTTTCCCGTCTTTAAACCGGTATTTAATAAATGATTTCTTAAAACACATTACCTAGAGGGATCTAATAAGTTGTATTTTTTGAGAAGGTAGCGTGTTTAAACTCACCACAGACCTGAGAACAAACACAAGCTCAAACTCAAGCTGAGACCGTCTTTATGTTGTACAACTGGCACTCCTCAGCACAACTTGCCGCTTCTTTATTTGTGTCAGCTATTCAAAGGCAGCTTGGTCAAGCTGATGCATGGGAAGTGTCTAATTCCCTCTTTCATGGAAGTGCTTTTCAGTGAACGAGCAACATTACCTGCATGCCTTCTTGACCAGAGATCCCCACGCCAACATCTGCCACTTGGATCATGCTGACATCATTAGCACCATCACCTAAAGATGACAAGATACAGCTTTGTTGTCACTAGTAGACTAGGAAGTGAACAGCAGCAAAGCAAAGGAAAACCTAGTTGTTACCAAGTGTTGGCTGAATATAGTAAGGGAGATGTGTACTAAATGTTGGATGGGTATAGTAAAGGAGATGTGGGGTAAGAAAGGATCTGTCTTTGGAATATAAGGTTCAAAGCTTGGCAAAGCTGCCAAGACTTTCTGATCATTGTAGACTTTTTCTTTTGCCATACAAAAGTGAAAAAATACCCCAAATCCCTCTCCTTTTAGTAAGACCTAAAATTCAAGTATCAGGTCTGAACTACATAAATACTAAAACACTGGAAGGATGAGAATGAGCTTCCCAATACTTCTGGTTCCTGATTAACTGTCTGCCTGCAATCAAGTATGACTAAGAATGAAATGTACAAGGATGCCCTAAAGCCAATGAAAATGTCTACACAGTAAAAATACAATAAAGATAAAAAGTAGATTAATTCTTTACTTGGGTTGACCAAACCAAGATCTTTAATACAGGTAGATTTAACTGTGCTGGTTGCATAGTCACCATCCCTTGCTCTGCATCCAGCCATGATACCAATAGTGATATCATAGAAAGGTATCATAGAAAGGATACCAGAATGGGACATATATCTTCTTCTCCTTAACCTCTTAACCTCTTCTTAACCGCTTAAATTTACAGTCTGTGTGCCAGTGGAAAATGAAACTGTACTAGCTGATGACAAAAAATTTGGTTTTAAACTTCAGTGGCTGAGGCATACATTCACACATCACTCCAGTTCGGCCGCTGTTGGCACATGTAAGAGTGGAATCCACTCACCTGACAAAGCTGATATCTTGGTGACTCTGTGAGACAACCTCAAGTTAGTTCATGTTGGTTAAAAGGGAGAATGTATACAGGTAGGCCTTTAAGCCAGAACAGGAGCTCGAGTTCCTTCCTGCTTCCTCCATCAGAGACTCAAGATGCTCAGAAAGAATGAAAACACAAGCTGCCCAGTCTCCTCTAGCTTTTTAAGCATTCTGAGTAATTCAAGTTAACCAGTCAGATGCTTTTGACAACATACGCAAATGATTATGTCCCCAGTCACTCAGCCAAAGATATAAATTCAATACAAGGGAAGGATATTTGAGTTGAGCACGACGATTATTGTAACCAGCACACATTTGGTGATGTGGCTCTAAGAGGTGTCTGACAATTATTATACATACTTAGGGTTTCTCATGGGAAGGTCCAACCCACATGTGTTCCTGCTATGATTAACCACGACAGGGAGATGTCTGTTTGTGACAATCGATGCTGCAATCATATCTGCTAATGCAACACAAGCCTAAACTTGAGATAGAGGAAGAAGAGATGTTTGATTTTTCTTATGTAAAAATCATGGAAACATGAAAGACGCTGCCAGATTTAAAACAGGGTGACTGACAAAATCTCCCCTTTGCCAATGGAGTGTTAAGCTGGGAAGAAGCGTAAGTGCTGGTATGATGCCAGTCATAAATCCATTGTCTATACTGACAAGGCCAAGTCATAGCCTATGCTGAATAGCCAACTTGCGATGAACAACGCAGAACCTTGAGTTTATACATGACTGGATGAAAAAACACGGAGCACAATTTTGTTCTGTGTAATACAATGATTGCAAAATGGTGTTGTGCAGAGCATCAGCTAACCCAATTTTTCACAGCTGTGTCTGGACATGCCAAAACCTCATAGCATACCTGGGCCCTGATTACCTAACTTCTGTAGGAAGAAATCCCAAATACTACTTGGTTTTGAAGAAATACGTTAGAGTAAATAAGTTAGAGTTGTCTGACACATTTTCAGACAAAATTGGAAGGCTACTTGAGTTGTGAGGCAGCTGGAAAGGTTCTATTCCAAGTCAAAAAACCAAAATTCTCAGGGCACAGTATACATCAATGCAGGTTAATTTAAACTGAGATAGATATTTACCTATTGCCAAGGTCATTGCTTTGAGTTTGTCTCTGACTAGTTTCACTACCATGCTCTTTTGGAGTGGGGTAGAGCGACAACACAGTACTGAACGGCATCGCTTGGCTAGTGCAAGAAATTTATCTTCTAGTGTAGGTTCCAGGGCATAAGCTAGAGTCCTTCCATCAATCACTAGGCCCAAGCTGGAAAGCACAGAGGAAGAGGGTGGAGAGAGAGGGGTGAACCCAACAGTCATGTCCCCAGTTGCTTCGTCTATTGTGTTGGAAAATTTAGACTCTACGCATTGCAGACACTGCTCCAGCAAGACGGCACATGTCTCCTGAAAAAAATTCACAATAAATACACTTGAGAGAAAAGATCACGTATTCAGATATTTGTTTGCTGTATATTTAGGCATAAGGGATATGGGGAGTGTGTTATACTTGATGCACTGTTAAAGTTTTAATTACTAATAATCTTCCCTTCTATTTGCTCTAAACACATTTAATCCTTGCAGAAGATATGACAGGAATGAGGACTTGAAAGGCTTAAAATCTAATTCCTCTTTAACATGCTGTATTGTATGTTAAACTAATTTCTTTTAGCTCCTTCACAGAGTAACAGTGCTAAGAAATGATATAATCGGTATCAATACCACATTAAGTATGGTGATGAACACCATGTATACGCCTACAACTCAGATCAAATAGTTATGCGTTGTTAAAGGCCAATTAAAGATTATTTAAGATGAATTCTCTCTCCTAGCCATACTCAACTAAAAGATGTTACTGAGAATATACGAACATTTAAAATGAAATGCTATTGGTCTTACAGCAAAGTATGACAAAAAAGAAAGATCATGGAAAATCAATTTACCAGTTCAGTTGATACATTCAAGAACGGAAAATGCTGTTATCTTTTCTTCCTTTTCGAAAGAAATTGGAGCTGGATACTGCTGGCCTACCTCTCCTCTGCTGATGTGAAGTCCAATTTTATCACCCCATTAAAGGACTATAGCACTATCAGTCTGGTTCCTTGTATGTTAGACCGTATCTGTAAACTCTTTGTGACTGTCTGCTTGCAACAAGTCGAGCACAGGAAAGATCAGTAATTCAGAAGAATTAGAAAAGGTCTGTTAGGAAGCAAGGCATTACTGTAGATGTGGTTTTCTGACTCTTAGAGTTAGCATCGAAATTTAAGTGCTGTTTCTATCTCCAGAGAAAAAGCCACCTAAGAAAACATGAACGACTGAGTTATCTAAATACTACGTTTCAATGGTGTAAAATAAAGTAAAAATTCTAAATGGGTTATCGATTGTTTTCTTCTGCAACACATGTTTAATAACAGGTTGTGTTTGGAGACCCATTAGTGCCAATAAGCAAAACTAGGGATGTTTTGAGAATGCATACTAAAGAAAGGCATTTATGCTGCTATGGCATATTTTCATTCATGGCAGAACCCACTACACACAATCATGTCTCCAGTAAGTTTATGATACATGACGCTATGGCTTAGAATCATGATTCACTGAAAAGTATTCAAAGAGGTGTCCTACCTGAAAATTGCAGATGAAGCAGGAAAAGAAGAAAAAAAAAAAAGAGGGAAAGGAAAAAAAAGCCATCAAACTTTTAATTGTACAAGTTAAAAATAAAGCAAAGCTAGTTCACAAGTAAACTTGTGCATTGGATCTCCTTACTGGCGATTCAGCATTCAAAGTGATGATTTCTTCATCGTGATCTAGTAGCTTGCAGGCATATGCAATATTAACAGCTGTTTCTTGCTTGTCTCCAGTAAGAACCCAGATCTGCAACCCAGCTTTGCGCAAGTTTGCAATGGTTTCTGGAACACCATCCTGTAAACGGTCTTCAATGCCGGTTGCACCTAAGCACATAGAAAAAGCAAAATATTCCACATGATATAAACACTTAGGGTTCACCTGAAATTATAAACTTGGATTTTTTTTTTTAAATAAGCAGTGACTTTTATTGAGAAATAGCTGAACTACCAATGGTTGCAAGATTTGCGCTGTTTTTTTTGGATATTGAGAAAGAGGAGTAGAAAGTAGCTGGGGTAAACACCTGCATCAGCAGTTAACAAGAAGTCCAGAATTCAAAACTTCAAAAGCAATCTGATTCCACTTCTAGTCTCAGATGTTCACAAGGCTGATGTGTCTTTGCTTATTGTCTCTCTGCTCTGTACCTTCACCACTTCTTCTGAATGTTTCTAGAGAAGATATTGTTGTTTCTAGGAGATCATTTCAGTTCCTAAGGTTCTTAACTACCTTTCCTAAACTAGAAGAGGCTGGTCACTAGAGATTTCTCTCTTTGGAAGGGGAATGACACCAGGACTACAGCTTGGCAACAGCACATTAGGCTGGAGACATAAGCCTTTTCCTGCCTTGTTGCTCTTTGCTCTTGCAGAGAGATACCAGTTGCCAAATGAGCAGAGAATAAATCAGGAATCTGTTGGCCATGATGTGAAAGTAAAATTTGGCTTTTCCATGGTTTCAATGTATCTTTCTACCTGTTTATAAAAGATTTGAGTATCTTTCTTATGCTTTCATAAAACAATTGATAGAGACAAGATTTTCAAATACTGTAGCAAAAGCCACTCAGGACCAAGCCCAATATCATCACTGATATATCAGTGCTCCACTGGGTTTCAGAGAGGCTTCAGTGTGAGGAAACATAAGCACTCACTACATGAGAATGAGGTGACAGAAAGGGAAGTTATCTGGAAACACAGGAACAGCAAGTAAACTTTTCTCACCTATTTATTACGCCTCTGGTTGTTCCTTGCAAAAAACATTTTAGCAATAGAAGTCCACCGGAATTCTGAGCACCATGTATGTAGGTGGAAACAGATTCTCAGGGCAATGTCAGGAAAGCTATTATTATTCAAACAGTGTATAAAGGAAACAATATTCCTCTTTTAGACTCACTTTTTTTATTCCCACAACCTAATCATAACTGATTACTGGAAGACACAAACCACAGTGTGAGGTTCTAGGGGAATGACTGAAATACTAGTTTACTTCTGGCTTATTTGTCTGGCAGCTCAATTTCATCTTTTTTTTTTTTTCCAGAGTGCAGCCAGAGCCAACACACACAACCACGGTGGGATCTTCCTTATTAATGTGGTCCAAATTAGTCATCTCTTGCTCCCATTTAAGTCAGAGGAGAGAAACAGACATTCATATAATCCTGAAATGTGTACCTATGACAGACCAAATGAACTGCACTTTCTCTTTTTGTCTCTCCATTGGTTATATTGGGGAGCCGTAGAGATCTGCAGGTGGGTGAGGTGGATCTCATCTCCCAGAAACAGGCATGTGGGCAATTAGTTAAGGTTGTTGTCTCCAACAGTATTACGGCTATCCCAGTTTCCTTGCCAGAGAAAGCAGTTGGACACTTGAAATAATAGTGGATATATACACATTTTAGAATCTCAGTGATATCCACATCTCAGTGCAGCAGAGGAAGAGTATGACTTATTTCTTGGAATACATTTTACATACACTGATTTTAACTGAATCATTATGAATTGCTGCAATCCTGTTCAACAGAATACTGGCCCTGAGTGCATGTATATGAGAATTGATGACTCTCACAAATGCAGTTTATGAGCTCTGCTTTATGAGTGTGTCTGGTACCCCTAGAGTCACAGAAGTCTCTGACGTGTTCAAGTGGTGCTAAGCTAATGAAATTCTGTAGAAAGGTTGGGCCAAGTCCTCCTGTTTAAAGCGGCAGTTCTCATTTATGATATTGTGTCAAATTGATCCCTGGTATTACTCTACTCATTTCACGAGTGATAAAATGATGGCAGGAGAAAGGCAAACAGGATATGTCTGTTATGTTAATTATATCTTATTCCTTTGTGGTGCTGCACATGACAGCCATGGCAAAGTCCAAAAGAAGCCAATTTCTGTACTGTCAGAAACCGTTTAAGGGAAAGAACAGATTTCATAGCCAAGCTTTCAGAATTTTTAACACATTTTAATTTCATGTCCAGCTCTCATTTCATTACCCAGCAGATGCAGATTCTTCTCTATCCTCAGTGCTGACTGAAACAGAAGTTCTTCACGATTTTCAATAGAGGATTCTGCTTCTAAATGACTTTTTAACCAACAGGCATACTCTTCCTTGCTGAGAACCTATTAAAAAGAGTATGTGAGGCCACAGTCAATGTGATGCAGAAGCATTTATACTTTACTGAATAAAATGAAAAGGAAGTTATGAATCAAGAACAATAAATTAATAAATGCCGTCAGTAATCTTTGTCAAGACTCTCCTTAAAAGCAAACTACAAGTCTGCATTTACTTACTCTTTTTGCAATACAGAGGGTCCGCAGCCCATCTACAGCATACAGATTAAGGTAATTCTGGGTTTTGCTTTGGATTTTTTTTTGATGTTTGCCCCGAGGGTCATCTAGATAAGAATAAAAAAAGGAATTAGTGATTGAAAAATAACAGCAGTTGAATGGCCTCAGAGAATAAAAACTTGTCTACAGTACTCACTGTACTGGCACTTTATAACTAATACTTTTAAAGAGCTGCTGATGTCTCCTGGGAAACTCAAGTAAAACATTCCATTTATAAAAAAAAAATCTTGTCCGTTTTTTTTTAATCTTCTCTGTCTTCTCTCTTCAAAAGTCATTGTGAATGTTTGTTAGAAAGACCTTCTTATTCTTATTCCTTAAGTATTTGTTTGGCCTGAATAGTTTAACAAATCATGATAATCTTCACAGTAAACACTAGTGACAGGAAGAGAAGTAAGATTTCAAATACATGACTAGCAAATGCTTCTCCACATCTCATTATGTGCAGAAAAATGACACTTAAAAATAGCACTTTTCCACCAAGGTAAATATCTCAAAATACTTCTGTTCCTGCTGCACTGATACTACCTATTGTCCCGAGTCAACACAAGCTCTGGGTGTGACTGTGATTTCCTTTAGAAGAGAATTTACACTAGTGCACACCTCACAGCTAGCTTCCACTTTGAACACAGCAACACAACTTCCACTTAGCTTTAGTCTTCACTTAAAGCCACATGTAAGAACTCAAAATCAGGACTAAGCATCTGTTCCTTTTCTCTCTTTAGCTGGGATTGGTTCAATGCGCTCACGCTGTGATTCAAAAAGAGTAATGAATAGAATGGTAACACATTTTGTTCCATCTCATTACCTAAAATGATGTCTTCAATAGTTAAAACCAGGTGATTTGTACTTTTTTTATCATCTAGGATCAAGGCAGGTTCATGTACAATATACTGTAGTAGCAATCTTAAATAATATGAATTGCAGGGTTAGTACTCAAGTAAATGTACAAGCTGGTAAGTTTTTAAATTTGAACTATTGATTGAGAATGACCGGTACCTTATGACAGGTTTTCCTATTCCCTGATGTCATTCTTTTTTTTTTTTTTTCTAGAGTCTGTATGGTTTTGGGGGTGAAGAATAATTTCAGGATTATAATTTTGTAATTAGAACTGTTCCTTAATGTAATATTTGTGTTACTGGTGCCTGCACAGTAACGAGTCACAGAGTTATGTGAATGCCACTCATCACCAGAAGTCTGAGCACCTGAAGAGACCTACTGTATATGTCTCAGTTCACCACTGGATGTGCTCTCCTCTCCCAGCTGACCCTACTGAGAACCTAGGGCACTATACCCTTATCTTAAGCACTTCATACAGGTATCTAAATTAGATGACACAAATATCTTACTGTTTATACTTTTTGGTGCCCATTTTCCCAGTGTGCATTCATTCATACCCAATTTGATCTTGCTATGTGTGACCATGTATGCACACATCTATCTGTCTGTCTCTAAACTTACATGCCATTCAGCACTTCCATATTTATACAGCAGCACAGTGTCTAACCAGGCGTTCAGAGGCTCCAGCACAAACAGGCATAAGTATTGATGTTGTAGGAAGGAAGAAGCTGGGAGGTTGGAATCCAAATATTCTGATTTTTGTTCTTGTTATCTCAACCATGTATCAGCACAATTTACACCCTGTGTAGTCATTTTCTCACCTTTAAAGACTGTCCTATCCTTTCTAGGCCTGTAAAGCTGTGAGTGTATATAACCAGTTGGTCCTAAGGGACTCTCATAAAGACTGTGGTATTTCCAGCATTCCTTTGTTTTTGTTCTATCTCTGATTAAGATCGTGTAGTGAATACTGGAAGGGCCTTTCCACCTATCTATTAATGCTACCTATGCTATCACTACAGATTTTTTCAAAGTGTCAGTACAGATACATTATTCCAGAAAAACATCCCTACAAATATTGTTTGCAACTTGAAAGCCCCTTCTTACAGTATAGCTTGTGGCTCCAACACACACACCACGGGGCTCCATCAGAAACTATTAAACCAGCTCACAACTAGATTCATCTGCAGCATAAAGTGCAATCGTGCATATACTGAACTGGCAACCTAACACGGTTTCATTTAGCTTCTTTTCTATTTGTGCATGATAATCTTTTTGGGATATGTGACTTGGCTATGTAATATAAGGATTTTTTTTCTAGAAGAACTACTGCAGCAAACCTTGTGGGCTTCTTTTATTTGTGAGTCTGCTTTTTCAACTTTAGCAGAATAAAGTAGGCAAGCACTCTTCCTAATTGTGATACATTACCATTCTAGAGAGAAATGCCATATTTCAGTCACTCACTGATTTCGAATGGTGTAAACTTGAATAGGTGCTTAAACACACCAAAAATTGTTTCTATCACTTTAAGTGCTGTTAATCACTTCATATCTGTCTGAGTGCCACGGGCACTAATGCAGTGATCACAATATCAAATGCTTATACCACCTTTAATGAACAAAGACAGTAATTCTCTACAAGTACAGATGTATACACCCTTTTCCGTGTGAATTCTTAATTCCAGCATGGAAGACAGTATCTTCCTCCTTCACCAGCATATCAATGAAAGATAAACCCCTTCTAGCTCTTCATGTTCCTCACCAGTCTTGCCCTGAGATTTATCTTGTGCTCAGAAGTTAAAAGGAGAGAAAGAATATCTTGCAGATAAAACCCAGCTGTGGAGATTCTTTTTAGACAGGATGCAGTGTCTGTGCTAAGCAGTGTGACTGCATGCACCATGGAAGTGAAAAACAGCAAAAAAGTCTTCTCCAAAAGAATGATAGAGAGCTAGTGGCTTTCTGCTTGCTTCCTTTCCTTCCATAATTGCAAGCTGCAGAAAGCCAGCCCAGTCATTGTTGTCTCAATGACTTATGTTCACAGTTCCTGTGCGAGCTGGTTATTGACTCAAATAGTAATTTTCTTATTTATGAACATGGTGACTAGAGATAAAGTTGAAACAATACACTCTTAGAAATAATTTCAAGGCTTTTGGAAATATCTGTATGCTATCAGAAAATGTCAGGTTTCACAGCCTCAACTAGATGTACAGGCAGAAAAAATGGAGTAACTTCAGAAACATTTTAAGTTTTGAAGCTTGTAGCGATTTCTGATTTTCTAGAAGACACAACGGAAGCTACAACATAATGCATTTGCTTCTTACTGTTCCTCGTGTCATATCTTAAAATGCTCTTTCTCCCAAACAAACAGGACCCTTGTGTCTGATAGGACCCAGCCACACAACGTGATGTTAGAGCTGGGAGACCAGAGACACAGCGTTGTCTTGGTCTTTCAGGTCTAAGAGCTCAAGTACCACGAAGTCTCAAGATGCACACTTGACCAGCGTACAATTTACATGTCCCTGAGGCACTAAGATATCAAAGAGCAACCACTGGGATTAGCTGTCATGTCAATTCACCTATTGGTCAATTCCTTGAAATGATAAATACCTGAATTCTCACTGCATTACATCTCCTCTCACACTCACATTCCACCATAACCAGAGAATAGGATGAAACCACCTGCAGTACAGATAACAGCCACAGCCTAAACCTTGAGAGGCTCCCTCTACCTTGGCAATACAGAATCAGAGGATCACAGAATCACCTAGGTTGGAAAGGACCTTTAAAGATCATCTAGTCCAACCAATACCTTCCTGTAATGGGGAAAAGATGCTGTTCCTTCAGGAACTGACAACATATCCTCTGACATTAGGAAACTGCAGGCAGAGACTGTGAATTCAGTTCCAGGAGAGAAGCTGCTCAAGAGAAATGTCAAGTGTTTTTCAGACAGATCCGCTGAAATACACAGAATTACTGAAGCCAGCCGTGGCTTAGAGGGATAGAAAACAAAGGACACTGCTTATGAGGTTCTAGTGGCTGCACTTTACACTGCTCGCAAAAGCAAAATATACTTTGGGACAAAAAACTAACAAAAAAGGGCACAATTCCAAAGCCACATTCAATTCGGTTGCCTGTAAAGATGGTGGAATGGCTGCAGTTGCCCAGCTACAGAATCGGCTCACTGCCAGCATTGATCTTCAGGAACATCACTCCCCCTTTGCTGACACACACCATCTTTGGTAATGTTGCCATTTGGTTTCTAATTGGCCTTGTTGGTTTTACCCATGTGGGTCCTACATCTGCCTAAAATTTGCCTGAAAATTCCTTGATTCATTGACTGTGAATGGACACAGCAGCTGCAAACATAGTGTGTTATATGGTGACAAAATATTGGAGACTTGGCATAAAATAATCTTTTCTTTTTAATTCTCAGTTCTCATTCTGAGAACTTATTTCCAAACATTATTTTCTAGGTATGTTATTAGAAATTCTTAATACAAATTCTCTGTTAGTACTTTGGAGGGAACAAGTTTCCACAGATGCTCTATGTACCTTCTTTGATATCAGATCTTCACCAGAAAATTATTAATGAATACTTTGTTGTTAGTTAAGGACAAGTTGTTCTTAATTTTTTTGGCTCGGCTTTGATTTATATGGCTGTAAACAGAAAACGAATGCCAACATTTTTCTGTATTTCATTAAAATAAAATTACACAGTATAAGCCTTTCACAATTGTTTACTCCAAGTAATGTCAAAGTAACCACAAAGTCAATGCATCAGTGAAACGTGGGAAGTACCTCTAGCACTTTGGGGCTCTGTCCATTCATACTGGGGTAACCTTTAAACACTGTATTAAATTCAGTGTTGAAAATAAAGTAAATTAGATGCAAACTGATTAATGCAAACTGAACCCAGTGTGTCTCCTCTCACTCCTGAAAGCTTACAGGGTTCTGCTTGAATCCAGCTGATTACAATTAGCAGCTATTTAAAGTTGTCCCTGTTTCATGCGACATCTGGTTCCTGGAGAAGTTCTTCATGCTCTAGGGAAGTATTCCATGTTCACAGCTACACGTCTATTCCCTGTTAGTCAACTACATATTTGAAGTGAAGATTTCTCATCTGAACAGCATCTCTCCTTCTTTGTCCACAGTGTCTCTGTTTTGATGGCTGATTGATTCACAGTGCCCTTTAGTGTCATAGTCAAACCAACATAAAAGCATTGATTCATGTAAACATATTGCAGCAAAAGGACATAAAGATTCACAAATGAAACAGCAAGTGCTTGGGCTTCATATAAAATACTCAAATAGCCAAGCACTGCCGGGCAGGCTTTCCTGAAGAAATGTAAATTGCTTTGGCAGAGTTTCAAGAAATTCCTTCAAAATAAAGTTTACTAGTAGATGATCTTGTACAGAAATTAATTTAACTCATTCTTATAAGGTGAGGAACCAGTAATTTGTTACAGAAAATTTGGTACAATAACAAAGTATTATAAAAGAAGAGAGATGGCTGCCATTCTACCATTCCCTGTATTCACAAGAAAAGCTGGCAGGCCTGCTTGCTAGAGAAGGCAATACAATCTGATGATTTTTTCAGTAGTTAACCAGAACCACCTCCCTCCCACCCCCACTCCCACAAAGGTAAGGAAAAGGTGTACCTGAAGAGCAGGGTAGAAGAAGATCCATAATAACTGAATCTGCTCCTTTAGTGTAAACATTTATTTCGTCTGTGAGAGGATGCCTGACGACTACTGACATCCTCTTTCTGACGGAATCAAAGCCTAATGTATGTAATACTTCAAAGCTTAATGTCCCCAGGTGAGGTAGCTCCACTGATACCTGGTCAGACAGCCTTCCAACCAGAGAACAGTTATATGCCCTTGCTGCATAGACAAGAGCAGCTTCATCTGGACTCTCTGCTTCATAACGGAGTTCTCCTTCCTCAGGTCCACTCCCCACAGCTGTCCCGCCTTGCTGGGAGCTGTAGCCATTGTTATTGATCTGCGCAGAATATGCCAGCTTCTCTTCCAGTTTTAATAAAGTGCTATCCGTAGATGTAGATGAAAGCACACTTAAACCAAACCTGTGCATTGATTTGGTTGTAGCTAGACTAGAGGAACTGCTGCTGTTAGATCCAGAGGTCAAGCGACTTGGAGTGAATCTTCGTATGAAGTCTTCTATGGTTTTTACTGGAGATTTTAGTTCGAATCGATCTCTAACCTTGAGAAGTGAAAAACAAATGAATGAACAAAAAAAGAAGAAAAGCTGTACAAGAATTCTGACATTGATACTCAGTCTGAGAAGCTCCAATTGAAGAGGAGAATTTATTTGAGAACAAAATGTAATGGCATTTGTATTTTGAGAAAGGAAAGTAAATGGACAAAACTGACTCAATAGCAAAAAACTTGTTAGAACTTCAGAATTGTGCCTCTGTGTGAAAGCAAGTATGTTTGTATTAAAAACATTTTTTAATTCTTTGACCTCCTCAGATGTCACTAATGGATAGAGTATCGGTGTTGTACCGCCACCAGTAGTTTATATTAAAATCTACTGTTAGTAGGAAACATTGGCATTCTTTGTACATATTCAGTGAAGGCGGTAAAAAAAAAACTAATGAGAGAGCTTTCTATTGAGAAATGTGGTATCAGAAAAGTTTTATGAGAATATGCCAATGTTGTCAACATTCTCAATAGGAACATGTAGAAATAAATAATTTCTGCTGTCTTCTCTTTCAGCATCAAAGCATTTTGCTTCAGTTTTATCACTCATCTCTGTTTACTTAAATCTTTTTTACAGATACAGTCTTATTAAGAGTAATAGCACATTCATAGCAATGTATATTAAATTATTGTATAACATTCCTGAAACAGCAGAATTGAGCATTCTCCAAATGTTTCCCTGGCACAAAACCACGTCATTTTTGCAGACAAGTTCATTTTTTATTCCAATCTGGAACAGAAACAACTCTTGGAATTTTCTCCAGAATGGAAATTCCAGCTGCTGGCTATCTTTAATACTACATTCCATTATATTCTGGTCTTACAGATCATCTTGAGATTGTGTTTTTGAAATTCTCATTCATCAGTGACACTGGTTTAAGCCAATTTAAGCAGTAATGATCATTATTTCTCATAATGTGTATAAGACGCATCCTTTACATAATATGAAAGTTTTAAGTGATGTTCTTCAAGTCTATTCTCTTTTCAAACTTTTTAAAAAAATATCAGTCTTTTCTTAATTTAATCTATATACACAAAATATTCACAGGCAGCTTATATTCCTTTCTGGGAAGTCTTGCACATTTACAAATTGTTTTCCACACATACTTACATTTATTAAGTGAATAAGTTACAGAACGAGCAACTGGGAAAGTTTCAGATGTATTTTGAAATAGTAGATGATAGGAGACGTTACCTTGAAGGTAAACTGACATACTCCATTTAACTAATGCTTGGCTAAACCTGCTCATTCACATAGCAGTTCTAAGAGTTGTCTCACAACTAGCTCTAGTTGTTTCTCACTAGAACAGGAGGTTTTCATTTCCTCAATATACAATTAGCATTAATGCAAAAGAGGCTTTTGCTGCTTCTTTAACCCACCTTCTGTCGGGGCTGATTTGGTGCAGTAACCACAACCGTATTACATATAGTCAAAGCAATGAAGAAGTCAAAAATGTCACATAGTTCTGGACTCAGATGGGATAATGGCTGTTCGTGGCTCCTCATGACTTCCAGGTGCTTTGCACATTCATTCACCTTTTCTAACAAGCGTGGGTCAGGTGTGATGTCCTTCTCCTAGTAATGAACAGCAGTGATTAATAACTGTGATTCTGCAAATTTCCAAAGCAGCAACAGGCAATTAAAGCATCCAAAAGCAGTGCCAATGTCAAGAGTTTTACAGCAGCCTTGCACCACAGAGTGGAGGTAGAGAGGATTGTAAGACACCCATTCTAGACAATATACAGTTAACAATGAGCCTTCCAATAGAAATGAGTAACTGTGTTGTCAGCTTTTTCACTATAGATAATTAGAGTGGTAATATTCATCTACTTTGGGGGTAGTGGATAGGAGGACTTACATACTAACATTCCTCCCTCTTCCCTGTCTAATTCAAGACATTTAATATATAATCTCTACAGAGAACAAAATAGTGGAAAAATTAGACAGCCATGACATTCAAAGCTCTGTCTTAACATCAGCACAATAAAATGAAACCATCTTGGACTGTTTGTTAGAGAACAACCATCCACACATTTGAGAGTAATTCTTGTGTGTTTTCACATTGAAACACAGAGCATCTTCCACTTCATTTCACCATCACTTTCCATTTCTTTAACCTACTTCTTGTCAGAGCAAAGCCCCATATTTCTTAAGATAGCAGGATGAAGAGATACAAAAGATTAAAAGATAAACTGACCCAAGGCTCTTTCTTCAGTAGAATTTTATCTGCTGATGCTCAGCAGCTGATGAATCTGAGCAACCACAGAACCCCATGTGTAAAGTGGAACTTTGAATTGTACCAAAAGAGCTTAGTCTTGACTGAAATCAAGAAGTTCTACCTGTGCAAAAAGCATCTTTTTGTATCTATGTTTTTAATTTGTTTTGAGGGTGAATTTCTGTAAACACTGCAACACTGCAAAATCCCTAGATAGACAAGGCTTGGCTTCTCTGCTGTCTTATGACCACTCAGCTCATGTAAAACTTGAATGGAATTACAATGGCATAAAATAAATTAACCAAAGCAAAGTTGTAAGCACATAAATTCACCAACATTTTGAAATGTAAAGGTTTTTCTTTTTTTAAATACAACACATGCAATCCACTGATAATCTTAAATCACACTAAAAATTATGCTATGGTGTGTATCAACAGCACCTAAGAATTGGAATGCACAGTGTTCAGCCCAAGACTTCTTCATTTTAAAATCCTTTGAGAAAAGAGAAGAGGCTGACATAGAGCAATTAGAATCCCTGACCTCAAACCTTATACCACTCTTGGCTTCTGAAGATAAAGGGAAGGAATTTGAAAAATCTTTTCAAAATCAAGGTATAACTAAAGCAACAGTTTCAGATTGTCCTTACCTATAGCTTGTTCCCACAGAGAAGGTATTTAGATAAGATCTGTGCCTACACTTGATTGTTTTTGTACAAACAGCTGTGACTCCAGAAGAAAAAATGCCAACACGAAGACTGTAAGAGGTACACAACGTGCTACAGATTTCTTTACCTTTCCCTTTTCAGGACATTGTTCTATTAAAAGATACAGAACACTGTGCATCTGGTTCTCCTGACTTACCATTGGGCTACTGAACGCAGTGTGCTTCGAGAGTATGCTTGCTCTTTTTGCTTCAGCTCTGCTACCTGTGCGCCGGTGGGTTTTGGTACTCTGGCTTCTGTGGATTACTTTGATGCTCTGATGGCTGCAGATACTGTCACGCTGGGACAGAGTTCCTCCTCTTGGGGCTGCCTCGTCTTCCTCAGAATCAGGTTCTTGGTACATTGCTAAGCGTTTGGCTGCCAGTAAAAATACACAGTGAGAAATGTGGTGTATGTATGTCAAACGTGGCTGAGAAAGAGGGAGAGGGACACAGTGACTTTGTTCAAGTGATCTGGTTTTAATATTCTACTGTGCTTCCACAGTAAGATAATGTCTCCATTATCAGGGGAAAACAATGTCTAGTCATAACTGAAGGGTAGGATCATAGGATGCAAATAACATAATTAGAAATGTAATGCAATATACTGCCTCCCTCATCATTCACACTCTCTCTGAAGGGCAGTTAGACTCTGCACTAACTCACTGCATTCCTGAAGACTATTTCACAGCTCAGCCTGATGAAATCAACAAAATAATTTGGTCTTCACTTGCAGTCTGAGAAGGAAATAAACAATCCAGAAAACTTTCTTGTCCTTTCCAACAGAATATGGAAATTTCACAGGAAGTATTTTCCAGCAAAAATGTCGTATCTACCCAGTACCAATTAACTGACATCTGAATTGTTTTCAGAACAACACACCTACAAGCACTACTGCCCTGAATTTATACACAGAATGGGGTACAAACAGTGTAGAAGCCTCACTCAAGGTCAGGGCCATCAGCTGCAGAGTAGGGACATGAACCCAGATTCTTGACTCCTAGCCTAGTGCTAAAACCCCCCTGGAACCCATTCCTTCCTCTGAACAGCATGACAGGCAGGCCAATGCAGCATGCCCTATCAAAATCAGGGTACACTCACCTGCTGCAACTTGTTTCTAACACAATTTGCTGCAGTGAGCAATACCTAGTGTTCACAGAATGAAAGAATTTTTCCAAATGATACATTTCAGTCGAATGCTTCCTCAGTCAAGAAGCCAACTACAACAATTAATGTTAGAAACCAATCCTGGCTGTTTGATATAGAAAAGTTAAAAAGGGAACAGAAAGAAGAGGTGTGAAACAGCCGTGGAATCCATCCCCTGTAATGACAGGCTCCGTTTAGCTCTAACTGACGTATAACATAATTTTCCATTCCTAAAGACCATGGGCATTTGGTAATCTGAGTTATTCATTAGCCAGGCACATGCCACTTTACCAGGTATCTATTTATTCCTTCATTAGGTATTCATTGAAAGGCTTTTCATTATACTCTCAAAATAATCCACACTATTCAGATATACAGTACAAGTTTCATACTTGTGGCTCGGCTTTGTTTCGGTTCTCTGGTGTAACAAATTAGATTTTCCTAATGTCAAATGACAAATCACTAGTGTGTAAGTTAATTATTCTGGCATTTAACAAAAAAAAAGAAAAAGAAAAAGAAAAAGAGTTTTCTTCTAAAATACTTCCTGAGAAAAAATCTTGTATTACATATAGTGCATTTGGCATGGGATCACTTTTAACATAGTTAGCTTTATGATAAAAAAAAAAAAACCATCCTTGCCATTTGCTGCAATTTTCAAACATGTTTTAGCTGTCAGAAAGCAGTTGGAGGAGTTGAAATCAGACCACACACAGTACATGGTGATAGGTCTATCAGTACAGTATCATACATCAGAGGTGTTTTCAACTCCATTTGGAACATGTATAGGCTGTGTCTGAAATGTGGGAGCTGGGAGAGCTTCCCAGTCCTGGCTGTGAATGCACACCTGGTTGTTGCTCTACCTGCATACTCAGATATGCAACATCCTTCCCTGCACTCTGGCTCCTACTGGAAGAAAATTCAAGCCATGGTGGTAGAAAAGGCCATAGTGCATTTTGAGACGTGGAGAAGAGACTGCAGGGCACACTGCAGATCACCCCATAGCCTGAACTGCAGATCATCCCCACAGCTTGAACGTAGACCTGCAGCCCAGCTTCCTTCATTAGCATTATTTTGTGTGATTCATGCTTCTCTGTGTTATGTGGTGGGAAAGAGGCTGAGCAACGGCACGTTCAGCTCTGTGAGGGCAGATGCTCATTGAGCCACACAGCTGTAAAGAGAAGAGCACAGCACCACTGCCGCCTTCTTTCAGTGCCTTCCTTGTCCTTTGATTCAAATGGCAGAACCTAGAAGACAGCTCAAAATATTAGGGGGGTGACTGGTCACCTTGGCCCTTCTGTTGCATAGGAATGAGTTGCAAGGAAATAAGGTTCGATTCACCTGCACAGGCTGCCTCCTGCAACTTGTTGCACACGCTTTGGGGCAGCACAGTTTTAACCTGGCCCATCACTCTTGCTCACTAATTCCCACTTTCTTCTGCTCTGTCAGCCTCTATGCATTTTCCCAGTAGAAGTGCAAATCCCTATACTGTAAATTTAGGTTTGAATTCACAGGTTTGTCTGGATCGGAAGGAGTTTCCACTGAGGGCCCAAAGTCATCTGCAACGTGTCACAAGCCCTGATCCAGGCCCTCAATGAAGATGTGAGCAGGCTGCTCACTGCTCCTCCTCAGCGTCCCGGGTTCCTTCCAAAGGAAACACAGGCATGGGAGGAAGGAGGAACCACATGGATATCGTAGTGTGACACTTTGAGAGGATGCCTCAAGTACCAAAATGGAGTGGCACACGGAGGGACTTCTGTCCCTCTCTGCACCGGGGAGGTATGATGGGTGTACGCCTGGGGAGGTACGAAGGAGTGCAGATCCTGGGACGGGGCCTGTGGAGGGCAGTGCCCAGCCCAGCACTGCAAGCTCTGCCTCGATTGCCTTCTGCAGGCTCCTAGTCACACGCCGCAAACCCCAGACTGAAAAGCCACTCCTCAAGATGACACACCAGTAAGGTTTTCTGCGCTTTACTGTTGTTTAAGACCGAAATCAATCATAACAAACACATTTTTAGTCCCTCATCTTCACTTGGCAGCAAACCCAGTCTCAAGGGGAGTTGATGCGACGGGTGGACACAGCCTCTCTCAGGAAAAGTATAAGGAAAACTTGGATTTGCCATAAGCATAAACTTCCTCACTGTGGATGCTGAGCATTTCAATGGTAGACTGATAGAATGCTGCACTTCTTCTTGTAACAAGAAATACTGCTTGACAGGGAAAGGACTGGCAACAATTATTCTTTTCAGGTTTGCAAAATAAGCTACCCACTTGGTCCAAATGTCTTCTGAGCAGGTGTTTAAAAAAATGACATGTTTTCTTTTATAATCATACCTAATTTAAGCTTCTGCTCTGAAAATACATACTGAAATACCTGACTCCAAACACTCTGAACGGATTATCATTTTATTCCATGTATAAAAACTCTATGGTTAAGCAGAGAATGCATTTCATGCACAATAGATAGTTATGCTTTCATACCCTATCTCTGTATTCTTCATTGCTCTATCTTCTTTCTTACATTACATCTAAAAATATTTTTATTCAATATAGCAAAAGCTGCTTCCTAATGCAGCCCTCAGCTTATTTATTAGTATTACACCAATAGCGTGGTCCTTTCTAGTCTATGTAATATTAGTTATCTCCTGCTTTCTATACAGGTTATCACTGTAGCACATTCATTTAATTGTTCCTGCCACTGAGAAAAAGGAGAAAAAGGGAAAGTAGATACCAGACTAGAATCTCATTTAACCAAGTCAAATGTAATGCTTTTGATATAAAAGAATGGTGTTATTTCAGTTATATCAAGGTAAGCTTGATAATAAAAAACAGGCCTTAGCACCTTTCAACATTTTCTCAAGTGCAGTCTTACATATTATGCAGCAAGAATTAAGAAGTTTGAAGAAATAAGGAAACTCAGTTCAATTGTTATGTTATGGCTAAGGTTCACAGTGCTTCAGCTGTGCAAAGCGTGCTTCTTTGGGAACATGCTGTTCTCTCCACCCACTCAGCCCTCTTCGATTCAGAACCTTTTCCTGTGAACATTATAACCTGAAAGACATTGTTGTGGGATGCTTTTCGGTTTCAGCACTGAAAATTGATGGCCTTGATCTTTTTTCTGATAGCTTTTTTTTTTTTTTATTAAGGACAAAGACACAAGTAACTTAGAGAAACACAGCAATGCAACTCATGAAAGTCAATTTTCACTATCCTCTAGTTCATTTTATAATGAAGGCACAAAGAAGAAACAATAATTAATACTTATTCCATGAACACTCTTCCATCTTTCAGAAGACAACAGTAAGCTATAAATAAAACTCCTGTAGAATAATTCAGCTGTCACTGTGTGGGCCCTGATTTCACCATGGGATAATTCCATTTCTCTCCAAACCACTGAATAAGGCTGTTGCTGAGCTACCGTGAAGTAAACCTAGATGTGCAGTACTCACTCACACCACCACACCACCTTATTCCCTTATTATTTTATGAGTGCAAGCTTATTTCACTTTGAAGTGCACTCTAGTGTCTACAAAGAGTCAGTTGAACAGCTAGCATGCTATAAATTTGTACAAGTGTGCTAACATAATCTTAACTTAACTGACTTTGCAACAGCTTCCCCATAAGGACAAGTCTTGAGATTAGAAAACACCAAGATTTTCCTTCCTCTCCACTCTTGGCATCCACAGGGGCTTACAATGAATAACCTTAAGTCCTACATTAAGAACTCTTAGACTCCACTTGGAAATTGAGATCATTCCTACTTTTCTGGGGATTCTCCACAACAATTGCAAGTGTAGGTATATATATATGCTTAGAAAAAAGCATTAACTCTCCCTAAATATGAATTATTCTGTCTTCTATAGGATATAAAATGGGGGACTCCCAATGTAATGAGTTCTACATTGGCTAGTACTGATTTTCTCCTCAGTTACCAATAGAAATTTTTCAAATAACAAATGTAAAGAGAAACTACAAACAAATTACACAGAATGCCTGGAGCACCAACTTCTGCTAAAGGTTTTGATATTTCTGGGGAAGGCTTTAATGTACTATCCTGATTTCTGAAGATTGTCAAATTGTAAAGCTGGCAGATGAGAAGTCCCTATGGAAGCAACAGCTGCATTTATTTAAAAGGTTTTATTGATTTTTTTTATGCCTTTTTAAAAATAAATCCAATTCCCCAAAGTGGCTGGAATATGTAGTCTATGTTTTCCTGACTACATATAAAAAGAATAAGAAATTTCCATTACCAAAGAGATTTTTTTAATGTAATGCACTTTACTATGAAAAGTAGTTGCTGGCAAATCTTCAACAAGAAAAAATAGAAAACAGAAAGAAACTCCTTTCTCAGATTTACTGATTGAGAAACTTTGCTAGTCAAGAGAAAATCACTGAGGTTTTCATCATTTGCCTTCACCCCCATAAACTTCTTTTATTCTTATGTTGTCTAGAAATTTTTTCATAGTCATCGGAAGAAAGGGGGAAGAATGCAAAGAATGAAAAATTCACATTTTTCAGATATGTGTGGTTGCATTCATGGAGATTCAACTTGTGTTTTGTCAAAAATTCCATACAATGGGTGGCTAAAACTAGAAAAACAGAGATCACACCCCATAGGCAAGAGTGCGATTAATTTAGCATTTGGAAAACAACTAGGACAAATGTGAGGCCAAGAGCATCTGGTTGTAGCTAAATCATATAATGACTTTCAGAAGCACAGTCAGCTTTTGGGCATCTACCATCTCAGGGATTAGCAGACAGACTTGGGGCATGGCCAGTTCCAAGAATTGTTAGAAGCTGGCTACTAGCCTGAAGGGAAGAGCTATGGTATGGCAACATAATTTTACATATAGGGAAACAATTCCTTTTCTTTTTTGGTGCTAATACTCTCTTGGGCTAGGAGGAAGGACTGCTAGGAAGAATAATTCTGTGATTTAACGAGATTACAGTGCTAATGGGTATTCCATAAATGCTTAGGGCATTTATGAATGAGACAATCATTCTTCTGCTTGGCATGGTCCATGACATATTCTGCTCCTGAATTAACATTCTGTGAATCAAGAACCTTTGAAGGAGACAACAGAACAGATTTAAGAATGCAGGTCACAGACGTGAGGGTGGGAATTCTCTTCACCTGCATTTAGAATTCTAAACCACAGAGTAACAGGCATGTATAAGACAACAAACCCAGATATCTAAAACAGGTCTTATGAATCAGATCCTACAAATGCTTAATTTGCTCCATTAACTGTAAAGTCACTAGATGACTAGCTTCCATACAAATATCTAAAATTAGGTAACAAGAATCCCATCCCTATCAACATAGTTTCCACAGGAAGCCAAACTGGCAGCATGAATTCCTGTAGTTTGACTCTGATCAGTGCACAATCCATCACCAAAATATTATAGGTGACCTCAACAATGATGAATATTTGATAGAGCTTGCATCATGGAACTGTTGCTAACTGCACTCAGATCTTCCCTCACAGCACATCACTTGGTGCTAAGTTCACATAGCAGTACCCATGAGTAATACTTTGTACTACCTCCAGTTGGCTAAGAGACTCTGGCCCACACTGATGAAATTTATTGGCCTCTGTTATTCATGTTTTTGTCACCTCTTGTCTAGACTAAAACAATGCAATACTCCCAGGCTTAGTGCCATCAGCCTCATAAGAAATTTAGCGCTAATACAGAATTCTGCAGGAAAATGCTTCCTCCAGCAAATTCATGAAAACTGCCCCTTGTTCCCTATACTACTTAAAACACAGTATTAAGTCTCGTTCAGGGTTTCAGTTTCTATTTTAGAAGCATTTAATTGCTTCAACCCTGCATAAGGTTCACATAAGCCTCTGTGATGAAAACCATGATTAACATGTCCACGTCTGATGCAAAGCAGAACTCTCCCCTGTAATCATAAAGCTCACCTTTCACATGGGGAATTTACATGGCTTTGTGGAAAAAATTTCCAAAGAAAATAAGGCCACTCCCACCACTCAAGAAAAAGACAAGCTGCCTCAAACAGGCCAAACCTAACACAGCATAGTGTATGCCTTTTAAGTAGCCCCCAAACCCAAACAAATTGTGTACTACACACATAGGGAGAGCAAGAAGGGGAAAGACCAAGGTACACATAAGGAAAGTCACAGGCATTGCTTAATGCACTAGCAGAAGGAACTCGGATTTGATGATGACAAATGCAGTATAACAATCCCTGCAGAACAGAAAAGAATGGGATAACTGCTTGTAACTGTGAAAAAAATGTAGGGAGAAAAGCTTATAATGCAGCATAGAGAAAATTTATGAAGGCTATGCACAATCTGTTGATTGAGTAATTAACAGATAAGCAGCAGTCCTAGATTATGCAGAAGAATTGCTTCAATGGAAAATTAAAGTTCCAAAGTGATGAAATTTCAGACCTAAATCTGCCACTGTAGGCATAACTTTCCCCCTCTGTGTTTGTGCATGGCTGAGCCACAGAATACAGGGCCTCTAGATGACTTCAGAGGAAAATTTGCCAAAACTTAGCATGGGAAAAAAAAAGTGTTACATCTTAGCCTTGTTCTTGGATATGGCTGAATGGAGCTGTTCTAACTGAAATTTCTCCCCCAGAATTCATGCCTGAGGCAAACATCTGGCATGGAAAACTTGAACCAAATAGTTAAAAGTTTTGTAAAACTATCCATAACTGAAAACAGGATCTTATCATGAGACGGGTCAAGCAACTGGAATAACAGGCACTGCTGCCCAGGCACAGTAGAATAACAAACTTAGGCCAAAGAGCTCAGAACAAGGACATTTCCATCCTGAGTTATCTGCTTTTACAGTAGAAAATGACCTGTTAAATTCAGCTTTTAAATCTTGACCTGTGTACAACAATTTTAAATTTATTTTTTTCATCTAAAATGCTACTCAGAGTTTGATTCCAAGTAACAAACTACTGTGCCTAAAAAATTACTCAGATAAGTGAAGACAGACACAGATTATCTTTGAAATAAATAAGAAAAGGCAGACACATTTTACTTGGTTTGCTTGGATATACGGCAGTCTCAGATCACTTGCCAAGTGAAAGATTTTAGAATTTTCTAATTAATGAAGTCTACAGCAAAACCTGAGGTGCAGAGCAGGATGGCATCAGTTATAACATATGCCTCAAAAGCTCAGAGAGGAATTCAGATACTCTGGTATAAGACACAGAAAAGCGGCTGACAAATCATTTGCAAGAAATGAAATGTTGTTGATGTACTCCCTTTAAACCAGAAAGAGCTGTGACAGACATTTTACCATATCTAAACAAGAAGGTTTCAGCAGCAGAAAAGATAAGAGATGGTTAGAATATCAGACTGGATAATAAAGCTAACAACAGACTTGAATGAAGAATAGCTTTTATTGTTATTATGTCTGATTATAGGAAAAAAAATAAATTGAAATGATCTATCTATACCCTTCATCCACAGTATGACAGAGAAAGACCTATTTTCTGTAGAGGAGAAAAGAAAAAAATACCCTGTATAGAATATTGTATATGCGTTCTGCATCAATTAAAAAATTATATTTGCAGAAATTTTATACTGACTACAAGAAAGCCATATGTGAAAAGAATGACCAAAAAATGAATCTGTTTATTTTGTGTATTTATTTGACACTTCTGTTTGTAGTAAGACTCACTCTGCTCTCATTAACTTCTATATAATCTGAAATCATAACAGGAAAGCATGCATGTACTTAGATTTCTGTTAAATACCTTAAATTTGAAGCAGAAAGATCTGAAATTCAATACTCAAATTCGGGAGCCTAAGGTCAGCCTACTTATTTGCTGATGATACCAAGCTCATAAAAATACCCTTTCTGCACTATTTTAGTTGGCAGTACCATCCTCATTCCTGCAAAGAACAAAGTACGCTCTGAAATTAGTATAAATAAGCAAATGATAAATGGCCAGGAAGAAAAAAAATCATGAATAATCAGAATTTCACAATCAGAATAAGGAGTCCAGAAACACTCTTCATTCTAATTCTTCTCTCCTTCTGACCCGCAGTACAGAGGTAGGAAGTCACAGCTTCTCCCTATTTAAGTTCTTTCTGTAACGCTGGGATAATAACACTTCTCAAAAACCTAGTTTCTTGAAAAAGAGTGCCTTAAATGTAAGGTCTCAGTACTACTTTAAAGTAAGAGACAAAAGAACAATCCTTGCATAATCTAAAACTTCAAAATACCTTTTTGCAACTAGGAATCTTATGAACTCTCTAAAGCATGTTTTAGATTTTCCAGTCTATTTTGATTATTTCTCTTACTCTATCTCTCTTATTTCTAAGTTGAACTTCTGTAATGGTCTTTGAGAAAACTTCCTAAAGAGCGATCACTATAGGTTAAGTAGATTAAGAGACATATTTTTTTTTCAAATAGGAATGCAATACTGTTGCTATCAGTATTTCCCTGCATACAGGCAGAATATTTGAAGAGTTAAGATCTGCTATGTCAAAAACTATAACAACAAAACGTTAGAGGAAAATAACACAAATTACAAACAAATCACAAACCAGGAAATCACTTCATAAATTTGAAAGGGTGACAAAATGACACAGGGATGACAACCTTCACATTCCATTGTGACAAAGACTTTTTAGTGTTTCAAGAACCTGATACTTGGGAACATTCTCTCAACTGCACTATTCATACAGCAGTGAAGATACCTTAACGAAGATACCTGTCACAGAGGAGCACTGAAAAGATTCTGACAAAGATCCCATAAAACATGCTGTTAGATCAGATTATGCCTCTATGTCTCTCTATATTAATGTGAAAACCATCACTGTTGTTTACATTTATTTCTCAGCACGTGTATTTCCAGGTATTCAGTCAGACACTAATCTGGCTGTATGCTTAAAACTGATATTTTACATATATGCTTCAAACACACAAAGCAGTTGTGATATTCAATTTGCTTAAATTAGCCATGTGCTCAAGCATTTTACTAGATCAGGAGTGAAAGCCAGAAGTTTTAACTGCCTTGATAACATACTGTTGAGGTTACAGAACACTTTGATAAGAACATCATTGCCAGCTGAACACAGACATCAAATTACAATAATATGAAAACATCTATTATGGAGTTTCCTGAGTGGATACATGCAATTTCTTTTGGTTTTCTTTTTGATTTAAGATTACAGTAGCTTTTATATCTTCTTCAGATTGTCTAAAGTACAACTGTTAGATAGAAAGCAAGATCATGAGCTCACCGTTATCATCATGGGAATATTCTATTCCAGAAACAGTGCATCTTCGGAAAACCATCTTGTTTTCAGTAAGTGTCCCAGTCTTGTCTGAAAAGATAAACTGCACCTGACCTAAGTCTTCTGTTATATTTAAAGCTCGGCACTGCAGCTGAGAGTCTGTTTCTTCATCATATAAATCTTTATCTTGATGAATAAAGTATACTTGGCAGATTTTAACTATTTCAATGGATACATACAAAGAAATTGGAATCATAACCTAGAATATACCAAAAAAAATAAAAAAGAGAATTAGGAGAAAACAGAAGCAAGGATAGGATGTAAAGAGGCTACGTACTTTAAGCATGTACTGTAAAGTTATTAGCATGTTTAAAAAGAGTTCATTTACTGTGTTAGATGAGGTAAAGCTATGGTGAATTGCAGAGCTGAAAAACCAAAACCAAACCCCAAACAGACAATAAAGTCAGTATGCTGTAAAAGTGAAAGACTGGGATAAATTTATTCTGCATAAATAATAGACAGTTTACAAATTCACTTTGCAGAAGTAGGAGAAACAAAATGAGAAGTGTAAACGTCTCCACATGAATAACCGTTTTTGGCCTTGGCTTTTGCAATGCAGATTATTTGAATGAAGAACACATTTTATAATTGCTGAAGAAAGAGATGTGAGAAGAAGTTTCTCCAGAAAAGATTTTCAGCTATTTCTTAAGAATTGTCAAAACTCCACGCAATACCTAATTTGTACCTGAGTTTTTCCCTGCAGATGTTTTTCAGGACAAAAATTCCCTCCTGCACACATTTTTTATGTTTTTGAATTAGGTATGAGGGATAAATTACATCCTGTATATAAGTGGCAAATGTGGCTATTTAAACAAAAACTACAATTAAAGGTTGGTGTTTAAAGAATTCTGTGGTGAATTTTTTTTAACCAATATTATAGCCCAATGCTTTACCATAAAAAGTAATTTAACTCATCCATTTAAATTCCTTTTTTTATAAAGAAGTTTTTGCCTCCAGTAACACAACCTCTTCTAGCGTAGCTATAGGCATACTTTCCATATCCCAGTGACATGAGTCTCTGTTACTTCTCTTAACTTACCATCACCTTCACCATTCAATACATTTCTCTTCATGACTAAAAAACTTTCACCCGGTTATGTTACCTATCTGATCTATAGAGTTGTTAAGAGCAACAGCTTTGGACAGAAGTTAAAAAAGTATACAACTTCAGTTCATACCAGAACACTGTACCTGAATTGGCATCCACAGTCTTTGAGGTGTTCCACAGTGGGTGGATATGAAGCATAAAGCTTGTTTTCTCCCAGCAGGGCCCACTGCATCCTATCACTTCCTACTTTTTAAAAGCAAAATAAAATAAAATACCTGAGTCTTCTGGAGAAGGTTCTCTGGTAATTGTCTTCTCCAACGGCAAGGGAGCTCTGACAGTTTGCTATGTGCATCAGTTTGTTTATTTTTCAGAGAAGTTATCATCTTTTTACCACTGGCAAGGCTACTTCTTTTATTTAATTTAGCTTTCTGATTATATATTATCACATTCCCTATAGCTAAAATTTTATTTTAAAGTGACTAAATGTACTTCTTTTTAGTGCTTGATACTACACATACTGCATATTTATAGCTTTGTTACAGTAAGCTCTGAACAGAGGTGACAGCATGTACAACTTGATTACCTGGAAAACTATGATCACTGTCAGAAATAAATACACTGAAGCTAAAACAGGAGACAAATATTTGCCATCAGGCCCTGGCACATCAAAAATTGGCTTCTTCTTCTCACCATATTGCCATACCCATAGGCCATGACCTGCAGAAAAGTTGAAAGAGAGAAAAATGAAATTACCTCCAAGGAAAAGTACTTACGGTACGAATTTGTTGTTAGACTTGAGTTATATGGGAAAATGGTATTTGTTTTCAACTTTTGAAAAAAGCCCCAAAACCATGTTTTTTTCTGCCTTGGGCTTTGGGGTTTGAGAAAGGTTTTTGTCTGGCCTTAAGGACAGCATACAAGAGTTATTTCACATAACTTTATCCAAATAAAGTGAGCTGGCCTGTCTAAATTAGCAATTTAGGCTCTTTCTGTAACCAGCAGAGAAAACTAGACTTCTTCAGAAAGTGATTCATTTCAGTGATATTTGACATGTTAAAATGAAAGAACTCCATTGACTGCACTAGGTGTATCACTAATCGGCTATCACTAAGCTAGTTTCAGTGGATGAAGTCAGAACAGGCTTTAATCTCTGAAATAACAATATCAGCAGTCAAGAGCATGGAAAGTAAGGAACTAAGAACAGAAGAAACTCTAAGCCTTGTCCAAACCCTTTTTTTATTGATTGTGCTGATAACTAAATAAAGATTATTATTATTTTGGGAAAATGATGTTCTAGTTAAAGAGACAGAAAGTGGCCTTTTTAAGTAGACCTCTACGATTTGCAGTCTTAAAAGACCTAAAATGGCATGCATGGTGTTTTTAAGGTTAAAAACAAGGAAAAATTCCCCCACGATTAGAAGCATTTAAACTATCTTCACTATATGTCAGAAATCATAAAAAAATGACAAAGGGTACTTTAAAAGTAATCTTTTGTAAGCCACATTCTGACAAGGTCCTTTATATCTTGATACATAAAACCAGCAGTGAACTCTTGAAAAATAAAATCAGTATTTACGCCAAGTGAGCAAATTATTTTGTCCCTGTACTACTGGTGTTTTTACTGATGTCTTTAATTTTATTCTTGAGAGCAAAAACTGGAAGCCCCACACTGAGAATGACCTACATCAAGACTAACTCAGATTTTCAAAAGAACTAGTTAAGTGCTATACCTCCAGTTATACTTTCTCAACAGAAGGTACAAAAATTGCCCGACTCTTACAAAACACAGCTTTGCATCTCTTCAAGCACCAGGCGCCCCTGCTTTCCAAGGGCTCAAGCTCATTTCTTTTCAGCAGTTTTTGGTTGTCACCACCTCCAGCAGTTTGCTCTGGCCCTCTGCTGGTGGTTTCTAGCCCTGTAGCAGAAGTGACAGAAGGGAAGGTGTGTGTGTCACCTACTGTGTGCCACCTCCTCCCGTTCACATTCATGCATCTCAGGAGCTTCAGCTGCTCTGAAGCCACTGCAGTGCACATCCTGCTGCCGCCACTTTGGGGCAACACCTGGGATGCAGTGGCCAAGGGGACAGCTACAAGAGTGACTCCCTATAATTAAGCCTGCCACAGCTCTTCAGCCCCTGAGGACTGGGCTCCCCGACACTGAGACACTACAAAAGAGTGTCATGAACTCAGTGGAAACAAATATGCTGGGTGATTCACAACTGGAAAAACTCATCTTTAAGCAGCATTTAACAATACCTGGAAAAAGGCGCACAGAGATGTATTAAAATGGCATGATTGTTATTAAACTACATCATGGTTGTTAGGAAACATTCCGGTGTTTATGCTGTATGACTCACACACAAACATTACAGAACACACAAACATTAAGGCTATGGAATTCATATGCCATATATAAAGAATCATTTTGGGTGCCAAACATAAAACTCAATTCATTCTCACAAGTGAGTGGAAAAACAGCCTGAAGAGTCTTAGCTTGAACCTCAGCATTTTCTTCAACACTCCATGAAGTCTAGAGAGTCTTCTACTTGGAATTATGCAAATTTAGACTTTTATTTATTTCTTCTTTGTTAAAGCTGCAGCCTTAGGGACAGTGCGTCAATGTTGTACGCTCTGCCCTTGATTTAATAAATAGTAGTGGGGGATAGCATTGTGCTAATTGTGTTTATTCTGTGCTCACAAATTACTTTGCTGACTGATTAATGGCATGTTACACTCTGCCACCTGTAATTTTGAGGGGACTACGTATAAAGTGGCTTTTGCACTTGACATTTTCGGATGCTATCAAGGGTGGTAGAATCTAAGCCTTTAGATTTCTGGTACTAATAGCATATATTTGATTGAAGCTATTGAGATGAGGTTATGTATCAAGAGGTCTTGATTTCAAAGAAGAAAGCACAACAAAAAATAGCTCGTATGAAGGCAGCCGTATGGATTTCATGTTTTGGCAGATACATAAATCTTTGATAAAGCTAAGCACAGGAATCCCAAAAGAGTCTGATGCTTAAGTTTCTACTTTTAAAGAGCACTTACCGATGGCAGAAAACAGACACATGATTAGAAGTATGAGGACACACCAAAGGACATCGGCATTCATCTGTCTTTCAAGCTTACTGCGTTTGTAACGGGGTCCATTATTATTTAATAAAGCTTTGGTCTCATGCCCTGCAGAAGCAATTACATCAAATTATGTAATACGGATTGTTGTTATTATTTTAAGGAATCTACAAAAAGGCAGTGTGCCTAGTCAGATAGAAAAACAGCCTTTACCTGCATAGATTACTATTCCTGCAACTTCTTCTGTATTTCTAATGGTACATCCACGTAACAAAAGATTTTCTTTGAACAGTCCATCCTTTTTTCCATTTTTATGTACACTGCAGAAAATTTAAAAACAGAACAAAGCACAGCATGTCAAAACATTAAGCTTGTTAAATCATACTACTCTGTAATACAACAAGCCCAGGAAACATCTTCAAAGTTTAAGAAGTTTTGTCAACCTGATGGCGAAATATTTCCTTAGATCTTCCTCCCGGGAAGATTCTCTGGCAGACCTACCCAAGAATCCCAAACATGCAGCAGCCCAGCTGGAGCAGTACCAGTTGCTGTTGGATATACAAATGTACTGGAAAAATGCTCACTAGAAGTATGCAGGCCAAACCTACAGCATGTGTGCAGTCTGTCTGATGCTTTGAAAATGCATTGGACTTTCTGTGCACCTGCAAATTGACTGTGCAATCCCAGTTAATCCAGTCCACCTAAGAGCAGCTGTGCTGTGCATATAATTAACCCACTATGCACCATTTATCAAAGAAATCCTAAAAAGAAATATGGTGAAATCGGTAAAGGACTGTGCTTCAGAAGCAGTGATATTAAGGAAGATGTGGCAGGGATAATATGCGTCAGTTCAGTGAAAAAGAAAGGAAAAAGTTCCATGTGTTCACCAGTGAGGACAAGAGAAATTCCTTTCAGAAGTGTCTCACTGACTCTGTAGGAAAGACGAAATGTCCTGTGCCCTGATGATTCCTGTTGACTAGCACCAAAACACAAGAGAAAAATGGAACAGAGTAACATTTCCATTACAGCTCATTGTCTGCTGTGTATGGACTGACTCAAATTTCAGCTGACAGAGAAATACACAAAACAGCCATATAATTAACAGTCACCAGGGAAGTGCTAAACAATAATAACAGCAATTAAAAACTAGCATTAGAATGTTTTATTAGGTAAAAAAAGACAAACCAAATAATGATTTCAAATCTTTGCTAGATGAATAAAATTTACTTTAATCAACTGCAGTATCCCAATGCCTCAGAGAAGATTAAAGCAAAGTCTGGAATGCTTAAACGTTCTGTGTTCACTTTCAGAGCATCAAAACCATAATTCTTCCAAAGTCTAAAAAATGGACTGCAATAAAATAAGTAGTAAAAATTGGGAGTTCAAGAGAAATCCCGGAAAAACACATATGCTATACTAAAATTAACATTGTGCTGTTGCAACGTTGAATTTTATGGCTACCTGGATTCGAACATTTAAAATCCTGTACTCCCCAAAATCTGCAAGCTGTCTTTTATAAAAAGATGGAATTCTTTTTATATGCTTCCTATTTTCTAAGCCTTCACACTTGGGTTAGATCTTCATGCTTTTCTCTGCTTATTAGAATATTTTCTTTTTTCTAAGTGAGGACCAAAATTCTAACTTTAGCACATCCTTCTAGATCTCAGATCTGAATAACTTTATCAAATATTCTGAGAGCTGCAAGAAAAAAAGGTTCACATTGGTGAATCCTTTTACTCTTCCCCAGTCCAATAGGACTATTTTCAGATTATGCTGTTATGCTGGTTATGCTACGTCGCCTCTAGTCAATGTTTTTAGTAAGTCGAATATACCTATAAATAATATATATACATATATTCATACATACATATATACATACAGACACGTATATGCAGTCCTTTTTAGTTCAGTATAATAACCACTTCCTGCTCAAAAATAGAAATTTAAAAGCATTGGTGTTTCAACAGGTATGCTTAGCTTTTCATTGTAAGGATGGAAAAAAGAGGTGGGTTTGACACCTGAGGTACCTGCAGCAGTAATAACATCTGCCTAGAGATGATTAGAGACCAGAAACAAATGGAGAAGAGAAGCAGCAGATAACATCAGGTTTGCGATTCTGATAAAAAAATGATGCTTTTTTTTTTCATCAGGAGAGAACTTCCCCTGCTCAGCCCGTCCTCCCTGTCAGCCTCAGATATAACAACAAAGGGTTGGTTTCTACCCTCTTCAGCAAATCTCTTCCACCCACCGCCTCACTTCTTGCCAAAGGAGCTTCAAAAACTGGGACCTGCCCAATAGCCCTCTTGCAGAATGCCAATAGTTGTAAGTGCTGATGGCCAGCTGGAGAATTACCCAAATTTGGCTGGGCTTGAACTATGGGAAATATTTTCTTAATGATTCCGTACTGTAGAAATTATAATACTATCAGGATTCTGCCATTCACCTGCTTTTTGAGGCTGAATTTTACATAAGCCTTTCTCGTAAATCATGAAGATGTTAGTTTGAACTTCCAATGAAGTCTTCAAATAACAGTTATGATTCCTGTTAATAAGTCAGACTTTTAAAAGATAAACCTACTTAAGAAGTAATTGCTCTGCCTTGTGATTTTATAGCCTTCATCAATTTTTTACACTTCACAGTAACAGTGGACTGTGACAGGCATATTGGACACGGCAAGTTTTATATACAATTACTTGCATATTTTTTTCCATACAACTATATGTTTGTTCTTACTATCTTAGCTTATACAATTGCTCCAAAGCAATGGTGCAACATCTGAAGTTAACCTGTACGTGCCAAGACTCCGATCTACTGCCCTCACCCACCAAAGGCTCCCTCACCACAACTTATCCTTATGTGTGTTTGGTACTGCTTTTTACTTTTCCATATCCTAACGAAGTCAATCAACTCACCTGTTGCTCACCAGACTTTTCAAAAACATGAATGAAATCAGAATCTGGGAAAAAGGATCTGGCAGGGGATGGAGAAAACTCACTGTTTCCCCCTTGTCTGCACTCACTCCCAATGACTCGCTAACAGAACATACATATAAGAGAATTAGGGACTGATGATAAAAGGAAGAAAAAATTACAGACATAAAGGTCTAAGCATCTAAAATACACACGCACCATGAATTAAGAGAATTGGGCAGACCAGATGCAGTTAGCTACTACTTCGCTACAGCACTCTGAAAGTGTTTGTGTAGAAATAAGCCTCCTGGTTTAATACAGAAATGCAAAAATAAGCCTGATGGTAGCTCACTTTAGCCTTCTATTATATTTTTCCTTGTCTTGTGTTTACCAGCATTAAATACCAAGGTGACATATCAGAACTGTATTCAGAAGAGAGTATTTTATTTCACTCTCTGTTTTCTCATGCATCTTACAAAGCAAATGATAGAGCTGGCATTACTTTGCAAGGCTTGACACTCCCAAAGAAAATATTCATAGACTCACAGAATCTTAAACATACTCTTAGTGCACATCATCAGTCAGAATCTTCCTGACTCCCAATTCTGATGTAATTTAGTCTAGGTTTTTTTTTGCCCCAGAGAGGTGGTGTCACTATAGCACATTAAAGAGAGAATTCTGTATAGATTTATAAATTTTTTCCTTAAAAAAGCTGTAACATGATTTTGTATTAATTTGGTTTTGTTATTTAATGACAAGCTTTGAAATAGAAATACACACATTCCTTGCTTTACTTCTTTTGGTATGATCAGATAAAGTTTTCTGTTCTTGTCTAATAATAAAATTTTTACTTTCAGAGAGCTGGGAAGTAAGAATGCTAACTACTATTTCTTCTTGTCTCTTGTCCACAGTTTTTAAAGCAAATTTTGTTATTTTTGGAACCTGGCATGAGATGTTTGAATGTTTGCCATGCATAGTATACATAATCTGGATAGACCCATACAGGCAGGGGGCATGTTAGGTTTTATTCTATTCTTTTTACACAGACTTCTTCTAGGGGAAATAAAAATGAGGAAATATGTTTGGGACATCTGAAACTGCAAAACAGCATTAAAGTGAGCACCTAAGTAAAACTGGTAGTCTGACTGCCCGTCTGCACACCCAGAGTATGTTAAATGCAGATTGTGCCAATATAACTGAAGAAGTCATATGTAGTAATGTGCACGCTCCACTTTTGCAGCTAAAGGATAGGACCAGGCCTGCCTCTGCCTCAATGCATTTTGCAATATTTTTGTGGGTTTTATTATCATGTTTCCCTTTACCTTGGCCTGCCAATGCTACATTGTTTACCTACAGTGATAAAATTTTAGAATAACTGTGGGGAACAGAATTTTCACATTTACAACACACACTCAAGTATTTCTATTCCCTGCAAGATTTGTCAGCACAGATGCTAGAACCAAAGAAGCCCTTCCTATTTCAAATAATAAAAAACAGTCTTATAAAAACTGGAAACCTACTAAGTGGTCAAAACTTCATGTAAACTTTGACATTAATGTCTCAGCACAGCTTTTACACATAGATCTCTTGAAACTGTATTATTTCATAGCATCCCTATTTAAATATCTCTGTAACATTTCTTTTCCGTTGAGCTATCACCAGCTGGGAGCTATCTGAGCCTTTCTTTCAAGCCATGACTACTGGTAAGATTTTGAACAAGACTTAAGATCTGAGTTTGACATGGCAATGACATGTTGCAATTCAGATGTGATAATTACTATTCATCTTGCTAATGTGTGATTTGAAATAGACCCATGATTTCATTATATTAATGAAGGAAATCTAAAACGAGGGGGGAAAAAAGCCTTTTCCCATGATAAAGTAGGAAACTGAGAGTTTATTTGTTGATCCTGCTCTTTAATTCAAATGCCCCATGATCCTTTAGTTGTAAATCTCTTGCAGCATAGCTGGTAAGACCTGGAAATCAATTGATGTTTTCTACCAGATTGAAAACTGATGCCTTGGCTTTCTTCTGTGTCAAAATATATTCACATCATTCGTGAAACATTAAACTATAACAGAGAATCAATATTGAATAACAGCCTTCCAATAGGTACTACCATGTTTTCTGCTACTTAATTCAAATGTTTCTCTGACTTACACACTACAGACATTTTCTACATGGAATACATAAGTAAATATACAATGAAAGACAAATTTATGCAGATCTTCTACAGTATTCAACCTCTGCTCCACATTTTGTGGACTAAGATTCTCACACATGAAGCATGTTATAAAAGCTGCCAAACTTTCTATTTCCATATCTGGAAATGTCATTTTTGGACTAGAGAAAACTCTCTATTAAATTAGACATTTACACACCCTCATGCAGTTATATCTAATACTAAACTTTTATCTTTAAATGAACTATAGGCCTTTGTGCTGCTAAATAAAGGAACACATTCTCCCACACTACAACTCAATGTCGTTTCAAAAAAACTGTCCTGATTTACACCAGTTGGCAGTACATCCTACACGATCTGTGACATCTGAGAGTAGTAACTGAGGTGGTAAATAGCATCACTATAAAAAAGTCCCCAAGCTCCAGCAATTTACCTTGTGCCATTTACTCAATTCAACACTGCTTATCACTCCTAATCAATATGGGTGATAAATCATTGCATTCTAAATACCATTAGTGTCTATTTAACTCTCTTCATTAAAACTTAGACAAAAATTAAACATCCCGGGCTCTCACTCTCCATGTGGTTACAGACTATAGAAAAATGTCATGCAAGGGTACATGTCCAAAGTCACCACTATCAGCACGCCTACACACTACAGTCCTGGCTATGTTTGAAGTAAAGTGCTAAAACATTTGCTTCTGAGCAGGGCTATTTGGACAGAGATGAGCACCCTGTTCTGTTTTTTTTTAGAATTAAGTCAAGTGGCCATAGGTGATTCTACGTGGTAATTTACAGGCACAGTCATCGCGTGAGCCAATTGTTTTATTTTGTCTGAAGGAGAGGAAAGGAATACTGCCATAGCTGGAGAAATATCATTTCGCCTTCAGATTTTCTTCAATTACACTTATATTAAAGAAAGATCAAACAGACCCATCTTCATAAATGCAGCGTACAACAGATTCTGTTTGTTTGTTGGCTCTCTTGAACTGGTTTTCTATTTCCTCCCATTTCCAGATGGGCTTTTTTGATCCATAGAGGGAAGGAAAGGGAGAAGAGTGTCTGTAACTACAGTGCTTCATGCATTCATTTCTGGAGTGTAAACTGATCAAAGCTAACAACTAAATCCACCCTAAGGAACGGAAACGTGAGGCTCCCATCTCATTCTGAAGTGAGGATCCTCTAAACCAGCCTTAAATATGCAGCCCTATTTAATGGGATGATGATGCAACTTAGAGAACACAGTCTAATGCAAACCAGCATTTATTTCATTACATTTTAGAGAAAAGGAGTGTTTACTGAAGGATATTATATGAAATACTCACATGTAACCTCGAAACCTACTTAAGTCATTGTTTGGCTTCTCACATTCAATGACACTGGTGAACTTCAAGGGGTCAAATTCTGAGTCCTGGAATAATAAAAGTGTTAATTACTTAGGGCAAAGACTTGGATATTATAGCCAAAATTGCTTTCTTTTCCAGTTTCCTAATATATTAAAGCCCAGCTTTTTTCAAAGGCAATTGAATGACACTGACCACTGGTACTGAAAATCAAGGGAACCTGGGCACCAAAATTCCTTAGATGCCTTCCAAACTCTCCTTTCCAGAGATGACTTTTTTTCTGCAAGTGGAAGAATGTGAGTTTCTAAAAGCATTAGAGAAATGATGCCAAACCCAGAAGTTAAATGAATTTGGTCTGGAGTAGAAAAATGAAATTTATCTGGGAAGGCCCAGAATATTCAATACATTATATTTCACGTTCAGTGAAACTCCTGAAAATCTGGGACGACATAAGTCAATACACTGCAAATTATGAAAAAGCTAATAAGAGCTTCTGAAATATTAGAAACATTTCTTAATTGCTTTATGCCAGCACAGATAAATTAATCTATTACAGTAAATTACACACATATAGCAGAATAACTTTTTCCTAATTGACACTTAAAAACCTTCTTGATTCTCTAGTTCATTAGTCTAAAGATGGTATTTTTGCTGACTCTGTATGTTTACCTGCAGTTAGCACGTTGTTGCATCTGAGGAAGAACATCCTAGCACAGCATAATTATTTGATTTTGTTAAATGAAAAATCAAGGTTCTCCCTTCTTTGCCAGACCAAACAAACTACACAGTGAAATCAGAAGTACCCGGTCCTGGTGCTGCTGAGAAGGCTGTTTGTCTCTATCAATGAGGACTACCTTTAGAAAACCTCTTTGCACACCATTTGAATGAAAGAACAAATTGTGAATTATAATTTTATTAAGCTTTCAACTGTAGTAACATGGCAAATATTATGTTTTATAATGGTTTTGCTGACCAGCTGTAGACCCCAGTCACTGCCTTTTAGAACACATTAGGGGAATAGCTGACTGAGAATTAGTAACCAAAGGACAGACAACCTTACTGCCAGCTTTTCCGAAACACATGGTTATGTCTGTTTTTTTAATATTGACTCTACTCAGAAGAGGTAAAAGAAACCAGAGATAATTAAGAGATAAAATAAGAGATAAAAAAAAAATAGCACATATGTCAGCACCACCATCAACGCCTTCCTTCATTTTTCTACCAGTTATACCTGGAAGAAAGACAGACTTATATGTAAGAGAAAATTCAAACCACCCACACCTGACACTTTTGGAAACCTTTCCTGTATTTTCAAGAAACAAGAGATTATAAAGAGAACCATGAAGATGGGCTGTCACTTAGAGACAGATACAGCCCAGTGGAGGAGAGAATCACTTTTATATGCAGAGTTCAGCTTGTAAACAAGGCATGTGGGGGAAAGGAGTGAAAACAAAGGGCAGCTCTGAGTAAAGAAGAAAATTGCTATGCTGAGAATCAGACACCCTAAATTACATCAAAGTTGGCAGTTAAATACCTGAGCATTAGCGAGAAATCCAGGTGATTGTTTCAGCACCAAATACTGCTGGTATTTAAGCTCATTAGATATTTATCCTGGTCAGCCTTACGTTTCTCTAGGTGACTGAAGTTTGATGCTGGGAATGCTTGGAAGTACCTAGTTCTACGGAGGCACGTAAGACACCATTAGGCTGTAGAATGGGGCAGATATTCTGAAGTCACACGTTCACCCCCTTTGACCCTTGTTCTTCAGCTGCTCACTATAAACAGGTGCAGATACCAGCAGTCGCAAGGAATCACTGGCTAAGACAGACATCACAAAGCTTTCAGGCCTTGACATCTGAAATCTGCTACTACAGCTCCTACACTGTACACTCTGCCTGTGTCCTTGCCTCCAGCAGTGAAAGGCTGACGTTACAGAGATGCTACATGAGCAGCCAGTGCTACCCGTCATCTGGCTTTACTGGAGCTTGATGAAGAAGGTGAAGTTCTCCCAAGTAACACCAAAGCTTGTTGTGGAAAGCCTGTGCTGTCTATGTAACACCTGCTCTGCTGCTCCAGAACAGCCCTGGTATGTTCCTTGGCAGGAAAAAAAAAAAAAAAACTGGAAAAATAATCTACAAACGTTGCTCAAGGTGTTTCAATAATATATATCTGTCTGCCTAAGGACTGTGAAGAAGAGTCACTACTGTAGCTTCAATTCAACTTGTAAACTGGAGGGAAAAGACTGGAAAGGGAAACATTTCTTCTGTTTTTATTATAACATACTATATATAACACAGTTAATTTAGCACAAATTTTTATTCAGTGGTCTTAAAAAAAGAAAAGGAAGGAATCTTAACATCTTTGATGAATACCCCTGAGGGAATCGTAGAGATGCGTAATAATAAAGCACAACGTAATCAAATGCAGGTTTTCTGTGGCTGCTGAACTCGCCAGAGAGCGCACGATTTCAGTGCTGTACAGATGCATCAACTTCTAGAGCAACTAGAAGTTTGCAGACTGAATCCCCTTTCTGCTAAGAAAGGCTGGCCACAAATCCAGCGACTTTACAAATAAGAAGAAAAAAATCGACTTAAAAACTAGAGCTAAAATCTTCGCACACACACAAAGATCTTGTCAAGATCAGAGAGGACTAAACGTACTGAACTTCCCCATCACTACCATGCAACATACGTTTTTCTTCCCCCTTTGTTTGTTGGATTCTTTTCATTTATGACTCAGTTTTGGAACTAAAAGTTCTTTATCATTAAATCTAACCGTCTGTGTATTTGTGTTCTGTTACAATTAACTCAAAATATGTGATTATGCTCTTTAATCAGATAATATCTGGGAGGAGAAAAAATCCAATTAGAGTAGTAGTTTATGTAAGAAAACAAAACTGTTGAATTCTGATTACGGTAAAAGCTCTTTGGTTTATTAATAAATCAAATAGCTCCATCTCTTCCCTGTGAAATGGAAGGGTAGATATACACTGTATATTATAGCTGATGACACTGTTTTGATGTGAAAATGCCTTTTGGTAAATGAATGAAAAAATACATTAAACACTGTCTGTGTGTGACTGCTTTCAGTGCTTATAAAGAACCACAAAGTTAAAATAAGATTTCACACTGATCAAAGTTTTGTTCCTTTTTGCGCTGATATCCACACTTCAGCAGCAAATGAAACATAAACTGTGATGTTCTCATGTATTAACAACTAAAAAAAGCTACAGCTAGACAGAAGTTAAATCCAAAAGTTTTGCTTTTACAGTGCACAAATAACGATTTGTGCTTTTTTCTAGGTAAAAGTCCATGAAAAAAATTAACTTCTCCACAGCTACCTTGAATTTTTCTTATAGTGCATTTCTGCATCACTGTTAAGACGCAGAAAACAAAATCAAAATACAGTCAAAAATAGCACCTCCCCAGACCTTTGTGCAGCAGTTCTCTGATGTGCCTGATTTCCAGTGACTTATTTCCCACTTACAGAACTGCTGGGCATTAAAGGCAGCTTGAGGCATTTTTCTTTTCTTTTCTGAAGGTATGTATAATATTTATTATATAGTTCCTCTGCACATGTCCCAAACTTGTGCCCTGTGCACCACTGATTTGAACAACTGACTTGGTTGATACAAATCTGGGAGAGATTCACTGATAGCAAGTAAGTTCTGCAGTTCCAAAACTGTTGGATGGCAAAGGCCAGGGCTAAATTCTGTTTGCGTCAGTCATATATTTCTGTTGAACAACCTGTTCTCCTTTTGCTACAGTGTACATTTTACTTGTTATGACTTATTCTAAGGACAACTTCCTGTAAAATAAAGTGAGGCTAAATATCTTGCTTGCACTTAAGGCAGATGTGTTACTACCAGGTAGTGCTTCATTTGGAGCACAGGCTGATCATTGTTAGGATGCTACAGAAAAACTACACTTGAAAGGATACTTGAAGGTCACTTGAAGAAACAAGACATCTAAAAGAAGAGCCAGAAATTATTATACTACTTTTAAAAAGTGCCAACTTTGAAAAAAGTCAATATGAGCACCGTGTATGCCAAAGTCTAAGCAAAGTCAAGCACATACAATTATTTTATCAGAAAAAAAAAAAGAAACAACAACCAGACTCAAAAAGCTTTTCCTCCTGCATTAACACTCTAAGGCTGCAGACAATCATATTCCCTCTTGTGCTTCTTTCCCTCCAGGCCAACGAATCTCAAAATCTCTTTGAAATAGTGAAAGAGCAACAGTATCAGAAATGGATGATATTTAGGAGACAAGAAACGCAGATCTGGCTTCCATAAAACTGAAAAGGGAACTCAATTCTTGTTTCCCTTTATCTTGGGAAAATGGGTCTAAAATAAACCCCACTGCCCATGATATTCTCATTATTTTAGCACTTGCAGGCTCTAAAAAAATTAGTACTTTCATTATTTTCCAATGTTAGGTGTTGCTGCTGCTCTTTTGACACAGTAAGGATGGGTATAAGCATTATCCACAGATGCCAATTTGGTTCTCTGCTGGTCTTTTAGATGGATGCTGCTCCTCCTGTTGGGTTTGAATTTCACATCACTATTACGGTATCACTCTATAAAAGGGCTCCCAGGCTGTACTGGCTGGACACTGGCAATAGGATGCAAGTTACTTCAAACAGTAAAACCACAAAATATGTCTGGTTGCCTTTGCTCTGGAGAATACAGGGAATGGTTGGACACCTGTTGAACACTGTCTGAAAAACTGAATGACCACAGGCCTGTGCATAGGGGATGAGACAGCAAAGCCGGTGGCATGCCTTGTCCAGTGTTACATGGCCTAGCAAGGCACCAGGAACCACCATGGCACAGCACAATTCTTTTTTTCCATGGGTAAGTCATAACGAGGTCTTGAAAGATGTGAAATAAAGGTTTCAGTCATTTCTTCCCACATGGCTTGAGGGTTTCAGAAAAACAGAATTAAAGAAGTACATCATTTTGTCAACCACAGAAACATTCAGGTATATCCTTATGTGTTGGTTGTTCATACCTTGCATTCAGAAGTGTGCAGTGACTAAATGTTATCCACTTCATTCTAGCGTTAAGAATTATTTCCTACCAATATAATTTAAAAAACAGGTCTTGAAGGTTTCTGCCATGTATGAAATGATGCTCAAGACACATTGGAGGAGTGAATATTATTTCTTGCTTCACTCTTCTGACATATTACATCATATCAAAATGAAAAAAAAAAAAGAGAAAAAAATAAGACATAAAAAGAGAAGGGGTTTAATTCAATTTGAATCTAACTCTCCTCAAATACCTGACCTCATATTTTGATTTTGCCAAAATATCCTTAGCTTACTGCTTCCTCTGAAAAACCCGCTGACTTTTTAGGAACTCATAGGTATTTCCAAAAGCTTGAAACTTGTCAAAAGGGCACACAGTGATACCTACATTAGGTATTTTATATACTCAGGGATTCCACAGCATATATTTTTTTCCTTCAGGAGTCTTCTTGCTAGGAAAATGTTTAACAACCTATCTATAAATCCTAATTCTTCCAATTTCTTAAAACTTAAGGAAATTCCTTCTTTCTTTAAATGCAGCAATGGGAAGGCTTATTTTCCTTACATAAGCAGCCTTAGTCAGATGGCAAAAACCTGCAAAATATTGATTCCTTCAAAGCTATATTTAAAATTCAAGTTAAATTGCAGATGTAAAGGTTTTTGTGAGTAGACCTTAACAATGCTCTACCTATTAAACCTGCTAAAGAGTTCAATTTAAAACAATAACTTAGGTCTGCAGTAATTGGGTGTGTCTCTGGGGGAAGCACAAAAGTAGACAGGAGAAGAAAATATAATGGAAAGGTGTTCTCTTTAATTTTTTTCTTAAAATAAACCACTGTCCCTTATGTCTCAGGTAACTTGATGTATCACCCTCTGAAAAACTTACATCCTAAAAAGGCAAAATGTTGAGGGGAAGAAAATGTTACAATGCCTCTACAGAGTAGGAAACGGACAGGTAGACGGATGAAGGAACTATACAGATCTGTCACAAAGGAAAAGGGACTGAATTTAGCTCTCTCTGACATGACTTTGGAGCTCCAGCTGTAAGATCATTCTGAATCTCTACGCTGAAATGCCAGCCTTTCCAACTCTGCTGGCAACCTTATGAACTGTCATAGCTCAAGAAGCAAAGCATGCTGCTCTGCCAGATGAGGTAGTCTGACAATTACACAGTGTTCAAACAACATACTCCCCTTCATTAAATGCATGTTGTATGTGTGATTTAATGGCCTGCTAGTGATATTAATAATGCATAGTTATTAAAATGTTTTCCTTTATTCATCTGCCCTACTTTACCACTGCAGAACCCTGAGTTTGATGTTCAGTTCTTCCTTCCAACAGGACAGCATGAGTACCCCAGGATGCCCTTAGGTGACAGTGACAGTTACCCACTTATCACATTGTGTTTACTAGCTATGCTGGGGATCTTATCCAGACTTCTCCCTGCAGTACAATTGCTGGATCAGAGCTCTGGGATTTGTTTTGGCATTTACTCTGGAGGAAACAAAAAGGGAGAAATGGAGTCATGGGGAAAACTCAAAGGAAATATTTAATAGACAAAAATCTGCCTCAGTCAGAAAAACAGCTTTCCAGTTTAAAGGCTTTTACGTGCAATAAGAACGCATTCTCCTAATGCATCAGTCCATCTTATTATTTCTTTAAATAGCAGTACTCTGCATTTACCATATAAAATTAATCTGACCTTTTATTAATGTGCAAATGGAATTACATACTGATTTTATGTATCCAAAGCATGCAAACTGTTTAAATACTAAAAGAGTGAAATGTTTTAATGTCTAAACTGCATTAGTCTCTGGCAGAATTTATCTGTGCCACTAATTCACAAGAAAAGGAAAAAACAGTTTGATCTATGCTATTTAGGAACTAAACAGATCCAGCTGTACATCAGAATTTAATAGCTTTGTTTTCTGCACTGACAACTACTACTATAATTGGATTTTTTTCAGAACGGTTTGTTTAAATGGAACAGAAACATTGGAACAGCTGAGCAAGCCAAATACCTGTTAAGGGGCTGACCCTCCTCTGGCTCACCTAAGTAAAAGTTTTTCCCTTTGTAGAAGATAATATGAGGGAACAGTGCAATACCCAGCCTGCAGGAAAAGAAATGGGTCGCTTGCAAGGCCTAGGAAGACCTAAATAATTCTATGACAGCCAGCTGAAGAAACTGCTGTTATTCAATCATGGGACAACAGTACCAAAGAATTGTCAGCCTCGCTGAAAATACAACCCATGCGAGTTCTGATGTCCCTTAGGATGATGGCCATCCTTGGTTACACATTGAAAATTACAATGGTGTGAATGAATTTGTTCATGGACTATAGTAGCACTGGAGAGTGGCAATGGAACAGTGTGTCAAGGCTGAAATATGGACTCAGACCTGGACAATTAAGAAAGTGGTATCTGCCTGTTCCAAAAGCAAGCCACTGAAATAAATGAGTGGGTTCAGTTTGTAAGAACTGACCTCAGCATTAGATTAGTGCTTCAACTAAACCACAAACCAAGCCTTGCAAAACTCTGCGTACAATTAGCATTGCTCCTCCAGAGGATTTTCCCTTCATGCTCACAGACACTTGGTAAGATGTAACCCTCCCTGCTCTACAGTGCTTTTCCCTTCCTGGAGAGATTTCCAGCAGTCTTTTGGCTGCATTTTGTAACTACTGAAAGAAAACTTCATTTGATTAGTGGCAGAAGCATTGCATGGTCATTTTAATTTAGTAGCACAACATCTCAGGTCAGCTTCTGAATATACCTTGGCCTACTCCTGCTCTAGTCCGGGCTGCTGGCCAGTCTAACTTCTTGCGGGAGGAAGTTCTGCCAGAAGAAATGGGGGTTGGAAGGACTAAGACCCTTCAACCAGAAGAGGGAAATGCCAAGAAACTCTCTTACATAATTCCACAAATAAAACCAGAACATCAGATTCCTGACAGGAGAGTGGCTGGTAATGAAAAGTTTTCCCTATGGATGGTAAAACCTAAAAGTAGCAGCTGTAATGTCAGGAAATAGTTAAACACACCAAAGCTTGATGAGTCCATCTCATCCTGAAGATAGGGAATCTGGACAAAAGCAGCTTTACCCTGCATGGCATTTTGTTTAAGAAACATTTCTAGTATGTGAGGGAAGCCTGTAACATATGGCAATCACTCAAGGAACTGAGAGACTCCAGCCCCTGCTAGTTGCAGGAGAGCACAGAGGAGAAGAAGCAATCCTAATGAAAAGACATCTTTTATTCCAAATATTACAGTGCAGCATTCATATCAGCACTATCACAGGTTTGTCAGCCTTTCCATGAGTAGTTCCAGCTTAAGAATGCTATATAACCAAGTAAAAAGTCCCAAAACTGGACACTAGCATGCCATCTTTGCTTGGAGTTGTATCTAGTACCAACATCCACAATCATATACCTGATCCACTAATGCCCTAAAGCAAACACACCATTCAGAGTGCCCCTTCCCTGCTAAGTTCCAGCTGTTTCTCTATTTCCCTTCTAGCCCTGGGGAGAAGGTAGAGGGGCAGCTGTGAAGATCAATAGTCAATCTGAGGGCAGCAGGGCTGTGGTTGGCATGCTTCATACATGGGGGAAGTTGGGATGGCTGTAGAACACTTTGGCTAAGAGCTTTGATCTGATCTATCTATTCGCCTCTACTATCTATTTTACTAAACAAGTTTCTTTCCAATCAACATGCTAATGACTCCAGTAGCAAAGTGAAAAACACCTATTCAAAAACTCAAGGAATTCAAGGGTGATTTTTTTCAGATACCAGCTGATTGCATAGATTTTATGAAAAGAAATTAATGATGGACTACCCAGTTCCAAAACTGGCCACCAAAGCTGGGAAGTGAGCTTAGGGAGATGAACATGTATCATTGGAGTAGGGACTGAGATTTGCTTCCCTATTCAGGGCTCTAGCCAGCCTCCTGCTTCAGGCACACACAATGGTTACGAAGTTCTTGTCTTCAGTAATCTGTATGTTTTGGTCAGTTAAGCATAGAATTAAAATGCACGTGAATATGACCTGTTGAATCAGAGCACAGATGAACAGCAGAGTCTATTACTCCTGTGAAGCCTTCCCTCACCAGCTCTCTTATACTCTGGGCAGATATAATTTATTTGGACTTCTGCAAGGCCTTTGATAGGTTCTCCCACAATATCCTTGCTGCTAAATCAGACAGATACAGGTTTGATGGATGGACTCTTAGATGGATAAGGAATTGGCTGGATGGTTGTGTACAAAGAGTTACAGTCAATCATTCAACGTCCAGGTGGAAACCAGTAATAAGTGGCATTCCTCAAGGGTCTGTAGTAGGACCAGTACTATACATGAATTATGTAGACAGTAGGATTGAGTGCACCGCCAGCAAGTTTGCAGGTGACACTAGATTGAGTAGAGTAGTTGATGTGCTTGAGGGAAAGGATGCCATCCAGAGGGACCTGGACAAGCTTGAGGAATGGACCCAAGTGAACTTTGTGAAGTTCATCAAGGCCAAGTGCAAGATCCTGCACCTGGGTTAGGGCAATGCCCACTATCAGTACAGACTGGGGAATGAATGGGTTGAGAGCAACCCTGTGGAGTAGGACTTGGGGATACTGGTGGATGAAAAACTGGATATGTGCTGGCAATGTGTGCTCACAGCCCAGAAAGCCAACCACATCCTGGGCTGCATCAAAAGAAGCATGGCCAGCAGGACAAGAAAGATGATTTTGCCCCTCTATTCTGCTCTCATGAGACCCCACCTGGAATACTGCCTCCACCCCCGGGGTCCCCAGTACATGAAAGACATGGACCTGGCTAAAGCGAGTCCAGAGGAGAGCCAGGAAAATTATCCAAGGACTAGAACACCTCTACTGTGAAGAAAGGTTGAGAGAGTCGTGGTTCAGCCTGGAGAAGAGAAGGCTCCGGGGAGACCTCATTGAAGCCTTTCAATATATAAGGGGGCTTATAAGAAAGATGGAAGGACTTCTTACCAAGTCCTGCAGTGATAGGACAAGGGGCAACAGTTCTACACTGAGAGTAGATTTAGACTGGATATAAGGATTAATTTTTTACAATAAGTGTGGTCAGACACTGGAACAGGTTGTCCAGAGAAGTTGTGGATGCCCTCTCACTGAAGTGTTCAAACCTAGGTTGCTTTGAGCAACCTGACCTAATGAAAGAAGTTCCTGTCTACAGCACGGGGGTTAGATTAGATGGTCTTTAAAGGTTCCCTTCAAATCTGAACTATTCTATGACCATGTGATTCTTATGCAAATATTCATTATTATAAGCATTCAATAAATGTAAGATGTGGAAATGCAACCAATGAGAACAAATGCCAGGAATAAGACAAACATGGAGAACATCAATAAAACAGCTTGTGTAATTTTTCTTCTGTGTCATTATCAGTTATCTACCTTAATCAAAGATCGCGGCAACAGCTTCCTGTGGAGCACCAGGAGTTACTCCATTGCTTTTTGTGTCTTAATAGCTGACATGACTGACCTCCATGTAGTTAGTAGTAGGACAAAGTCATATTTATCCCTTTGTGTTGCACTGCAGCAACCTGTAAGTCAGATCCCTATGATCTCAGCCATACAGGCCACATTGCTATACAGGTATATGAGTAAACTTAGCCATATGGGGCATGGTTTTGAATCTGGTATTTAATCAACTCAGGAGAAAAATAAAACGAACAAACAATTTTGGAAAAGTTAAGTAGAGGCTGGACAACACTTATGACAACTTATATGCAAATTCTAACCATACTGTATGTTAAACATCAAATTCTCTTTCTCTTAGAAGCCAAAAAGTTGTGTTCCCTGCTTTGATCTAAACCAATTCATTACTGTCATTAAGTAAACTGAATCAATGTATTAGCACTGCTGTCTATAAATTTACATGCAGTATTGATTTTTTCATTCAAAACCAAACAGAAATATAAGCACTATAGCTCTGTGTGGAAAACAGCATCTTCTCCAGTCATGTACCTACAGCACAATCATAACTTTCTCTCTCACAAGCACATACACATATGTAAAGTGTCTGACCACCACAGAGTCATAGCAGAGCTTGAAAGTATGAACCTGAGTATAACAAACAAATGAAAATTTTCATGAGTTTATTGAAATAACAGCTTTGAGACATAAAGCCAGCCACTTCCCATGTAAATAACATTCAAGTGCAAATTTCTACTGGCCTCTGTGGCCTATCAGTACTAAAATGTGTAAAAGACTTAGAGGGTAGCAGGTGGAGAAAAGAGAAGTGGGATGAGGGTTCACGTCCTGGATGCTGAGATAAATACAGGAGTTCCTCATTCTGTCGCTCTGCATTTTCTGGTAGAACAGCAGACCCCTTCTCCACCTCAGTGCTTCCAAAGGAAAATGAGACCATAGTATCATAGCTGGGGTTATACGTGGCTCAATACTGTGAACTCTCCTACTCTGGAGAAGAAGGCCTCTCCATCCTTTTCTAACCACTCACACTATGCACTGAGGTTGTGGTATCAGAGACAAGTGTAGTGTGATGTTTCCAGCCCAAAAATCCTGGCCCTAAGTTCTCGCCGTTATATTACAAATTCTCATTTACGAGAACAACAGATATTCTAGATATTTCCTGTTCCCAGCTGACAGGCCAATGTATGGCTAAGGAATAAATAGTTCCAGAAAGAAACTTCTGTTCAGTAAAACTGAATTAGGCCAGGAGATCAGAAAAGTCATGATTAAAAAAAAAAATATATTGGAAAATCTCTTAACTCGCTTTAAATGAAAATGTTTACTTCTCTATAACAGGAAGCCAGTATAGCATTTTATTTTCTCTACAGACCTGAAATGCTGTCTTGTTTTCTAACGCTTTTCCGGAGAAACAACAGAACAGAGAGATGCTGGACTATAGATATAGAGAATGAAACGTCCTGCGTCTCTAGAGGTCAAACATAGCCCAACCACCAGCATAATACTTTTCCTTACATGGATTTACCACTGTTCCACCAGCACTGGAGGAATTACCCTAGGGATGAGATGTTCTTCACAGCCAAGATATTCAAACTTAGATTCATTAGTTTAGCCCCTTTAACCTATATATAAACACAAAACCAAACAACCAATGCCAATGGTAAAAGTCAAGTACTCTGCACTCTTCAGAACTAGACTCTTTCTCCACTCCCCCCAGCTTAGATTAAGATATCCAACATTTTCTCTTACAGTTATTCAAATTCTTTGTCCTTCTAATGAAACTCTCTCAACAGCCAAACTTGTGGTGTGGACACCTGCACAATGGAAACTAGAAAGAGATTATAGCCTTGCTCAGAACCAACCAAGGAGGAAGTGAACCATCATTCTTGAGTTTTTTATTTCCCCATACCTACCAGTGTGAGACTGCTGACTATGATGTGGCATGGTAAAATGGTAGAGTGAACAATTCTTCTCAGACTTCTTGAGGGCTTTTAGCTCGCACAAGAGTTTGCCACAGCACTGACTTGGGTCCTGCTCTATACCAGGCCGTTCTGCATGCAGCTGCTATACATTTATTTCTCTGTTAGAGAGACAGTAGTCGCTTCCTCTTTAACTATACAAGTCTGCCGTTTCCACACAACTCATATCTGAACACCGTACTACCCAAAAGCAGATACAGCAATACAGGCTTAGAGCTTTTTATAGCGTTTCAGCCCTCACCAAAGACATCTACAGAACGTTCAAGGCATGACCTCGGACAAAGGTCTTCACAGGGTGTGTGACACGCTTGCATTTTGAATTGACAAATACCAGTCTTCTTACAGGACTTGCTTCTCTAAAACCATCAGCTAAACTTTAAAGCTAAAAAAAATTGTTTTAATTTAATATTCTGGTGGTGCATAAGGAAAAACATTGTTTTCTTTTGTTTGGTTGGTTATTTTTTTTAACTCTCTTTTCCCTCAGTGAAATCTAATTTTGGCAACATGTGTGGGATGGAGCACTAATCTGCTGTTTTAACACGTGCATATCTGGAATTTTCAAGCCACTTTTCCTAGCCTTGTAAACCTTCTCAAAATACAGCAAAAAAGAAAGACACAAGGGATAACCCCCAAAATGTGCTAAAGAGACATTCACTGTTCTTGTGGTCTGGTTCTATCCTGTTAAAGTACTTACAGTCTAAACAACACTGAGTATCATAGAATCATAGAATCCTTTGAGTTCGAAGGGACCTTAAAGATCATCGAGTTCCAACCCCCCAGCCATGGGCAGGGACACCTCCCATAGACCAGGTTGCTCAAAGCCCCATCCAGCCTGGCCTTGAACACTTCCAGGGATGGGGCATCCACGACCTCCCTGGCAACCTTTACTGCACCCTCACAGGGAAGAATTTCTTCCTCATATCTCACCTTTATCTCCCCTCTGTCAGTTTGAAACTGTTACCCCTTGTCCTATTGCTACACTCCCTGATAAAGTATCCCTCCCCATCCCTCCTTTAGGTAGGCCCAGGTACTGGAAGGCCGCTATAAGGACTCCCTGGAGCCTTCTCTTCTCCAGGCTGAACAATCCCAGCTCTCTCAGCCTGTCTTCATAGGGGAGGTGCTCCAGCCCTCTGATCATCTTCGTGGCCTTCTGCTCAACCTGTTCCAACAGGTCCATGTCCTTCCTGTAGTAAGGATTCCAGAGCTGGACACAGTACTCCAGGTAGTGTCTCACCAGAGCAAAGTAGAGGGGCAGAATCACCTCCCTTGAACTGCTGGCCACACTTCTTTTGATGCAGACCAGGGTGCAGTTGGCTTTCTAGGCTGTGAGTGCACATTGCTGATTAGTTCTCATCTACTTGATGACATTAGTGTACTATTCCCGCTAATTTCAGGTGGGTGATGTCCTGAGGGTATTAGTGGGACAAAGGAGCACAGGGAGAGTATAGCTATGCCAGTTCTTGTGTTGATTTAGAAGACTCTTTGAGATAAGAGTGTGTTGAAAACTAGTCTGCCTGGGAATTGTGCTGGTTTAACTTCAGCTGTTCTCTCAAACTGGGCTAGTTTAACCAATGCAGATGTCTGTAAAAGAAATCTTAGCTCAGTTTAGGCTCAATCAAAATTTGAAAATTGCTTCCCCCCCCCCCCCCCCCATTTTTTTGAGGGTGAAAAACTGAATGTCAAAGGAACATCTACACTGAGATACCAAGGCTGCTCTGGGAGTTGTTTTCATGCATGAGCTGCCCTTCACAAAATACCTCATATATAGAGTAGACTGCAGCTTCTTACAGTGCAGTCCTTCTAGAAAGCTGTCTTCTCTTCTCTTCACTTCTCTTCTCTTCTCTTCTTGACCAGTTTCTTCCCAGGACTCACAGGGAAAAAAAGAGATGGTATAAATGGCTTAATGCTTGGAACAGGGAGATCTGGGACTGTTCTTCTAAGTCCAACCGTCCCCAATATGCTTCCAGCACTGTGCAAGAACAGCAGGGCTGGAATGAAAGCTGGATCTGTCAATTCAGCCCAGCTTCCAAGCTGGGACAGGTGAGCAACTGTGTCTGCAGTAAGCACAGGCTCTGAGTTTATACCTATTCCAGAAGGATTCACATACTGACTTGTGAGGAAATCAGACCGATTAATTATTTTGGTGCTAGTCTGCATGCAAATGAACCCTCCTAAACAAGGAGACACCAAATTCAGATGTGCTTTTTAGACAACGTAATAAGCAGCCAGAAAGTGTTTTGCAGGGCTTATCTAAACCTGTTTAATCATGCTAGTGCAAGCCTGTTTTGAACAAAGGTCTACTCTTTGGAGAAAAGGAGAGGAAAAAAAAATGCATCCCCTACCCCCATCAGCTCTCAGAAGGACACACACACCTTCTCACAGGGCATGGCAGCTGCTAGATTTAGCTTAGCTTTCAGCTGAACTGAAGCTTTCCACATAAACATCCAGGACATGACCAGTGGTTAATAAACCATAAGCTGCTCCAGAATCCACAGTGAGTCTTTGTGGATTTTGTTAAAAGACATACTGAGTAAAAACAGTGGAGCAAGGAAATGTAAATGTTTTTCATGAGTCTAGATTCGTACTATCAAAATATCCTAAATCAAGTTTATGAAACCTGAAGGGGAGTTTTGAGCTCTCACAGCCCAAGCTGCATCTGCTTATCCACTCTCTGAAGAGCGGCTGACACGACATCTCTGATGGACGGAAAACATTCCATAAGCAACTGTAGAGGGTGTGGTGGCACAGCAGCCCGCAGAGTAGTACAGAAAACACATTGATTCCTTCTGCCTTCTGTGTCTCCTGTTAGATCCAGCACACCAGAAAGGGCTGCTGTGACTCGGCAGCAGCGAGGGTGGATTAGAAATTGGAAGGAAACTGGTGGAATACCAAGAAACACTCGTATTTTCCAAGAGATGCTTACTGGTCACTGCTAACACTGTTAGATCACTCACAGTGGGATTTAGCACAGCGCTGTCTCATTTCTGCTGTGCCATGCTGCTCACATGGATCTGATCCCCGTTTCAGTGTGAAGACAGTCCACTGTCCTTTTGGCTTTAAAGAAAGACAGAGCATGCAGAAGTACATTTCTGACTATTTTAAACATTTGTAACACATCCTGTCACTGCAGTAGCTGGATAACAAGACCACAGTATTTGAAGTCTCGGAGGAAAGAATGTCAAGGTCTTTGAAAAGTCTCCTGTTTCCTTTTTTCTTTTTTAACCTTCTCACTGAGTGATTTTCTTCTTTCTTGACTATTTTGAGTGTCCAACAACAAAGGATACATTCAAACTGGTGTCTTCAGACATGCAATCCACAGAGGAATATATCAGTGACTCTTCTCAAAGCTTGTGTATTGACAGGGTGTAGAATCACGTACAGAAAGTACAGGTTTGTGTCAGATCACACTCGTTAACAAACATGCAAAGCTAACAAGCAGTATGTTCCCAGTCTACTATAAATTACTCAGAAAAATCAAAGCAGCACTAAAATAAGCAATATTTCTGGTTACTTGCACTATAAAGGAAAACAGTTTCTTGGAATTCACAAGTGGAGAGGTTCCATTCAAGCCCACAAATGCTGATCTTGGATCTTCTGAGCATATGTTTAGAGTAAAATAATGCCTGCAAAGAACTAGAGACGAGGATACAGAACAGCTTCTATAATTGCTTATTGCTGCTTCAAGAGTTGGGATAAAAAGAGATCAGAAAAGAGATCCCTTTCCTGAACAAAGATTTGGAAGGAAGAAACTAGGACCTTTCACTGTCTGAGACTACAGAGCTTATATGCTGTTTAATGCTGAAGAGAGACACACAAAGATCCTCAGAGCACACTGACAGAACGGCTGCCCTTCCAGAGGACAGCTGTACCCAGCGTAACAGCACTGGCCTTGTGTGCCTCTGGAGCACACAGGAGAGGGCAGTTGGAGAGAGTGCTGCGGTCACAAGGGCTGCCCAGCGCACACCCCATTCCAGTGACTCCAAACTGGCATCCAAGGCTTTCTACGGTAAGCAGCTCAGTGCAGACCTGTGGGATTGTAAATTGCATGGGTGGGCACAGGGCAGGGACAGAATAAGGAAAGCACAAACATGGCTTAAAACAACTTTTCCTAACCTCAACCTCACTCCTTTCCCATGCCCAGCAGAGTCTCAGGTATAGAAATAGCAATCCTTCATCAACGTGCTTCTCAGGCACGTGCTCGGAAGTTATCAGTTAGTTCATATAAGAAGCACAGAAAGGCCAAGCTTCTTAACACAGCTTCTTTTAAATGGCTGAGATACTGCCACAGGGACATTATTCAAAGACAGCTATGTACAGCTGATATTTTAAGAAGCAGCTTCCAAAAGATCTGTGTTTCTTGTCCTATGATAAGCCACATGACCAGGAACGTCATTCTGTAAGGGCGGTGGGGGAAGAGTTTAGCAGTGTGGGAAAGAGAGGGTCAGGACTACATAATGTATTTGTTTGTTTTCCTGCTTGAACAACAGGGCCGCAGAATGACACAGAACCAAACAGCTATAAACATAACTGATAGTTGTACTGCTGAGTACAGCAGTAACATAAAAATGTAAAACCATTCTTGTCCAATGCATGACAGGTTGGGATGCAGGTGCTGTAAGAGATTTGGGACCAAACTTCTCTGAGGTACAGTAAAAGGATAGTCAGCATTTGGTGCAAGAAAATTTTTGTCTTCCAAAGTATTCTATGAGATCTAACAATAGGGTCTCTTCAGTTGTGGCAACTTAAGACATACACAGAAAGAAACTGAACATTCCAAAAAATGGCATCATCTTGCTATTCCATGCTACTTGGTTGTGGGCCTACTATTCATCCAACACTTCCCAAGTAGCTCTCTCTATCCCACTGCTGAGTGTCTCTCAGCAGGGCAACACCTTCAAGAATCAGTAAGAGCCTATTCCCACTAGTACAGGGGGAGGAAGCCAATGCTTCTGCATGAATTAACAGCGTGCTCAGACAGGTTTTGGCCAGGACTTTAATGAGGATGGCAAGTATTCTGCTGAATAACTTATGGGATGCTGTTACAGAGAGTCTCTGTGATGCTGCAGCTGCTGAGGACTTGGTACTTGCAGGTGTGCAGTTTGCCTACAACTTAGTTGATGCAGGAACCTGGGCTTGCATATTTCTTGCTTTCTCAGCTATTTTAAGAGAGGGGAGGTAGTCACCTGTGGTTTTCTTAAAAGCTCTCATTCAGTACTTGCCTTTTGGGGGCCCAGTCCTGTTTGCATTGGAATGAATGAGCTTTCTGTCACCGACCCCCGTTTAACCCCTGATAATTTATTATGAACCTCATCGCTATTGTAGCTAGGCATCTTGTGATTTAAAAATTATTTTAAAAAAATACTTATCCACATATTTTGGAACACACTTCTGAGATAAGTTCCATTATCATCTATATAAGGCTGAGAAATAAGATACAGAAGCAGGATGGGCTGGAAATGCCAAGTGGTTAGGTGTCTAGAAATCCAACTGTAAGTATCTATATTATAACAGATTTCCTCAGTAAAGCAACGTATGCTGAGCAAGCCATGCCATGCATACCCTGATATGCTGAGCTGCTTGGCATATTAACCTAGCTTTGCTTCCCTAGGCAGGCACAGTCTCCTCAGTGTTCTTCCCTAAGGGGGCCCAATTCAGTCTCAAATAACCTTTTACCTGTTTGAGGAGGAAATGGCACTGCCACTCACCCCCACAGAACAGTCCAAAGGTTACAGGTCTTGACAAACTGTACAAAACCCAGGCTTGGAGTCTTTAGCTGCCTGGTTTGGATCAGCAATTTAAACCCCAGAGAGTATGCCAAACGTGAGATTGCAGGGGTACTCCCTTCTGGTTTTCCTGCTGTATTGATGCACACATGTTTGCTGGTTAAAGACAGAAGAGTGACTCCACAACTGCTGACAGAAGAGCGACTCCACAAGTGCACACATCTAGATGCAGTGCAGAGGGCTCCACCGGGCAGCAAAGCTCTTGAAAGTCAGTCTTGTGATGATCTGTACTTGGACATATCAATGCCTTTCACTGTGTTTACCAACACTTCCTGTTTGTCAGATGGTCTTAGATCACAGAAATCCAACCATCTGCTGTGGATGAGTGGAGGGACTGGTGCCTTCCCAAATCTTCCTTTGAGATAGAGGTGGGATGTACCCTTGGCTTATAACTCTACCCACAAACATGAAAGCGCCCCTGTATTCAGTAGCCTATATGCAATCTATAGTTTTTGTCCTACATAACATGCCTGAGGTTACATAGGAAGTCTACACTGGCAGAAAACTGGGATACATCATCTGAATACCTCCCTGGAGCTCTACCCACTGGAAGAAACTTCCTCTCAGTGGGAACAGGATGGGACATTTGAGAAGCAATTAAATTAGCTTCTTTGAAACAATCAAGGTTTTTGAAACATTTGGCCTGTAGCTGATTAAGTGTCTTGCCTTGGCGGTAGCTGCCATGTCATGTCTAAATTCTATGTGGAAATCACTGATGATGAAACAAGTCTTCATCTCTCATTTTTACAAGCTATTCAAAGAAAGGATCTATCCACCATAAATAATTATTTGGAAGGCACACTGATTTTTATCTTATCAGTTGGATTGCAACTTCAGTAATGCTGATCTACCTCAGTACAATTATAGGCCGCTGTAGTTCCCTTTGATGACAGGGGTAAGGGCAGCAGCTCCTACTAACAAAATCCCTCAAATGAGAAGAACTATTAAAAAAAAAAGATGTAGTTGAGTTCTAGAAAATAATTTATTTTTTTCCTGACAAAATACAGGAAACTGGGGTTAGCTGACAAGAGGGATGGGAGAGGAGAGCATATAAATAAATACTATTTCAACAGGATTATTAAAGCAAGTAAAACTTCAGGTAAATTCCTCTAATTCTGCTGACAGTAACTGATCTGGATTTTGTTTTGTTTCAAAATAGTGCTGTTGGGGAGAGATAAGCATAGTGAGACAGCAGTAAAACACTTTTTCAGCACAGAAATCTCCAGAATGCATGCATGCTGTCCCTTTAAATCTTAAAAGCTTTAATGCTCCAAGTGTTGGAGGGATATTCTGCAACATGGAGTTTCAGGCAAAATTCCTAATTGAAACTGATCTGGTTTGCAGGCAGGAGAAGTAGTTGTTTATATTTAAATATCTTCTCATTGGGCAGTTAAAATTTGTTTTCAAAAATCAAGCTACAATAGAAGCCATTAAAACCCCCCAACATTTTCCAACCGCACACAATTGCCCCAAATAATTCCTATTCAAATTCAGGGAAAAATTATGGTAAAACTTCTGATACTATGATGAAGTCAGCTATTGGCAACTGCTAGTATTTTAATGACAACCATAATACTAATTCATTAGCAGTACTAGAACAAGCAGATTTAGCTGGTGTGGACTGGTGAACAGTTTACTTACCTGAAACAAATTCTTATCTTAAATAGAGGTTAGGAATGGTGACTTACCAGCTCTAAGAACCTCCTCACCACCTGTCTTTGTTTTAAGTTAGTTTCTCCGTCCAGGTTAGCTGTTTCTATATGGCACAGCCCATCGGGATCACTTGAGGAGAGCAGCAATATGTCAGCAGGTATAATTTCATTACAGCGAAGCTGCACAAAGTCTCCGACTTTCACTTCTTTCCAGTATCTGCTTATGTATTTCTTCTCATTTCTGGAAAAAAAATAACAGACATTTACAGGACATATATTTAAAAAAAAATGCACAGACTGGAGTGCTTTCAATAAGATCTGGTTTGATTTGTAACAGGAGCATAGTGCCTTTGGAATGTCCTCAGGTACTCCTAAGTTACTCTGGGAAGAGGCGATGCAGACTGCCAGGAGGCCACTTCCCACCAACTCAGAGCCAGGTTTGAGTTCCCAAGACACTCTTCTAAGGCCCAGGGGGTCACATGTGGACATTAGACCTGGATAAGAAGGGTAAGCAGTTCACACACTCTCCTTTCCCTCCCTTCCATGCTCTGAGCCATCCGTCTGACCCGATGGAGAGGAGGGGACTGCTGTCTGTACCAGGTCAAAAGAAGTCACTTTGAGGGCAAAGGGGTAACTGAGAACAGGTTTAGGCACAGGACACCTGCTTGGCAGAGCTCCTGAATGTCCTCCATCATGCAGCACCCTCTGATGCACTCTCAGACAGCTTCCCCTTGTTCCCTCTTTCCAACAGGGACCAACTTTGCAGCGTTGCATGTGATGTTTTGATGAAGGAGCCAAAAATCCCTAACTGAAAGGAACTTCCACTATTCATCACTAAACCTAGAATTACAAGGACATGTCATGTGGAAAAACACAGTCCCAGGTGGTCTACTGGGAAAGGACACTGTTATTTCTTTTCAATATTTCTGCATTATTTCCGTTCTAGCCATAGCGCCGTGAGTTACGTAGCTAATTTCCACTTAGTTATGCTGAACCTTTTATTTTGGAGTGTAATTTCTTTGTCAATTGAAAGACTTACCCACCTGAAACACTGATGTGTACTCTGTTCATTTAGATACAGCCACTAAACCTCTCTAGTTTTAAAGGTCATGCTAGTTTGTTATATTTTTATTTTTTAACTTTTTCTTGAGAGCAAAAGGAAAAAGGAAGAGGTGATTGCTTAATGAATTCTAGGTAAAATTCAAGGTTTTAGTTTCATGACATGCACAGTCTTTCTTGGCATTTGTATAAATCACTTTCTTCTGTTGTGTTTCTGGAAGAAATTAATTTCAAAACAGCCCCAATATTAATTTAGTGAAATACCTCCTGAAAATGGGAAGCTGCTATTCTGACACTGCCTTTTGCCACATGAGCACTGAGATGCATGTCAGCGCTGGCACTGTCCCTATCACCAGAGACAGTCTCCTGACAGCACTTTAACTGGCAGAATGGGCTTCTGATTGGGGAGGGGGAGGGGAGGGAGAGGAGAAGGGAGGGGGGAGTGGTGGCAGCTATTTTATGTTCTTTAAAGTGTATTATTTTAAAATACATCACTTTCGTTAGTAACATGAAAAGATTTGTAAACAAGTGGAAACATGTAAGTGCCAATGTTGTTACTTTGGAGCTACTGATAGTCATGCCATGCCTAATTCATCTTTGTCATGCCTTCGCTGGTCTTACAGGAATTAGTAACTTAATTGGCTTTTATTTGTGTATTTATCCTAAATCCTGAACAATAATGTGTCAGGTAGCCCAACAAGGATGTTATCAGACCAGGTTTTACCTCCCAGGATTTCTTCATTGTCCCTTCCTAACATTCAGTTTATAAAGTGAGGAATGAAAATTATGGCTGAGAGTTCTATTTTGATAAAGCCCGAATAAAGCCTGAAAAGGATTACTAAGAGCCAAGTGTAAAACATGATAGTTTATTAAGGGCAGGTAATATACATAGTAGGTGCTGAAATTACACATTCCCTTCACACTCAGGCTGAAACTAACATTTAACTTTTTCTGCAAATGAGTATGAATTGCTTTGAAACCCAGTGTTCTGTAACATAGTACAAATCACTGCACCACAGATCTGAAGGGTTTGTTAGCCATGAAATCTGTAACTTCAAATCCCTTCACATATGGCTGTTGCTCTTCATCCTTTTTAATTTAACTGTGAAACTGGGTGATGTTCAAATGCACGTAAATAAGTAGCAGCATAGAAGTATGATCAGGGTAAAAATAGCAAGTAGTCCCATACTATACTATAAGCACTACAATTTTTTTTTAACTTCCATTGTTTGAAAAGCATTGCTATTTTAGCATTTCCTAATCTCTTACATGCTTAGCAACTGCCACAACTACATACACTGTGGCAGGAAGGGTGGATATTGAGCTACACAAGGCCAAGTGGCTCTGCTGGGATAAATGAAGCTGTTCATCCTGGAGAAGGCTGCGGTGGAACTTCTTATACTCAAGTTTCTGCCCATTTCCTCTTGTCCTGTCACTGGGCACCACTGAGAAAAGACCAGCCCTGTCCTCCTGGTACCCTCACTTTAAGTATTTGTACGCATTAATTAGATCTCCTCTTAGCCTTCTCAAGACTAAAAAGGCCCAAGCCTTTCTTCATAGGAGAGATGCTCCAGACTCTTAATCATCTTTGTGGCCCTTTGCTGTACCCTCTCCAGCAGTTCCCTGTCCTTCCTGAACTGGGGAGCCCCGAACTGGACACAGTACTCCAGATGGGGCCTCACCAGGGCAGAGTAGAGGCAGAGGATGACCTCCCTCGGCCTGCTGGCCACGCTCTTCTTGATACACCCCAGGATGCCAATGGCCACAAGGGCACATTGCTGGCTCATGGTCATCCTGCTGTCCACAAGAACTTCCAGGTCTTTTTCCTCAGAGCTGCTCTCCAGCAGGTCAGTCCCCAACCATATATAAACGGGGCCTATAAGAAAGAGAGAGACTTTTACCAGGGCTTGTAGTGTCAGGACAAGGGGTAATGGTTTTAAAGTGAAAGAGGGTAGGCCTAGGTGAGACATAAGGAAGAAATTTTTTATAATGTGTTGTGTGACACTGGAACTGGTTGCCCAGAGAAGTTGTGGATGCCCCACCATTCAAAGTATTCAAGGTCAGGTTGGATAGGGCTTTGAGCAACCTGATATAGTGAAGGATGTCCCTGACTATGGCAAGGGAGTTGGACTAGGTGATCTTTAAAAGTTCCTTCCAACCCAAAGCATTCTTTGATTTCGTGAATGCAAGAGCTCCTGAACATGCACCTGGGCCCTGAGGCAAAGCCTCCGTCATCAGACACACAGGAGCAATTTGGCCCAGTATTCCATTTGATCCGCTCTCTGCTAACAAGGGCCAGCAGTGGATGGAAAATTACTATCTGCATGGAAAATTACTTCCTAGTCATCTTCAGCCAGGGTTGCTCTATGTCCTCTAGCACAGCTCTGAACTCAGACTTGTCTCATCTCAGCCAGTGAGTGTTCACTGCAAGTACTCTTTGCAGAGTATGGCATTATACTGTCTTCAGGTGGGGTGGATCAGGAGCACTAGATGCACTATAAATACATCAGTCCTTCAGGAGAATTCCTTTAATATGCTCAGCCTGGTCTTCTGAACTCACAGGTTAGCTCACCTCGAGACAACTGTCATACCTCTAGCCAGTACAAACACAGCAAGTGACCCCGTTGATACAGCTACATTTTTGCCATTGACTTCTGCAGAGACAGGGCTGTGTCATCCAAGTTTTATACCACCTACTAAATATTTATTCTTGCTGTTATATTGTGCCAGTAAATTGCAGAAGTTATATGATATAGAGAGTTAGGAATGCTGCAGAGAAAGGCTTTCTTTAAAATTTAAGCTCTCTTTTGTGTTTGTATGGTGTGGCATACTAAAATGCTTAGTTTAAATTTTGTTCAAAGTTCAGGGATTTGAGCAGTTTTGCCTCAGTGTGTCATCATAGACACTATTTTTCCAGTCTCTCTTTAGAAGTGATCCCTCACGCATCTCTGGTGATGTATATTGCATTGGCCTGCTGTGATAGAAAACCTGAATTAAACACAATATATCCACGGGTGGGCATATGTGCATCATTACGCTTTTGGTGGTGTTTTGAAATGGTTCCATACACTTTCAACTTCAGAGCAAACACAACATTCAAGCAGATGCTTCAGCTGAGCTCCTCACAGTAATGACCAGGTTTGGAGGACATCAACAGTTCAACACACAGGACTGGAATGAATACCAGATTCCAGGGACCACCTCCGTGCACCTGCAGGCATTTACAAAAATGAGACCCACACCCCGTGCACTCTTAGAGAATACCAACAAAATAGAGCAATGTGGGTACTCTGTACCCATCCAACAGTCAGCATGATTTTTCCTGGCAGAGTCCTGTCTGTCCATTTACCTGGTAGCTGTTTCTGAAAGGCCTTCCTGTCTCTGGTATTTAACATCCTAAAATCATCTCCAGACTTTGCTGTCTTTCCTTTTATAATTACTCAGCTGATAAATTAATTTTTCAGACACAGATGCCTTGGTCTATTTCTCTGGGGCCCTGCCATTTATTCTTGCTTTGTCCCGACTATCACTACTGTGTGGTTGACGACAGGCCTCTGCAGTCTCAGCACAGGGCTTTGGGCACTGCTTGTAAGGGACCCTTGAACAAAAGCTTTTGGCAATTTCAAGTAAACATCATACCACCTCCTGAAATATTTTGTTGAAGGGCTCAAAGAATTCTGGCAGGAACACAGGACTGGAGGCATCATCTCAGTTAGTGGGTTCAGCCCCCCCTTCCCACAGTCTCAGGAAATCCTGCCATGGATATTTAGGTCAGAAGCTAACACCCCACATCTCTAGTTCTACCTGCCCTCACTCACCACAACTCTGAAGATACGCTTTAGTACCTATGACAAACCTAAGGTTGATGCTACAAGAAGCCAAGGCCGCAAACTCTGATGAACCACAGGAAGAGGTCAGAGATACTAATTCTTATCTTTCAAACCTGAAGAGTTAGATAAAATTCTTCCAAATCAATAAGCTAATAATGAACTACTGCTATTCTGTAAAAGAAATAGATAGTGTTGTTAGCCTCCAGTTAAATGACCACGAGGAAGTCTTAATTTCAGACAGCTATGCCCAGCTACTGCAACATGTTGTGTTCGGCTCACACATTAGAAATGTCCAGCCTCTCGCACACAACCTTATCTTTATCACCACATTTGCATGCGAAGAATGTATTTATCAGCTGTGGTTTAAACCCACAGTCACGTAAATCTTCAGGGTGTCCTCTCTGCCACAATCAGACGCAGAACCTGTCAGTGCTTTCACTTTTATGAGCGTATCTTTACAGGTGGACATTGACTGAAATCTAAAGGTGAATGGCTAAAAAGTTGGCTGGAGCAGCCACATTCACACTGACACCGTCAGCCAACTGCAAGCGTGGCCCCAGCAGGAGTCAGACCCCTCTACAGGCTGATGTTCTTTCGAAACAATGAAGTGCGATCATCCCAGCATGTCTGCCTTTGAACATATAAGGGAGAGTCTGCAACATCCTTTCAAGTGTATGAACGTAAAGAAACTCACTTTAATTGCTATGAAAAAATTGTGTAAGTCCACCTACTGCATATAGTTGGCCTACGTTCCGTTTTGTAGAAGGTTTTGTGCCAGATATGAGACTGGCATTGGTTAACAGTAAAACCTAAACGAAACAAAAACTATAGTTCTTTTTCCATAAATTTCAATTTTAAATTGAAACTCAGAAATTACATTTTCTTTTCCTATCAACCATGCTTTCCCCTCTTCTTCTTTGCAGCATGAGATGATAAAGATCATGCCCATAATTTTGCTTTTCTGGCCATGTAGACACCAGTTTTTATCTACAAACGGTTGACTATTTCAAACTGTCTCTATTAAAGCATTACAAAAATAATTGTTTCCTTCTTCTGAATAGCTTTTAACTCTTTTGGTATAATAAGGAATTTTTCAAAATGACCATACTTAAAAGGAGACAACCAAATTACACATACATGAAATTTAAGATGAATCTCTCTTTTTTGGGTTTTTTTTTTTTTTTTTTAAAGTCTGGGGAAAATATTACAAGCAGTACTTGGTAGGAAATGTGAAGACCATGGAGTTGTAATCTGTTCCACTTGTACAAGGCCTGCATACTAGAAATTTTTTATGTTAAATTGAGAAGATGGGACTACTAGGCAATAATTTCTTGCTTCCTATACTTTTCAACTGACAAAAATTACAGTTCATGAGTGGGAACAGCTGCTGCAGATTTGCTCCACCAGTTCCAGTGAGTGGTTGGGGCACTCTGCTTCTGTGTTAACACTGCCTCAGCTTAGACCCAACATATTCTCCTATATTCATCTCAGCAGGGCTTGTAAAAGACATTTAGCAAAAGACAAATGACGTTCTCTTGTACCTTTTGGGGGGCTCAGTCTGGTTCCCACGGCATACCCTATACAGGTTGTGGCTGCAACCCAGAGGTTTTTAAGCCTCTCAAAACATCCAAATGAAGTGTTGTTTCCCAGTCCAAGTCCATCCGCTGACCCGCTTTTGAAGTAACAATCGTCTTTACTTCAAAAGAAATCAGACTTTGCCTTCCCTGCCAGCTGAGGTTGGTCATTGAACCAGTAGGCTTTCAAAGAAACACAGCAAGAAATTAAGTCTGTGGAAGAGGAAAAGCCCTCCAACAAAAGACAGGTCAAAGAGTTGCTGTGTATGTACAAGGCATATTTTAGAGATGGTTTTGAGAGCTCCAAAGTTCTTTAGAGCCAGGTCCTTCCTTTTCATCTCAGGATGGCAGAAATAGAGTGGGGTAGCGCAAAAGAAGAAATCAGGTACATCTCTGCTCCCAGTGACTTAAAACATGTTCACATCAGTTGTCTACAAGTGCCATGTCAGTCTCCCGGTTAGGACCAAGCTAACTAAAAAAACTTGAGGTTACCTGGCAGAGCAGCAACTCCTGAGGAGAACCTCAAACTGTAATACAAATACAGAAGTCTCACATCAGCCCAAACTATCTTTAGGGAAGCTCCAGCATCTAGCTGTTTCTCAACAGGTCCTTCATGCTTATACAGTTTTCCCAAATTGTTCTTTCCTTCGCCTGGGCTTGAGACCTTGCCTTCAATCCACCTCTCCTCCTGACACTCCCGCAGATGTGGAAAGGGTTCACACTAACTGAGCGCATAGCGCTCTATTAGCACTTCAGTGGCAAGCAGAGATTTTGCATAACTCATTATAGGCTACAAAAGCAGAGATGGTGGACATCACTGACATATGTGCACAAAACCACTGTGTTACAACCAGTACTGATTATAATTTGAAAACTACAGGTGTAGCAGGTCTTAGAGTTTGATAACAAGAGCTGTCTATAAGACCAAGGCATGTATTACAAAAAATCTGAACACGCTAAGTATCTATGGAAACAAGTTGAGAACCATTTGGATACAATTATAATGTTGTGGCAGAATGAAGGAAAAACATGTAGCATAAGTTAATGCCAAAGCAGGTTACATAATGCCCAGAATATGTTTCCATTCCACCACAAACGATAACATCTGTTTCCATGAAAATAAATAATTAAGAGACTCTGAATCTGATATTAATCAGACAAAACAGATTAACAGAGTGTATTCTTCAGAAATGTTAAAGAGAACAAAGTCTCTCCATGCCCAAAGTTTCTGAACAGACCCCTTCATCTTCACATTATTTTAAGGGCAATTTTTTGTTTTCATGGACTTCAAATAGTCTTTTTTCGTTTTTTAGATTAGCAAGTGCAGATGCATGTTACAGTTGCTAGAAGTAAATATGTATGCAATGACAAGGAATAAAGGTGCCTTTTATTAAATTCACACTTCCTGAATAGTGCTAATTCTTCTGTTACGAGTCAAACATGCTTATGAAAAAAAAAAAGTACCCAGGAAACCTCAGTGATTCAGGTTTATAACGTGGAAGTAATAATTTAACTTCTCTTGGCAGTGTTATCTCCATTATACCCCATGTTGAAAGAAACCTCCCTATTGTTCAGTACAATGAAACATTCACTACCCGGAATAAATGATTTTTCAGCCAAGAAACTTGCTGTTGTGATAACACATGAAACGTAAAAGCAGAACATGTAAAGAAACTTTACACAAACTGAAAAAAGAGAAAGCTATCTTCCATAACTTTATTCTAAAACTCTAAGACTGTTTCAGAGAGACATCTAGTATTAATTTTAAGCAGTATGACTCTTGACACTCCTATGTTTACTGCCAAAAATGCTAATAAACTCCTATCACTCTTCCAGTAAACTAATATATCGGGAGAAAAGACTATGAATTGCTTATGCATAGCAGGATGGATAGGTAACAGTCAATATAGAGGTTTCCTAAGTGGCTATCACACAAAGGGTGGAAGAAGTGGAAGAAAGGCCTGGGTGTAACCTGCATCCAGTCTTACAGACATAAGTCAGGCACCTCCATACTAAAGCTACAAATCTTTCGATAGTTTGATATATGAGAACTTCTCTTCTGAACAAAGTAATGCAACAGGCACTTGTCTTCAGACGTCTTCTTTCTGAGGATCATCAACAACCCTTGCACTTGACAACATTGCTTGCTGGTACCTAGAGCAAAAAGCCACAGATGAAAAGAAGACAGCTACCTCAGCAGTCGGCCCACAGCCAGATAAGGTTTTCATCCTGAATTTCAGGGCCACAACAGATGTTACGATTGAACGTTACAGTGGTGTCCCAAGCCACTCCAAAAAGATTCAGCTGAGCTTGGTGCTATGCAGACGTGGAAGGAGAAACAATCCCCTGCCTGGAGGGAATCCAATCAAATTAGAGATAACCCAAACACAAATGTCCTATATCTGTGCCTGCTTCCTAAAAAATGAAAGAAAAAGAGGGAACTCTTCCAGGGGAGATGTTGGGTGCCAAATTTTGGTAAGACACAAGCTCTGTGTAGAACGCAGAGTCCTTGGGTCCTTTTCCCTAAACCAAGGGACCCCTCCAGGGTCCTTGTCCTCTAAACCAATATTTAATGACATAAGGACACTTAGGAAAATGGAGTGCCTGAAATTCAGGTGCAAGATAGATGCATAAATCTAGTGGACTAAATCCTCCATTTGTTACTTTCCCATTGCATTTAAGCCAGTGGAATCAGGCGACCCTTCCAAGGGAGCTCTTCATATCTTCATGGTACATCTTAAAAGGTAAATTTAGCATGGCTCTGCAGAGTTAATGAGGGAAATCCCATTCTTTAACAGATTCAGACACTTTAATGGATTTTTCTTTCCCTCTCATTCCTCTGGTTCTACACACCTGCCTGATTAGATCTCAGGTCTACCTGACCTAGGCTGTAAAAATGCATTAAGATATTCACTATGTATACACAAAAAGACATTTGTAAAGAAATGCTAAAGAAAGGTGTTTCCTAAAAGCAACAGTTTTTATTTGAAAGGCCATTCCGGTTAGAATGTCCCATGTAACAGTTAGAAGAATTTTTATCAAGAAAAATTATTCCTGCTAATTATGTGCACAGCCCTGATGGAGGTCTTCACTGATGCTCAGTTCAGGAAACTATTTTTCTCCACATAACTGCCGTACAAACACACCTCCTTTAAAGCTCTAAAGATCCCTAGTTATCTAATCACTGCACAAAAGCACTCTAAAAGTTAACATAGTTCAGCTACTTTATGTTAACAAGACAATTAGCGCAAAGAACGTTAATAATTCACCACTTTCACATTAAACAGGCAAAATCAATGTCTCAGACTGAAGTGTTTGATCTTCTCTAGTTCCTCCTGAAAATTATGAAGTTTTACACTTTTCTTCCATTTCTGTTCTTGTCTGGGTAACACCCATCCATGACATCCATCTGGATATTCTCATCTGTTCTCATCTGGACAATCTAAAGTTCAGGCTGAGGACAGAAAAAACATTTACCTATTTGAATACCAGCTGAGGCCTCAGTGGGTCCCTGGGTCCAATGCTCACATTCCAAACAAGAGAGATGATGCTTTGCATGTTGTTGCCTGTAAATTTCATCTGGCTGCAGTTTCAGAAATTTCTGCCCATACATCAGACTTTGTTACTTCCAGTGCCGCACAAAACTAAACTGCTTAAAGAACTGGTAATGACTCACAAAAAAGTAGAAAAAACTCCCACTTTTGGCTGTAATATTGTTGGAAGAAAACAAAGATGGATGCTACTACATATTTGAAGAACACGTTAACAGTTTTTTCTACCCTGAAAACTGAGGTGTGAAATGGTATAATGTATGGGTTACTGGTATGCAAGGATATTGGAAGTATGTTTCATTGTACACATTTGTAAATTCTTGTGAACTTTATTTAAGTCTTGAGTTACTAAGGAATTACTTTCCTGTCTTTGCAGAGAAGGTGCATTCGATGGACATTGAATAAACAGGGAACCTCAAACTCAGGCACACCTCTGTTGACACTGAGAGGTACAAAGGGAGATTTAAGGTGCTATCCTGGGTAAAACTGTGGTCTGCCTCCATATCTATTCAGTCAGATCCCTGCGCCAAACACCTCCAGGCAGGCACTGCAAAGTGGGCAGTTTTACCTGGCAGTCATGGATGCCCGCTGGCTAGCAGGCAAAGCAAACTGGACACATCCATGCGCTTTTGTGATGGTGATGGCAGAAAGGTTTGGCAGGATTTGTATGCAAAGACTGACCTTATCCTGAATGCCAATTTGCAAATAAAAGAGGCCCCAGAATATTCAAAAGTCAGACAAAAGTGTGTATAACAATAGCATCTGGCAAACTTTTGTTGATCACTGTATGCTGCCTTTAGAGCCCTGTCGCTGGTATAACTGGCTTCCCTATGCCCCAACACAAGTTCCCAGTGGGGTGAGATAATGCTTCACTTCTGAGCCACAGCTCATGCCCCATCACACTTATGTCTTCCTAACTGGCTATGGCTCAGCAGAAAGGAGGTCAGCAATTTTGGGGTAACTGGGTTCTCAGAAGATTCTTCCTAATCTGGAGGAACAGAAGGTTCAGCTGAGAACCTGAAATATGAACACAAAGATCTTTTTATTGAAAGACTTTTTTTTTTTTTAGTATTTACTAATATTATCTCTTCTTTGTTGTTATTTCTGCATGCAGTTTCTTAAATACAAGAGCTCTGCTCAAACGAGACATCTCTATCACAGTAACTGAACCAAACATGAAGAGCTGGAGGTTGCTGCAGTGCTCTCACCAGTGCTTGTACTAGTAGCCAGAGTGGAAGAACTGCCTGACATTTTTAATTTAGATCTACGAAGTCACTTTGTGAGAAGCAATATCAGTAGATATCCCTGGGGAGCCTCTGATCTGAAGCATAAACATCTATCTCCAGCATCAGTACATCCCCAAGAGTGAAGAAGCAGTAAAAGGCACTACAACTCAGAAGAATCCTAATTCTTCCATACAGCTGGCAGGAGAATAGGCCTTAACTTGTACTTTGGGCTGATCTGGAAAGTGCAGTTGAAGTTTTAACCTTAGTGACTTATCTTAGGCTATATGTAGCCAATTTCTCTATATTTAGCTGCTCTCAGGTTATGTTGCTTGTCTTACGTTTCTGGATCACTGCTTGCCCCAACAAGACAAGAATACTAATGTGAGGAAAAGCAAACAGCCTCAGGTTGTATGTTAGCTCTAAGAGACGTTTAAATTACCATATTGTTCTCAAAATGAAACAATCTGAAAATCTCTAAAATTTTGATATAAAATAATAACAAGGTGTTTCCCAATAACGCTTTCTTAAAAAAAGATCGGTAGGGCCACATCTAAACTGGGACCTGGGAACACTTCCCAATATTCATGACTGAGTACACACACTGGGTTAGATCCTGCACTATCTACAATCAGGGTGTGCATAAGCCTCAATTTGCTATGCTCTAGGTCCTGATGCAGTTTGAATTCAGCCTTTATAAGGCTGTATTACAGAAATTCAAAGAATATAAAAATGTTCTTCACTTCCATCACAGAAGAATTAGAAGACCAAACTCCATGCAAATCATATGCAGTGATATGAAGCTTTGAAGGTTTGAGTCAAAACAAGTAAGTCTGCAGATGCAAATTTTATATTCAAAATTCTTGGTGAAAGTAAATAATAGAGATCCATATTGAAGAAGTGAGAATCACAAAATGCAAAGTTCTATTTAAAGGAAATATACGATGCCTTTAGTAATATTTGAGTAGTTCAGATTCAACAACTTGGCTACTGTTGGTACCTACATATTAAAAATTCAGGTTAAGAATTCATTTAATGTTTTCAGTGTCAATTTGACTACACTGAGAGCCCTGTTTTCACACTATCAGTTGCCTCCCCTGAATTAAAGATGTTGGTCTTCATCTCATTAATATTCTACACTTACTGGAGCTAGTCAGTGAGTGTAGTTGAATATGAAATACTAAGCTAGAATAACACTTTTGTTTACACAAAGGTAAAGGCACTCCTTTTCTGTCCCACTGATTTACAATCAAAATTACTATGAACTATAGTCAGCCCAACGGAATTATGAGATACAGTCAGCTAATGCAGACAGTACATCTCAACCTGTTAACATGGTTATTCAAAGACCTTGCAATGAAAGAGCGCTGCAGGGAGGCAAGTCATCTTTGCCACTTGTCCACAACTACAGAACTATCATCAATAAAAAGGGCAATTTATAAAGAATGGCACACCATCAGTATAAATTTTGATAGCCTGTTTCCATTGGTTGACTAGACAATACATTTTCACAACAAAGTATAACCTTTCCAAGATAATTTCTATAATAATTATCCACACTTTAAAAAAATCATTGAGGTAGTTATAACCTGACTATTTTCAAGAGCTTGTTAGTTGTCATATGTGTACATTTGTACATATTCAAACAAAAACATTCATACTTACAAACACTTATAAACACTTCTTCACTATTGTCCTGTTATAAAGAAATAGTGTTATTTGTGAACAACATTTCATGAAAACTATTTTAATTAATTTTGAAGAAGTGAAAATCTGAGTGGGCCAACTAATAGGAAAGGATACAGTGCTTTGATTCTTTTTACATGAAAGGGTTACCTCATCAAGCTCAATCCTCCTTGGTAATTACTAAATAAATTATTTGCAAATATTATTCTCACAAATAGAAAAAAAAAATGTTCATGCATGATTTTCACTTATTGTTCACTGAACTCCAAAACTAGGCTACAAATCTTGGCCCAAATTCAGCAAGTTACCTAAATATATGTCTAAACTCAGGTGGAAAAACATTCTTTCTGGCTAAACTCCAGAAAGAAAACTTCTCTGTAGTTCATAATCATACCTTCCTTTGGGGAAAAATGATAAAACATTGAAATTAGATGCCTTAGAAAAAAATAAATTTCAAGGTCTTTACTGCAGCTGAAAGAAGAAAATGACTGGATGCAAACAACTCCACTTTTGAAAAGCTTAAAGCAAGTAATTACAAAGGTACTATTTATTGAAAGGGTTTGAATCATGGAGAGGGAACAAACAGCCTAGAAGTGCTTGTGAGATCTGAAACACTTCAGCAGGTAGCAGGCCACCCTGGTTGTGGGCAGAAAAAGCAGCATCCAGCAGCCTGGCATATACTGAGACCTAAATCTTTGTGTCATAACCTCTAGAGAGAAGGTAGCTTTCAGAGGCAGGAACATCAGTGTTAAAATTGAACTTCCATCTGATCTCCCAATGTGCTATTCCAAATTAAACCAATCTAGTCCTGCAGATAAAAGCTGCAGACCTAAGAAAAGAATTCCCTACCTTGAATCCTTCTCCCACAAGTCTGTAAGACTAGTGAGCACTGAGATCTTCAAATTACTTAGTTGTAACACATTCAAAGTCCAATTCCTAAACTTCCTTTGCAGCAGTCCGCCTTGCTCATCACCATTTTAATCTCTATTACTAAAACCCATAAGTGAGAGTTACTTTTCACTTCCCTCCCCATCATAAAAAAACCCACCACATCTTAAATGTGTGCCTTTTATTTCTCTCCCTAATGCCACACTCTTATCAAGATGCTCACTCCACTCTTGCCTCCATCCTTTTTCCACGCTAGTTTTGCTACAATCACTTTCCTTCTGTATCCTCCGCAATTAATGACTTTGAACTCAATGGCTCCTCTTTTGCTACATCCAGTTGAAAGCTGAATCCTCTCCAAAGCACCTTCTTCCTCTTTATCTAGCTTTTACTACGCCTCCGTAAATGGTGATCTTCTTTGGCATCTCATGATTGATATCTTTATTTATGACTCCTCTTATGGCTAAAACACTTTTCCAGACATTAAATGCTTTGCATTTAGTTCCATAACTGTGAGGTTAACTGAGGAGAATTCTTTGTAAGGAAGACACTCCAGCTTGTAAAACTCCTAAAACTGAAAGGCATAACTGCAATCCCCCGTGATGTAGGTCTTAGTCATCAAGGGAAAATAATCTTTTATCTGCAGGCACTAATGTAGACGAAACTGCTTTATAAACGCATAGCACAAATTCTGAAAATGCTTTCCCCACTATCCTCAAAACAACCCATTTCTTCTGTAAACATATGTCAAGAGTTACTTGTGTCACCAGGACAGAAATTCAGTCTAGACGCCTTCCAACATACAGCAGGTAACTCCATCAGCATGCTGCTGGCTTGTGTGCTGCCTACAGCTTGGTCTGTCCATGGAGACAAAAGCCATACACCACTGGCACGTTCAAAAACCCCTGCTAATTGAGCTGTGGAACCAGAGTGGTGTAAGAAAGATGTACAAATTCTTCAGGGTTAAACTAAATATCTTTTTTTGTTTGTTTTTAGCCTAATCCAAACAAATATGTTTCCTTGACATTTTTGGACTTATATTCATTTTCTTTGCGTAAAAATAAGCAGAAAGTTTTATGGAGAACAGGAAGGTAACTTCAGTCATTTTTTGTTAAAGATGAGAATAAAAATTGCTGTTTGCCCAAAACCTTGTTTGAGAACTCTACATACAGAGCATCATTTTGCTTCAAACAACAGGACAAAAGAGAAACAGTAACATGATCTTAATCTGAGAGGCAATGCTGTAAGCAGCCCCAAATTCTTTTTCTGACTACAGAGCATTCATATTAATTTCTAACATACAGTTTACTAAGACATACTAATGACAGGAATATTTAGTCTCTGGAGACTGTCAGATGAACCATGAGAAAGAGTGGCATTCTCTAGCAATCAGGTTTCTACAGGCTATGCTACTGCCTATATGCTACTCCATCGCAGCTGCCAACCCAGTGGAGAAGACCAGGCCACTGTTTGGGACACACAGTTCATCTGCCTCAGTCTAAGGCAGCACCGAATGAGACTCCTGCAAGAAACTCCATTTGGCCCTTTGTGCAGTGGAGCTACACTTGGGAAAGGTACCTGTGGAACCAAACCAGCTTAGTTACAATGCAACCAATTTTCAATTCAGACTAAAAGAGAGCTTCTAACCCTAAGCATTTACCAGTCTACAAAATTCATTTTTGACAAGGAATACAAAAAATTTCTTTCCTTTCTTATCATCTGTATATCAGTAAGCAGATGCCTTGCAGGGTTGAGCTTACATCCTTTTAGGAGAACACTGATTTTACACTTGTATCACTTTTTTTACACTTGTATCACTGATTTTACACTTGTATCTCAGACTCTGAGGAAGAGATAGACAGGAGAAGAGTCTGATGGATGGGGACAGAGAGATGAGAAGAGGTACACAAGATAGATACATACATACAGAAGAGGAAAGTGTGAGGTACACGTGGAGGAAAACATGTAAAGATTAAAAGCAGATAAGGGAACTAATGGCCATTTGAAAAATAGAGCAAGGGCTGTTAAGGAAAAATTCCTTAATTTAAGCAAGAGAGCAGAAGTTCTGATTTTTGAAAAAGTCAGCAATTTTTGAAAATGCAGGGCTGGCTGGTAATAAAAGGTTGTGACTGCTTTTGCTGGGGACTCTTAAGCTTTATTGGGAAGGCTAAAAAAGTCAGCAGTACTGTGCAGCTCTGTCTTCTGGTTCTGCCACTTCATTTTGAGACCCGACCAGTTTGTGGGCCACAATGGTCTTTGGAGATGTAGACTGTAAAATAAATTCACATGCTGAATATATGTCGAGGGCTGCACTCCTGGAGTGACTTTCAGCAACAGAGAAGACATTACAGAGAATCTCAATGGATATTTACATTGAGTTTCATACAAAGGACATACTAGTTTTCAGAGTGAGGCTACAGCAAAATGTTGTATTGTATTGTCAGTGTTGCAAAGATCCACCTCAGAGCAGCAAGACCTGCTCGGTTTCTCCTGAGAAACCTAGTGAGGGAAAACAAATTTCCTTATTTGTGGCTTTCACAGCCAGTCTTAGTTCACTTGGTAAAGCATCTTGAGTTCTGTACATTTAATGGCATACAAAACTAAAAGAATCAGTAATATTTTTGTATGTATGATATGTACAATACATCCTGTTACACTTTGTTATCAATCACACTTTATTTTCACATCAGTTAATTTAGGAAACATTACAGAAACTTATAGATTCATTTTTCCTGCTTTGATTTAGAATTCATCTGAACTTTTTGGGGGGTTTTTTGTTGGTTTTTTTTTTTTTTTTAAATTGATCTGGAAACTGAGGATGGTGAGACTGAAAAGTCTTCCTGAAGGATAAAAGTAAAATGATATCATCCATAGACTGGGAATTCATTATTACTATGGTTTATCAATAGACTCTTTCAATTTCTTATTAGAGTGAATTTTATGCAAAGAAAACCAGCAGACTGTATCATTCTAGCTGGTCAACTCGGATACAGTAGTCTTTGTCTCTCTTTCGACCCTTAAGAGAGAGGTAAGTAAAGCATGGTAGCAGATGGGATCCATCAGGATCCCAGTTTTCAGTGAAAATATTTTATCTTTTCACATGCACATACAGATGATAGTTATCTTTGAGTCAGAAAGGCTCCAATGATTCAGTCTTGCAGTGGACTGAGTACTCTGCACTGTTCAACAACCTTAAACTTCACCTCCGAGCTCGGCAGACCTCTGCCTGCTCACAGTTATCACTAAAGCTATCCAGTATTTAGCTGGACTCAGGTGCTTGGGGCTCAGGATGGACTCAGGGTTTTCACAGCAAAACATTACAAGACATTTCAAGCCACGGAAGCCCAGAATGGACTTCAAAACCAGTTTACATCAAGAAATTAGTTATTTGAGCTAGCATGCACGGTACGCTTCAAAATGAAAGGTTTTAAATATGGGTGTGGGAGTCAGGCAATCCTAGGTTTACCACAGATTGTGAATCTGTCCAGAAAGGCACTGAAACTGAGCGAGCCTTAGTCAAATTCTAGCATCTGCCAGCTATAAATTTACACAAATGTTAAGTGTCAAAGGAGTGACAGACTGCTGGTTAGAACTGACCGGTCAGACTAAACCAAGGTAAATTGTGTTTGGCATGAGGTCAATACCATCATCATCTGAAATCCAGAGAAAATGAATAAAGATGACCCCTTGTTTTCTAAAAAGAAGGAAGTATGAAATAGTAGAAAACAATCAAAGTTGCCAGATTATAAACCACCAATATAAAATATTTTGAAGTCATGTAATCTCACTTTTAAGAAATCTGCAGAAGTAGGTAGTTGGTTTGCATATTCTCCCCGAGTGTCAGACCTATCTCAAAAAAGCTGGGACATTGTAATGATGTTGCTGTCATTTTGCCTTCAATGGAAACTTGTCATAAGGCCTCAGAATAGACAGAATATCCGTATTTCAATATAAGATGGAATACCACCTCTAAATATCACTAAATCTATTATTCCTGGTCTAACATAACCTATTGCACATAGATGAGAAAATACAAAAAGGTGTTTCTCCAAGATTAATCAATTACTTTGAGCAAATCTAAGATACTGGCCAAAGTTAAAGCCCAATAATAATGTCTACAATCTATGGAGGTGAATTCTCCAATTTCTTTAAGGTAAAAAACTATGGCTCCTTTTTACATAAATACATGAACCCCTTTCTTCAAGCAGAATCATATGCTTTTATATATTTCTAAAATAACAGTGAGAGAAAAATGAGAAAAGATATAACTGTCTAGGGACTCTGACTATTTTAACTGCTCATGTGCCTCATTCAACTTTATGCCTAAAGTAGATCGGTTAACAAGGTCACCGTATCTGTCTTTATATGGAGGAATAACTGTAAATAAAAGTACTGACTGTATCATACTGATTATTATTAGACAGTATTTAGCCAGTTTTTAACTAAAAAAATAATAATATTCTGTTGCAGTCTATGAGAAACTCTGGAGTTTATGGAAAGATGTGGACTATGATGGTGGTTTCTTAATTGAAGTGACATGATGAGAGACATGAGTCTGGATTTTGCCACTAGTATACTCAAAATCCTCATTTAAAGTTTAAAAACTTTAAAAAATGATTGGGTACTATGAGTTTCAAAACTTCCAATCATATTTTCTGGATGATGGTATAATACGTGAAGAAATACATTAAGCACCAGAATGAATAACAATGACAAAAGAATCACGGACCTCTCAAAGAGTTATGTGTCAAAATTTTCACTGATGACATTTGCAGATTTTTGGCTGGCCTCTCTGCCAGTGAACAGCTGCAGAAAAACACCTACAAGGACGTAATTCTAAATGCGATTGTACTTCCAAAAGCTTAAACATACAAGAAGAAAAGACAGTACATTAAAGTCTGACTGTAAGTACTGTCAAAAATACAGTATTTCACGAAAGCTTTCTGGAAATGTTACTTTTAATAGTATCAAGTGTAAAGAGCAGTGTAATATAGCTTATAAATTACTAGAAGGGCTGTTGACATAGGTTAATAATAAACGTCAGCACATGGAGTAGTGAGAGAGAGTCGCAGAGGAGCGCTTGATTAACTCCAGTTTTAGTCACCATCAAAGCTAATGATCTGTAGGCAGCAGTATGCACCATGGTAAACCAGACACATCAAATACATGGAGTACAGGACCTACTGAGGTAAGGCACCTCCTGTCTGCTTTATTACACAGGCATTGCCAGGTTAAATTAAACTGATGCTTTTATTAGCACTAGGCTGTATGCAGTCAGTTTTTAAGACAGCTCCTCATTTCAGAGAGAGATTCCTAATTCAGTGCTTGCAGAAAGATGCAAGATACCCAGGTTAAGTATAAGACTTCTTATCTCTGTATGCAGCACTGAAGAACCCTTCTCTGGAAATTATGTGCATGAAGAAGAAACAAAATGAGCTACTAAATACAACACAGAAGTACGGGCTTGTATACCATGGGTGGAAGAGGTTTATGATATCCTCTGGTCATGTCACAGGTCTGGATGACATCAAGATTAGGATGTGAGAACACACTGAAGCACTCGAGTCCCGCTCACGCTAGAAGAGGGTGTGGATGGCAATGCTATCTTGAAACACAGCAGTTGAAGGTCAGCACAATTTGTAGCTAAACACAAAGATGATCCCATCATCTAGCAGGGATTTCTTCTCCTTTTACCACTCTGCAGTTTGAAACATTGCCAGGAACCTCAACAGTGGAATGAAAGGGATGAGAATCTGGGCAGAGTTCAGAGAACACAAACATGGAAAGGTCTTTATGAGGAAATATAAAAATAACTAAGTATGTTGTACAGTGCATTCAAATCATCTGCAGAGATGTGATAACCTTACAAATACTGGGAGCCGTTACGTGAAAGAGGGAAAGCAAATTTAGCGTGGTAAAAAGGGGCACAGAAAGAGCAAAAGAATTAAAATCCATCAGGTGTTATACACCTGGGCAGCAAAGACACTAACACAGACTACTAGACTGGGACTACCAGAGCAGGACTACTGTTGTGCCCAAGCAGCAAAACATCCACACACATTGCTAGAAACTTGTATTTTATTCGCGCTTGGGGAAGGGAAAGGCTGGATAGCCCTGTGGCTCATCCCAAGCCCTAGCACAGCAGGGGCTGGTTTCCCTGCACTGCTCTAGGAAGATTCTGCTGTGGCTTCGCCTGTTCCGAGTGCTGCTGGGCCAAGTTAAATGGTTACCCTCTGCTGCTCACCGCAGACTGCTCACTGCTGCCTTCCTGTAAGAGGTGACTGATCACCCCACTTGCTGGAACAACTGCTGTTGTGGCTGCTTTTTAGGTCAGGTCAGGTCAGTTAAAAAAAAAAAAAAAAAAAAAAAGAAAGAAAAAGAATCCCACTATTAGAAGCACTGGAGCTCATCTGAATCATTGTGACTGATATGAGCTAGGAAGTGACCATAAAAGCAGTTAAGCTGAGCAGTTGAGGGGATGAGAGATGGTCCTGGGGGTAACCACATCTCAGGGCTCAGCTGCAGCTAGAGCAGGATGTGTAACCACACCGCTGTCCCCTGCCCTGTGTCGGAGAGGATGTTTCTGCTGGAGAAAAGCAGTTTTTTCTCCAAGCCCGTTCAATCCCTCTCGGCTGAGAAAGCATCACAGTTGCCAGTAATTGTGGCCTGTCCACTACCCACTAGGCTCAGACCACAAACAATCCGACCCTTCAATTACTATCAGGAAACACGAAATGTTCTTTATTGTTACTAGTCTGCACAAGATTTTTTTAAAAATATAATTACAATCAATCAACTTTAAATAAGAAACTCTACTATGTTTCTGATCCCCTACTTCAACCACTATTTCACCTTAACCAAGTATGAAATGAGGAAAACAAAAACAACCTCCCTGACCCCTTCATGCTCTCCAAGACTTATTTTTCTGCGGGTTTACTTGGCATGTAGCTTAAAAACGAAGGATGAAACAGAACTACTGAGTGAAGATGTCTGTCATGGACAAGCATCCTGTGAAACTGCTAGTACAAACCCAAACCTGACCAGAATGTCTCCCGCTACAGCTACTGGCTCTGAGCGCCGTGACCTTTCAGCCATCCAGCTTTGTCCCTAATGCACTGCAATACCTTCAGAATGGTCTCTTAGGAGGACAAATGAGTTTAATGAGTAGTTCCATTCTGGGAGACTGCGCCTGCCAGTATATTCTGGGTTGTGTGGTTCAATTCTTAAACTATAATATTCCCTAGGAAAAAGAAGGACAATTCTTGGCTGCAGGGTGGATACCGAAAGGTGGTTTTCCTAAATAATAAATTAGGTCAGTCTTTAAATAAGTCATCTCCTTCTCCCTGGATAAATATTTACTCCTTCCAAACTAATATTAGGTTTATGTGTCTCCCAACAACTTTGTTCTGTTCTGGTTTTCCTTAGGAGTTCTGGAGTCAGCCACGACACAAATCTACTAGATAGCTTCAGGGTTTTAAAAAAAGAATCATGAAAAGAACAAAAAAAACGCCCAACTCCTTGGGCTTCTATTTTTCAATAGAACCAGCCTTTGTTAACTCGGCAGCTAGGCACAATACACATTTTAAGGTAAGTTACTTCCCCAACAAAAATAACCACTAGAAGAAGCTAGAAACAAGAATCTCAAAATGGAACTTAACCACTGGAAGGCAGGAGTCTGCATTTCCAAAAGCAACTGAAAATTTATTAGAAACTGAATATCAGAGGCCTTATCCTTCCAAAGCCCAGGTCTCTAAAAGGCTGATGTGTCTAAGGCGGAGTGGGAAGCATTATTCCCAGGGCACAAGGCACCGAAGTATATGGCATTGTCACCTGGGACAGAGCCAAGAAAACAGGTATCAAACTATTTGAAAAGGGGGAAAGGAATCAACTCAGAAGGAAAAATTAGAGGGCTATTCCACTGCAAACAGTGAATCTTAAAGATGCCGGGTGGTAGACAGATCACCATTTTCAGAAGTTTGATGTTTTTCTGGTATAAAACAATTTTTGTTTCAAACTGTTGTTCCCTAGTGATTTTAGCATTTAAAAGTGTTTCATCCAGAATGAAGAACATTTTCAAGGTTTTCAGTGATCAAATTTGGGGAATAAAAGATCATTTTGTGTCCATCAAAAATCTTTTGACTTCATTTTAAGCTTTTAAAATGACCTAAAGGTAAATCAAGGAAAAATTCCATTTCACCGACCTCTAGTTTTCTCGCATACAAAGCAAATCAAAGCCCAGAGAGCAGCTTGATTCCTTTTAATGACAGCAAATGTGGGAGGAGGAGAATGGCTATTTAACCACAAGGGAAATCCTTGGACTAGACCAAGTAGGTATGAAATTGTCCATGAAAAACTAAAGCTGGAAAGAATGGGATTTCTAAGGACTGGAAAAGGGTACAGCAGGGCAGCCTTCTCATCGCAGTAGTCGGGACAAGCAGCGAAGGCATTTTAAGACAGAGCATAAAGCACTCATGAAGGAGACTATTTGACAGGTAGCAGGGACAGGGTATCAGGAGCCAGTTCCACCTCAGCCACGCAGTAACATAGCTTCTGAAAATGAAGACCCTGGCACTATAGCAAACCCTATGCGGTCCCACGCTTCTACTGGCAGGCAAGTTTCTGCCCTCTCTGAGCTCAGTAAGGCACTGACACCTGTGCGCTTCCAGTGCCTAAGTGTGTGTCCTTATTTTCAATATGCTGACCACCAGCACTTTGAAAATGCACCATCATACGATGAGTTAAAAGAGCACATAAGAACTTATAATCAGGCATTGCTGTAATTCACAGATCCCCCATCTACAGAAGAAAGGTTAACAAGCAGCAGAGGAATAGAAAGTTGATGTTTTACCCTTGAAAACCGAGAATTTTCTAATCTCTAGACATGCTTTCTTAAAGTTGGCAACTGCAAGAGCAAATATGCCTTGTACCAGTAAGCCTTACATGCAACAAAAGCCAAACAACAGCAACGTAGGTCAGGTTAAGTTCTCAGCGGCTTTTATGGTGAGAATTCTGCATGTAGGATTTCTTGCTCTGGACCAAGTACAAAGCTCTACTTGTTTATCCTTTCTGCCATAGAGTCTGTGCTTAGCTGAAGCAGAACAATCAGCTTGAGGAAACATTCCCAAAAAATAATAATAAATGGGTTTCATTTTTTATTATTCAAAAAAGGGGAGAAAAACAAACATGAAATTTCAGAATACGCCCGAGAGTTTTTTTCCAAGAACACTTGTATTTGTTATTAGATCAGTAAGTATGCTTTGCTGCCCACATCAAAGCTCTTTAATTTATCTGTGATCAATCTGAGGCAAGCTTGTAAGAAAATACCTTTTTTTTGCCCATCAGCTAAAAAGAGTAAGCAGGAAAAAAAATATCCTAGACATCAAACTAGTCAAATTATACATGTTTTTAGTCTCTAGCAGCTCCTTAAAAGTGTTCTGGAGAACAATGCAGTCTGCTTTAAAATTACTTACAATTAGAAATATTTGCCATTTTCTTTCCTTCCAGGAAAGTCCCAGTGCTTTCTCCCAAACTCACTGAAGTCACTGACCTTTTTTGCAGCAATTTCCGCACTCTTTGGGACAGGTCTCCAGCATTCAGATTTCTGCCAAGCAAAAGGCTCTGAACTAATCCCTACGCTCCTATGCTAGAACGGGTAGCAATGGGTTTGATTCTCACTACGCTCAGAATATCTTGCACAATGTTTAACACTGCAAATTTTCCCCACATTAAGATTTGCATGAAAAATAAAGGCAAAATATAGTCCTTAGTGAGTAGTGAAAACAGAATACTGTCCTAAAGTAATAAAGCAACATAATCTATGGTCAGAAAACATGACAAATTGATTAATTTTATTTACTCCGTTTACATTAATTCTTATACTTTTACCATACAAAAAAAGGGAAATAATTCCGCATTCATTAGAAATAATGGGACTTGTGCTATGTAGTCCAAGTAGGAGAAGACCTTAGATTCTTTTGATGCTATTCATAATTTGGCTTGTGGATTACATGAAGAACTTTGCTTGGTAAACTGAATAGATAATGTATAGCTCTGTATCTTGAGCTCATGGTATACTGTGAATGGACAAAGATAATACTGGGTTTCTATACTATGGGTTGATTTAATTCTTTAAGAAAGGGAAGGATGAGAAATGACCTATCAAAAGCTGTTAAAAGCTACTTAAGGCAAGGCTTTCTTAGAGAGGTGATCAGGCAAGGAAAGAACAAGATTTAATGGTTAAGAACTAAATCTAAACAAAGTTTGGATGGAAAATGATGTGCAAGGCAAGTTTTCCACTGTAGCATCAGGGCGATTTCAAAATGGATTTGGTGGATTTGCATTCAGATGAAATCTTTAAGATGGAATTTTGTGCATCGAACAGCAACTTGATGCAGAAATCTTTTAAAGAAGTTGCATTCTGTGCCATGAAGACAACATAATTATCAGACAACAATTACCTTACTAACTAATCTATTTTCCATGGTGCGATGCCTTCAATTTTTGTTGGCTTTGATCAAAGTCCAGGGTTTTGTACCTGGGGTGCCCATAAATGCTAGTAATGCTATGTCCAGGCACGGAGGTCCTGGAACTACATGTGAGCGACCTTCTTATTTCTTAGGGACAGATCAGAAGCAGGAAGCTGCTAATTTATAGACGAGTATCTTCCAAAATTCAGCTTCCTCTTTTTCCCTCTTAATTAGGAATGCAATAGTGAAATTAAACATTTGTAGTTTGTGATTCTCAGAATTACTGAGATGCCTCTGCAATCTGAAAGGTTAGAGCAGCTTTCTTTCAAAACACCTGCAGTGTTATTACTGGAAATAGTCCTTTTCTACAGCAATTCACACCCTAATCACTTCCCATCTGAGGAATGTCTAACTATCACTGTTATTCCTCAAAAGCTGTAATGAGATTGAGACACAGTGTGAAAACAAAACTTTTACAGATAGTTGGAATGCTTCCATTTTCTGTTTGTTTGTTTGGTGCTTTTTTTTTTTTCCCTAAAGAGAAAGCAAATAAGCACTCTTTGGAGGAAGGAGGCTTTACTCACCATCCTTACCTGATGAGTAAGGATCTCTCTATTTCAGGCATGCTGCACAGTCCTCCTAAAAGAAAACATGAACCTAAGCCCTTCCCACAAGTCTGCTCAGGTTGTATTTATAGAGTAAACTTACACCTTCTCACCCTGAAGAAACACCAAAAACCTCTTTTGTTCATCATTGCACAGTCTGGAAATAAACAACGGGGTGACAGCAGTAAGGGTGATAGCAGAATGACTGAGTACACATTGGGTTTTTTTTTTTAAGTATGGTGCACTAAATTAGATTTTGTCCACTTGTTATATTTGTAATGTTCCAAAATTGTGCAAAAAGGTGCTGGAGCAACAACTGGGTTGTTTTGGATCAAAATAGCTGAACTGGATAGGTTCAAATAAGCAGACTGAGTTGCAGTCATTGCAGTTTGAAGCAGGCTTCAGCCCCGAACACTAGACATCAGAAAATGTACCATTTCACTTTGCATAAGTGATAGCAGAGGTTTTTGAGCTTTGTCTTATTTTTCACATGCAAGCATTTTTCTAGTGAAGTACAGATCCTGCATTTTAAGCCAACTGACAATAAGCTTGTTTTTACCTTTCACAGAACCTAGGCACAATGCTCCCCGCATCTCCGGGGATTTGTTGATGCAGGTGGAAAACTACTACTGGGTGCATTTCAGGAGAAAATGTCCAAGAGCACACAGGCAGACTCTCAGAGCTGGGGAAGAGAACAGACTCCAACACCGCTGAGTCCCAGCGTTCCCTCCTATACCTGAACTGCTACAGTCCAAAGCTCTTCTGTAAGCCTGGTAGGAAATATTTCCTTCATTTTTAAAGTGTAAATCTCGTGCATGTGGCTCATTTTTCTGGGTCAGTGAATAACAGGCATATTATGTTTTGAAAAATAAAACTGCTCCATCTTTTACCATCTTACTCATAAACTTGCCCTCCTGTGCCCTGCCCCATGAAGAACAAAACAGAAGAAAACTGAAAGCTTGGAAAGAGGCAAAAAGATGTGCCACTACCACCAAAAGAATCTAGAGAAAATCATACTCTACGTAAATTTTCCACGTTTTTATTTCTTCACCAAAAAATGCATTTCTATCAGCTCTTCAGCAATTCCCTTCTACATAAAGCAGAACATTTGTATTCCTTGAAATAGCCTAATGTTAACAAAATGATTATAGAGGTACAGAAGACAGCATGGGCAACTTAGTAGTACATGATATTTTCAACATTCCCCCATTTTATGGAGGATACCATTCCGCAGAGATGTCAATGCTATTGACCATGGAAAAGCATTTTAAATGCCTATGTGTCTGATAGGGGAATGGTTCCTCTACTGTCATCAAAGTCTTTGCCAGAAAGACTTTAGCACTATTTACAAATTTCATCTTCTTGATTATTGTTGACCATAAATAGCATATTGGTATCCTGCTTTATATAAGAAAACCCGAGTACTATGCAGGAATATAAGAAGGTCTCCAAAGTAAGCTTTAAAAAGGATACCATAAAGGGTTAACCTAACATCTTTGTTTTGGCAGGAGCTCTGAGTGTACTCAGATATGCCCACAGCTTTTGAAAGCCTGTGTTTCTTGGGCGGGGGTGGCAGCAGAGGTACAGGGGCAGAAAGGCTCCATCCTCTGGCAACAGGAGATTGAGGTTAGAGGGCTCCCTTGGCACCCTGCTGTCCCAGGGCTGGGGACAGCCTGGGTCGGGACTTCTGGCTTGCTGCTGGGTTTGCTAGCGTCAGTCACACTTGACAGGAAAAGCGAAGCCCCTCCGGTGACAAATGAAGCACGACAATTGTTAGAAAAACAGCAGGTGTGCTAACAAAATTACAGGAGTTTTGACAAAATTGGGCTGATAACCGGGATTTGGTGCTGACGTGCAGCTTAGTGATACACACAGCACCATGAGAAGAGCTGCTTCTGAGAGAGCACATGCCTGGCGTGTATAAAGCAATGCAATAGCAGTAATTAGTCCTAAAACTCGATAACATTTAGGCTAAAATTCATAACAAAATTTCATAATTACAACAAAATCAAACAAACAGGTGATGGGTCTGTTAGTATAATTCAAGTTTCTTACCATCAGTACAAAGGTAAAATGCTTTCCTGTTAAGACCACCCACATCCACATCCACTCTCCTGGGTGAGAATGTTTTCAGTTCACCTTATTTCAGCTGTCCAGATGTGAGGGATCTCATCTTCTCTACTTGCCTGGATGTCTCCACAGCAGATGGCAAGGGAGGGAGGGCAATTCTGGTGGGTGATCCTTCCCAGCAGAAGATGGATGGGATAAACAGGTCTCTGGACATGCCCATCTTTCTGCCCAGGCTAGTGAGCTGGTCTAAGAGTTTGGTGGGACTGAATGCCTAATATCCAAATAGCTGAAGCCAAGGAAGACAAATCTCATGCTACTCTAGATAGTTTCAGAGACACCAAACAACTTCAGCAGGAAGTTTGGCTTGTGCAGAGGGTAATTACTGCCTGACTCTCAGCCTTTCTGGGAATCCCAACTTCTCCTCTAATCAGATATTCATGTGGCAGGCCTTTATTGTGCTGCATGGAATCACAGAATGGTTTAGGCTGGAAGCGACCTTCAAAGATCACCTAGTCCACCCTCCAACCTGTGATGGGCAGAGACATCTTTCATTAGATAGGCTGCTAAAAACCCCATCCAATCTGACCTTGAACACTTCCAACTATAGGGCATCCACAACTTCTCTGGGCAACTTGCTCCAGTGTCTTACCACCCTCATCATAAAAAACTTCTTCTTAATATGCAATCTAAATCTGCCCTCTTTCAGTTTAAAATTGTTGCACAGTTGAGTCCTGGAGAAAGTAAGTAAGTGAACACAAATTGGTCTCAATGTTTCCCTCACTTATCAGCACTTCCTCCAAACAAATTTTCCAAAACCACACATCCCAGTTTTAGTCTGATGACATTAAGTGATCTTAAAGTCTAGGTGTTTGCAGAACAATGCCTACAGTAAAAACCTGTGAGATTGTTGCACGAGAAAAGTTTCTCACCTTCTGAAATATTTTCAGAATAAACCTGCTAAAGACGCTTTCAGTATTACCCTTTTTTGCTTTGAACTCTTTTTTTATTTGACCTTTGGAACAAATATTTCACAGGATTATTTGTAGCTAAGGAACAACAATGGAGAACTTGGAATATTCTCTCTTTCTGCTGATAATTTTTTACTGTACATACATTTTTATTCTGCATTGTTCCTTTCCTTCTAGATTCTTCCACCTCTACCAGTCGGCTGTTATCATGCAGTGACATTCTTTTCAGTAAAGAGGCATTTTTGAGAGTGGTTATTTCTGCAAATGGCACCTCCAAATGTTTTGCTTTGTCTTAACTAAATACCCACCTTTTTTCAAAGTTTCCCTGAGACTCGTGGGAGAAGTAGAGTAATTATAATCCATTTAGTGTTGAGACTAATCAGGTCCTTACAGATGGTAGATGCAGATTTCTTTGTAACTGAAACTGCAGTTTTTTGCATAACCTATTTTTTACTCCATTTAAAGAGATTTTGAAATCAGATCACTAACAACCCAAAAATCCACGGGAAAAAAATAAATCAAGCTTTCCACGTAAGACAGCTGCTTTGAAAATCCCTGAAACGAGACAACCAAGACACTGAAGTCCCATTCAGCTTTAAGGGGAAGCAAATCACAACAAAGACCTCTTTTAAAAGTCCCAGTTCAAGCCTCAAAACCCCCGTGAGATAAATAATGCTGTTCCCATTTAGTAGACAACGACTTTGACGCACAGAAAGGGTTATGCAACTTGCTCAAGATCCCATTGAAGACCCTAGTGGAGATCTGCTGACTCCCCATAACTGTGTTTAAGATTCAACACCATCCTCTTTCCCAAAATGGCTGAAGGCCTTTCAGCAGTTCAACAAGACACTAGACCAAACAAGAAAAGAAAAAAGGAGGAGGAGGGAACATGACTCCAGCATAGATGGGATGTTTAACAGTGTCCTGGATGAACAGGAAGGACTCAGTAAGCACATCTCCATTCACCGATGCCTTTAAAGGCCTGACTTGGGGAGGATATAGCTTGCTTTTGGACTGCTGACTTTCTCTTATAGGTATTGCTCCCATCTTGCTGCAGGGAGAATTCATGTGCTTGTGAAGCAAAATTAGTCTGTCATGATATAGAAAGCTGTCCATCAAAAAAAGAAATCAAGGGTTGGATGTAAATCAAAACCATTACTGAGCCCCAGTCTCCTCCCAGGGCTCATTTCAAGGCCCCGTTATAAGCACTAACTGTTCATTTTTCTGGTATTAGAGGTCAGAACTACATTTTTCTTTTGCCCTATTTTCTAATTTATCTTAACATTGGTCTTATCTTAAGCAGCCTTCTAATAATCAAATTTTGCCTGTTTTTCTCCAACTGTCTCTCCCGTAGCTGACCTCTACAGCACTAACTGAAAAGCCATTAGTTTGTCGATCTTGCAGACACAATGTTTTGTCCACAGCAGCTGGTAAGAAGCACTCTTCTGAAAATATGCAAGCAGAAAATAAACTCAAGAACGCTGATGCAAAAAATAACTTGTTTTGACAAGTTCAAGTATTTTGTGTGTATATATCTGCAAGGTGTTGGTAACAAGCTAATTTCTACTTCATCCTAAATATTGTAGAAGAATAACCAAAACAAAACACAAAACCCCCAAATGCCACTGCTTCCAAAGTAGGAAAAAATAACCAAAACACACTGGTAGAAGAAAAATATTTACTTCCCAGCATCTAAAATTATTATGGGCATTAGAGAGCATTTAGGAAAATGCCTTTTAAAAAACCATTGAAGTGTTATTTAAACAACTTGAAACAAGAGAAGGAGCCAGTGCTACTGATCCATGAAGTCTGTATCTGTTCTTCCCTCTCCTAGCGGGTTGAATTAAGGAACTCCTGTACTACCCTTGCAGCCTGATCTCTTTGTCAACCATTAGCCCTCTCTGTGCCAGCAGAGTTCAAAGCACAGCTTCAGAAGTAAAGCACCTCTCCTGGAAATGTAATACCAGGACCAAAAGTTTGAGTTGGCTAAAACATAATCCCACGTCATGACGAAAAGACTGGATTTCCGTGTTCCTGGCTGCTTTCAGTACCTTGAAAACACTGTGGTTATTTTGGCCGCCAGTTTCTGGACCTCTGGATGTGTGCAGAAAAAGACCCACCTCTGCTTTTGTCGTGGCTACCCATTCAGCGATGTTCGCTGTCTATTATGCAGAGGTTTCTTGATAAAGAGCAGAGCGATGCAAAACAGACAGCTGTCCCAGCATACAAACTGCTGACTTGCCAAGTGCTAAGTCACACTTTCTCTTGTCAAAACAGCAAAACTGTTCCCCTGGCCAGTTTCTCCTTGTACCCATCCTGGTGTAAAGCAAACCGACTGATGTTTACAAAAATGCCCTCTGCTTCAGTACAGAGAAACAGCTGTGACTCTACTCATATACATTTAAAGACTTCTTAAGCTCCCAATCATCTTTTTAATACGTTCCTAGTCCAAGGACCGAACATTTGATGGTGTTATCTATAGCTGTAAACATTTTAACCTCAATATTTCTTCTTGATGAGAATGTGTCTGTAAAGCAGGCTCGCAGAGTCCTCCGAGGTGCAAAACCATCTTGAAACTCCAGTTGGGGACATTTGAATCAACTTCTGTTGGTTCTGGAGAGCTTTCCTCTCCAAGCAGTATGACTGTACCGAAGCATTATGTGCCTGGCCCAGATGAGCTAACAAGCCTTGCCAAGCAGCTTGGAGACACTTACCTGAGTAACATTGCCTTGGGCTCTGCCCCATACCGACACACCAGCCTGCCCCAGTGCCAACACAGAGCTCCTCGCTGGGCGGCATAAATGGACCTTTGATTTCCCTTGCACAAATCACCAGGGATTGCCCTTACAACAGGGAGAGCTGCAGACAGGCACCAAGTATGAAAGCCAGTGAAGTTTAAGGCCATGGGAGGTGATCCTTTACATCGTATAGAGGGCGTCATGTTGACCAAAGGAAGGTCTGACTTGCAGAAAGGGTCTTATTTTAGAAAGCCAGGGGAGAAGTCATGGCTCAAAGAGAGTTCTCCTGCTGACTTCAAACAGGATAAACGTTGCTCTGGAACATGAGCTGCCTACACTGCTGTGGCACCTACAGGTTACTTTTTCGGAGCTTTGGAAAACTCCTAAGAATGTTGTGCTCCCTTCTTAAGAGTTAAAAAGCAGCTTTTTCACTTTAAGTTCTCAGTAAAAATGGATTCAGATGGCAAAAATACAGTAGAAGGATAACAACTTGAATTAGCACTTATTTACATCTGCTTTACTTGAATATCTAAAGCCTAAATCCGGCTTGTTTAACTTGCTTTTCAATCCCGAATCATGAATCTTCTGGTAATTTGATCTGTGCTGATATGGCAAATCACACCTATTATATACTTGTCTCTTTGAAAAAAGGTGTTTTGATAGGGTTATGTTTTTACAATTGACTTCCTCATCCAAAGTTACTCAGGAAACACTGCTGCATTAACTGTCAGTAATGAGAAGCATGGTTTACCACCCATTTGGTCACATTTAAACTGAAATAGCTTCCCTCCCCAGATTAAGCATAGTCATGCAATCTGCATCTGCGTTTAGTGAACATTCTTACTGGTTTTTTTTGGTCTAAGGACAATGAATTAGAGCAGGGTGTAGGGTCTCAAACTCCCACCAGCTGTGCCCCATCCACAAACAGAAAACTGTAATGTGAACTTGGCTGTGTTTGAGCCGACAAACCTGCTAAGAGACAGCCCAGCAGTAATGGCCCATATTGCCTCCAGAGCAGCAAGTACCTCTGCACGGTGCTCTGAAGGTGTCTAGATATACCAACATGTACCAACTGGGACAACCCTGCTTCATGCAGAATGTGTATCGTATAAACACGCTTTTTGCAGCTGAGAGCTTCAAGGGCTGGCATTTGTGTAACCAATTGCGTAGGAAGTCACACAAAAAAAAAAAAAAAAAAGATAATCTCTCTCTTTTTCTGGGCTTTGACTCTTCTTTGAGTTATACTTGAGCAAAAAAGATGAACAGACTAAGCTTCCTAAACACACAGCCCATAGTTTCCCACTGTCCATACCAGCTAAGCATACCAGCTTAGCACTCCCACTAAATATGTACGGGTGTGCAGCACAGTAATAAAAGTTACAGGAACACTGACTGGGGACCCTTCCTTTGCAGATGATATTTTCATATTGTGTATGACTTATGTGGAACAAACTGCTGTGGACTCTAACTGGAACTAATGAGTTACAAAAGCAGGTCAGAAAAGACTTAGACATGGATGAAGAGACATCCCACAGAAGTGCTGGGACATCTGGATGTATATTCAGTAACTGGAAAAGTAAGAACTCTGCTCCCGAATGATCAGTAATCTTTTTTGCATGTAGTTTAAAAACTGCTTGACGAGCTGAGGCAGCACACCATTGGTGTTAACCGCTTGTGTAGATGTGGTAGTGTTTCTAAACTTTCTTCCAATGACAGAGAGTAAAGGACAAGTATTGTATTTTTCTTGCTTAAAACTTTTTGGTAAGGTGCAGCACCATCAACTCAGACACGCTATCTGTAAATGTGGAGAGTGGTTAAAAAACAAAACAAACCCAAAAACCTTTCTAGAAGTTGCTGAAGGAATGTTATTATGACTAAGAGGCTGGATTCTCTGCACAAACCAGCTATTTCTAGTGATAAAGCATAAAGGTTAAACAACTGAGGACAAGGCTGCCAGATGTAAAATGGAAAGTTTCCAATTTAGGAGCAGCAGAGGAAGAACATGAATTAATATGCAAGGACCAAATTAGCAATACAAAAATCCTCCAAGCCAAACCAAATGCCACTGAAAATAAACTCAGGAACTTTCCTCTTCTGCTCCCTGCATTCCAAGGAGGATTGAATTTAGAATAACCATGGGGAATTTTAGAAAAATCTTACACTAAAATGCTGAACAAAGACTTTAAAAGGCAGAGACACTATGTGCTTAAGAGACACTATTTCTGTCTTTATCGTGCTAGATTGTTCTTCAGTATTTCTGTCTGAAAAAGGAATAAATGTTTTGGACTTAAGTTTTCTCATGAGTTTTAGCTTTAGTGAGATTAGCAATGATTCTTTAACAGTTTTGAAACTGGAGTAACAAATGATCATTTCTATCTGGCTTATTAATTGGAAAAAAAACCCCACAACCCAACCCAACAAAAAAGACACAAACACCCGCTCCCACCCCCCAAAATGAAAAAAACACGTCAACAACCAAACACTTGGCAAATACACAAAATCCACTGGTTGTTGACTTTTCATCCTAGACCACATTTCAGTGCTAGCTTTGTTAGCTCTATATAGTGATACACTGTCAGCCTGGGGACCTTGTGCCGCAATAACCGTTGGCAGAAGGGTTTTACAGGTATTACACACATTTTTCTGGCATGAGCTGGCAGATACTCCACTCCAGGAAGAAAAGCTACTTCACTGAGAATGGTATGGACTTTAAATTGGACTCCTGGAAAACGGATGTGCCAGATTAAACACCAGCACCACTAGGACTGATGTTTGGCTCAGTTGTGGTACAGCTTTTCTCTTGAACTTGCATTGTGGGAAGCTCCCACAGGATCTGACAGAAATAGGAGCTCCCAGACACAACCATGATCCCATTGCAAAAAGCAGACAGGCACAGGGAACTGCGATGAAAATAAAGGAGAGACAGACACATGTAAGAAAAACCCTACAGGAGACAGTACATTTAATCTGGATCAATGAGGAAGAGCAGAGTATCAAATGCTTGAATCAGATGAACAGAACTTGGGACTTTCAAGACAGCAAACCGTGGCTGCACCTCCTATATGGCTACATGGCATCTCTGCAAGTGCCTGTGCTCCCACATGGACAGGCACTAAAATTCCAGCATAGAAATTGATAATCAAAAGTAAATCAGTGATACTCAACATCAGCAGAATAATTTCACCATTGATCCCTCTGATTCAATCCCTGATCACCCCACCATATCCCTTGCAGGTTTTAACGTCTGATCCTACTTGACATAAAACATAATCCCAACAACCATATGTGATATTTTTGAAACACCTGACAGTAAAGCCCCACTTTTACACTTCTAAAAGCCATGATTATGTCAAACACAAAACTGCCCTCTGCATTTTAAGAGACATAACTCGCAAAGTGGTTTTAGTTCACCCAATATTTAGATATATCCAGACAAACAGAAGAAAGCAGAATTAGGAACCTCCTACCTTATGTTTCAACACTCCTTCCCAAAAGCTGCATCTGAGGTTAAAGAGCAAGTAACATCCCAAAATACCAAGATTCATCACGTTATGTGGGCAGACCAAAAAACTCCACAGAAATACAAATGTAATCAGTTATTCAAAGAGAAAAAATATTTACTGATAACAACTCATCTCTTACATTGTTTCTCAGCACTGAGATAAATGCTATAAATACATTTCACAAGTATGAACAATATGCTAATGGCTAATGCTGAAGGCAGAATGTGGCAGGAAATGAAACAGTGGTTACTGGGATATCCCCTTTACCTGACAGGTGAAGACACTTGTATCTATGATTCCAAAGTATTGTTCTTAAGTAAATAATTAAATATATTGAGCTGGACAGGCTACTTTTCTACAGTCCAAAAATCATAGGAAGCATTAACCGGAATCAAAATCTATTCCCTCCGAGTTTACTAATGACATTCATCTTAGCTGTATAAGCTAGTCATCTAATTAAATGTTTAGCTTCACCTGTATCATTACTGGAGTGAGACAAGGACCTCCTGATTCAAACCAACCTAAGGTAAGTGTCTCAAACAAACCGGAATGACTTCCTCCTCCCCCTGGAAATGTTCAGCGCTCTTCACTGATTGTGGCACAAGCGTAAATGACTTGGTCAGACTGGACGTATACCTTTCAGCTAAAAGCAATATGAAATAAATCTCACCTCATGTCCCAGAAAGAACCTGACAAACTCCTTCAGGAAATACCCTTGTCAGGTCAGAGAGAACCTAATTAGCACTTGAGAGGGCTTCCTGCCAGCCAGCTACAATCAGCAGCTCACTACTGTTACAGGGAAGACAACTAATAGCATATGCGGAAGAGTTAAGATGCAAATCAACTTGTCTATCACTAGACAGGCACCACTATCCAAGGATCTTTGATAAAATATGAACACATGATAGTGAAGGAAGATCAAAATGCTCTCAAGTGTGCAGATAAAGACAAGGTATGTCTTTATTCTGGTAAACTGTATAAAATCAAGCTTCAGCTTGAGAGTGTTGCAGGTGTACAGCAAAGGGAAGCTGACAATGAGAACATGGGAATTCTAAAAAAGGAAAAAAAGAAAATACAGAAAGCGTCTGAATCCACAAATATAAGTGTGGGCCCCCACAAAAAATAATGCAGTACAACTGCAAGATCAGACTTGGGTGGATTTGATTTGATTTTTCTTAATCTACTGTTGCCCAAAATAGATTATATCTCTCTAATGCACTTTTGAACTTATTGAACTGCATTTTTAAGGGTTTGGCTACTAAATATGCCTGCTAAAATTTGTACACTGGCATCTCTTCTGAGGCATCTAATTTCATGTCTGGATTTTGAGAGTTTCTGAACATGCTTACAATTGTATTTAGGTGACTGCTGTTTAGCACCTTGTGTGTTAGCCTCAGTATTTTGGGAGATTTCACAGCTTGTTAGTGAACAAACAAAATCAGCTAACATAGCCAAAACAGGCCTATTCAGGTTGTTACTGGAAGGCAGGAAGATGAACAGACAAGGGATAAGCATCCATGTATATGGCTGTGCAACCTAGAAAAAGCCTAGCAAGCATAAGACAACATACAAAGGTAAAGAGCTACGGTTGCAAATGCTGTCTCTTCATAATGGACTTTTTCTCCAAAAAGTCAAAACTAAAACCTCCATCAAAGCTACAGAAATACCAAATATTCTACAATAGTGTTCACACCCTCAGTGTTAATATAATAGCAGCACAGATATGTAAGAACTGGAGTGCAGTTGTCAGTCAAACATTTAAACTCTTCCTTGAAGTAGGTCAGTATTTCCAGGCAACCAGAACTTGAAAACAAAACAAGTGACCTCCATGCCTATTATAACAAATCTCCAGCAGAGTCTGGGTTTATGAAATGACTGGGCATGATGCAAATGTTGGCTGCTGCACTGGAGAGACTGACCTATTTGTCATTCTAGAGAAATTGCGATCAGACAAGAATAAAACTGTAATAAAATAGCAGAGGAGATGGCAGATGTTTCTCACCCCGAAAATGCGTACCTTGCCCCTGAAAAAATATGTTTTGCCAGTTCAAGACTGTCCTTTGACCACACAACATGCCCTTAAGGACGTAGGCTGACCACGGTAGAGATCTTCACCTGTACCACTCTCAAAACAGAATATAACATTGCTCCTGTTGGAGCAAAGAACTAGGTGGCAGTTTGCCAGTTCATAAAGGTTAGAAATCCTCCACAGTCCACAGGACAGAACACCCTATTAGCTGGGTAGCCAGCAGCTTTCTATGGATAGGCTGTCTAGCTGAATCCTAGAAATAGTAAAAGGGACAAAGTTGTTTCTCTCAGCTTAACATCTTGCATGCACTGACAGCTCTTAGTCTGAACTCTCCTCACTCCCACTTCCCGGGCACGCAGCAAAGATTAAACCAATTCATTCAGAAACGTGCATGTCTTCTTCCTCAAACTAAATCTAAGGCTCGCTTTATCAATCTTTCAGAATCAGAAATACATTTGTACATGTACATTTCCCCAGCTGAGCTCAATATTAGGGCCACTCAAGCTCCTGGAACAGGATGTCACTGTTCTGTCCTCTGCACCTCCCCTCCACACCACCAGAAGCACCTACCTAGCCAAAACTCGACTAGGGTCTTTCACGCATTTGCATTGTGGTTGCATTTTGGAAGTGGGTCAACTTTTGCACTTGACATATATCAGAGGAAGCTACTGCCCATACCTTCGTAAAATTATCAGTAAGAGGTCAGCGTCCTGGCTTTTAGTATCAAGTCAGCTCCTCACTTGATGATGCCATTCACTGAAAATATGCTCTCTCTGGCCCAGCACATGGAGATTCCCACTGTCTTGCTTCCACATCCTGGTGAGACAACGTCAGGCAGAGAGTATTGCTGCAGGGTTTGGATTGTGTTTCTGCTGTGGTTCTCTTCTGAGTACGACTAGCCACTAACATAGTTGCATTAGTGCCAACTACCAAGAGAAAACACTGAGGCTGAAGGTAAGCCCTGGAAACTAGTTCACTTCTCTAACTATGGAACGTGAAACAAACCGTTCTGCTTTTAATTAATTTAATTGCTCTCAATATATGTGGTTGCTAAAACCAAGCCTGCACACCATAAATCCTGAAAACTGGGCATAACCCTGAAGTCATGCAGTTGACTTGCCAGCTGTGACACTACCATAGTAAAATTAAGGCCTCCCAGACAGAGCTTGAGACAACAACTCTAGTAAGTACTTCTGGACGACTGATCTGCTAGCAGGAGGAATGCCCTGACTAAGCTATGCCATGCTAATTAATAAGCAGTTCCATAAAACATTGATCTACAGCATGGTTGTCAGGGTTTTCAATTCTGGTTTTCAATTCTGCTGACACGTGGAAGGTGGGATGCGGAATCGCAGTGTTGGGCAGAGTTGAACAATACATGCTATTCTTTCCTCTTGTATAGTTTCTTTGGAAATGTATTCTGACAGAATCAAGTACATATGTTATTTTCCTTTTGGCCACCTCTAGCAATAACCATGGTCTCAACATAATACCGACACGCGAGAGCAAGCAGACTCGTGCACAAGGTAGCCACCTGTACTTCTGGGCTGTTGTCTGCTTAACACAAGCTACAGTGTCTCTCCAGAGTGCAGCATGTATCTGCGAAAATTAATCTGGGGACATCCCTAGGTCTTTCAGTGGAGATTAACTGTATCTTCTTTGGCAGTTAGCCAGAGGCATGTGAAACAGCCTACAACTGCTCTCATGACATCTACAAATGAAAGAGCTTAGTAATAAGAGGCAAGCATTTTTCTTTTCCAGCAGTAAAGCTCAGGCACTCAGAAAGTTTTCCCTACACTGAATAATAAATAAACTGCATACATATAGTTGGACAGACTGTAGCTGGGTTCTCCTGTGCATTGCAGCTGGCCAAATCTCAGAAGATTAGCACAGACATCCCTTGCTACTAGGATCAACTCTACCACCGAATGAAATTACTCTCAATCAGTCTAACACAAGAGCTACTACTGCGTCTCGGGGTGAGTTTACTCACTGTTTGCCTGGCCCAAACCGAAGGACAAAGACACAGTAATACGGACAGAGCCGCACCTCTCTGAAACTCATGGAGGGAACACTGACTTCATCAACAGATTCAGACCACTACTTTCTAATTTCAACTTTCGGTGCACCAAGCTCACTCAAAGAGGAAACTGAGTAATTCCAGGTAGTCTCCTTTTGAATCACATCTAGTGACATTTGTGTTCTGGAAGAGATGAGACAAGCTTATATCTCCTGGTGAGAAATGTCTTACCCTGCCAGCACATTTTGGGACATTAAGATGCTCTGGTCTATTCAGGTAGGAGTCGGAGATAATCACCAGATAAACCCAAATGCCCAAAGAGTGGTGTTGCCAGCATAATAAGGCACCTAAGAAGTGAAGTGGTTGCAGGGCAAGTCATCATGTGGCTGTTTTATAGGCCATGAATGGGATCTGCCGAGCCCGGTGAGGATTTTGTAACAACGCTGTATCTTTTTTCTCCAAGGCTGGGATTGCATTTACTGGTGGGTTAATGGAGGGGAGGAATAAAGGAGCGTATTTTGGAAATTGTATGAAATACATTGCCTACATCAAACTCTCTTCTCTCCTCCTCTTGAGCTTTGCAGAAAGAAATTAACATTTAACGTAAAACAGACTGCTTTGATAGCTGTCTGAATGCCTCATTAAACATTTTCCACACCTCAGGGGAGACAAATATCCGGTCACAAATTCCAATTTGTCATGGATTTACTAAGTCACAGGTTGACAGAAGAGGCAGTTATCACTCTCTGATCAGTATGCAGAGACTATTACACTCTCTAGCAATACTCTTCAATGGATGCAGAATTAAGAGAATAGATTTAAAAAGCAAAGCCCTTTGGCTTGGAATATAAGGTTCCTACAAAAATGTTAGCAGAGATTATTTCATCAAGACAGCACCAATTCAGTAACAAAAAGTAATTCCCTGTTGGATGAGTGCCATTATTTGTTGTGATGGTAGTTATCACTATCCATCTTCTATTTACATACCATGTAAATGTATACCATACTTTTTAACAGCACACTGAAAACAAAGCCCCTGCTTAGAAAAGTTTTAACACTTCTGCTCCAGTGACAAATTAAGTTTTATCAAATATTTAAGAGCAGCAGCAATGCGTGCCTGCTGGAATTATTGGGAGCAAGCATTTACATGTCCAATCCACAACTCCAGCCAGAGCTGTTGAGCACTGGAGGACACTCGCTGTGAAGAAAAAAATCACCTTCCCATCCTCCAAATCCAAGGCAGTAACACAGAAAAGTAACAAGCCAAACAAGATTCCACCATTATGATTGCGAATTTGTAATCTCCAGTCTTCAACCTCTGACCCTGGGTGGTGGAAGTGAGGAACAAAGAGAAAAGAATAAGATGATCAAAGCCTTGCAAAGGTTATGCACACAAAACAATTTTCCACAGGCTGGGCTCTAATGCATTCGTAACTTCCCTCTGTTATAACCAACTAACAAAGAGTTCTGGCTGCGATCCAGCATTCCTAACTTAAGCACCTGCACTTAATCTAAATTCTAGGTGACCTGTGAAACTGTCCTCCTAAACTAAGTGCCTAATTTCCTCTGTATTGCCAAACAAGTGAGGTGCCCTTAAAGGCCTCCACAGAGGCCTCCTATTAACTTCACTTTGCTAAGAAACCTTCCCTCTTTACCTATCAAGGCCCTGAGTACTCTTACAGGCAGACCTACAAACTCCATCACAGAGCAACATGAGTCTGCAATTCCCCAGTGTGTTTCATTCCTCAACATATGCTGGCAATTCAAACTCAACAGCTCCTTTCAATTTATTCCAAAAATCAGGTCTTTCCCCTTTCCACCATCTGACTCTAGAAAACAGTATCTTTTGAGGGAATCTCCAAAATATCCAGAATTTTTAAATGAAAGATGTCTTCTTTCTGCAAAAATAAGCTTTTTACTTCAGGTTGCATCATCCTTTGCTGCTCTATCGTCTGAGAAGTGTTGCCAACTATGAGCCACTGAGTCATTGATTCAGCAGTGGCTGTAAGAGAAAGGGTCATCCAAGTCCACATCACTGGGCAGGCAGGAGGAGGAAGGCCCAGCCTGAGCACCAGCTGTCATTTTCCCCCACATCGGGTTACTGCCTTGCCTAGGCTGCTCCAGAGGACCTCGCCATGGCCACTGCTTGCATGCTGTTGAACCTCCTCCTGATGAGCTGGCCTGAGCAGCAGTAGGCTCTGCCTGCCCCTGCTTTCTCTCTGTCCTGCAGATCTCGCATCATTAATTGCTGCTTATATCTAACAGGGGACAGATCCAGGAAAGCAGCATGTGGGGGATATACGATAGAACACACAGGGTCTAACTTGAACCTTTACTTGGTCGCTACGCAGTATATAACGTTCAATAAGGAGCTTTTCTACGCTGCTGTGAAGCAAAAGTCCCTTTCTCAAGTTGCTGACTGTTGTAATTTGCTGTAGTCTGTGTTTGAAAGCTGTAGTTCACATTTGAGGTGGCTTTCTTGCAGCTGTGTGGGAGGCCAGCAGGAAAGGGAACCCATCTCAGTGCAGAGGACTGCCCTAGCACTCAGATACATGCTGTCCTGCAGAAGGCCTCTGTCAGAGCTACAAAGTCCTACAAAGCTACCAAGCCAGCCAGAGAAGAGGTGCTGCTCTCCGGCAGCCCTAGGGGGGCACACAGCTGCAGCTATATGTTCATTAACCTTCCCTACCTACACAAGCATCTCTATCGAGGACAGCATTTGCATCAAAGTCTGCCTGCATGACACCAGAGGGAAGTGGCAAAGTGGGGGAGAGAGAGAGAGAGAGTGTCTGGTTTGGTCCAAGGTGGTAAAACTGACAAAGTGATCAGCATAAGACGGATGTGGGGAGAAAAGCTGTCATTTATTACTTCCTTATATGATGTCTGTACTTCAACATTTTTCCAGAGGCAAAGAGTCTAAGGAAACAAAGTCACATCCAATCACTTGTGTTTCTCCCGGCATAACACCTTTCTGAGAAAACAGCTTCTCTAAACTCACGCCCAGCAACTTTCATGACCTTGATACAAATCTCCCAATCTCGGTTCCTCGTCATTCAAGTTAGTGAGAACAATATTTTTTATCTCCAAAAATAGCAAGGTTCTAGTCCCATCTTGTTCACTGGGGCTGGGGCATGTTCAAAAAGGTGACTTGGTGAAGTTTAAAAAAGACTAAAAAAGATGAAAAAAGTGAGCAGATTAAAAACATATAAGCAAATTATTTTAACTTCCTGATTTGTTTTTTTAACTGTAGGACTGCTGGAAGGTGTAAATAGGTGAGCTGCTAGTGGGGACTAGGATTCTGCAGAGGCCTTGTTCAGCTCTGCTCCCAGACAGAAAGTGCCTTCCAGCTCCTGTGCCTCAACAGGTGATGGAGTTCCTAAGCTTCCATGTTTGCTGCTCCACAGGGATTAGTCCAACAAGTGCCTTTGATGCAGATGCAAAGGCACACTACTCCCCAATTAATCTGTGTAAGTGTCACTCAACAGTAATCCAAACTCTGCAGTTAAAAGGAACAATTCTGACTTTTACTCGGGCACAGCGTAAGCAGTTCAAAGGGCAGGGCACTGCTGGGACTCCCAAAAGAGCATAAGTGATATTAACACCAAAGGTACACCTTTTCTCATAGTCACGTCTATTTTTTTGGCAGCAGAGAGGGATATGGAAAATTACAGGGGGGAGAAGCATTCCAGAATTAATATTCCAGTACCCGTATTTTTTTATATTTTGAACAGCTTCTGCAACAGGTACTTCTTTTTTCTTCTAAACGTAGGAAACATGAGACATTATTCCTAAACTGATTTTGTTTGGTAATGGCTAGATTAACCACCCTCATTAGCACTATGTTACTTAACTGCAAGAATAGTCCTTTACCAGCCTTCCTCCCACCCATCTCCCTCAACGTCAGAAGTACTCAGAGTTAAGGACAACTACAGACAAGCAAGGTGCTAGGCACAGCCTTAGGTTAGTGATGCCTATGTGTGTGGTTTGGGTAGGCTATTTTTGGTTTAGTTTACAGAAATAAGGCCATTTTACTTGTGTTCCCACTCATGCACACTTACTGGTGGGGGGATATCCCAGGGTGAGATATCTTATGCGATGCGAGTTTGTGAAATAAAAAGCTGAGTCTGCTGATGTTGAAAATGCAGCCTATTCCGAGTTCCTCTTAGCATTTTATTTTTTCTACACATGCCTTTCTTGCAATAGGAGAGCCGCTCTCTGCCTTGGTGCTTACGTCAGCCTGGAGGACCCCTCCCAGACAGCCTGTGGAATCAGAGTATAAGCTTCTTGGCACGTGTTTCGTTTCTGTTAGACTGAGAAGCATCGGAAAGAGAACTCAAGTCTGCTTTCTCGGAAAATATGTACTTCTCTCAGTTCCCAGAAAAACTTAGCCTTAGCTACTACAAGACGACTATCTGGTACTGAGAGGAAAGCAAAACAAAAATTCTGTAAAGCTGGATTCTGAGCACATAAATGTTGGTGCAAAAGTCATTTCAGTCTGATTTACAGATATGAAGGCTGTGCTCTAAATGTATAGCCCAGATCATTTAAAAAAAAAAAATTCTGAAGAAATGACCTAACGCTCCATCCATGAGCATCGGGAAATAGTGAAGGCACAGGGAATGACACTTCAGGTGATAAATAAGCATTTGCTTAAAAGTAAACGTTCAGTGGAAAGACTGCCTCATTCTTTAGAAAAGCAAACATAGCTCAGGCTCACTAATTCATCTGTTATGAAGCCTCACAGTCCTAACTCAAATGCAGAAGCCTCTGGCCTCTATCCTTCCTTCGCTCAGTGAAGGATTAATAGCAGATTACTTGAGTGAGGTCTCATATTGCTAAAACCAAATTAATACCTGAAACCATACACTGGTGTAACTGACCGCTCACACAGGGAAATGCCCACATAAAGGCTTGCAAATCAAACACTACCTGCGATGGTTACATTCGCTTTGCCACACACTGCTCTTCCTTCCTTTAACACATAAAACACTAACAAACCCTGAGCATATAAAAAAAACGCTGCTTGCTCAGAAATCAGTGATTTACTGTGAGATCCCACCGATCTGAGTGGATTTTCTTTCACCTGAAGACACAGGACTTCAGGAACTTCCATCGTTCTGAGTAAAGCGATGGGAGACACCAGCTCCGGGGGCAACTGGGAGTTTCTTCGTGCTTGGAGTGGAAACCAAAGCCCTCCACAATGGACCTGCTTGCCACCCTGCTTCCACATCTCCGCTTGCCCATGTCTCCACCGCCAGCTGCCACCAGAGTCCTCCTTATCCCCAGCACCCACCCCGCCTCACCTGCTGTACACCAGGCACTCCATGTGGTTGATCTCCTTGTCGGAGCGGTAGCGGCTGTAATCCTCCCATAGGTCCTTGATGGCGGTGACCGCCAAGATGAAGAGCACGGGGGCCAAGGCCAGCTCTGGCTGGAAGGCATTGACGGCTGGTACGAAGTTGAGGAGGGCGATGAACACGAAGTAGACGTTGGCCAGCCGGTGGAACTGCTCGAAGAGGTTCTTGGGCAGGAAGGAGAGCGCCGTGTACTTGGTGGTCTTGAGGCGGTTGCTGGCCAGGACCGTCCTCTTGGACTTCTCTGCCTCGGCCTCAGGTAACAGCAAGCTGGAGCGCACCAGCCGCGTCTTACTCTCCTTCTTCTTCCTCCGTCTCCTCTTCCTCTGCCTCTCCCTCCCCTCCGGCAGCACCTGGGGCGCTCCCTCTCCCCCAGCCGTGCCCTGGGACATCGCTGCCGCCCTCCCCGCCGCCCTCGCCGGGGCAGCTCCCACCGCCAGGCACGGCCCTAAGTTATCATCCTCCGCCGCCCGCCACGGCTCTCCTTTCCTCTTCCCCCCCGGGTGTGTGTGTGTGTGTGTTGGGGCGGGGGGAGGAGGGCTCTCTCTAACCCTCTCCCACCCGCTCTGCCGGGACCTCGCCCGCTTTCTCCTCCTCCTCCTCGGCCTGGGAGGGGACGTGGGCAGGCGGCGAGCCGAGCCCTCCTCCTCCTCCTCCCGCCGGCCTCGCCCCGTCCCGCTGGCGGGCCGGGCCCCGGGGCCGGCTGAGGGCGCGGGGGGGATGCGGCGGCCGCCGTCCCGTACGCCATGGCGGGGCCGCCGGCGGGGGCGGCCCAGGGCGGGAAGGGCAGAGCGGCGCTTCCGCGCCCAGCCCGCCCCGAGGGCCTCCCCGCTCCCCGCGCTCGGCAGCCGGCGCCCTCGGGTACGGTCCCGGCCCCCCCCGCCCCGGCCTCTCGGTACAGAGCCGCGGGTGACATTTTATCGGCTGCTTTGACTTTCTGTTACATGTGGGGAGGAGGAGGAGGAGGAGGAAGAGAGGGGTTTGGGTGTAGAAAGGAAAAAAAATTTCACTGAAGCGTTGGCGGCTCCGCACCGGCCTGTATCCAAAGTCCCCAAACAGCGGCCGGCAGGAGTTTTTATCAGCTGACTCACGTCAAAATACTCCGTTTTCTGACTGAAAACCTGTGTCACGGTTGTAGGTACGGCGCGGACTTCTTCTGCCTGGTGCCCTGGTTCATTTGGTGGCGGATGTGGGCGCTTGGGACAACCCCAAGGGTGGCAACCAAAAAAGGAGTTTTCTGATGGAAAGCGTTGGGTGCCGCCACCCCCACACATGTCCAGGCAGCGGTGTGCTGTTACCTGTGTTCAGGTTTATATGGATTTTTCTATTCCCTCGTGGTAGCTCTTCCCAGCGAGGGATGGAAAATCCTCTGAGGTTTGCGCTCTCTGCTTTCTGGAGAGGGACACAGTTGCGGGTGAAGACGAAAAGCCTGACGGATAGACTCAAAATACACAAGAGCGAATAATCAAGATCGAAAGACTTAGTCCAAAGTCACAAGCAAATAAATGTATGCAGATGTTCCAAGAACAAATAATAGAATAATGAAGGTTATTGCTACTGGGCATGACATGAGACTTTGCAGCATCACTTTAGGTTGGGATTTAACAGCACACCCTTTGGATATGGGATTCCTCAGGCAGCATAAAAAGCTGCCAAGGGGCATTCCAGGCTGTGTCTAAACTGTAGGACAGCTGCATTTTGTGGTGTGAGCCTTGGTCCCGATCCTGTGATATCCCAAGGTAGGGTCACATTGAATACAATAGCAAGCCCTTGGTTCTTGTCAGCAGGTTTCTTGTTATCGCGGAAAATAGACATAAAGTATACACATCTAGTCTTGATATGAGGTCAGGTCAGGACTGGGGCTTCTTCTGGGGAGAGTACCTGGGACCCACAGTTCAGATGCTGCCATGACAAGATCCTGGAAAACCAAGAAGTGAAAGCCATTACCTCTGAGTCTCAAAGCCTGTAATTATAATACATTGCTGTGTCTTCATCCTTCCTTCCCCCATTTGGAATAAATTTGTTGTTGCTTTTTAAAAGTGTGTAGATAATGTCTGTAATATATGTTTAATATCTTTATCAACAATCTGGATGAGGAGATCGAGTGCACCCTTAGTAAGTTCTCAGACAACAACAAATTGGGTGGGAGTGTTGATCTGCTTGAGGGTAGGAAAGCTCTACAGAGGGATGTGGACAGGCTGCATCCATGGGCTGAGGCCAACGGGATGAGGTTCTACAAGACCAAGTGCTGGGTCCTGCACTTGGGTCACAATAACCCCATGCAGCGCTACAGGCTTGGGGAAGAGGGGCTGGAAAGCTCCCTGGCGGAAAAGGACCTGGGGGTGCTGGCTGACTGTTGGCTGAATCTGAGCCAGCAGTGTGCCCGAGTGGCCAAGAAGACCAATAGCATCCTGGCCTGTATCAGGAACAGCTTGGAGAGTAGGACTTGAGAGGTGATCATCCTCCTGTAGTTGGCACTCGTGAGGCTGTACCTTGAATACTGTGTTCAGTTTCAGGCCCCTCATTACAAGAAAGACATGGAGGTGCTGGAGTGAGTCCAGAGAAGGGCAACGCAGTTGGTGAAGGGTCTACAGAGCTAGTCTTACGAGGAGAAGCTGAGGGAACTGGGGTTGTTTAGCCTGCAGAAAAGGAGGCTGAGGGGAGACCTTATCGCTCCCTTACATCTACCTGAAAGGAGGTTGTAGAGAAGTGGGTGTTGGTCTCTTCTCTCAAGTAACAGTCAATGGAACAAGAGGAAATGGCCTCAAGATATACCAGGGGAGGTTTAGATTGGATATGAGGAAAAAAAATTCTTCACCAAAAGGGTTGTCAAGCATTGGAACAGGCTGCCCGGGGAAGGGGTTGAGTCACCATCCCTGAAGGTATTTAAAAGTCTTGTAGAGGCGGTGCTTAGGGACATGGTTTAGTGGTAACTTGGCAGTGCAAGGTTAATGGTTGGACTTGGTGATTTAAAGGTCCCTTCCAACCTAGATGATTCCCTGATTCTATAATTATGAACCCTTTTCAGGCCCTGAGGGACTAGGTGAATGCTAGTTCAGCACATGGCCTGACATTGTTACTATATGAAGCCACAAACCCTTTACCAATCCTGCTGTCAACTCTTCTGATGCTGCTGCGAACTTAGCAGGGATTTTCTGGGTTTTCCAGTTCTTGGAATATGGAAGCAACAAGATTTTGCTTTGTGCAAGAGGAAAACGGATAATCGGTCTGGATTTCTTTGCTAAGTCTGTTCCTTTGCTGATAAGGGAAAAAGTACAAAAATGTTATCCCCCACAAAAAAAGTAGACAAAAAAACCTCTTGATTTTAATTTTCTGTGTTTGTTTTTTTGCCTTGATTAACCAGTTCCCAACTTGCTTACACTTGAGATTAACTTCAAGGGTAAGCTGGAATGAACAAAAATCTTTTTTCCTTCAGAAATGCTGGAACAGGAAAAAGAGGACACTGTATCTCTGCTTTGCTCCCAGAAACGAAGCTTCACCCACCAGAGGTCTCCTTGCAGGCAACTGCAGATACTTCAAAAAGTGGGTTGCTGGACTTTTTGCCACTTGCCTGCCAGCTTCTGTGACCCACTGTTTTGTGGCTCTCGTTCACTCCTGTCCCCCAGGAGCTCAAGTTCCGTCCAGGCTTCATCTTTTCTCTGGACATCCCCCTGGCTTGTCTAAGCAACAGTTGATGGTTAGAGGAGAAGCAACAGTAATCTTTGCTCTCTCCTGATATCAAAGCACATCACCTCTCAGAAGCAGACTTTTAATATCTTTTTCAGTGCCAGGTGACTCACAAGTGGCTCAAGTATGGCATATCTGAGCAGAAAGATGATGCAGACACCAGTGCTGCCAGGTCTTGTGAGCCTGTGCTGGGATGGGAAGCAAGCCAGTTGCTGAGAAACGTGTGAGCCCACCACACTGATGCCGTATAAGAAATGGTGTGCAGATAGGGTTTCACACTGTATATTCAGCAAACAGTAACTGAAAGTGTATTAAGGACTGGGTATGTTGTAACATTAAACTTTCAATCACAGTGCTCAAGGCGAGGTAAGAAAAGACAAGCGCTCACATAACCCTGAAGCTACTTATTTAAAGAAAACACCTGTGTATCGGGAAGAAAGAGAGCCTAACCTGGGATGAATTGTGCTTACATGTAGTTATATTGGCTGAACCTGTGACACCAGATATTCCAAGATTGCCAGGTACAAGCACATAACTATGAGAAATGTTCTATTAAGCCAGTAGGCTATATTTTAAAACCTGTTTTACTTGCATTCTGTTTTGGAGTGCTCAGGGTTCACATTAACAGGCTTTCTTCCACAAAGGAGTAAAAGAAGAGAAACTTGGTTTAAATATAATAAACAGAAGTAGAAAGTTCTTATGTAATCCCCAGCTCACATAGCTGAGTTTTACAAATAGATACAGCAGCAGAAAGATAACAAACAATTGGGTGGGAGCCTCTGAAGATTCCTGTGTTTGTTTGCTAAATCCTTACTTTCAAAACAGTTTAAAGGCTTTGTATTTGAGCACACCAGAGTCAAGGGCAACATTTGCAAAGCTTCACTGTAAAAAAAAGAGTAGAAAGTATGCAACACTCCAATAGCCAAAAGTTGAAAAACTCTTGTTCTCGTATTATTGACTGGGACTTTCTCTGTTGGTAGTAAACTGCTTTTCTTTCATTAATAAAGGCAAGATGGATTATCACAAAGCAGTGGAAAACTTTCCATTGACTATAACAACCTCTTAGTCACATGAGGAATCCAAAGTCCTGGATATTTATATTAAAACCTGAGGACATGTAATCCATGATAAATAAAAACAAAAGTTAGACTTATTTAAAAGAGCCTATGAAATACAGCATTTGTCAGGCTTTGCTAGCCAAAGATTTTAGTAATGTAGACACTCCCAAGAATTTAGTCTTTCCTTTCCCTTTCTCAGTGAAACTGTGCACATAAGGTTTGAGAAAACAGAAATGTTTGTTTCTGAACTCATATCTGAGCTCTCCCTGCCCCCATAGTCCAAGTATGTGAGGTTGCAAATAAGAGGCAGGCAGCAAATTCAGCTTTCAACTGGTACAAAATACACATGCACAAGTCTGGCCCTAGCTTTCGGATAGCAAAATGACAAGCATGTTGCTTTTGTTGTCAACGGCTGTACACCTGCATCTCCTTTTTATGGGGTCTTCTGGAGATTGGCTTAAATCAGTCCAGATGATGCATGGTCCCTACAAAGTACCACCCTCTAGAAATGTGAGCTAACTGGGAAAGCCTGAGGAGGCAAGAGCCAAGGACTAGGACTATTTTTTAGGGTCATTAGAGTGAAGCACTAAAACTGGGGAATATCTGAGGAATAGTTTGTGCTCTGATTGAGCCATCCCTGCCATCCATTGTTGTCTCCTTCTTGTACAGAGCTCTTCCTTTTCAGACCGTCTTCTGACTGTCCTCCATCTCACTGACCAAACCACTCTGCATTTTTCTGGGTATCTGCTCTCTGATTTTTCCTGCCATTAACCTGAATCTGGCATCTGATGCCCAATATCTCTTGAGTTTCAAGTTCTCCCCAGAGTCTTTCCTGATGCTTGACTCTTCAACTGTACAGATCTTCTTCAGATCAAGGACTAAAGTTGAAAAAAAGAGAGGTTCTAAGCATCAGTTATGCTGATAATATGCATAATGAGCTCCTGTTTCATAGCCTAGGCCATTAAAAGCTGAGTCTTTAGGTATGACATTGCTTTTAAAGCTAGAAGGAACTATGGGATTGTCCAGCCTGAGATACTGTACTAACTTGGGCTTTTAGATGCCACACACGCCACAGTTTGAAATCATTATTTAGTTCTTATTATGTGAGCAGGCTGATTGCTCAGAGATGAGATACCCATTTCATCTTTTTAGAGCCATTAACTCTGATTATATTTTAAGTATTTTCTATGGTTTGGGGTTTTGTGGGTATGTGGGAATCATAATATTGACCAAAAAATGCCTTTGGCCTGATGGTTGTGTGGAACAGTTTGAAAATGGCATCTGCTTGAACCCTAGGGATGAAAACAACATAGACAAGGAGAATGGATACCAAATGTATTACTGATATAATAACTCTTGGTTTTTGAATGCTTGGACTTATTATTTCGTTCTAACAATTAACTTCTTCCTATCATCATAAGGTGAAGCAAATCTAATTTTAACACATTGACTAAATTGCTAGGCCACTTTTGTAATATTTATATGATCCTAAAATAAAGATTTCTCATGTTGATATTGCCAGAAACATCTATCAAATTACCCCTGATTCTCATAAAGCATCACCTTTGTTCCAAATATTTTAATTTGGAACATGCTTTCCACATTATTTTGGAAGCTATTTTAAAATAACTTCTAAGTTATTTTGATATTAATATGCTTAATATTATGGAACCACCCAGAGGCCTCAGTCACAATCTGGGACTTTAAGAACTACAAAAATAGCTGTAAAGACATGGTACCACACACATCAGACAAAATCTGTTCTGCCCTTTGCAGATGAGACATATCCCATCTGGCTCTACATAAAGGGGACAGACATACATGTTTTGAACCAGCAGAAAGGCAAGAGGCTTGCAGTGTGAACAGCCTGCTAAAAATGCCAGAATTGGATGAGGAGAGACAACAGCTAAAATGGCATCGTTCCTCATTTCCTTCCACTCTGCAGGAGATAGATACATAGATACACAGACACGCACATGCACACACGGAGGCCTATATATATGTACTCGAAGCAGCCTCCAAATCCTGGTCCTTAGTTTCTCAACAGCCAGAGAGGAGAGATTTGGGTCCCAAGGTGAGCAGGAGCCATGTGTGAAAGACAAAGAGGAATGTTCAGTATTGCAGCATTAAGGGAAGAGGATCCTTGTGCAAGGCCTGAGCAGCCCTGTTAGACCTTTCCAGTGCAATGGTGAGGCAGTATGGAGGAACAGTGTCTGCCCTTTAAAAGTGAGAGCAATGTTATGGGGACCTAGCCAGTCTCTCACGTTCTGCATCACTGAAATCTTTTTCATGTCACATTCTGCCAGCTACACGTTGCTCCACCACACTGTGAGCCCGACCTGGGTCTTCAGCCTGATCTGTGGTTTACAGAGAGGCTGCCCCGCACGTGGGGTGCTGGAGTGGGAAGAAGGCTACAGCACTGGGGAATGTGTACCTTTGACCAGTGTCTTGTGTGGAAAGAAGTCTGCTTGGGGAAGCAGAGGGGTGCCACCTTCTTTTGCTCTACCACCTGAGTGGCCATGTCCGCTTTGTGACTCTGTTTGCATGCATTCCTCTGGCAAATGAACCGGCTGGCCCTGTTAGAGCCACAGGGATTGGTGACAAAGAATTTGGAAACCTGTGCTACTGTATAGGAAAGTAGATAAGAAACTAATCAAGGTGTAGCAGAGGCTGGAAAATAAAGAAATAAAGCTTTCAGGCAGCTGTAGTTAGCTTATAAGCATGATACTTGAGGAAAATAACTCTCTACAGATACTTAATGACCAGTAGTATTTGAGTAGCAAGAACTAACTATATAGAACCATTTATCAGCATTTAGAGCTTTCGAATCTGAAACCTTCCTCTAATGATCTCAATTAACTGAAAAAGTGCCGTCACAGCTGGGTGAGGTTAATTTCCCCCTTAACGTCTTGCGCAATCCAGTCCAGACCACAGAACAACCAGCTCTCCAATGTGAAAGACAAGGTTAAGCCGGATGGGGCACACAAAATAGGAGACGCAGGCAGGAGAAACCTCAGCCATGTCATGATCCTCTGGCTACTCACCTGTGCCTGGCACACCTGCCAAAAAATACACAGTGACAAGTTGCTCCTGTCTGCAGTGGGAAAGCAGAAGCAGCTCCTTACCCACCTATACTCCCCACCTGCAGAAATATTTTTTTTTTATATATAACAGCTTAATGTTAAAGGTGTTCACTGGGGAACGCCCATAAGCATTGCTTCAGTCCATCAGCTAACATACTGATTCACAGGGACACTGCAGAAGAGGAAATGCAGGAAAATCTATGTAATTAACTGCAGAAGGAGTAAAAGCAGACAGACGCTATTTATAGAAACTGCAGTTTAGGAGGACACAAAAGTTAATATCCTCACTGCGGCGCTGCCAGCTCTTGCTATTTTATGGTGAGGCTCACAATATTTGTTGCTGTTCCTAAAACTGCGTATCCTTCTATAATGGGATCTTGCAACAATCTTAGCTCTCTAAGGCAAGAAACCAGGGATGGAAAAAGCTTGAAAGTAGAAACCCCAGAAGCGGAAAATAAATTGGAGAGTATAAAAAGACATAAGTTTATGTTTTTGAAACCACTGTGATTCTTAAAGCAATTCTGTGATTTTTTTTTTTAATCCTGGTAATTTTTTACATCCAGCGTGTGGCAATGATTTTACTTGTATACAAGCTGCTGTAGGATTTCCTGTACACATGAAGTCAAAGCCTCAGTTTCATATCTCTCTAGAAAGAAAACATTTTCTCAGAATATTGTTCCTGAATGCCAAATTGGATATCTCTTCAAATTAAGAGATATTTAATAACCTGTCATGCTTACATTTTGCTACATCTAACTTTCTTAAAAACTCCCAAAAAGGCTAATTGGAGCTGCTTGAATGAGTTTTTACAAGGATTTGTCTGAGGGGAGCTATGCCTTCACTGGAGAATTAAGAAAGGGAAGCTGGAGCTCTTCTACTATTTAGTCGTTAGTCAGGATTGCTTGAAGAGAAAGTTGTGCAAAGCGATATTACCACATGGTTTCTTTGCTGGCCAGGCACTAGGGTCAGATTCGCCTTTGGATTTTGTGACTCTGCAGGGCAAAAACAAGACTCCCATTCAGCTCGGATGCCAGGTATGCAGAGAAAAGCGGTGGTTGCAGGCTCTTTCTCCTTCTGGGAAGGCAACCGCTGCTTTCAGTCTGCTGCAGGTCTGGGGCAGCGTTGATTGATTGTCTCCTGCCTAGCCCTGACTCAGAATGGCCAGGCTTAACGCAAAATGCTGTAAATAGGCTGTAAACAACAAGATCTGAAAAGAAAAGGAAGAAAAAACCTCAACAGCAGGAGAGTGAAAGGGTGACTTTCCCGCCTTTGGAGAACTCATCTGTAAGTAGAACTGATTGGAAAAAATTCTGATTCATTGAGCCTGACTGCTTTGTCTGAAATGTAATAGCCTGAAGAGCTTTTGCTGAAATTAAGTCGGTGTTGTCTGTGGTAGCTGCCGGGTTTGTCACGAGCCTCGTGGTACTGTTTATGGGGAGGTTTGCCCAGTATGCTCTTCCACTTGCCATAGAGGCAAGGGGTGCCCTAAGGTCTGGCATACCTGACTCCCCAGCACTCATCTCTGGTACCTGGGGCCCTTCTAGCTGCTCAGGCAGCTTGCAGGCTTCTTAAAGTGTCTGCTCATATTAGCAGAGAAACTGTCAAATTCAAGATTTTGGTAACTTGCATCCTGAAAAATACTTCAAGTAAATGAGTGGTTTGGGACCAATTCAGGCTATCTACAAAATAACGTAACAAAAAGAAGAAAATTCCTTATAATAGAGCAACACAAGCTCCTGACTACTTCTGCTTTTAATACCTATGCCCAAATTCAGTGCTGAATACCAAGATCCAAGTAGTTGTTTGCTACACCCTTAAAAATTCCAAGCACAGACTGCTAAAAGACCACATACTTTAAGAACACTGTGATATATGTCAAACTTGCTGTCTGTGTTTATATTATATGCCACTGACCATAAGAAGTAAGACATACTTCTGCTTACTAAAGCTAATGAACTTCAGTGAAGCCCTGTTTTTAATAACAGTATCTAGCCAAGTGTTTCTGCAATGCTAAATAGACCTGATCTGGCTTCTTCTGAAGACAATTCAAGAGATCTCATGAATTCCCTAGAATTTCCCAACAGTATGAAAGCCTGTAAAGACTCAGAGTCAGTCATTATTTGTTTTGGGGTTTTTTTTATTTTTTTTTTCCTAGTGTAATAGTGAAATTGGTATTCTTTAGGTATAGCAATCCATCTTACTGTTCTGTAAATCTCTCTATTGTGTAGCAAGGAATAGCTAGTCAAGGCTGTATGGCAGTGGAGTGTATATAAGCTTCAGATACAGCTAGGTACCAGTGCGGAATATATGACACAGAAACAGCTGAAAGAGGATTTGTAATTCAGCATTCGCTAATGCAATGAGTAGAAGCTTGTATATCAAAGACTGTATATTAAAAAGGGAGGGGAGGCTTTTTATAATCAACTAGCTTTTCCCATGTTTGGAAAACCAGAAAATGAGTGCTGGCATTCTTCTGATCTGGAAGTCACTCTCAGTGGTGGAAGAAAAGGTATTTCTTCCCCCTCTGTTGTCCAGAAGCTGAAACTTCCAATGGGTTCCCCATGAACAATACTTCCATGGTGCTGTGCTGGCTTATTGGCTCGGGAGATTGCTGCTTCTGCTTTGTCAGTAGTGTCAGTGATCTATATTTCTTTCCTTACTCCAGTCTTTCCTGCTGGCCTTAATTTAAACAGATTTTTATTGTCTGTGCTTCTATATCATCGGGTAACAGTACTAATCCCTACATGACTGAGAGTGACCATAAATAGGCTACTGATACTATACAACTCCCACCATATGCACACCATATAAACACGTATGTCTACCCACAGTCTGTGCATACACACATTGATCTATCTCTGCATAGTAGATAGAGATATAGTATAGGCTGTAGTAATGATGTTGTAATCTGAGAAATTTCAGTATGGGGGATTGCATTCATCTATTAAATCAATCACATTCATTAAGCCACAACAATAATTTCACACTGGAACTGAAGCTCCTGTATGCCTTGCAAGAAAAGCACTGGACCTGAGATAACTAATGTTTTAAATAAATAACACGTGGGAAACCAGAAGGAATGCCAGTGAAAGGGTGGTGTATCAACAGTAGTTAGAAGAAATCTGAAGAGCAGCCAGCATAATAAATTTAAAGGGTGGAGGAGAATTGCAATGGCAACACAATGTTTTTATCAAAATAAAGCAATTTTTACATATAATGAAGCACCAGTCCATGATTTTTAAAGACCCACACATTCAACAAGCACAGGCTGCCTTTCAATTTTACAAGCTAATATATCTTCACATTAAGAAAGGATATATCTTATCATTCTCTTTCAACAAAGTACCAGACAGTTCACAAAGCAATGAAAAACAGAGGCTTCTTTTTTAAACAAAAAACGCTCCAAGTTTATATGGCTGAAATTAGAAGTCCAGCCAGTAAACTGTGCTGAGTACTGTTTATTCTTAGTGTGTTGATTTTCTTTCCGCTATTACTCACTCTCTGCTTGGTTGCAACGCAAAATGCTCTCTACTCTTCTGTTCTCTGACCCTCCTTGCCTGGTCCTCTGACTCCCTCTCACCTAGCACAGACCTTGGCTGGATCAGCATGACAAACTGTTGCAAGGTATGTACATCAATCAGGGGAGTGCTGAAGTGTGATCTACAACCAGCGTAGCTGTGCCAGCAGAAACCCCTAGTATGGATTAAGACGTATCAGCAAAAGCGCTCTTATACAGGATGATTATTTTATTTTTTTTTTTCCCCAAGAGGGCTGCAAAAAGCTCTATCAGCAGAAGTGGAGTTTTCCCAGTCTAACCCACAACTGGAGTAACAACATTTTGCCAGAGTGTAGCCTATCAGTACGAAGCTACCTCATGAAGCACGTATACCATAAATACGGCTTTCTGCACTCCAGAGGTCACTCTCCTTAACCCACACCATGGCCTTGGCTCTTTTTCTGCCCTTCTCCTCACTCAGCATCCTGCTTTGCCTCGGAACATTCCTCTTAAACGTACCCAAGACTGTATATCTCACCTCACCACCATTTATTCTGTGTAGTCTGATCTTTACTGTCACATTCTCCACTCTTTATAGCACTTTATACTACCTCATGCCCGCCCTGAGAAAATTATCTTCCTGTTACCTAGATATGAGCATTTTTGTATCAGACCGCTAATGCAAGGCATATAAAAACGAATCTTTTTGTTCCCTAAGCCCCTGTAATGTACAGAAGAAAAATAGTCCGTTTGGGTCTTTTTTATTTGCCATATGGTATTTGGAGTGTTGGGACTCATTTTCAGGCAATGAGGACTAAATTTCCACTTTAGTTTTTATATGAAAAGTGCAATTCTCAAATAATAACACAGTCTGACTATCTGGGGGTTTAAGGATTATTATTTTTTATTACCTGCCTTTTGCAGAAAAAACTAGTTGAAATCCTTCAATGCTTCTTTGTTACCAGTGAAAACAATGTAACCCCTTCTCAGCTCCCAAAGTTCAGTCTATGTCGATGAGAGAAGAGGTTGGCAAGAGGAAGCACCCAGACCTGAGCTTCGGTTCCACCACCAGTGGCTGATTACATTGAAATGATCAACAAATGTATCAATGCCATTGGACCTGAATAGTCACCCTTCAGCTTCAGTGCTAAGACTCCATTCACCACAGGGCAGCTAATTTTGGGAGGAAAAGATGTCTCACTCTAGCAAAGGGACAAGAGGAACTTCTGATTCTGCTGTGCATGCAGAGTGACCCCAGGGGGTTACACTTGTGCTGGTATACTAAGGAATTAGCTTCACTCCCAGGTAAATATCTAAGAACCCAGAAAATAGAGGATGCTTCATGAAAGGGGTTGAGCTATTGACGTGATGCAGTGGTCACTGATTGCAGAGGCTGAGATCCTACCGTTTAGCAAGTGTACGTGATGCCTTGAGGCTGTTCCGGGAGACTGGGAACTTTAGGTGAGAATATGTTATTTAAATATCAAGTGGCTCAATTTGACTGATAAAACAGATGGAGCAAGTGTGCAGATAGTATGGAGTTCAGTCAAACTGTTCCCTTCTGCCTCAAGCTTCTCTGTGTGTAAGGAACCCATATACAATCTTTAGGGCAGAATTCAGTCTCCTTTGATTCCCATGTGCTTAAAAGCAAAGCCGAAACAAAGCTTGGGCAAAAGCACCAGCATATAATCACCTGTAATGCTTAATGTTTTGCTCAGTTTTTGGTTCTCAAACAACATGCTGTGGTCTGTGCCACCTACCAGTTTTTCAGGCTATGTCTGACCAATGGTTTGGAGCATAATATGTACCAGATATTTAGGAGGAAGTTATGAAGGAGACAGTTTAGCTCTGCAAGTGTGAACAGTGCCATCATAATGCCCTGCAGTGGCTCATTTGATTTATTATTATACAAGCAGCCTCTGAGGCTGAAATTTTGTCCTTTCACACTTCCATTTAATCCATGATTTTTTCTCTTCCCTTCTACACCTAACTAGCTTTCCTTGTCCCCACAGTGAACCAAGAAAGTAATTATTCTTACCTGCAGACAACGTTCACCCTTATTCTCATGTCCATGTCACACAGTAAAATTACATGCGCTAGCCATTGGCAGATACTTGCTCATCAAAAGGTAAAGGAAGCTCAGGAAGCACTGGCTTGTCGGACAAATCAGTACTTGAATCTTTTTGCAGGCAGAATATTTTCTGCAGCTCATTGACCATCACATGAAAAAGCCACTGTTCTGCTTCATTTTCACATCATCAACAAACTACTGATGGCACAGCTAGGAACTCTCGTGATGTCTCTGCTCCAGATGTTTCTCCCCACTTTCTTCCCACTATATAAAGTCCTCCTCTGTTGGTTTTTTTTTTTTTTTTTTTTTCCCATTGAGGTGGTTTGAATCACCTTACAGAAAACATTAGGTGGGATTTGTTAATTGTATGGCAAATTAAGGAGTCCAAAAGACCCCAAGAGAGCGTCAAAATAAAGCTTTGAGTTGGTATTTAATTAGCATTTATCAACAAACAGATTTTTAAGCAAATATTAATACATGCTTACTAATAAAGGGAAGTGTGTGTGTAATGTCACTCCCACTCATTTTCACCTTGAGATATTTTAGTGGTTGATGACCTGAAAAAGTGAACAAGCAGTGAGAACTGTACAGACTGTGGGCAGTAGGAAAAAATGTCTAAATTCAAGTGTTGTGACAACTTCGTGGTAGAGACATCAGGCCCTGGTGTCCTTGGAGTGTAGGTGGGCGGGTGAGTCACTCATTGCTATCCTGATGTGCCATAAGGAGGTGGCTGTACTCTGTTATCAGAGTATTGTCCTTCAATTTTTATTCAGTGAGAGAGATCACCATTTAAAAATGGATTTATTTTGGCTCATACTTGAATACCCATTGTCATTTTTCATTCTGAGCAGTGAGCCACTAAAAAACAATGCACTTTAGACCAGTCTAATGCCGTTTACCAGTCCCATAGACTCAAACCACTTTGCTTCAACACAGTGCAAGGTGTCTGAATGTGGATAGTATGATTGGAAGCAAAACTGCAGCCAAAAGCTACCTTGGAAAAGCTCTGTGCTTTAAATGTCTTTTCTTGTTACAGGTCATGCTACCTGTAACAGAAGTCATACATAGGAAAAGGCGTAGGAAAAACATGTAGCAGCATGATGGCTAACGCACTTATTTTATTCCAGACATCATTTCCTCAGAAGATTGGAAAAATGCACAGAGTCTGGTATTGCTGCTGTCTCAATGGCAGTTTAATGCTGTGTTCCCAGAAACTGTTTTGGTTAATTGTGAAAATGTGTCACAATTATTGGCACATAATATTGAAGAGAAACTTCAGAGTCTATAGTTGCCTCCAGTGAACTGCTGCAGAGCACATAGACTTTTGCTAAGGAGCAAATACTGCCCACTAACAACCATGTGGCTGAGGGAGCCGTTACAGAGTTATTTCAGAGGTCTTCCATTATTATTGAAAATGAAATATTCATCCACACTAACATATATTTTTGCTACATTCTCAAATTCTTCATTTTGTGACAGGTTGGACAAAGCTCCCGAAACCTTAGTAGAAAGTCCTAGAAATGTCTGAATCATTAACATGCAAAGCAGCCAGCCACAGTACAATTTGAAGGACCTATAGTCAGGGTGAAAGACACTTGTTCAAAACTGTCATTCCCCTTTCTGAGAGTCCTCCCTCCTCACTCTCTTAAGAGCACTCTCATGCTCTTAAGAAACTGGGCAGAGGCCCCCAAACCAGCACTAATTCTGCAGCCGTAGCAAGTTTCAGGTTCAGAAACCGGTTATCTGGCTTTGAGCTGAATTTATTTTTCTCTTGTTGAAGAAGGAAGAGCTTGTGTTAAATTTACTTTTTCCTCCCTGCTGTGTTCAATAGAGAACTTTCCTTGGGTATGCCTTGACGCAGACCCGCTTTTGTATTTCAGCCAGCATGGCCTGCTCTAAGAGCTGCTTGGCCTTGATCCAAAATGGAAGGGCCTTTCCCTGTTCCCTAGCCCTCCAGTTCCACTGTGCTGGTATCCTGGCCCCCAAAGGCTGCAGGCATGGCCACTAGCTCTGACCACCATCAGTCTTCCCCAAGCAGTCTTATTTGCTCTTCCATTTCTTCTTCCCAGATCCCTTGTTTTACCTTCTACCACGATTGCCTCTCATCCTCATCCAGCCAACCCAAGCCATGAGGCAACTGGATCCCCCCTGAAGGCTGCAAGGATCTGGTCGCCTTTTCTCTCTCACAGCCCCCATTTGTCTTGAACTTAGTGAGTTCACTTTGTTCCCCCTCTCCTGAAGAAAAAGCCCCTGATAACTTGTATCTATATAGCTCTTCTTCCTAGCACAGCTATTTCAGCTAGCAGTCTTAAAAGCCACAGATTAAATGGTTCTCTCTTGAAAAGATATGGGCAAATCTGAGTTTGGTGCAAGTAGTCACAACACCATTAATGCTAATAGATTTATACCAGGGACAAAATTAGTCCAAATTGTCTGTTTTCCATTTAAAATAACTATCCAGAATAGAAGATGTGCACTCTGTGCAGCCACACAGTTAATTCGTCCTCATTGCCTGTGTCTGTTGTGGCAGGTTGTTCTTTTTAAAGATTTCAGTAATAAAAAATGTTTCCATTTCTACTAATTCATAAATGTTTGCAAGTTTGGACAATTCAGCAAACTTTTGACAAGTTTTTGAGGAGTAGCAGCTTTTTCATACTGCATACTCATTTTAGGACTGCTAACGTATACTTGTTAAGTTATAGTTGAATTTGCCGCTAGCAATAAATCTCTACAAATATACGTTATTTTGAAAACCAGTAATGTAGAGAATAATAATTTATAGTGAATATTTAAAGCTTTGCTCCAGTTTTCTGCCAAAGGCTAAGAGTGAACATGAATGGAGCTTAGAGTAGAATTGATAAATGAATTTAGACTAAGAAGTGAAAGCACAGCTTCCTTATATTTCTAGCATCTAGTGTGGCAGATCTTATAATATCAGTTTCTGAGATTTTTTTCCCAACATTTTCTTCAATTGAAAAATGCATATGATTTTTAAAAACCAATTTAGTGATCGGGTGAGTTATATGCATGTAGGATTAAAAAAATGAAATCCTTGCTCAATTTATATAATGCCTCACTTCAAGGTTCTCAGGCTACCTGCCTGTCTCAAGGACAGCAAGATATAGCATGGCTTTTGCCAAGAAAGGGAGTCTTCTGTGTCATGGTTGAATAACCCCAGTCAAAAAAGTTTCCAGTAAGTCTTCTTTGGACCTGTGCCTGCCCTGTAGGTCAAATGAGGACTCTACCTTTTGGGCTATGAACTTAACCCCACCCACCCATCGTAGTTGATGAGGCTTTGCAGAAAAATTTACTAAAGGTTTGTTCCTTGTTTTCACCATGGATCACTCTGAGGATGTATGTCCTTGCTCTGCCACTAGTGACAGGCTCTACACAGGGCTGAGTCGACCCCCTACTTCACCAAATCCTCCACTTCATCTGATTTCCTATTTAGCTCCTTTGGGTTTTTCTAGCACGGGGACCACCTCTGGCTGTGGGTGAGTGTAACATCATGTTGCACAAAGGGTCTTTAATCTTCCTTAGTACCACCAGTTTGTATTTCAGTGCCATGTTGCGCCAACCTGAGATATTAATATAAAAACACTGTTGCTGCTAGAACACGTGGGTGCTCCTGCTCATATATGGCACTCATCTCCCACATTTGTGCTGCCCCTTCCTCCCCTAGCCTCATGCCCCTCTTCCTTTGATGTAGGTCACCTGCCCCAAAGCAGGAGAGATGGCAGAGCAGCGTGTGTGAGCTGAGCTTCAGCGCGAAGCCTGGTCATATAACTCGGACTGCCACGGGCTTCCAAGTAGAGAAGTGCCACCAGGAGACATATACATATGACTCTAATCTACTGACAAGAGTGGACAGAGCTAACAACAAGAGAAGACTTAGGGGGATCTAATCAGTGCATACAAATACTTAAACGGAGGGTGTCAAGAGGAAGAGGCTTGTCAGTGGTGCCGAATGACAGGACAAGAGGAAATGGGCACAAACTTGAGTATAAGAAGTTCCACCTAAACGTGAGGAGGAACTTCTTTACTGTGAGAGTGGTAGAGTACTGGAACAAGCTGCCCAGAGAAGTGGTGGAGTCTTCTTCTCTGGAGACATTCAAAACCTGCCTGGACCAGTTCCTGTGCAGCCTGCTCTAGGTGGACCTGCTTTGGTGAGGGGGTTGGAGTAGATGATCTCCAGTGGTCTCTTCCAACTCCATACGATTCTATGATTCCTCTGATACATAACCCAGGATCTGCTTAGATAATACAGAAATACAGCAAGATGTTGGCTGCGATGTGGAGGCATACAAAGGAGAATGAAACATTTAAAATTCAAAGCTGTCTATGTTAGAGACAGTGTAGCATGAATGGCCTCATTTGGAGCAGATTCCTGTAGTGCGGTTTGGGAGGAAAAGCTGCCAGACAGCTAATAACTACTTATAACCTTGTGTTGATTTGAATTCCTCTAGATTGATATAAACAGCAGAATATCGACCACATTAATTTTAAAATAGGTTTGGCAGGACATTATTAGAATTACCCTTTCCTTCAAATATTTTATGTTCACACCTGAGATGCTAGAAGAAAAAAGTGCCATTCAAGGAACAAACCGTTGCACTTAGGAAGCCCTCAGGCTCTCATAATCTCACAGGGCATGGCTAGGACAAAGAAATCAGTGTTTGTCTCTTCTTCCACTGTTTCTGCAGCTCTTCCAGCCCAAGGTACGGAGGCTGTGCTGCAGCACACCTCCACTTCTGTCAGACACCTCTACCAAAGTCAGTGGATGCTGACACAAGCTATTTTGTTATCATTAAAGTCCATACAGCTTTGCCAGCTTGGCAATAGTCTGCGATTTAGAACGATAAGTAGGCCAGAGTGCCTTGATATTTACAGCCTCAGCACAGTAGCTATTTTCCTTTAATTACAAAATCGCTATGGCTACATTAAATGCCAGATGCTTATTGTTACCTTCCAGTTCCAGTTCACTTCAGTTAATGCCTTGACTAGCACACTTTGACTGAAGCACCTTTTTTCTTGTGCCCTTTCTTTTCCCAGCTTAAGTATTTCCTTGCAGTGGTTGCCTGTTCACAATCCAGACCAACGCAAAATGAATAAATCGGAATACAGGCACAATGGGCTTCAATATAGCTTTCCAAACAGAAAAGTTCACTTCCCTTCTCTCTGTTGCCATCATCTGCTGGGAGGCAGGCACTCGCTTCAGTCCATTCAGAGTCTTATAATACAGAGTTGTATTTTTTTAAATTTTGGAGTGTTGGTGATAGCCAGCATGACAACTGCGTGCAGGGGTGGAAAGCAGGAGGGGAGACCAGCTGCTGTGTTTTTCTTGCCCTTCAGTACTCCTTGGCTGGTAGATATTAAGGGTTGTAAACACAGACTACATGGACGAAAAACAAGCACACCAACCCAACTCCAAAAGCAACCAACCAAAAGAAAAAAGCCACAAGAGAAAGTAACTTCTCCAAGTCAGTGCAAGCTAATTATAGCAACTCTGTGCCAAACTGTCATAAGCCCTACAGTGAGCAGGCACAGCTTCGGGAGAAAAACCTGCGGTGAGTGTTTCTGTCTCACAGCTCTTTCCCTGGCTCACAGTCCATAACTGTATGCTGTTGTGACTGAAACCAGCAAAAAAATATCTTTCCTGTCTGGTTTTTGCATTATGTGAATATCAGTGGCAACCCAGAACTAACCTCATGGGCCCCATGGGAGGTCAGGCTGACGAGGTCAGAGAATGATGAGTACTCATGTTTGCTCTAATTGTGATTTATTTCCCATGTAAAATTCACTCATCTCAATATAGATGCATGGACTTTTGTTGGGCCTACATAAATTGTTTCATACTCATCAATAAAATGGTTTGGGGGCATGTTGGGGATGTAGCTTCTCTGGAACTAGTTCAGTATTTAATTTCTGCTAATGTACACTACGAGATTGTGTCTAATTCAATTTGCAAAAACATAAAATGCTATTTAAGGGGAATTCATATATGGTTAGATGAATGTGTAACCCAGATGCCTCCGTAATTCCTTTCGATGTCATTAATTTGATTTGCTGAATTGTTATTTGCAGACTCTATTTCCATCTAACACAGAATAAACCTCCAAGAAAGAACCTCCCTAAGTGCTTTTAGGAGGTTGTTTCTTTTCTGTGCAGTAGCAGTGAAGAATACTGATGTCTCTTCATATCTTGTCTTCAGCCTTGTAACTTCATTAATATCTTTACACAGAAATATCACAGTACTGACAAATGAAAAGAAAACAAAAACAAGAATACCCAGAGAGATTACTGAGATTGGCCTTGTTCACTGAGGTATCACTGTAGTCCAATGAGTGTCGGAATCAGTAATAGTGAAGTCAAGAGAATTTAGGTCTCGATGTATCACAAGTGTAACAGAAGTAGTGTGCTGGTATCATAGCTTGGCCTTCTGACAGCCCATTTTTAATTATTTTGTGTAACTTGCCACGTGTGATAATCCAAGCTGCTGCAAGATCAAGCAGACAACAAAACCCAGCTCAAACATTTATGCAGTCAGTCGATTTGATTTATGGAACAAGGGTGCCATTTTTACATTCCCAAACTGCAGAGCTAACCTCAGTTTTGAAAACTTTCTTGGATATTTTGCTTTCTGTATTTTATTCCCCTAGAGGAAATGTAGCTTTTGCCCTCCCAGCCTGACTGGATCCCATTCAGCTGGATTAAGCTCAAACCTAACTGTTATTAATGAACTTGAACTTGGACAGCAGTTTAGGCACAAAATGGGCTCAGGCAGCAGCAAACTCACCCTCATGTACAGCAAACAAGTCAAATGAGCAGAGAAAAAATGCTGAGGGTGCACTTGGTTTAGTTATAAACACTAATGCATTGAAATTGTAGAAATCCTTCTCTGAGATTCTGGGGCAATTTCTTCTTGTGTGTTCAGTGGTGTCTATTATTACTGGAAAAGGTGCTGTTAAATTGAGTTTGTAGAGCGAAACAGTTGGTCCTGACGAAATGACACCCACACTGGGCACATTGCAGGGAATTTTTACTTTGGACTAATTCTAGCTTTGTCCCATAATCTGAATGTTTGTTAGAGGCCACAGACATATGACAAAAAAAAAAAAAAAAGCGTGGTTGGTGGGGATGGCAAGGACATTTGTTCCAACACCATACTTTAAATCTGAAGTGCTAATGTAGGTGCACCCCTGAGACCCTGTGAGCAAGGTGCTGCCCAGAAATTAAATATTTACATGGGAAGCTCAGCTGTGGCACTGGAGTTTCCCAGGAATTAAGAGCAGGACAGGTGCATTGGTTTGAAGTCAGTAACAGGCACAAAAAGCAGTCAAAGAATGTAGAAGAGAACAGAAGATGGTAACAAAACAAATCTTAGCTCAAAAGGGGGTAGATTACTCAGAAACAATAAAAATGTGTGGGGAAAAGCTAAATGCAAAGGAAGTATTTTTCTGAACATTTTTTTTTTCTCAGAAAGTGCTGCTGTTTTAGAAAAATCCTGGAAAAAGAAATTAAATGGGAAAGGCTCCACCTATCTTTAATAAACATATAGCACATTTTCTTGACATAGGACATCTGAGTGCAAAATTTGTGAACATAGATTGTGCTGAACAGTTTTCATCTGGTTTGCCCCTCATAAAGTGGTAAACACTGGGGAAAGAAATGAGCCTTATCTGGTTTGCTACCCGCCTAACCATTATCAGCTGGCATCAGGTAAAGAAATGAGCCTGAAAGAGTGAAGGATAGATGCCATGCTGGAATCCATTGAGGTCAAAGGAGTCACACGGATGAAAGGAATGAGAAATTTTCTTAATGCTTGTTTTCAAATGAGCAGCTCTAGCAGCAGAACAAGCAGTGAAGCGTGCTCTGCCTAGGGACTTGTGTCCCATGGCTGGATTCTCAGGTGTCTAATAAAGTAGAAGTGATCTGAGTTTTTTTCTCTCAGGTGGGTTATTCATAATGTCTCTTTATCATGTGCGATTTCTGGTGATTGATGAGTTGAGCTAGGGGCCTCCCCTCAATGGGTGTGTTTTTAATGATCTCTCCCTTTCCTTGGCAGCCTATTCCCATAAAACTGCTCGGGTCTTAGTATCACCGTGGTTTTGATCTTGGTATCAAATTTGATTGAAATTAGCTAAGTGGTTTAAGAATTAGTGGGGGGGTGGTGGTAAGGAACATGAGGATACCCGGGACAAAACACCCTGATAAACCAAGACTGCACAAGTCTTATGCCCTTTAGGAACCAGGCTGAAAGAAAATAGATAGGAATATGCTCTGAAAGAACATTATTTCTAAATTCTTGGCACTTTTCTCTTTCATTTCAATTCAGTTACTAGAGGTTGAATGAAAAATTGAATACCAGCTAAAAAAAGTGCAGCTGTTACATGTGATCAAAATTGAGTGTTTTGCATGAAGTTGTTTGTTCTGAAGTTTGATAAAGAAGCTGAGTTTAACTGCCTTCCCCTTTGGGATCTGCACAGAAATGCATCCTTTAAGGATATGTTTTGACCAAAAGGAGAAGGAAGCTGCCGTCACGGTACTGGAAACTGAAGAAGAAAATACCTGCTTGACTGAGTTGCCCTTTTAATCCTTAGTAGTGTGAGACAAGTGCACTGAATCAAAGCCCGAGCTCCAGATGCCATGTACAGTTGGAGATGGCTTCCTGCCAACGAGTTTCCAAAGCAAACAAGGAAGAGCAAATTTGTGTAGCACAAAGTGCAGCCACACAGGGAGGCAGTGAAGAGGGTGGGTTCCCTTCAGCGTGGAAGGGAGTGTTAAGTGCTATAATACAATGTCATTTTAGCCAGCGCAGGGTCTGAAAGAAACAATGTGATTTTCGACTCTGACCTTAAGCTCTCTGAGCTTAACCACGTCAGTAGTCCAATAGTGTTTCAGCTGGGTGATATAATACTGTGTTTGTGCCTTCCTTTAAGGGATGTCTCCATGACTTAGAGTGGTTTCCAGTATTGATAACCAAGCTAGCACTGAAGTAGATAAGAAGTAAAATCTAGATCAAACTAGCTGAAGCCTAACAGACTTAAATGCATTTGTCAATAAAGTGCCAACGGCAAGATCTGAAGATTTATGCAGATGGCCATGTCAAATGATAAAAGAAGATAACTTTTAATGTTTAGATAAGTATATGGAGATTGTGTGTAGAAAAGCTCTGGAAATAGAATGAGTAGAAATACCCATTGCTGTAAGATGCTTTCCATGGCTACTATAGTGAAAGAATAATTAATAATTAATAATATAGTGAAAATAAACATCATCTAAGAGAAGATTTTCTGTCATTCAGCCTGTTTGCTGTATGCACTTATCAGCTTCAGGAGTTGTCTTTTATGAACCCTGAAAACGATTCTTGCCTTGTTGCCCTCTTTGGTGACAGGAGAGCCAACTGCTCTCTTATTCTGGCTGCCACAGAAGCACCTGGCTCTGCTTCATGGCTTGGAAACCGCAGTCTTTGTTGTTTATGTATTTACTGCTGAGGTGTCTGGTTACAAAGAAAAATAAATTAATATATTGGCTCTACAGCAGTCCATCTGGGAAATTTATATGGGATCGCACCTTCACAAGAATGACTCTGGAGGTTCGAAGATTGGAAATGATGGCTTCAGTTTGTTACAGCAGTGGTCTGGGTAGCTGGGAAACTTTGTATGGGATAAGAATTTGATATCTAAGTCTGTGATTCATTCAGAGACCATAGCTCCATTCTGTACCCTCCTCCGCCTGGTTATCCATTGAGCTAAAAAAATAAAATAAACCAAAGAAACTTAATGAGAAACAAATGTTGCTGCTGAGTTGGTTTGCAGGGGAAGCCAAAATTCTAGAAAATGCTTCATTAGTGTTTCAGTCACTATTTTTTAATGATAGATAAAAACTTCAGAGTTCTCTGCTAGTCCAGAAGTTTGGGAACATCGTCACAGGGCTGAGCTGTGTCCCACATGCAGACATGAACGAGGAAACATGCAATTGAAGGCAACAGTATGGTCTCTGGGATCAGGGTGAGATCTTTCCAGTGGCAAATGCAAGCGTCTTTGAACATATAGTGGAAAGGATGCATGTTAGTTATTGCACGTCGCAGCACTTCTCCTGCAAATCGGCTCTCTGATAATTGTTTACTGTGACTGCATGGAAGAAGGGGGAATCCAGAAAGGCGCCACAGGCGATGTGGTTTGTTTCCCTCTGTTGGGTACCCATGCTCCCTACAGAAGGGCGCAGGATGAATCTTGGGCTTGAAAACACCTACCACATTAAATGAGGTGCCTCATTTAAGCTAGGCAATAAGCCTAGCTTCTCTGGGGTTTTGGCAGCTCTCTTGAACCTCCGCAAGGATTCAAGTGCCAGCCACTGGGTTAATAGCCAATGCCATTTGACTGAGACATAGAGGGGGATTACTGAGCTGCCCAACATGAAGGGTCAGAGCATTTTAAATTGTGTTGAACCCCAGCTTTCAGTTCAAAAACTTTTCCTTACTTTATAAGGTACCAAAACAGCAAACACATTCCAAGTTAATGTTTTAATTTTTTTTTTCTTTTGGCTAGATTTACCATATAGATTCTAATCAAGCACACAGTAAAAACAACACACACTAATGCTTCCTGCTTTGTATCCATATATACATTTATTCCCAGTACATATAAATATATATTTAAGTCTTCAGCGCTGTTTGAGAAAGCAATTATTTCTGAAGCCAAAACTTAGTGCATCAATTTGCCATTCTGCCTGTGTGAGCATTGTTTCTTCCTTTCATTAAAAATCAAAAAATAACACACCATTATCTTTAAACTACAGATGTCGCTCATGGTTTTATTCCCACTCTTCTCCTAATGCTGCATAGTACATAAAGTTTTAACTTGTGCACATTGGTGCCACCTGATCTCCAAAGTGTCTGTATGGCTCATTTCTATAGCTCTGTCTGCTTAGAGATTGCTTTTTTTATGGTGCAGCGTTTTAGAGTGGGTTTTATTGCAATTCAGGATGCACACATTTTAGACAGAATATATATATAATATATTTTATCTATACGTGTGTGCATGTGTGTGTATTTAAAAGAGAGCCATCAGTTTCCAAGAGTGGAAATATAACCTGAGTATTGCAAGTATGGATTCGGTGTATTTCTTCCAACACAATTATCTGAAAATGCAGAGACCTGTTACAGTAAAAAAGCAGCCACATAACATTTTAGGAGCCTAGTAGGTTAAAGTATATTTCTGATTAATTTGTCACTTAAAAAGCCCTGACTCTTCAGTGTGAATTGGGGATTTAATAGCAGCTCCCAGCTGAAATGAATGGTGTTTGCTTGGCTGAGCATCTCAGTCAGCTTTGAAAATTTTAAACGTGGATATATCCCTGATGGCCTTTTGGGATCTCCAAGGAACAAACCCAACTGTCTTTGCAAGGCATCCCTGCTCAGGGGAAAGCAGACAGGTGATGGCACCTGGTGATCAAAGATGCCAAAGTCTTCAGGGAGCTCTACAGATACCACTTTGGGAGCTCATTCACAGATACAGCCTGGAGCAGATTGCAAGTTAGTGCCATCTGTGTAATCTCAGAGACGTAAGCAAAGCTGAAGCCAGCTAGATGAGAACATCTAGCTTTTCTAATACATCACAGCCTTAACCACAATATGCAAGTCTGTCCTTGCCAGATTGTCAACCTCAAGTGACAGCTGTCCAAGCAAAACCTTGCAGCACTGTCTGACGTGCTGCAAAGAATCCGATACTTCTTCATCCACCTTCATCAAACAGCAATGGGGAAGGAGCCCAAACCCTAGGTTTATTAAAAAAAGGAAATCATGGCAGATCCAGAACCTCAACATCCAGACATAGACTATTAGAAGAATGGAGGGAGAGGAGAGAAAAATGCCATCATCCTCCCCACCTCCATGTCCAGCTGCTCTGGACAGCAGTCCTCGCTCAGCTGTCACACATCATTCAGCAGCAGCAGACTGTGTTGGACTGAAGCCTTCCCTACCATCCCTGTTCAGCACTGCTGCAGCATTATCCCTAGGAGGAAATGGTCCTGCTGGCTGAGCTATCTCAGAAAAAGCACTGGGGGCCTTGCCTTGCTCTTCTCAGATAGGTTACACAAAACCTAAACTGATCAGTCTTTCCCCAAAATCAGGAAGACATTTTCTACAGCAATCACCAGAATGATCTCTCTCCCAGAACAGCTAGTACATTAATACCTGGGTCTTGTATAAGGCTGTTCACTATTAGTTATGAAAGATTTTTGCTAAAAACCATCATCACCCAAGTTTTAGTGACAGAAGTACTGAGTCAGAGAGAAGCAAGGACTTGACCTACATCTCGCATACTGATAAAGACAAGTAGAGAACCGAGGCCTCTCCCTTCAAGACCCAGAATTGTGCTTCATCCGCTGAAGATCACACTGACTTCATGGAGCTATAGTCCATGCTGGGCACTGAGGAGCTGATTACACTGGAAAATACCTGCATTTTTCAAAGTTCTGCTCCTTGAAAAAACATAACAACACATGGTCTCCACACTGGCCTCCTGAAACAGCTCTGTAGGGTAAGCACTGTAGGTGATACCACATGTGTTTTGACCCCATGACCTGCTGTATTTCTCCAGTCTCATCTTTGCATTCTGGGTGGTGAAGGAGCTGAGAGAAGGAACTTTACACAGCCCAGGAATGTGTAAAAATATCTCTTCAAGCCTGTAGTGTGAGCATCTGGGCTAGTTAAAAATGTGATGGCGTGCCTGACAGCAAGTGTATACAGTAAAGTGCCACACAGAGAAGAGCAGCCAAGATTACTCCAAGTGATGGCGCTTAGACAAAGCACAGCACCATGCAAAACCGTAACTCACCTCATGCTGGCTCTGCTGTGCCTAAGGATCTCTGTGCCGACAGAGCTTCCAGCTGCCCCTGGTGTGCCCTGAGTGCTGGTCCACACACTTTCCTGCAGCTGTGTATCATCATTTTTCATGGCCAAACTGTATGGCTTGTTCTGGGAGTGCAGGCATAAGTCCCAGTACTGCTTACATTTGGGTGGTTGACTGTGGTGAGAACAAAGGCAGCTCTTGGAGCATGACTAGTCTTTCAGAGGAGGAGAGGAAATTCACCCTGCAGTTCACTGGGAAAAAGCCTCTCAGCTGATGCAGGAAAGAGGGATGCAACTCCTTAAGCCTCAGTAATTCCCTGGGCAAATGCAGCACCAGTGACGTTGCCATAAACAGTGCGGGAAGGCTGTAGGGATTGCACAGTAAACTTGGATTATTTCTGCACTCACCCTCACTTTCAAATCATTGGTGTTCCTGCGGCTCTGAGGTCCCCTAATGTTTACAACAATTCAGTTGTAAAGCACCAAATCCTTCTTTCCTTCAAATTGTTATGACATGCAACCTTTTATGTAGCTCCTTCACAGAAGGGTTTAAATGGAAGGTGTATTTTACAGTCATTTTCATCAGCACATGCCTGCAAGGACTATTGAATAAAAACCTTAATGTTTTCTCAGGTTCTCTGATAAAACTTGATGCTGAGAAAAACAGACCATATTTCTTCTTTGTTTACACTGATGGCACTGGCTTTTCATGGAGGGGCAGAGAGTTAATTTGTGGAGAACTTTGCTTTTATGGGACAATAGGTCAGGATGTCACACAACACTCTTCCTCTGCAGCCCCATGACAACAACTGGGTAGGAGGAGATAGTTCTGCCCGCCAGCTCCCAAACAGTTAGATGGCAAGTGCGAATCCTTTTCAGCCTTTGAGTGATTTGGAAAAGAAATTTCAGGCTTTTTATTCTGCCCATGCTAAATGCAAAGCGTTGCACAGCAAGTAGTATCCTTCTGGAGAAGAAGCTGCAGAAGCAAATGGGTACCATGACTAGGATGACCCAGTGTAGTTTTAAATGTCCTGCACCCTGGGACATGTTGTCCATGCACACTGTTGGCTATTAGCAGTACAAGACAGGGGTTGCCTGAGACATTCACTGGGTATGTGGAGCTGTGGGGTGCTGCCAGGAGTGGTGGCATGTTTGAAGTTCTTCAGCTTGCACTGAAGTGCCGGCAGCAACCACAACCTTTCCTCCTGGGAGCCCGTCCAGGCCTCTGTTTGTTTAAGCCTGTTTTGGGCTGAACTTTGGACCCCTGATAGCCTGACAACATTTCTCAAGACAGGGAAGTCTTGACATGGACATGGACCTGTTGGAGCGGGCCCAGAGGAGGGCCACAAAAATGATCAGAGGGATGGAGCACCTCTCTTGTGAGGACATGCTGAGAGAGCTGAGGTTGTTCAGCCTGGAGAAGAGAAGGCTCTGAGGAGACCTTATTGTGGTCTTCCAGTACTTAAAGGGTGCCTATAGGAAAGATGGAGACAAACTTGTTAGCAGGGACTGTTATGATAAGACAAGGAGTAATTGCTTTAAACTAAAGCAATTTAGACTTTAGACAAAGATTTAGACTAGATAGAAAGAAGAATTGTTTCACAGTAAAACTAGATAGAAGGAAGAATTGTTTTACTAGGGCAGTGAAACACCAGAACAGCTGCCCAGAGAGGTGGTAGGTGCCCCATCCTTGGAAACGTTCAAGTTCAGGTTGGATGGGGCTCTGAGCAACCTGATGTAATTGAAGATGCCCCTGCTTATTGCAGAGGAGTTGGACTAGCTAACCCTTAAAGATCCTTTCCAATCCAAACTATTCTATGATTCTATGATTTTACGTCCTCCCTGGGCATGCTAGTCCACTCCTTAGGCTGCTTTGCAGGAGAAAAGCAAGCATCAATCTCTGGACACTTGCTCCTTTTCTTTTTCTTTGACTGCAGAAACTCCATCCTGACCAAGGGAAATGCAAACTGGTGCAAAGATAAAGGGCAATTTGCTTTCCCTTTGGTCTTTACAGCAGTGACTGTAAGATAATTCACACCTCATGAGCGTATGAGAAGACTACAGTCACATGCCTATTGGCTTCCTTAGGTCTTGAAGTAGGCTACAGGCAAAGTGACTTTTGTGATCTTCATGGGTACAAAGCACAGTGCTCCTGCATGTTGTTTTAATGTCCACTGTTCCTGCTCCTTCAGTTCTTTCACTACCCTCTGAGGAGGATAGTTGGACCTGTCCCACAGCCTCATATATCAGAGGTACTGAAAGGGAACATCACCTAGCATGAAGGCAGGGGTGCTCCCATCTTCAAGTCTGTGTTCATACTCCATGCCACCTAAACCAAGGCTTCTTCTAAATCAGTGGGGAGAGCTAAGCACCTTTGGACGTGGGGAATCTTCCCACCAGTCTTAATCATCAGTTGCAGGGGAATCCTTCTCTGGCTGTGCCTTGTCTTCCCACCCCCCCCACCCCGGCCCAGTCTGGAGGGATGCCAGCTGACTGCTTTAGAGAAGGCAGCAATTTCTAGAAGGATGAATTTAGATTAAGCCAATCCCCTCCCTAGAGCATAAACTTACATAGCTGTTGTCTGGTCCTTATGTTTTACTAATGTCCTTCTTCCCTCTCTGGCTGAAGAGGGCATGGCTCTCCTACTCTTTCTTGATGGTTGCTCAAAGTCTTTCCTCACGCTGGGAAGCTTGAAAAATCATCCAGCTGAGGGCAAGAAGGGGAGGTGCAAGGCTGGCTGAAAGAAGAGGGGCACCCGGGAGAGTGGCACAGGAAAGCAGAACAAGAGTCATTCTCCACAGAAATATTTCTTTATCAAGTCGGTATGCAAACACAAAGCACAGCTGTTGGCTTTAATTATGGAGGCTGTGATTTGGTAGCAGTGTCCATTCGTAACCCTTGAATGGAGTATTTTACAACCTTTTACTGTGTTACAGTCTCACTAAGGATCTTTGAACTTTATTCTAGGGGAACCAGTTCAAAAGGCAGGCAGTTTAATCACTTTTTTTAATTGTAAGCTAAACAATATCAGTACAAATATCCTAAGAAAAATTTTGTGAGTCCCCAAGGTATTAATATACAAGTGCAATTGAAGCCAGTTATAAGCATCAGGCAGACTTTATCTGGGTCTAGAGACTGCACTTGCAGTAAGTAACAGATTGGATAAAATTATCTACAGTTCAAAAAACAGTTTCACTAGAAACGAAACAAAACCCCAGTAAAATAATCAGACCATAGAGTGACACAGTGTGAGCTGCTTAATTGTCAGCTATTTAAGTTAGGATTTTAGGGCCTGAGCATTTATGATAATCAGCTCTGTTAGAGCTGCTGCTTTTAGTATTTTTTTTAAAAAGCAACAAAGGAGTTGTTCCGGCCTACCAGGCACCTGACATGGATTGCTTATATGCAGCCATGCATGCTATATTTAAAAGCATGTGTGAAAAGCCTGTATGTATTAAAATAGAAGTTGAAGAGGAACTAGAAGGTGCCTGCATAAAGGTGTGCTTGGCCCAGCAGGGGTTGTGTTTTGGGGAAGCTGGATCGGGGACCATTGCTCAGGGATGCTCTTGTTCTCTTACGGTGGGCTGCTGCAGCCTCAGTGCTAACTGATCCCTTCAGCTTTTTTGGGAGACCCCAGTTTGCCTGTGCCCTGTGCTTTGCTGTGGTGCACCTTAGCGCAAGGAAACAGCCTGAGACTGACATTTATCACGAGCAGGGAGCCGAAAGGGCTTGGGGGCGCATGTGGCAGCTGAGCAGTTTCCCACACGGATGGAGCAACAGGGCTTTTAAGTCGCACCCCCTCAATCCTTCTGCCTCTCACTGCTGCAGCTTTGCGGGGGTGAGGAACTGCCCAACCTTCCTGCACCACCTCTTTCCCCACTTCATATGCCCTGCTCAAAGGGCACTGATTTTATTGAGATTTCCAGATAAAGCCTCCCTTTCCTTATAAAAACTCTTTTCCTAAATCAAGGACAGGCAAGAAAAAGCAAATCTTGCAGAGGAACCAATGCAGAGCACAGAAGACAAGAGCAAATCTGCTGCCAAATATTTCTTGGTACTGGCCAAGTTATTGCAAACCCTGACAAAATAAGCATATGCCAACCTGCGTATGGTTAGATTTGTGAAAAGAAGGAGGGCTCTGATTCTGCACATTTTCATGTATATGAGCAACTTTGTGCATCTGTGAGCTGCTAGTGAAGCTACCTGTGATTGTAAAATGGCTTTAATGTATAGAAACTGGACCTTTTTATAGCCAGATTGCTTTTGTTATCTGCTGGGAAATCTTCACGCATTAGTTTCTCCCTGCTGTCTCAGAAAAGGCTGCATAGCCACTCAAGCAATCTCTGCTGGCTTCCCCGCAGCTCATCTTTGCTCTTCTTTCAAGTGCTAATGCACTATGGGGGATCCTGAGAGGGGCCAAGGGGTAAATTTGCTCTCCAGCAAACTCCATGGATGAGTTAAAATGTTGACCCTCACACGGCACAGCTACCAGCCCTCTGTGGCAGGGGGAGGATGGAGAACTCTCCCTTCTCTCTGGACAGGCAGCTGTGTGCTTCATTCCCTTCCAGGTACCCTCTGGACTAAAACCTGTCTCTCACCCCTACTGAACCTCCCCATCCCTGCTGTCCCGGCTGTCCCTGCAGCACAGATTCACTCGCCATTCCAAGAGGTCTGTGGACACACAAGCACAGCTCAGTGGCAGGCTGGAGAGATGTCCACAGCATGGCAAGGGTGATGGGGAAAGAGGTACTCACTGCATTATTGACAAGATTTTATTGGTGAGATTAGTGCCACTTACATGTAAACAGAAAGTTCACAACCAGGGCTGGGCTGGGCTGGGCTCCACTATTGTTTCCATGTGAGCAGACACAGACATTGCAGATGCCATGTAGGGCCCACAGTGGTAGAAAAATGCCTTTGATGTGCAATTCAGCCCCCTGACCGGGGCAGTGGGGGCCCTTGCTCCCAGTTCACCTTCCTGGAGGGACACCGGCGTACTGCTCTCTCCTCATCCACAACTCTTGCTGTTCACTTTGAGATTGGATTTTTTGGATTTGATTTTTTAAAATGACCTTTTCATTCACCCCCTGCTGCAGGCAACTGGAGGCCATAGGTTTTGTTGCTGCAGGCAGAGCTAGGCACTCCCGAGGTGTTAACCCAGGCCATTCAAGTCTGGATGCAAGTCAGGTCCTACAGCTGGCTCCACCCCAGATGTGCAAAATGAATCCTGGCATTCCCTCCAGGTGGTTGGATTAAATTAGTGGATAATTTAATGGGACTGCTAAATCCTTATGGTAACAAGTCATGTACAGCTTTATCTTGTAATACTTTTATAGCAAGTTTAGAGCTCCTAAAAGCAGTTATGTAATTCCCACGCCATTGTAATAAAATTTCTGTCCCCTGTGGCTATTACAGGGCAGAATATTCAGGTTTTCTTCCAGATTGATCTCTAGGTTTGTGTATTTCTGCAAGTTGTTATAAGGGGTAAATTTACCAGGAAACCTGCTGGCTGTGATAGTGTTACCTGAGCATCTGGGGACGAACATGTAGGCGTGGAGTCCTGGGATTGGGGGAAATGGTATGCTACCTGTGGTGATCAAAGGATCTGGGTAAATGGACCTTCATTCATGAAAGAAAAAAACAACCCTATTTGGAATCATCCTTCCAAGTAGGAGGATGTCAGAGAGAATTTCTGGTACAGCCTCCTTTTCCTTCTCTGCCAGCAGTTTCATTTAGATGTCTGCCCATGCAATACCTGTCTGTTCTAATGATCAGGCACTTACAGGCTAAGTAGTGCAAATTTTTACATTTCAGACTTCTAATGCATCTAGAAATGTAACAGAAAAGTGTTCTTTTTAATGCCATATCTCAGGTAGAAGTGGAGAAAACCTGAAATTAATTCTTAAACTATAATTTTATGGCTTAGCATAGCCCAGATGAATGGTTCTGGCCATATTATGTAAAATGCTTAGGTCTCCCAGGCCAGCTCAAGTCCTCACACCTTGTCAGTTCTCATGTACTTAAGAAATACTTTAAATGGAGTGTTTCATCGATATTTGTGGCTGATATACTTCTACATGTGGATGGTGCCACCCATTGATTCATAAAGATCAGCTAAGATAATTGTTCTCCAGTGGTCAGTCTTACCCTGGAAATCTTCACCTGCTCCTGTCTTGTTATGCAGAATCAAGGAAGCTAATTCCTTTTGCTGTATATTCTTTTTATGGCTGCAACAGTTGAACCTTATTTTTTTATAAGGGTTTGTTTCTTACATCCATAGGAAAGCATCGTGAGACCGTGTGAGATCAACTACATATTTACTTGTTCAAAATCCCTGTAGTCCTGCATACTTACCTTTGCACTAGGTTGCATCATATTTACCCAAGAAATGTTCTTAAACAAACACCACCCTCAAGGCAGGGATATAAGCAACTTGATCCATTTGATCTACAAATCAAAGATGTTTTGTGCACAGAGATGTTATGTGCAAAGCCCTTTTTTTTTGGTTAGAGGTGACGTATATTTTCTCTCTGTCTATCAATACATTAACAATATAGTCAGAACTGAAACAATATGGGTAGATGCTTTCTTTAAAAGTACAGAGGATCCATTAGCAATTATGTGGGTGTTTTATAATGCTCTCCTTTTATTTCCAATGTTAAACATGAACACTGCTCAGAAATCTGCATATCTTTATGCCCTACTATAACATGATGCTGAAGCATCAACATTTATAGAAATTTAAGAGAACAACTAAGTCTTGGGGGAGAGGCTTGCTTCATGTGTTCTTCCCTGGCTTAGAGAATTAGATGCGTTATTTACCTCATGCAGTGAGGTCCAAATCTTCCCTCTGCAACTGTCTGCTTCAGTGGGAGTCTTGCCTGGGGAAGGGCTTCCAAGTTTTTCTGGTCAGAAGGAAGTTATTCTTTTTATTCGATCAGAAAAGCATGCAGTTATGTGTGCAGCAATTAAATATCCCTCTCACTGTGCAAGAGACAAACCATCACTTTAGATTAGTTCTCTTTTAGATGTTTTTCCCTTTGCCATTAGAGTAATATAACCTCATCCCTGCCTGAGAATCCAGATGTGCTCTATGCCAGGGGAGTGGATGTGTGTGTACTTACAGAATATGTGTCATATGCTATCCTGCCACAGAGCATTAGAGAGTAATGCTTTTACATAGACTGCAGGCCCCTTTTTGCTACCAAGAAGCAAAATGTGTATATGTAGGAGGGAAAAGATATATGAATTACGAAAATCTTGTATCTCTGAAATGGGGTTTTACAGCTGTCAGAATACATGTAATGTTTGCAGCCTATTATTGCCATGTACGAAGTGGTTCCATAGCCTGAGGAGCAACTGACTTGAGCTGCAGAAAAAGCACCCACGTTTGTATTCATGCCCTTTCTACACCAGCATTGCACTTCAGAGAACAGAGAAATTTCACAGGATGGGTAGAAGAGGATGAGCACAGCTTTCCAGCAAGTTTGTGGAAGCCAGGTGGATGGTGCCAGTAAAATTGACCATGCAAAAGTAACTTAGACTCAAGAAAAATATTCAGATGTATTGCTCTGAATTTGGAAGGCCTTCTAACGGAGACCAGACACTGGTCCATTGGTCTTGTTGACACTCACAAAGTTTAGTTTTCACTCGCCTGACACAGACATGAGGATGAGATTGGAAAGAAGAGGATTTTTTTTTTTTTTCCATTTGTTGGACTAGATGATCTTAAAAGGTCCCTTCCCATCTAGGTGATTCTGTGATTCTGTATTAATTTCAAAACAAAGGAATTTTTGCCTAGCAGCTCTCTTGACTAAATAAGGTGCCCATTACCAAATGTCTTGAAAAATTTTGGGATAGTCTCATCAGCTGTTTACCTGCTGACACCCTTACATGCAAGGTCCTAGTCAATTCATGGTTCAGTATCACAAAATTACTTTCTATTTTAAGTCAACATCTTGAAATTAGATTTCAGACTCACAATTCCTGTTGTGATGGTTTGTTATGAAATAAAGGTCATTCATCAACGACTTAGACTTTAAAATAATCTTTTTGTTTTGAGAGTACTCCTGGTTCCACTCATTTTCCCATTTTGAGGCAGAATGATCTTGTTACAGCTGAAATTGATGGTAAGCCATAAGAAGTTTCTCTCAAACCAGCGGACACCTTCTGCACAGGAGAAAGAAGAAACCCTCTGGAAGCATAACTGACAAAATTCAGTAAGTGTTAATCTCATGTTGCATGTGTTGAAAGTTCCCGACCACTTGTAGGTCAAGGAATCAATTGCCAGAGAAAATTGTTGACAATTTAAGCTAATGAATAAATGTAGGGTCATGATCCCTTCAACTGTACTACTTGGGGAATGAATTTTACTGAATGCATAATTTTCTCAGCTTCACTGAAGAAGTGACACAGAAATTGGATTGCCATACATCACCAGAAGAGAAGAGAAAACACAGGATACATGAAACTACAATCAGTGGTGTCAGAGACATAGAAAAGTCTCACCCCAAACTTTTGGTAGGTTTCTGGTAAACAAAAATGTGAAACGGAAGAGTAGGTAATGACAGTATCAGCCTTAAAAAGTAGTTCTTGCCTAGTGCCACGGTTTCATTTTAGTAGAGAATCTGACCCAAACTCTATCCTATCTACACTCAAAAGATCCTCCCTTGTGTCAAGTTATTCTTCAATCTATGCAGCACGCAAGGCTGTCAGGGAGAGCCAGCAACACTCAACTTTCAGTCTTGCAGCTAACCCAGCTGTCTTGCAATTGGGTGTGGGGCAACTTGAGATGGACTTAGTAGTGTGTATGGGTTCTTCAGTCTTAGGTTGTCCCAATTAGGTGTAATGAAATCATATTGTAAAACAGTTTTCCATCTACAGTCAAGCTATCTGTGTGAACCTGCCAACTGCTTCTTAAAGGATCTGTCAAAGCAGACTAAGCCAGCCTACTGTCACTATGCTTACATTCAGTTTACAAGACTCTGAAACCTCCCACCTGAAAACACTTAAGTGTCCACAAATCAAACTTGAGAACTTTCACTGTAAAGAACTTACTGTCTTTAGGCCCTTATACTCCCTCAGTCATCATTAGTAGACCCCTCAACAACTCTACCTGCTCCTTATTTTCTTTAGCCTAGAATGACATGATCTCAAACTCAGAGTGCTGTGGACATATTGCACATCAGGATCACAGCAAGAGGCAAAAATGGTCAAAAAAACATTTGTCAGTGCAAAAATAAATGACACAGCTACCTAGACGGAGAGAATCCAGGTAAATCAAATAAATTTTCCCCTCAAGCGCTCTTGAAATCTGTCAATATAGGATACATACACTAAAGATAAAATCAAATGCTTTCTTTCTTCCTGGCGTGGCTGCTTGTGTTTCTGCAATTCAAAGTTAGCATCCAAATTACAGAAAGCTGCTTTTGGTTCTCCAGTGGTGTAATTGCTAGTGCTCCCCACATTCCCTTACAGTAACTAGTTGAAAAACATCTGGGACCTTCTAATAAAACCTCTGGGTATTCTATCCTAGTCCACAGCACTTTCATTAAAAAATATCCTTTCAAACTGATTTCCACAGTGGGATTTTTTCCTTGCAGAGTATAGATTTGCTTGTTTTTCTGGGAGGATATTTCCATCTACTGATGATCATTGCCAGTCATTACTAAGCAGCTGCAGTATCTGGCTTAAGCTGCTACTGACTTCTGGCCTCCTGTTTTATATGTGTGTACATAAGTATGTATGTATATATCTATATTTCAGTAGTGTGAGGATGTGGTTTGATGATATGTTAAAACCCAAGTGCATCTAGTACTCGGTCCAAAATGCCTTGAACATACAATGCGGAATGTCAGTTGTGTATAAACTCCTTCTGCCAAGGAGTTTATGTTGAGTTTCAAATATGTTCAAAGTGTTTTGATGGATCAACTTTCTGTTAGTAGAGTTTACACTGGATCGGTATTGCCTGTCCAAATTCAAACATCTACAGTTATTGCAATAGTTTTTTCCATTCTTCCTTGCTCCTGCTCATTGCCACCCAGGATCATGCCCTCAAGTTGTTGCAGGTTCTGAGCCCTCTGCATCCATGTTCTTTTTGCTGGTTTTCTCCACTGGGCTTTCAATAGCTATGGCTGTCTGCACTGAACCTTGCTTTGTAGCTGATATTTGCAACGCACCTTTCCTTGGTTGCCTTTCTTTGAATGAGACCTCTTGTCTTGTATTAGACTTCTGCACCACCGAAAGGCTTTGTATTTTCCCAAGTACCTAGTGCAACAGCACCTTATTCCCAGTGCAAGCCATCCACGCCATATATACATCATTCTTATCTTCCTGATCCAGTGTTGCCCAAGGGAGTCCAAACTGGATAGAGATAGAGGTATTAGTACTAGTCTTTCCAAGGCTCTGGGTAGGAAGGCTGCTTTGCAGCAAGATGCCACATTCTGAACCTTTGTTGCAGGGCAGGGAGGGAATGGCATAGGGACAAGGCAGCCTCTCCTTAGAGGACCTACGAGAGGGCTGAGGTTGTCAGCAGCCAGTCTGGCAGCAGGGAAGGGAAAGCTTGCTTGTCTACAGGAAGCCTGACTGCAGCCTGAAAGATAAGGAGGGGTCGGTTCCCAAGTTCAGCAGTGGTTCAGCAACAAAGCCTTTTCACCCGATCCCCAAAAAAGGGAAGATCCAAGCATAAGGAACAGAGCACCAAAGGAGAGAAGCCAAGAACTGGTTGGATGTCTCTTTAGTTCCTAGGTGTCCGCAGAAAGTTCCTAAAACTGAGGGCAGAGCCACCAGCCAAGGTAAAAGGCTCATTTCCCATGTTTTCTCTACCCTCTTTTGAACATTTTATTTAAAGTACAGCATAGCATTGGTACCTCTGCTACTTCTTTATCTGCTCCTGTCTAAGCAGCTTCTAATATCTGACTAGAGCCCGGAAGTTCACAACAATGTTCTTCTGCTCCAAAATGTGTCACCAGCACATTCACCTGTACCTCCTTACCTGTCTGAAGGGTTTGCCCAGGCCCATTCCAGCTGCTGATCCCCAACATCTCCTAGAAAAGTCTGCCTGGCCCTCTAGCCTCAGCGTCCTGGGAAATCCAACTTCTGCCTGGTCTCAGAGATGTTTCTTTGGCTGGTATTGTGAGACTGAATGCAGACATACATGCATGTGTATACACACACATACAGTTACAGCAGTGATGATGATTTGACCAGAAAAAGGCTTTGATGAAGTGAAACTAGCCTGAGCCTTTACTTAACACTTTCTGATCCTCACCAGTCATAGGTCACACCTCATAGGTCACGCAGTTGCACAGCACCTCGGCACGGTGCTGTATTTCCCCCTGTACCAGCCCTGAGATGGATGGGCTTCTCTGCCCAGCTCTCCAGAATCTTGGCCCCAGGAGTGCTAATCGTGAGACTGGTTCTGCTTGTACTGGGAATCAGACTGCCCCAAAGTGTCCAGAGGCAGCTGGTGTGTATCATCCATGTTTGTCTCTCACACATGCCCAGGTGGTGAATCAGAGGCAGTGAGACCTTTGCAGAAAGACAGCTGCCCACAAAGCTAGCCCAGGCAGCAGAGAGATGCTAGTGGCAATCGCCCTAAAATAGTCCAGGGGGGGAGCACAGCTGGGGGGAGTGACTGGTTTCATTTTCTTGCTTGAGGAGAATAGAAACCTGTGGTTAAAACCAGAGAGCAACCAGAGCCCAGGTGTGCACCTCATCCTAGAGGCTGGCTGCTCTCTGGTGGCCTGGCCATAAGAGTTTACTAAGGGAAGCAGGGGCTGCTTGGCTGGCCATGGGACTGTGTTCCAGGTGGACACTATTTACAGCTTAGAGCAGAGGTTTCTGCTATTGCTGTTGTATGCCATACTTGTGAAGTGAGATAGGCATTGGGAGATACTTCAGGTGGTGGAGGCGTAAGAGGTGTGTGTAGGAAAGTCAGCCCCTGTCTCTTCAGCACCTGATATCCCTCATACCTTTAATCATCCTCTGCAGCCACATTTTCTAGACTAAGTCAGTAATGCAGCACCAAGTCTGCCACAGACCATATCTTGGGAGTGATGGAGGTGAGATGATGCAAGAAGCACTGTAAGATAATCAATACCTCTAGTCCTAGTTGCTAAACTGCCTGCCTTCCTTCTCACCCGCTGCTCGCTGTTCCTCATGTTTTCCAGGTGCAAATTTCTTTTTTCCCCCATGTTTTGCACTTTTTTTTAATTAAGTCTTTGTAATCTCTGCTTGTACTTACTATGTCTGAGATGCGATACCAAGGATTGCAGAAAGCCTGGAACAAAAGAAGTTGCAGCTAAATATAACAAGATATACAGGGTATGCAGAAAGACAGTTATTGCTTCCTTCTCATTTCTCCACAGTTTAGAAATATAACTGGCAGCCCCAGTGAGTCTCCCAGAAAGTAATTAGCCAGGACTTCCCCAAACGTCAGTGGTACATGCTGGTACGGAGACAGTTGGCCCCATTTGTCAAAGTCCCACCAGCTGTCTTCTCTTCCTGGTCTCATTTTTCAGGATTATTGTTCAGGTGAAGGGGATCAAGATAAGACAGTCCTTTTATCCTACAATTTTTTAGACTACTCTGTGTGTGGAATGCATGCATAGTAATGTGAACATTGTTTCCAAAAAAAAAAGTTTTTGGCCCCATTTGCATACCTTCCCATTCTGCTGCCTCTTTAGTGTTAAATGTTCTTCTTATTAATTGTCAAATGCAGTGATGCTGCTGTGATTTATCACTAATCCACATAAGTTTTCTGGAGTAGAGACACACCCTTCCTATCTATTTATTACCTAACTGCACAGAGGATTGTGAATAACTACACTTGAATAAGACACAGATCACCCATTTCCTCAGCCTCAGAGGTGTTCATCATCATCCCTAACTCTTCCCTGATCTTGAGTTTTATCTTTCAGCCAAGCTCAAAGAAAATACCATGCAAAATCCTAGTTTTACTCACCACTGTTTGTGACAGCATCATGTACTACACCAGGAATATCTGTTGCTTCTCTTTTCCCTTGAAGTAACAACCTGTGGACATCACAGTCCTACAGAAAGGATGGACAACTAGTTTCTTACAATTCATCTCCATATTCCCTTCCCATGGTCTTTGCCAGATCTTTATCTTTTTTTTTTTTTTTTTTTTTGCCATTGTTTTGCCATTGTTATCTAAATTTAAAATAAATTTATCTCCTTTTCCAGCTGGGTGTAGATTAGGTACCATTTGGAGAACATATCTTTGGAGTTGTACAGGTGATCTATCATTTATTCGACACCATTCAGCATTCTACTGACCAGGACATAAAGGTTCACCTTTCTTTTAAGTACTGAAGTTACAAATATTGGAATGAATAGACAAATGGACTTCTGGAATATTTTATAATCAGTATCCTGTTCTTTCTGCATTAATGCCCCCCTCCATCTTCCTTAGATACTGAATAAACCCCTATTTCTACAACTATAGGAATGGAGGGGAAAATTTTCAAAGACCCATTTATTCTTCTCAAAAGGAGAAGAGGAAGCAGGGCTATTGCAAACCATTTTCATCTTCTCTGCATCACTAAAAGATACATATAAACTGGAGCTTTGCTTCCCATCACTTGCCTTCCTTTCTCTGGATGACACTAAGATCATGAGATCTGCTTGTCCTATGTTGCAGCTTTTCCTTCAAATGGAGTTATTATACTAAACAGATGGTTGGGGCAGTGGCTTATACCTGGATCAGAGGAGGATATTTAATGGGTCATGCCCCGTATCTGAAGTGGAAAGCAAATGTGTAATAAAAACATTTAAATCCCAACTAAAAGTGAGATCACCTAGCAACAAAGTGTGGTCATAGCTGGCATAATCTGTTAATGAGGTTACAAATCTTGATCTGTAATTCACTGAACAGTCCTAAGAAGTTTGATGAAGATTTCAATAGTAAGTTTATAGAGGAAGTCTTCAAAACACACAAAATGTGATAAAGGGAATTTTCCTGAACAGAAGTTAAGCTTGAGTTTGAATGAGTTTGAATTTGAACAATTTGTATTGTGACATATGATTATGCTTTGGGATCCCACTGCCTGTCCTGTGAGATCAACGGAAATGTGTTTTGTGAACATTTATCCCTATGGGTCTGTCAGAAGGCTCCAGCTGAACATGGCAGAACTACCCTTCATGGCCTGGAGGGTTCATGCCACAGTCAGATATATTTCAAATACACCTCAGCTGAATCCCACTGGTTCAGAAGTCCCCTATGTAATATTTCTATTAAGAAGAAACAACATGAAGCTGATGGTCCTATACCTATAGCTCAATTTCTTACCCTTCAACTCTCACTCAGAAGGGGACAGTTAACCAGCTGGCTTTTGTGAGGGCAGGGGGAATGAGGAGCTACCCAGAATATTCAAAGCCCTCCAACAGGTAAGTGAAGTATTAGGGGAAAAGAGGCAGGGAAGTACCAGACAGTGAGGATGAGGATGGTTTGATAGGCATATCAGTAGCTTTTCTGTAACAGCACAACATTTTCTGAAAGTGAAAAAATCTCTTCATTTTTTCTTCATGAAAAAATTCTCTTCATTACCACTGAGTCCCAGCAACAAAGTAGACCTCACAGATAAACTGCTGGTAGTGTTACTCTCATCCTTCTGCATGTAGTCCAAATCCACAACTGCATAAGAATAAATAGAAAAGTAGAAGCAAGATGGACAGAGGAAAGGTGGACAGAGGAAAAAGTTCAGCTTATTCAGTAGCGTGATCCAGGTTGCCAAAACAAAACAGTTATTTGTTGACATTTTGTCCCTAACACCCTGTCCTTTCTACTCATTCTTATCCAGGCTATAGCTAATAGTTGTCTGTGTAGAGGTCTCTTGGGACATAGTCATTATTATTTTCCTGTAAAACACCCTTGGGATATAAGATGGGTATTCAAGAACTGCTTGGGTTGTGGGAAGATTTCTTCAAACAGTTCTTTGGAAATTGAGGAACACCCTACCTAACTGCAGCTATGAAGGAGTTTTAACCATGATAGCAAGGTTGTAACTATCCTTACAAGAAATCAGCCAATTTAAGGAATCTCATAGAAACACAAGGAACTGGTATTGGTCATGTTGCTTTTTGAAGCTTTCTTCTCTCTGGAGTCTGGGGACTAGCTGTCCTTATTTCCATGCCTAAAATTAGCTGGAGTAAGTTCTCTTTGGATACTGTGTGTTTGATTCAATGCTAAATCAGTTTTTCTGAACTTTATATGTTTTCCTCCTCCAGGACCAAGCCCCTGTTACTGCTTTTGCCCTTTGCCCCTCGTGTATACTCTGCATGGGGATAGGTGCGCATGTTTTATTCATATCCTGGTGTTATCCTTCTGCCAGTACCATTCCTCCCTTTTTTTTTCCTTCTTTTTTTTTTCTCCTGCCTTCCAGTCGTACAATATCAAGTGCATCTGTTGTTTATTGATTTATGCAGTGCTCTGGGACTACAGAAGCCTTTTACAAGCAGGGAACACTTCATTTATAACTAAAATACTGGGACCTCTCGTCTGGAACACAACAGCCGCATTATAGCGCTGGTAACGCAGCTGAACAGCTCTCAGAGAGAAACTAAAGAACACCATATCTAATTGAAGCAACAAGGGATGGTTAACTACTGTGGGAAAATAGTAATTGCTTATGCTGGAAGCTGGCCAAGACACTAGGGTTAACATTTCTACCTTACAAAGTGCATGCTGGGACCTTTAAATGGCTACTGCTAATTATAATTACCCCAAATAATACTATTTAAACCACCTCTTACTATCACATCACACCATCAACTTTATAATTATTAATGCATTCTTCAGACTGCTCTTTGTTCAGTCTGCTACCCAACAAAGTAATTCACAGAATGCTAATAAAGCTGTACCCAAACTGCTTTAAATCAGTGGACTTGGGACAAAAAATTAGCGAACAGATAAGACTCCCAGTTTCAGGTGAGTTTTAGTAGCAAAATTCAAAACTGTCAGAAAATATAACTTGAAAAGAAAAATAACACAACTGGGTAGGTGAATTTGGCTTTTGAAATTAGCTCTACCATCCTGAGTCAGTAAAGAAAGAAAACAGAGAGAAATGTCTCCTCTACTATGTTGTACAGTGTCTGAAAAGATTCCTGTAAGCTTTGGTAGATGAGGTAGCATAGCTTGTGTCCAGTTCCTTCCGACCCACATTATGAAGAAATGTATTTGTGTTTGCCCCAGGGAGGCTTATAGCCAGAGAAGACTTTACACCTTAGTATTTGAGCTTCACGAATACATTTAGACTTACCTGACCAAACAGTTGCAGTTTCAATAACTATCAGTCAGGTTCAACTGAGGAAAATTTGACTCATAATGTCTAAGTTTGAAAGATGATCACTAATGGCACATGGCAGATGCCTTTAAATGTGTTTTCTTTTTCTACTTCTCCATTAACCATCATTTAATGATGAATTGCATATCTTTAGGTTTAAGCAAAAAAATAAAGCTCTTTAGGTCTAAAATCTCTATTGGCTATTTTATATAAGAACCTATGCAGAAAATAGCTTCCCAGAAGCATCAGAAATGCAGACAGATGTGTTCAGGCATATACTGTCACCTTATTCAAATCCAGAACTCCTACAACTTTTACTAAGAACTTCAGTGGTTGATACCTTTGGCAGTAGGCTCCAGAGATAATGAGTGGGTCTTCTGCCAGACCCAGGGATGGAAGGGGAAAGCCCACTGTCCTGTTGTGCTGTGGAGCCCTCACCTCCCCTTGGACAATAGCAATTCCAGCTTTCAAAGCTTTTCAAACAGCCAGGAGGGGGGCACCCTCAAGTAACACAATTTTGGCCAGAGGCAGTGCTTCAGAACCTGTCAGTGGATCACACAGCAGCTGGCGCAGAGCAGAGGGACAATGGTAGATGTCCACAGTTAGTGACACTGCTCTGGGTACAGAATCTTAAACTTGGATCTGATTTCTGGGCTGCTTTGGGGCTTCTGTGATAAAGATGTTCAACGTGAAGCATGCAAGAATGGATATTGACTGTAACGGGACCGTTCCTGTGTCTGAAGTTTAGTGTGTCTATAACTACTTCAAAGAATGAGGCTGTAAGTTTTAGTTTTACAGGGATGTCAGTAAAGGCTTCTGCTAAACCAGCGGGTGAGAGGGAGGTCTGGGATGCTGACAGCCCTTCCAGTGACTCATTGCAGCATCTTAAAAAAGTCGCTTTCCCCCAGCCCAGTCCCTGTCTGTAGAAGGAGCGTAATAGAGATTCACACTCTCACACTTGGAACGCAACACCCAGAAATAGTTACCGGCTTGTTTTCCTGAGGACACTGTCACAGCAAATCGGGTGGTCTAATAGCAAGAATTCTAACAAGTTAGATTATCTCTCCCTACAAGTGTAGCCTCTCATATCTTTAACTGATCATGCCTATGACAATACTAGAAACACTCAAAAGAGATTGTCCTGACATCTGGTGAAAATTTAGCCCCCATACCACCCTCTTGCTCTGTTGATCTCAAGGTGCCAGCCAGAAACATCATTATATGGTAGTAGCATCTTGCCCTTGAATGTGTCTAAGCCTATGATATTATCTCATGTACTCACAGACTCTCTAAGACAGGGGTTTGCTTTATGCATATGTTTTCATAAATTATTTCCTTAATTTCTGCAGACCTAGGAGAGCTCTGTGATACGTAGTGCTCCTGTATTTGCAGAATTTATATTACTAGTAGTTAGAAGGATGGATGTTCCAGTCTGCTGAAGATTTTGAAATTTGATTTGCTTCTGAAGAGGAATAAACTTGAATGTTTTAAGTCTTCACAAAGAAGGACTTCGAAAAAAACGCTTTAGATAAACACAGAGTTGAATATAGCGAAATATTTTATGTCAGTGCTTACTTGTTGTTTCTATATTAAAATATATAAGAAAAGGTAAACATAATTGAAAGGAAATTCATTTGCACAGTTAATGAGGCATTTTTATTTATGAATACAATAAATGAATAAAATAAAATGTAGCATAGTCTGAGAATGTATGGTCTCATCAAAGTTCCTTTATCCAGTTCACTTGGGAAAGATGCTTAAGCCAATAAATAAGCTGAGCCTCAAACATACAGCTATTCACAAACCTCCCTCATCTTGTGGAGATGGGATGCTGTTAAAACCCTGTTCTTTTAACTGCTAAGCTGAGCCTGACTTGGAGTTTGCCGAGACACCACAAACATGCAACCACCTTCTTTTCAGGATGGGTTCCAGGCTGTGTAGGTAGCCAGTAGCTCTCCTGGCACTTGACACATCCCCAGGGAATGCTGCAGGGTGAGGAGAACAGAGGGGCTGCAGCAGCGCTTGGCTGAGCCTTACAGCAGGAGGGTGCTCTTGGTGTCCATGGGGGTTGTTGTCATACCTACTGCAAAACACCCAGCTTCTGTGGTAGACAACCACGTGAATGATGCATTGAAGCTGTGGGGCTGACACCTTCAAATGTGTGCAACACATCCCAGAAAAGGGTAAGATTTTTGAGGAATAGGGATGTTTGGCCACCAATTTGTGCTGCTGCATGTGGATAAAATACTTCTGGCGAAGCTGTGAAATTTGGTGCTCTGTGCCGATGTGGAGATCCCCAGGGAAGAGCTGAAGTTCCTGTGGCACTGACTCACGCTGCCCTGGCTGATGGAGTTTGTTTCTCAACTGACACACTAGTAATTCAATATTGTTTTTCAGTTGGATTTGTTGGGTATTAGGAAATTATGCTAAAAATGTCTTTAAAAATACGCTGCAAAGCTTCTATTATTTCCACTTTGCCACTTGGGATTAGGGTGCTTTAATGGCTACTTACTGAGAAGAGTAGATTAGGAAACCTCATCTTGGTGCATGAAGTCCCTAGCAAGCAGGTTGCGGTGCTAGTAAATATCAACCATTTCATGCTAAGTTAGCACTGAGAGGTTAATTCCTTATTGCTCAGCATAGGTTATATTTTATCTAAATAACTACCTAGAAAATATCAGAAATAATTTACTCCATAATACAACATTGGAAGGCACCAGGCAATCCCTAGACAACTACTGCAATAAGAAAAACGAATAAGAAACAAAAATAAGACAACCTATACAGCATAAGTCACACAGTGCAAAACGTCTCTGTGTATAAACCAAGACATTTAATTACCAACTCAGTATATTACACTCAACAACAAAAATCATAAATACTTGAGAAGATAAATCCTGGATTAGTTCTGTGCAATAACAGCTACAGAAATAAGGGGAAGAAACCCTTTAAAATTGTCACCTGAGGTGGCGTTTTATTATCCTAAATGACTCATTAACGTGACACCTTCCATCAATAGAAAATATAAAGGTTCAGAGGAATCTCATTTTTAAAACTCTATTTACAACCTTAAAGTCCTTTCAGTCTCCAGGGAGGGGGTTGTCATCATTATGAAGTGCCAGATAGAAGGTGCTATCTCAGGATGGCACTCAGGAAGTGCTCAGAGCCAGGAGGCACTAGCACAGATACCTTTCCTCCTGGGGGGATATTGCTTCAAGCTGAGATATTCCAATAACCAAATTAATATAATCCAACCATTCCAAACCCACAAGATTTGCAGGGATTTCTACCCCTTTCCCCATTCCATTTTTATGTGTGAAGTTCTGCAGGCAGGATCTTTACATATCCAGCTAATTCCTGGTGTGGACGTAATTGGAGTAGTGGAATAAAAGTGGTGAATGAAGTTAATTCCAGTTAAAGGACCTGGAGATGCTGGTCGACTGTCGGCTGAACATGAGCCAGCAGTGTGCCTGGGTGGCCAAGAAGTCCAACAGATTCTGGCTTGTATCATAAATAGTGTGGGCAGAAGGACTAGGGAAGTGATTATCCCCCTGTACTGAGCAGTGGTAAAGCCGTACCTCAGATACTGTGTTCAGTTCTGGGACCCTTACTACAAGAAAGACACTCAGGTCCTGGAGCGTGTTCAGAGAAGGGCAATGAAGCTGGTGACGGGTCTAGAGCACAAGTCTTATGAGGAGAGGCTGAGGGAACTGGAGTTGTTCAGGCTGGAGAAAAGGAAACTGAGGGGAGGCTTTATTGCTCTCTACAACTACCTGAAAGGAGGGTGTAGCAAGGTGGGGGTCAGTCCCTTCTCCCAAGCAACAAGTGATAGGATAAAAGGAAATGGCCTCAAGTTGCACCAAGAGAGGTTTAGATTGGGCATTAGGAAAAATTTTTTCACTGGAAGGGTTGCCAAACATTGAAATAGGCTGTGCACGGAAGTGGTCGAATTGCCATCCCTAAAGGTATGTGTAGATGTGTAGATGTGGTGCTGAGGGACATTGTTTAGTGATGGGTTTGGCAGTGCTAAATTAACAGTTGGACTTGGTGATCTTAAAGGTCTTTTCCAAACTAAATGAGTCTATGATTCTGTGATAAATGATTTGTCTGTGTAAAGCAATATTTGTCTTGCAATGAGCTGAACATCTTCTCAGCAAAGGCTCACATAGAGGCATTTTCCTTACTGAGGAATACTATGTTTTGACTAGATAGCTTTATTGCTGCTTAACTGGGAGGGGGAGAAAGCATTGCAGATCTATTTGCCATGTGTAGTGGAAATCAGCCCCACGGGTGAGGGCAGAAGGTGCAACACTTTGAAGAGCTGATTTTGACTGACTGTATCTGCGTATGTACTCCCTGTGCCTCAGCATCACCACGATTTCTCAGCAGGAAAGCTGAGAAATTATCCCTGTGTATGCTGTCGCCTTTTGTGTCAGGGGAAACACAGCTGAAGTTGCATTCTTTTAATCCACTGACCACAGTGTTACTACATATACTGTAAATCTCTCATACATATCTTGTCCGGAGGCTTTCTTCTCTCACTTTTTCCTCATGGAAGAGTGATCCCCATGATTTTGCTGCTGCCTCCTGCACTCTGTGGCTAGGCTTAGATCTTAAGGGATTCGGTTATGAACTCTATTTCTTCAGGATTTCATTTGGAAATCACCCAGAAAACTTGCTTTTGCTGATCTGCTTTCAGCTGTTACTCATTCACGTTTCTATTTTGGTGCTCCAACTAACTTTCGAGATTGATACCTATTTTGTAACGTTACCATAATTTCCACTATTAAAGAATTGGAAAGCACAGATTACAGATCTTTTTAAACCAAGTAGGTCCATGGAGCATTCAGCCAATGTCTCAGCATGGCAATATCTGTTGCCTTTTGCTTGCAGCTCTGCAGTGGTGGCACCTGGACCAAGATAGCAGCCCAGTGATCCAAGGGAGCCCAGAGCCCCACAAAGCAAAGGCTCAAGATGCTTTGTGGGGATCTAGCAAGAAAGAGTATGCTTTGCAAAGAATCTGGATGGGACCCTGTGGTGGCTCTGACAGATATTTGGTTTGGTGGTGTCCCTGAAGGAGAGTAGAAGTTACCTGAGCAGTGCAGCATATACCCACATCTCACTGCCTGACCTGAGGCAGAGGAGAGGTGAGGGTGTGGGCTTTTCCCTCTGCCATCACTGTAGGTTGTCTTGTGGCTCAGGAATGAGGACCTTGGAAAGGACAACACTGGGTGCCTGTAGCTTTATTCCCACAACTACTCAAGAAAACAGTAGGTGGTCAATGGGTCAAAAAGGCTCTCCAGCTGTTTCCCTTTGTATTAGGGGCTAGACAAGTACCACACAGGGCTGGATAGGAGCTCTGGTCCTCCAAATCCCTTCAGTGAATTCCCTTCTGTACCTTTGCCTAATGAATAAGTTGATTTTGTAAGGAAACCCATCTGTCTGTGCCATCAGTTTCTTATCCAAGCATAAAATTTATTCCAAATTCAGCTATTGTTGTGTTTATACAACAATAATATGGATCACGGTTATGTTTATATATCTGAGGGTAAGGTAGAGCACGCCAATTAGCTCATGATGTGCTTGGATTGGGATGGGATATACAAACATCTCCTGGTCAAATATTCTGCAGAATTCCTCAGTGTGGAAACTCCAGTGCTTTCAGTGAAACTTAGGTGCCAGGTAGAGTGGATCTTGCTTTCTTCAGACAGTTAGAAAGGACAGTTGCAACACTTTCATATCTATAAGATCATGTAGTTTTTGCACATCTGTGACAAGAATTACTTCTGTTTTTCACAGCAGTTTTATTCCAGTTAGTAACTGATACCAATAAGGGACAGTAATTTTTGCCTAGATATCTCCTATTTGGTTACATAGCTTGGATCATAACTACACATGTAATGTTTTTTCTTTTTTTGAACATCTAGCAGGAAGTCTGCCCATTTACACTTTAGATGTATTGACAGTGTCTTTTTTGTCTAATCATAGATTTAAGATCAGAAGGTACCAGTAGGATAATCTAGGTGGGCTTTTTGTTTAACACAAGTCAAAGAAACTCAGATACACAAGTCAAAGAAACTCAGATACTCTTTCCTTACAAGGCCCTGAGCATCTGTTGTATCCACAAGATGTTTTTTAGAAACAAATTAAATTAAAGATCACACATGATGACGAATCCATCAGAGCACTTGTTAATTTGTTCCATAGTTAATTCCTCTAATGCTTAAAAATATGCCTTATTTACAGCTTGAATTTATCTAGCTCCTGGATATCAGAATGTTTTTTAATTCCTGGAGTATTAAAGTAGTTGTCTACAGAAAACCTTTTTTCTATACAGGTTCTTGCAGATCACAATCAAAACCTTTTGGTCCCTTAAATAAAGTTAATAAATAGACCTCTTTGGGCCTCTCACTAAGTTTTATAGACAACAAATTGCTTTTGTGGCCCTCTTCTGAGCCTTTTTCCATTTTTCAGCATCATCCTCCCAATGCATCTGTCAAACCTAGACACACTGGCTACATCTAGAATAGTAAATTAAACAGAAAACGTTCCTGGGTGCTTGAACTTGATTGCTTCTGCTGTTAAATTGTTAGCACAGGCTAACAATTGTGGTTTTGGTCTAGATCAATGAGACAGATCAGCTCAGACCAGAAAACGTCTGAGCGCAGTTTGGGGTTAGCAGAAACTAGTGACCATTCCCAAAAGGCAGCTTGTCTGCAGCCACTGTGGTTTAAAACTTAAGATAGTTTACAGACATAGATATGGACCATTTTATGCCAGCCATCCTCAGTGCTAGTGGGCAGCTCAGGGTGCTTGTAATTTACTGGCAGAGGCACAGGCAGTCCGTATTCTGCGGTGGCCTCACAGTGCTGTGTTTTGAGAGGGGAGCACCCACTTCTTGTTCCTTTTTGCTATACAGTGTTCATGCCTCTAGATCTATACTCCTCGCCACCCTGCTGCCCTTGAAGCTTGTAGTGATTTTATTATCTACCATGTTGCCCAAAATATTGTCAAATATTATCACTATCCAAGGATAGTAGGATATTGGATATTTTTTTTTTTTTTTGCAATGGCAGGGATAAAATTTATACTTCTGGAGGCATATTTTTGAATTTGACTATGTATGATATTTATCTGAGCACCTTTTATGAATGTGGGCGAGCTTTCCCACATAAACATTCTGCTCTCATCACGATATATCACTTCACCATTTTTACTAGAAATGATCTTAGAATTCCTTCCAGAAAGTAGTACTAATAAAACAAGATAATGAATAGTGTTGTGCCAAGAAAAAAACCTTTCTGGGAACTCCTAGGAATCCTAAAATTTCAGTAAGTGAATGTTTTGCCCTTTGCCATTAATATTTGGGATGTATCAGATACCTTACTGGTAACCCATTCCTTTGGCTACACTGATTTCATATGGCCTCAAAGTTTTAAACCAGGGTGCTCTACACTTCCTCCACAGAGGCCTCCAAAAAATCTTTTTGGTCAATCTGGCAGTGGAAAGGAGAGGAAATAAAACCTTTCACAGAGGACAGTAAGTAAGGGGAGTGGAGATAAGTGGGATCTGGACAGTGTTGGATTTCATCCCTCTGGGAGACTTTGTCCTGGGAGAAAAGTTTGTGAACTGAAAATCCTCCTACATTTGTAGAGAGGCATTTTCAGTGATAATGCAACCATGTTTGGCTCTCTCCCAGCTGCAGAAAAAGTTGAATTCTTAGCCTGAAGTAGAACTATCTTTTTCCTCTGCTAATTTCAAGATACAAGCTGCATTTTCATCATTCATCATTATTTGGAAGGTGCTTCTGTATCAACTTCACACTGTCACATAACTGGTTAAGTCAATGCATATTTCACATCATCTCCTGATAGTTTTCAAGAGAGGAAGTAGGATCTTCTGAGGTTCTTAATGGCTGTAAAATGTGTTCACCTCAACAATGAATTAATTCAGCACTGGGTTTCTGCATCTCTGCTAATGTTGGACCACAGAATGATCTGTGGGATCAAGACCAAGAGGGGTATGTTTGGGGAAAAAGTTGGTGGCTTAAATTAAACTATTTTTGCTATACAGTTGGATTACAATAAACTAATGCTTTTGGTCAGCTGACAGGTAGCAAGTTTTTAAGATGCACTAATTTGATTTGATTTGATTTGATTAGAAATTTATCACTATACTGTAAGGTACCTTGTTGCAATGTCTCAATCCATATCTAGTTCTGGATTGTTTTCTACTCCAGAGGATAGTCATATTTTAATCAAGATTTCAGTAAGGTTTAAAAAAAATATTTCTGCAATAACATTAATGTCATGGTTGTGCTACTTAGTTATTTCTCTGATGCCGGGACCTGACCACTTGGGTTGCTTCTAGAGAGGAAGGGTTAAAAAGATAAGGCAACAAAGTGTTAAAATGAGGATGGTTAAGTGACAGTGGTGCAGCATCTCCAGTGTAGGGGATCGGAGATTGTTAAATTTCTTTTGCTGCCAGGAAAAGCCCCATTCCTCCCAGGATGGGGAGGCATTACACCTGTGATCACTGAGGAGGGATGACCTACTGAGCTGCAACAGATACAAGACCTCCAAAGCTGGGGTGCTGTGGTACTAATATGAGAGATCCTGAGGTCTGAGAAGCCTTCTCATAGATACCTAATATATCTTTCTGCTTAGCAAATTATTTCTTCCACAGGTCCTGAAAAGAAAGAATGAAACCATGTCTGCAAATGAATTTACAAATGCCAGAAAGCACCTGAAATTTTGACACATCTTCATCAGAACTCACCTCCAGGTCTTCTTATCTCACCCTGCAGGACTTCTCTGCCCTCTTCCTCATTCCACTTCTTTCTTTTTTTCCCTTCAGCTTGGCAGGTATTTTTACCAAAGATTGCTGGGTTTTTTTGCTTTCCTTTCCCTTCCCCACATACCCTGCCTGCTCTCTCCTTCTCTTCCATTCTCCCTAAAAGACTGCAGAAAAGCACTGCAGCAGAGGTAGTGTGGTTTAAAGGTACAGAGCTCCAGTGAAAGAGGCTGGAAATTTATGTTATGTTCTGAAATTTGTGAGAATCCTTTGCACTCCCTGCCCTTTGCATGCCCTGTAAGCGAGGTGTTTCATACGGCCACATGACTTATCCATGTCCCAGGGAAAGAACAAGGAGCCAAGTTAGAGTTCATTTTTAGGCCGGTGAAGTGTTCTTGCAGAAGGGATCAAATTAGGCCAGGTTTTAAGGTTACTTTTGGGTGACTAGAGAGTCAGGCAGACTCTGGGAAACTTGCAGAAGAAATTGGCATTGCTAGGTCTGCTGAGCTTTTCAAATCTGGAAGTTTTATCTAAACTAATTTGTCTCTTTGCTTCTGTGGCCGACCTTGTGTGTGGTCTGCTGGTACTTCTTATCAAGAGTAGAGTACCTCAGGATTTAGAGTGCTTATCTGCAAACACCCAGGAGGGCACCCAAACCCCAGCTCAGAGCTTCTCTAAATATGACTGTCTGTCTCTGTCTTCAGAGGTCCAACCCCCTCCAGCTGAATAAGGGGAAGTTGTGCTCGTATCATGTTGGCCAGTGTTGCCCTTTTCTTGATATTACTTCCCCCCCCAATTCAAGGAGTGGGAAGTGGAAACTGCATTGTCACAGGGAAGGGTGATTGACCACTCCTGCTGCCCGAGGAGTGATCCGCCCCTGTGGATCTCTTGGATTGCACCCCTGAGCGGCTGCAGCTCTGCAGTGCCAGCGCTGCTCCTGCAAAAGCAAAGCCTGAGGGGCCGTTATGGTGGGGAGGTGGAGTCATTTTAACAATTAAATAGCACCATCTGCAGGCTCCGCACGCCCCACAGACCCGCACCAGCACGGCAAGTGTGTAAATGCCTCCATCCTCCATGGGTATGGAACCTGCCTTCGGCTGCTGCCCACCACAGCGCATCTAACGCATCTACTGGGCTGCTGCCTCTCCCGATGGTGGTCCGGGTGGACGTGCCAATGCGCACAGCTGCAGGCACAGGCATGGCATATTTAGGGCTACACTGGCAGGTACTGGTCTATGCAAGCAGTGAACGTAGCCTTGGAGTGGTCACCACAAGGTGAGCTGAGCCAGGAGGGTGTTTGACTCACAAAGAACAGCTCAAGATGTCATTTTTTACAGGAGAAATCTTCATCTGTGGTTATAGCCACTTACCGGCAGTCATCAGCAAGGGCTTTTTCATCTTCTTTGCCCACTAGTCCAAGGAGAGCAGGAGCACCCTGTTATGCTGTCACAGTGTGGAGGCTGACCAACCTGCCCCTTCCAGGAAAACTACCGCTAGGAAGGATGTGTCTAGCGGGAGGTAAGATTCACCCCGTGACTGTGAACATGCTCGCTTTTAGACTTGTTTTTTCCTTAAAAGGAAATAAAAAAAGAAAAATGCTGCTCCTACACTTCACAGGTGAGAGACAGACTTAGAAGAAAAGAGAGAAAGTGAGACACAAACTGATGTTTTAACATTGATAACTTCCCCTTTAAATTACAAACTTTTTTTATTTTCAAGCCTTCTGCTGCTGGCACATTAAAATGTCTGCTGAATCCCTGACTGCTCTTAAATCATCAGTACTAGGTTGTGAACATTTTTCTGCTGATACTTTTCTTTTACTAATAATATCTCTGCTGTCTTATAGGAATCCTGCTAAAAGAACCATGACTGGTTTGGGGTTTTTTTCTCCTTTTTTTTTTAATGCTGAAGGTCTACCTCTTTATTTTCAATAAAGCATTTTCCTGAAATCCACCTGGGGAATTTCATCTGCTGCCCAGCTGCATCTTTCCAACAAACAGGCAAGTTTTGTACATCCTCTGGGTATAATACCAATACTTCCCTAATAAAAAAACCCAAATCCAACAGAAGCAAACACTTTAAAAAGTTGAGTACTTTCCTTCAGAAAAAGCTCGATGAAGTGAGCCTCTCTGCAGAGGAAGAGAAACACCTACGGCTCAAGGTGAAAGACGCTTTGCACTTTGCCCATCACTGTGCTGTGCCCCCTTACCACCACCTTGGCTTGCACCCAGAGCAGTGACTGTCTAATCCCGTGCTTGTGGGGGTTGTTTTGGCCCAGATCATGGCTGAAGTTCACTGCTGTTTCTGGGATCCTTCTCCAGATGCTCACAGCAGGCTTGCAGCAGAGCTGACAGTGGAATCTTTGTCCTCTGTAGGCTGGCCCAGTGGCCACCATCACCCAGCCTGCCCTCCTGCCTGCTCTGGCCACCCCAGACTCCCACAGGGAATCCTGGCTTACTGCAGGGCTGCTGCCTGCAGTGAGGGCAGCTCTGGTGCTCTCTGCCCAGATCTCTGCACTGCCATTTTCCCAGTGATGCCACCCTGTGATCAAGGTAGTGACAGTTTGGGTCTTCCTTGCAAGGACAATACCTGCCTCAAGGGATGTATAGATGGCATAATGTATAGTGGGCATCTTGCTGACAGGGAAGATGACTGAAGATGACTTTTGCTGCTGTCTTGGGAGTGCCCTGTGGCTTCAGATACTCCCAGGATTTCCCAGCTCAGATACGTGCGATTGCAATCCTTTTTTTTCAAATCAGTACCTTAAGACACAAAATCATCCTTCTCTAATACACTGGGAATCATATGCTCTAAGGATGCATTAACATCCAAGCCTGTGACCTTGTACAGTTAGGCAAATCAGAATTATTACTGTATGTAATGAAAATATCTCAGAGCAAGCTCTGTCTCTAATGACCTTGCATGAAAACTGAATGAAAGATTTGTAGCAAAAGCTGAAAAATAATTCAAGTAAAATATTGGCATCCCAGTTTGGCTGAAGAGCAAAGGAAGTATGAATGCTATTGTCTCTGGTGAGACCTTATGGGGGACATAGGATGCAGCCATGGCCACCAAGGTTCAAGTAAGAGGATCTCCAACTGGTATGTCATGCTGGTGCTGGAAGTGCTTCCATTCTGGTAAGGGGAGGCTTAAAACAGCAGACCAGAATAATCTAGCCTGTGTGCCTTCACCAAACAAAAGGAGGAGAGAGGACCAAACTCCCTAATCACTCCTAAGGTGGCTCATGGAAGGAGGTGCATGACAGGTATTTGAGAGAGCAGGAGTGAGACTTGATATTTGGTCTTTCCTAGCTGCGTTCAGTCGTTGCACTGACCAATGTGTAATGCAGCCAATGCTCTTCACTAGGTGTTGGATTAAATGCTGTATAACCAAAGAGCCAGTGCCCAGGTGTACATGCCACTGCTCTTCTTGCCAGGTGAAAGCTGGTCAACAAGTGTATGAATGCTGAAGAGTGGCAAAGCTTGCCTGTGACACAGTGACCATGTCCTCATCCAGGAGTGACTCTTTGTTTGACTGCCTGGTGGGAGCACAGCGCTGTTTCCAAGAGCCCCGTGGAGCAGAGGGCAGCCCCTGCCCTCAGCTACCTGCAATTTCTGATCATGAGTGTGATGGCAGCTGTAGACCAGCATACTGGGTATGGTCACTTGCTAGCAATCTCCTCTACAGGTTTTTACAGCCTAAATGTACTAGGCAAGAGGCAATAACCTGGATTTTACTCTGCTGGGTGTGGTGTGATGACACCAGGGATTCAAATGCCTCTTAGTTAATACCCAGCAGCTCCTGCAGAAATTGTAGTTCTCCCCTGGGCAGCTATCTGCCCTTATTGGCGGGCAGGGATTCCTCTAACCTCACATTCCCCATGACATTGAGCTCTCTGCCCTTTGTTGTTTGAAGCCTGGATGGATTCACGGGGGAATATCCTTCTAGAGACCATCACCAGCTTCGTGGAGCCAGAGGGGGGTTGCTGCAATGAGCTCTGAGCCAGCCAGGCTGTTTCCCTGGGGAAACAACTGTGGCTCCAGCTGCCCTCCTGCTGGATGCTGTTGCTCAGGACAAGTGTGGCTCTAACTGCCAGCACCCTGTCCCTTACTTTTGCCCTGTTAATGGGAAGACTGCAAGCAATGGCTCTACATAGCTGAGTATGACAACCTCTCCCCTCCATCTCCTGCCTGGGATGCTTGGGTTTTCCTTGCTGGGTTGCAAACTTCAAACTCGTTTCCCAGGGCAGTGCACACCTGTGAGGGCTGTGCTGGGAATTAAGAGATGTGTTTCCACTGCGCAGTCCGAGTACACAAACAAGCCATTTCTATTTCCTTATTTGTTCGTCAGAAATGAGGATTTGCCCTCTGTGCAAAACTGATCATCTCTTGAGGTCTGCAGCACATCCTTTTGGCCCACAATAAATTACTTTTTTCCTGGAGGGAAGGGTACATCGAAGACTTGGGTGCCTCTGTTCATCCACCAGCCTCGGCACACACAAGCCAGCTCCAGTCCAGAAGGTGACAGCAATGGTAGAGTAGACCTCCCAGCAGGTTTTACTGGTATGGATGTAGCTCCACTTTAACCTGTCTTTTCATCTTCTGGAGGGGAGCTGGCTCAGACCTAGAGAGTTCATGGGCCACATAAAGACAGCCTCGATCATCTGTGCCTATATATAGCCACAGAATAGAAATCTATGTGAATGGAGAGTTGGGCCACCACCCTTCCTGTAAAGAACATGTGTTATGGAGAAGTCTCACACTGGAAATGAGCCTTGCTGGTGAATCTAATCAACATTTCTAATCCAAGTCATTAAATTATTCTTTGTTTATAAAAAATTTGCACAGCACTGTTTGTTTTCTAGTTAGGATCCTCCACAGTGTGCCCTAAATAGCTGAAGAGGAAATTATTTACTCCTCAAAAAGGGATAATTTGTTGCTTGCAATTCCATTAAATGTTGCTGGAGAGATTGTTGGCTGTTTTGAAGTAAAAATATCATGACCAGAATGAGATAGAAATGGAAATATCACTGGGTTGCAGGAGGGTTAAACCAAGACAAGAGGATTGTGCAATATGCTCTTGCAGAAAAATAGCAAACTTTACTCTTGGTTACATCTCACCAAATGATTAGAAGCGAAACAAAGCAGAGATTGTTCTAAAATGGACTTCAATTTATGCTGAATATTCAAAAGGCAAAGCTGTGAAATTCAGGCACCTCCAAAATGTGTAGCTGGGTTCTGCCTTCAGAAATACCTAATCTCAAATGCTTTTTCCATTGTCATTTATGGGCTGTTATGTTGCTTTAGACCATGCCAAGTACAGTATTGCAGGAGTGTAGAATTGCATGTTGAAAGACCAAGAAGGCTGAAAATACTAGCATTTATTTCCTGTTGCACCTGAAGGAATACAAGTGTCTGCATTCATGGGGGTGAAACAGGAACAGGGAGGGACTCAAAGCCCTAAACCTAATATGAGTTGCAGAAAAAAAAAATTAAAAGAAGGCACCATTTCAGTGCTGTGCTTGTTTTTGCTACTCTTCAGAATTTCTTATTAACTATGAGTTAGATAGAAAAGAGAGGACTGAGGTAACTAAAACAGGGTCAATTTGCTCTAGGTGAGTGTCCCCTCCTGTAGCAGCTGCCCACCTTCCACTAGGCTAGGTTACTCAAAGCCGCAAAGCCTTGAACACTTCGAGGGATGGGGCATCCACAGCTTATCTGGCCAACCTCTTTCTGTGTCTCACAGTCCCCAGAGTAAAGAATTTCTTTCTTACATCTAGTCTAAATCTATCCTCTGTCCTGGTTTGAGTGACACAGGACTAATTTATCTTCTAATGTCTGGGAAAACCACACTTTTAGAAGACTCTAGTCTCTGAATTTGTGAAAATATTTACTTTATAGCCAGCTATGGTATGTGGGTTTCAAGGTCTCAATATTTTTGACATAGCAAGGCACAGGGATGAGGAAAAGCAAGACCCCAAGAGCCTTGACCCAAGCTGGCTAACAGGATTATTTCATACCATGAACATCACATTCAATATAAGTCAGAAAGTTTGCTGAGAAGTTCTCTCTCTTCCTCGATGGTTGCAATCCTGAGAACTTCTGGCCTGGGTGTCAGACCCCTGGGGCCTTCCCTTGCTCCCAAATCTGTAGTGCTCATAGTGTCTTACATTTTCTGTCCACTGCTAGGAGTGCACAGCTTCCTACTGATAGAATTGTCTGAGTACAATCCTTGTATATTTTATATTGGTATCAGTCTCAATGCTGGTTCTTTAGTATTATGAATATTAACTAATTAGTCTTATTTTATTAAATCTTTTTCATATTTCAACCTTTGGGTTTCCTTTTTTTTTTTCCTGATTCCCCTTCCCAGGTGGTGAGGGGTCATTGGTTTCTCCAATTTAGAGACAAAGATGCCATGCAGAACAGTGTCAAATGCTTTGCACAAATCCAGGTAGATGATGTCAATTGCTCTTCCCACATCCACAAAAGTTATTAAGCCATCTTAGAAGGCCACGAAATATGTCAGACCTGATTTGCCTTTAGTGAAGCCATGTTGGCTGTCACCAATCTCCTCCTTATTTACCATGTGCCTTAGGTAGTTTATAGGAGGATCTGCTCCATCATCTTGCTGGGCACAGAGGTGAGAATGACTGGCCTTTAATTACCATGTCTTCCTTTTTTACCTTTTAAAAAATGGGGGCTGTGTTTTTCCTTTTCCTGTCAGTGGAAACTTCACTGGACTTCCACAACTTTTCAGATGTGATGGACAGTGGATTAACAACCTCATTTGCCAGTTCTATCAGGACCTGCAGATGAACCTCATCAGGTCCTATGGACTTGTGCACCTTCAATTTCCTTAGATGGCCTCAGACTGATTTTCTGCTACAGTGGGCATTTCCTCATTCTTCTGGTTCCTGCCTTTGCCTTCTGTGACTTGTGCGGTGTGGCTAAAGCACTTGACAGTGAAGACTGAGGCAAAAAAGTCATTGAGTACCTCAGCTTTCTCCATATTCCAGGTAACCAGGTCTCCTGTTTCTTTCTGGAGAGGGCCCACATTTTCCCTAGTCTTCCATTTATCACTGACATACCTATAGAAGCTTTTCTTGTTGCCCTTGATGTCCCTGGCCAGATTTAATTCTGTCAGAGCTTTAGCTTTCCTGACCTGGTCCCTGGATGCTCAGACAATTTCTCTGTATTCTTTCCAGGCTACTTGTCTTTGCTTCCACCCTCTGCAGGCTTCCTTTTTGCTTTTGAGTTTGTCCAGGAGCAACTTGCTTGTCCATGCAGGCCTCCTGGCTTTTTTTGCACAACTTCCTTTGTTGGGATGCATTGCTCCTGAGCTTGGAGGACACGATCCTTGACTATTAACCAGCTTTCTTAGGCTCCTCTTCCCTCCACGGCTTTATCGCACGGTACTCTACCAAGCAAATCACTGGAGAGGCCAAAGTCTTCTCTCCTGAAGTCCAGGGAAGCAAGCTTACTGTGCTGGATTGCTTCTGGATTGCTTATGCCCTGCTGTGTTGTCCCTCCAACAGGTATTGGGGTTGTTGATGTCCACCATGAGGACCAGGGCTTGTGAATGTGAGACTGCTCATATCTATCTATAGAAGGTCTCATCCTCTTGGCCTTCCTGGTCAGATGGCCTGTAGCAGACCCACACTGTAACATCACCTGCCCCTGCCCTCCCTTTCATCCAGACCCATAAGCTCTTGGTCAGCTCTTTATCCATTCCCAGGTGGAGCTCCACTTAAGCTGGTCCTTGACATAGAGGGCAACACCCCCTCCTCATCTCCCCTACCTGTCCTTCCTGAAGAGCTTGTATTCTTCCATTCCATTCCATCCTTCACTATATTTGGCATATTTAGATGGTGTCAGAATAGTGTCAAGTAGTCTTTTTTTTTTTTTTTTAACAGATTTAGGACAAATAGACTTGAATGTCTACTGGGAATTAGCTTAAGTTGGTCTTGTTGCTTAATACACAACAGGAGATTTCAGTGGGATTTTTGTGGCAGGACAATAGACAAACCCATTCAGAAAAAAAAAAAAAAAGAAAGGACTGAGTTACAGACAGAAAGCAAAGAAACCAGACAGCAGCAGCAGAAGGCAGGTTGAGAGAGCAAACGACGATGGCAGATATTAAGGTTTTAAAAGGCAAAAATTAAAAATTCATGTTGTAAGATGTGTATGTATTGGAGAAGGGAAGACATAAGTTGCTTTCGTGTCACCTATTGCGAGTCACCAAAATGAGTTCAGTATGTAACATCTAAATTCACAGAGGGACTTAAATTTGTAACTGGTGTTTGGGCAATGTGGATTTTAATGGATTTAGGGCCCTATTGAGAAGGCTGAAACCTGTCTATTTCTGAGGACACAGTGAGCAAGCACAAAGGCTGTGCACCATATGCAAGTGTGAAGAAAGAAATGACACCTCACACATACAGTGTACCAGTCTGAAACCCCACTGAAAGCATGTGGTTTTAAGCACTCCCTGAGAGACATGGAATTCAGGTACCACTGCCTGAGGTGCAGTTTGCAAAGAGGTCAAAGAGCCACCAGTCCCCGTTTGACAGCTTTGCTCACAAACCTCTCTGGTGCCCATATTGCTGCAGGGCAAGACCAAAGAATCAGAAGGGGAGAAACATTTTTGCTGTCAGTATGGGCATGGTGGTGGCTTCTGGTGTGATTAAGGATAGTTTTTTGTTTCCTGCAAAGACTCAGGTACAAATATTCACGTTTTCACTAGAAGAGCAAAATAGAAGTATTTTGGATTTGAAAGATTCCTACATGAAGTGGTTTGAGATACAAGCACGGCCCGTGTAAAGGGATACACCATTTTGGGGAAGGAAGCTAGAGTAATGGACAGATGCTGCTGCGTATTTTTAGCTGCTCCCTGAAGAAACAGTGGAGATGAGGATGAAGGACAGCAAACAAGTAAGGATATCAGAATCTGAGAGACACCATCTGGAAGCCAGCAAAACAGCAGCTGCTCCTGAAAGGCAACTCTGAATTAGGCAGGCCTGCCTGTGTGACAAAAAAAAAGAAGGCATAAAAGAAGACATGGCTATCAGGATGGACAGTTTGAGTCCCACTTAGGGAAGGCTGCTTTTCATTAGCTGCTACTGGTGACACAAATAGCAGCCTCACGGGAAAAATAAGACCAGAGGAGAGGGCTGCAGCTGACTTTCTTATGAGTCTTGTGAATACTGAATGCAAAGAAGCAACAAGCAAGATTTTGAAAATAAACTTTTGGCAGAAGAAATGGTAGATTCATGTAATGTGAGGCGTCTCTGAAAGAGGAGCTGGTGTGGGCTGGAGAGACTCCAAATAATCCAGAGGGAAAATAACCTTCTGCTAGTAGGATTAGAGGGAAAGACTTTAAAGTCAAGAAAGGGGAGGACAAAAAGGCAAATGGGAAGAGGATAATAGAACACTAGAGCTAGTGTTACATGCAGAAGAAAAGGAAATTGGGTCTTGAAAATGGCGTCTGTTTAGGGTCTCAGCTGTCCTCCTTCCAGAGAGTC
>JAOTQQ010000001.1:137725017-137737044 GCA_026546715.1 Gallinago undulata | reverse complement strand
ACATGCAGAAGAAAAGGAAATTGGGTCTTGAAAATGGCGTCTGTTTAGGGTCTCAGCTGTCCTCCTTCCAGAGAGTCAGAAGGGAAGGGGAGATAAACAGGTTATCACACAAAAGCCAAGCCTTTTAAGTCCAAGCAAATGGTTCAGACACCTCCTAGGTTGGTACTGATAAAAAGCTTATTCATCAGATCAGTGTAGTTTAGAAATTAGTCCTGCAAACACCTTCCAACATATTATAACATAGGTTAATTGGTTTATTTGCTTACTCTTCTCAGCAAAGAATTCAGAGACTGGGACTTAGAGATGAATATTTTATACTGAGGGTAAGACACTCCCTAGTCTGACCTCTGGAACACTGTTAGGTTAATGTTGAGAAGTAGGACTTCTGAAGCATGGACTCTGGACAGAAGACTTCAGTCTCTTATAGTGGAAAGTTTTGTTTTCAGAAGATTTGCTGAAAATTTCCGTCTCTCAAACACAACATTCTTTTCTACATTTTTTTTAAGGTGCAGATGACTGCCTTACACAAGGGAGACTGCAAAATGTCTTGCAGAAGGGCTGAATGATAGAAATTCAAACCAGATAAAAAAAAAAAAAATCCCAGCTCCCCTTTGTTTCACAGAGGGTTCCTCCTGCATTGCTGCACTTGCTGCTTGTGGATGGTCCTTGGAAAACAAGCTCATGCCCACTTAATGTGGGGCATTTCCTGGCTCATTTTCTGGGCCAGAAGACAATCCTGATACCCTCCAAGACTGCAAGTATGCTTGAGATGTTGTTTAAAGCAAAGATAAATCTAATTTATCCAGTCAGATGAGGTCTATGTATTTGATGTGGGCTCTTTCGCGGTAAGCTATGTTTCATAATGAGGTAGCTGTATGGGATGAGAGATCCTAGGGCAGGTATACCAAACTGGGCTTGTTCTAGCAGTGCTGTTGACGTTGGCAAGCAGAGGAGGAACCATTAAAATTTTTGGGCAGCACAGGCATGCTGCTCTGGGGCTGTTTCTGTAGCACTTGTGGTACATTTAGCACAATTTGGGAAGCTGTGTACTAAAGGAATGTGAAACAACATTCTGTGTGCAGCAAAGAAGTCATGAATAGTTAATGCAGCTGGATAGGGAATGGTAATTCTGTTTCATGGAGGAGTTTGATATTTGCTTTCTTTCACATTTGGAATCAAAACTAAACATCCTGTAATTCTCCATGCAGTGTTATAAGGAGATCAGGTTCTGGCTGGGCCGTGCGGGAAGCCATTTGGGAAACATCGACCCTGATGATCCCGCTGCCAGGAGCTGTGAGACTTCACATTCTGAGGACAGTTAACTTTCTTTTTGTGGCTGCTTAAGCATTCAAAAAAACCACAAGAATAGTCCATCTAGTCCAATATTCTGCCTTTTTTGGTAGTCCACGGTAGGTGCCTAGGAAGATAACAAGGCTAAGGAATTCATATCTCCTTAATATTCTCCCAGGCTCCAGTAATATAAGAATTCAGAACCTTGTGGGCCAGAAGTGGCATTTGTCCTCAAAGTACTTGTCCTGATGCATTTAGTGTCTGCAGCATCTTGTGGAAAGGATGAACTTGCAGCTGGTGTGACCAACCATTTACCTCTGCTTGTGGTGAACCCTGTGTTGACTTCAATGCCAGAATAGCAACTGTGCTGATGGGAGAGGAGAAGACCTTCTGGTGTCACACACGTACTGCAGAAGCCAGCTGAGAGTCAGGTGTGTGTCTGCTCCTGCACAAATAGTTCAGGCAGTCTATGGTTCATTTCTGAACATGGAAAGGAGAGTATTGTAATTTGAACGCACAAGTCATCTATCTAGGAAAATTCTAGGCAACAAAACTAAAATCATATTAGGATGAATTAAAAAAAAAAGAAGGAAAGGAAGAGAAAATGAAAGGAAGATAAAAGGAAAGGAGAGAAAAGAAAGGAGTAGAAAGGAGAAGAAAAGAGGAAGGGAAAGGAAAGGAAGGTAGGGAAAGGGAAAAAAACCAATCTACAGCAATGTATATTAAAAGTATTAAAACAACAGCTTACATAAATGTATCCTGTCAACAGTATGCAGAGAGTCTTGAAGAGTTATCTGAATATTTCCACTCTTTTTTTTATTATTTTTTTGTCAGGTCACTAATCAGTTCCTGTGTGACTAGAAGCTACATAAAAGATTTCTTTGCTTTGAATATAAACTTTTACCCTTTTGTTTATGCACAGAAGAGATCACAGGAAAACACTGGAGGACACTGGATGAAATCCTGACTCCACTGGAAGCATGAGTAATGGTTCAGGCCAGGCTGGTGTGGACGGAGAAAGTCAAGAGACCATCTCTTGCCTGTTACAGTTAATGGGATTTCACTGTTGTTTCCTTGAGTTATTCAGAAATCATGATCTGCCCCCTCCAAAGTAATGGGACTGGCTCAGTAAGTTTTAAAAATGACTTTTGGTCTGTTGGGTTTTTTTAATGAGCAAGTGCATGTGGACTGTGCATGGGATTTTCTTGCTTCACATTTTTGAGTTGTAATCTGCAGTTCCAAGTCCTAGAAATGGACATCCTGTCCAAATAGCACCCAAAAGTCTCCACCTCTCTCTGGAAGACCAGACCTTAAGATAAACAGAGAATATTATAATGTTCATGATGAAGCTGAATTTTATCTTCACTCTCTGTTCCGTGTGTGCTCGGAAGGAGCAGATATACTTCCTCTTGGGCACATGGTCCAGGAGTGGTGTTGGTTATCATCTTCTGGGTCACTGAGCCCTAGAAACCTTCCCAGCTTCATACCTGCTTCCCTGGCTGTGGGGAGCAAGCAGCAGTGCAGGGTCGTGCCCAGGCAGCTGTGACCACTTCTGGCTGCCAGGATGTGGCCAGGAGACTGCTGAGCTCTAGGCTGTGGGAGGGGGAGGCTCTGCTTGCGCATGGAGGTCAGACATATGGACACCTCCTCAATGCAACATGCAGAATCTGGCTTTTGGGCAGAGGGCGTGCATGACTCCGGAACAATGACACTCAACCAGCAAATATCCAAAAATGAGATGTTGCAGCTATTTCTAATTCCCATTGTGCTCTTTTGAGAAATATCGTGAAGCAATTTTAACCACACAGAAAATGAGCCAGAATCTTGCTGCAAAGTCCCATTACGGATCAGTAATCTACATCAGAACCAGCAGGGATGTGCCAAAACCTTTACTGAGAACACAAACAGAAAAGTTGAACCGATGGTCTGCCACATTTTATCTTACCTCTCTACAACTGGTCCATTTTCCTACAATGGCTGGATATGGAAAAATAAAAAGTTTGATTACAGGAACAGCTTGGTGGAGTGGGGAGAGAGGTTATTGAACTGCTTGTTAGTTGTTATTTTTTTGGCTGGAGTGGATGTAAAAGTTAATCTGCAACAAAAGGTCTCACAGCAGGAGCATGTTTGTGAAAATCACTCATACCAATTAATTACTGAAATTCTTGTTGCAGTGTAATTTCTCTGCTCTAAGTGAAGGAAGGAAAACAGTTCCTATATTCACCACAGATATATATTTGGGAATGTGCTGCATTTTGTTGTTGTTTTTTAAATAAAACTATAACTAGCTTACTGCTGCAAAATAAAACAAATGTAATAAAAAAAAGCGCCAGTAATAAAGGAAAGCGTATTCTGGACAATGAAATGGAGAGCTTGTTAATAACTATTACAAGGAAAAACATGTCAATAAAATAGTTCATTACCTCTGAGTTGACAGGGAAGTCTTGATTAAATGACAATTTCCTATTCAAGCAAGAAAGGAATAAATCAATACCATTGACTAAAATACACTTTCTTTATCAGAAAAGAAAAACATGTGTCAGATGTTCTCTCTAAATACACTGCCCATGCAGCCAAAGCAATAACCACAGCTGTAAAAAGAGACATCTTTTTTTGCAATGAGTTATTTTTCTGGGCCCCGATTGCTGTGTTTTTGATGAGGCTAGATGGTAACACACACTGATTTAGGAGAGTTCATTAATGTACTGCCCTCATCCTTTTCTCTTGTCAGCTTCTCCCCCATCATCCTTCTCTTTAAATTGAATCATACTCCAATGAACGTACCCTCTGCCTGCTACAGTATGCATCTGTAATTTGAGTACATAACCATGGGGAATATCCCCTTGGACTGAAAAGCTCTGCCATACTAGTCTTTTGATGAATGTTTCAGTAGTATTGGCTGAGGTTATAGATATGAAAGCATAACTCATTATTACTTGTGAAGCTGGGGAAACCATATTTTCAAGGATAGTTTTAGAGCTCCAAAATGTGGGGCTTTCCTTTTGCTTTGTCTTGGCTTTAGACATGGAAATCAATGGCACTATTCCTGTGTGAAACAGAAAAAGACGGAAAAGATGGCTTAGCTACAACATCTCTTCTGTGCAGGCTGAAGGGGAGATAGAAACCAGGGAGGCCCCAGTGGAAAAGTGCCCAGGCAGATGACCCAACTGGGGATCTCCAGTTCCTTGTCTTGACAAGGCAGTCAGGAGACAGAGGGACAAGCAAATAAACTGGCAGGACTCAGCACAGTGCCTTTATGCTCAGTGTGAAATGTGCCAGCCAAGTCCTTGTTGGACTCTCATGGCCTTCAACCATATTCTTGAAGTGACTTTGGGTGTTTAGGAGCTTGAGGTATTCCCTGCTCACAAATTAGGGTGTTTACTTTTCCTTCAGCTAAGTGAGATCAGCCCTGACCTGCCCTTCAGATGGAGCAGGAATAATGCAGCTGAGGAGGCATATATTAAAGACACATTAATGACATCGTACGAAATAAATCAGTGATAGAAAGGATGATTTGCTGTATATATTCGAAAAATCAGAGGGAGTGCATCGGAGATCTCAAAATAAAGTAATCTGAAAATAAATCAATCAATATATGATTTAATGGTGTCCTCTCTCTATTTCATAAATAGAAATATTAAAAGGCGAATGGCAACAAGAGCTGGTGGAGCTAGCAGAAGCTCAAGGATCAGCAGTGTTGTGGGAGGGTAAAGACTCGTCAGCAAAGCCCTTAAGTAATACCTGCAGGCTCCATGGAAGACAATAGGATTTAGAAAATATCAACGAGATTAAAAGGAGATGCACAGCCTCTCTCCAAAAGAGAAGAGGGTGCTCAAGGTTAAGCATATACCTGCAAGATTTTGCTTGTCTGAGGCTTTAAATCTCTCCCTTGCATGGTTCCCTCTCCAAAGCCTATAAACGTTACAGATCAAGAGAGTATTCACCATTTCCTTTCAACGGATTAACTCAGGCTAAATTTAAAGGCTGATTCAAAGACCCTGGGATGCTTACACTGTAGCAAAGCAGCAACGACTATACTTTTTTTGTCACCCCCTTTTAGATTAGAACAAAGCCCTGCCTCTTCTCCCCAGCTCTTCCCCACCAGGATGATCCTCAAAGCCCTGGCCTTTTAAAAGAGGGGCAGCTAATTATCAGGGGTTATTTAACCTCCCACTGAGTCCTTAGCTTAGCTACTCTGTCTCACTGTTGTCTATAACTCAGTACTTCAATGAAATAATAAAAATAGATCATTAATAACACCAGTACCAGTAAAACCGCTGCAGTGAAACCTTCATTAATAGTGTTTTTCTAGTAATTGCAGAGCAGAGATACTTTAGGTGGAGAACGATCCTGCTTCCATGGAAATCAGTGGCAAGCCCACAGGCAGTTGCTAGTCTGGTTTATGGAAATAGGATCTTATTTCTTTTGGGAATCAGTGGAGCACTGCTATTGGGGTACCTCTTGAAAGCAGAAAGCCTGTTTCACAGCACACATCTGCTGGCAAATCTCAACCAAGAAAGCAGGTAAATTTTCATTTTTAGTGATTTTTTTTAATGTCTGTTGGTGGAAGGAGTGAATGGGGAAAATATGTGTTCCACCTCTTCACATTAGGGATCCTTGGTGCTGTTGGTGCTTAGCTGCTACATGGACTAAACCAGTCTGTTGCGTCTCACCACCTGTTGAGGTGATGTTGTGGAAGTTCCTGTTTTCGATTAAGAGGGGCTGCTCAGATCAGGAATGAGACCTAGAGAGTCATATGCAGCACTGCAAATCTGCCGTTGTTAGGAAATCTGTGTTAATTCACGCTCTCTTCCTGCTCTTCTGTTGTGTGTGACGCTTCTGCTGAAAGTCCTTTCAGGGAGGAGCAGTGGAGTGACCAGGATTAATGGGTATATAAACTGAGTATATGTAAACTGAATTAGCAAAGGAGAGAAGAATTAGGATCAGACACTGACCAGCTCTAAATGCTGAACTCCATGCAGTGGTTTGATTTTGAAATGCATTTTTCATATGCCTAATTGAAAGAAATGTTCTATTAATTTCTGTTATTAGATGGAGAGGCTTACATTATGCCACAATTACCAGGGAGAAAGACAGCTATATTCGCTCAGAAAGGTATGCATCATTTTCATCAGAAATGTGGATTACAGAAATAATTAATCTCTTGGTTCTCCTAGCATTACGATTTTTATTTTTTATTCCTTGCCAACATTTTTTTTTTCAGCTTGGGATTTTTGTCTTTGTGCAAGAATATATCTACATTTTTAGGAAAAGCAACCTCTTTTGCTGAGGAAAAAAACATCAATTTTGTCCATTACTGTAAAAATATTGAGAAAAAAAACAACGCTGAAAGCAGCACACTGTCAATGTACAAGTTTACTTAAAGGTTTATTTTTGTTTAAAAAGCAAATAAGTTGTAAAGTAACCTTGACAGAACCCCTGCCCAAAAATCTTGTTTTTCCAGAATAGCTGATCAGCCCCTCCATCTCTGTAAACAAAATGAGACCTCTTGGATGTCTTTTTAGGCTTTTGAGATTCATTAGACACAGTTACCAAATAGCTGTACCGACATGCTATGAGCCAGCGCTAAAGCAGATCACTTGAAAGTCATGAAAGGAGAAATATAAAAGCCAGAGTAAAATACATTAGAAGTTGCAAAGCAAAGTTGTGGGGAGGGGGTTGTAGCTTCACAATGACCAGAGCTCTAGGGTACAGCCCTTACAGGTTTACCCCTGTGGCAGGGTTACAGTACACAAGGAAGGGTCATGGTCACGTATCTTCACTCTGTTAAGGCTTTTGGTCGTCACATGAACTTCTTATACACGATGGCAGAGCCCTCAGGCCTATGGCTGTGGATGTAATTTGGAGGCTGTTTGACCTGTGGCTGCTGTGGCATGTGCTCCCAATATTCACCTTCCTGAAAAGCCCTGAAGAGGCGCTTCTGCAAGTAGTCACAGGTTGAGAACACATGCCTCTAGTGTGGTTATGGTGGTGGGGTGGTGGTGAGTGGGCTGTAGTTCATGGTTCCTGAAGGCAGAAACCCTATGCCATGGTCATGGGATCGCAAGCAGAGCTTTTAGCCCAAGCTAATTCCTTCACTCGGCCTCCCTCAAAATCATGGGGAAGCAGCAGAAACCCCCGGAAGGACTGAAGGTCTGAAGAGAGGCACCAGGGCTGGGCTAGGTGAAACCCTCTCTGAAAACCCTCTTACCTTGCTGAGGCCAGATGATGTGGATGTCTAAGATTTATTCCTTTAAGCACAAATCCACAGCACCTGGGATGGGGTCTGCTCTGGAGCTGATTTTTTTTTAGTTTTCTAGTATTTCCCCTAATGTTTTAAAAGGTGTGAGAAAGAGAAAGTAATCTGGCAGACACCACCAGGTCAGGGAGTGGCAGGGGGTAGGAAATGGGGAGAGCAAACACCATGAAAGTTGGGACTGTACTTCAGGGTGCACATGGTGAATGGAGCAATGCAAAAAAACTGTTGTGAAATAGATGGGTTGCTACTCTATAAGGAAAGGTGAAAAGTTTTGCACCACCATAGGAATAGTCAACTAACTGCCAAAACAGAAGGCAAATCACAGCCAGCTACAGGAAAGGAAACACTATTTCCATGAAATGTTGCTACCTGGGTCTGCTTCTTACCAGTGTCACATCACTGTGGAAGATGCAAACCTTTTTCTGGGTGTATAAGTAGGCAATGCCAGATGTAGAACAAGTGAGGTGATTTATCCCTTGTTCCAGTCAGAAGAATTGTCTCAGAAAGCAGCCTACCTCCTGGTTTTGTGTGGCTTTTCAAGAAAACTGAGGGTAAAAGTCAAAAATGAGGAATTGAGAGTGATTAGGTCAAACAAGTGATGTATATGGTGTGTGAAGAAAGACTAAAGGAACCTGAGCATTTGTCAGTCTAAGGAAGACTGAATGGGGATGTCAAAACAGCCTCCAACTATGCAAATGTAGCTGTAAAAATGAAAGACAAAACTGCGGACAGGACAAAAGAGAATAGGGTTAAACACCAGCAGAGGAGATTGATTTTAGAAAAAAAAAAAAAAAAAGTATTTTAGCAGTCATGCTAAAAAGAATGCTTTTTAGGGAGATATGGATTGTCCATCAAAGGATGCCTTAAAAACCAAATTAAATAAAAGTGTGTCAGAATGATATGTGGTCTCAGCATGAGGTTAGGATAGTGTTAAAATGTTAGATGTGAGCAACTAGGTCACCAACTTCCATGGCTTTTTGTACAATCTGCAGCTTAGTCAGGACATCAAATTTGTACCTATAGCCTTCTATCAATTATATAGTGAACTGGGTTACTTTCTCAGTCATTTATATTATGTGCTTAAATTTAGGCACTAGATTGCACCCAACAACAAGAGAAATTTTCAGGCACAGTTTTACACTCCAGACTCAGTAGTGTTTGTGCCCTGGCTGGAGTGACTGCATCAGGAAAGCCTGCAGCATTAGCCTGTTTCTGTAATCTGGTGTAATAAACTGAAGAGGAAACATAAGAGAGTGGTGTGCAGGAAAGGGAATGCAAGTCTGAGCCCCCTGTCTGGCAACGGCTTTGGGGCTGGGAAGCCAGGTTGACTGCCACTTTCCCCCCCCCTCCCACCCAAAGGGAATCCAAGAGAATCCCAGGGAATCTGGTAGAAGAACCAGATTAAAATTAACCGAACCCACCAAGAAATATTTCCAGCGTGTCTTCATCCTCAGAGAATCCAGTCACTTGTAACCCCCAATGCTTAATCCCTTTCTCACAGATGAAACTGAATTAAATTTACCTCTATTTTCTGCAGAATAGTGAAATGATGAACTGCTTCTAGACAAGCCTTTTTCTGGTATTTAGTCATCAAGGCATTTTCTACCAATGGGATGCCCCTCAACTCCAGCAGTCTTAGACTACCAGTGGACCCTCATCAATACAAAACTGGTGGCAGATGAGTAAACCAGCAGTTTGTCTTGGCAGCTCCTTCCTCCTTGCTTGGCAGGAAGAAAACACGGTAGCATATATCAGGTTCTATCAAACTCTTCTCTGATAAAATCCTTGTCAGGACAGAGCATTATTCCTTGATCACATTTGTTTTCATGGACCAGTCTCAATGACCAAGTCAGCACGTGGCCAAGGTAGGACAGGGTGGGAATGCATTTTGAATATAATGCAGGATGGACTGTAGACCAAGCTTCAGGTGTGTTCAGCGGTTTCTCTCCACTCTGTAGAATGCAGCTGCTAACTTCAATGGTCCCCACCTCAGTCCTATTAGCACTCACCATAAGAACAAGTATTTTATTAAAAATTTCCCTCCTGGATATCCTTTCTTCAAGTGCTTTTGCTATTGATCCAGTGAAACAAAGAAGATCAAAAAAGAGCGAAAGGACACACAGTCCTTCTGTTTTTAAGACAATTTAAGTCTACTTTTGTAACTTTCAAAATTAATTTTCTGAATCATCTTGAATTTGGTGTGAAAACTTGTTCTCCTTTCTGTGACCTCTGCTTGCCTAAAAACTCAGTTTAAAATGAGAAAGGAGGGCCAATCTTACTAATTATTATTTGGGAACTTCATAAAACTCTTGGAAAACCGGGGACCAGCTGTAGTGGCAGCGTGAAGTATGAACAGCAGCATGGTCTGGAGTGGTGATTTGGGACAACTGCTCAGTTCACTTCTGGCTGATGATGATCCTGACTTGGCCCCTGACCCACCCAAACCAGCACACTGGGATTTCGGGGTGTCAATGGGCACTGTGGTGAGCCACAACATGGTGTGCATGGAATGGCAGCTGCCTGCCCTCCTCACCTCTGTGTGAATATAGCAGAGCCACTTGTCTCTTGGTTTGACCAAGGGGACTTGGGGCTCAACTCATGCCCTGGAGCCAACCCTCCTGGTGTGATGTTATTTCTGTTGCAAAACACTACCAGACTTTTTACAACCTGAATGATGTATTATCAAAAGCCTCATGCTCTTGACAAGGCTTTTGATTTGAGCAATGTTTCCTTAAAATCCTGACGTGACACCACTAACAGATGACCACAGGTTAGATAACCAAGGAAGACAGGATCCAAGGGGTGGTTTCTAACCTAAGTGCGACAGATTATGTCAGCATTGACATTCACTGTAGTACATATTATTCCCTGCTTTTTTGGGGGCCAAAAGCAAAGGTGGGTGACAAATATTTATCAAATGGGCATCCGTTCCTTCAGAAGAGATATTAAAGTGCAGGCTGTTCCTGCCGCTTGTTAGTTTTTAATGATGAAAAAATGTGCAGTAATGTTAAGATAATAAGAATTTCTATTCCCCTTCCCATTTTAATTTTTTACTATTTTCTGCTATTTAATTCTGCTCCTACTAGTCAGATTGGTCTAACAATGTGCAATGCAACAGTAGTTCACTAATTTACAGTAATGATTAGAAACTCTTTTGAAAATAATTAAATTTGCAAATTAACAAGTAGATAAGCAAATGGAAAAGTGCAATCAGTCAAAAGGTGTGATGAGCTCATTTATGTTGTCATCCCTGATTTGCTATTTATGACAATGCTATGTTTTCTATCTGCTGTACTAAGGCAATTCTTCATGGTATGCTAGCTAGCCCATGCGCTGTAGCTAGGAGAAATGATGCTATTAATAGAAGACTGCAGTACCTTCCATTAAATCTTAGCTGAGAGGTGGGGAGAGGCTGCCAACTTCTATTTCAGATTATAAAGTGTGCAGTCTAGCAAGTGCATATTAGCTAGATGCAAGTGCAAATATATGTCTATCTACGCCAAGCCCATTAAAATGTACAGACATTTACTTTTTTGCCATTTCTGCTGCCATAACAGAGAAATAAACATGAGTCATTTGGTGAAGCCATAGCAGTGGTAAGGACTTCCATCCATGCTGTCACCATGATCTGTGGTAATAATTGTCATTAAACAAGCCTAATTGCAGATTTTCATCTTTGAGTAGCAGTGGCATCTTAAATATGCTTCAGCTAACATTATAAATGAAGGCAGAGCATGACCAAAATGGACTGCCTATACGAAGAGATGTTTCCTTGCACGCAGAGATGAACAGCACTGCCAAGTCCCTGCTTGGTGGCAAGGCTTACTGATCACAGCCACCTATGAGGTTGCAACTTGGTGGTGCCGGACCAACATGGCAGCAGCTCCTGCCGCCTCTTTGCCACTGGCCAGGAGCCACTGCTCACGGATACCCTCCCACCATACTGGCTGCAGAAGCTGTCCTCAGCCAGGGGAATTGGTGTTCCTAGTCTCAGTTTCCCCATCACTGGGTTTGTACAGCCATGGAGGTGTTCCACTAAATGGGACTTGAACGGCGGCAGCAGCCACAAGGCTGGTCTCGTTTATCCCTGCTGTTCTCTAGGAGTTCTCAGGGACCCAGCGACAGTGACCCTGGAAGTTCACCTTGCCATCATCTCTTTGAGGCCTGAGCAGGCTTTGAAGGCAGTTAAAAGATTTCAAAATAGCCTACAGTAGCTATTTTTTTTACTGAAAGACAAATGATGTCTTGGGCTGCATCAAGAGAAGTGTGGCCAGCAGGTCTCAGGAGGTGATTCTGCCCCTCTACTCTGTGCTTGTGAGACCCCACCTGGAGTACTGTGTCCAGTTTTGGAGTCCTCAGCACAGGAAGGACATGGACCTGTTGAAACAGGTCCAGTGGAGAGCCACGAAGATGATCAGAGGGATGGAGCACCTCTCCTATGAAGACAGGCTGAGAGAGCTGGGGTTGTTCAGCCTGGA
>JAOTQQ010000001.1:137711373-137724917 GCA_026546715.1 Gallinago undulata | reverse complement strand
CATGGCAGGGGGGTTGGAACTTGATGATCTTTAAGGTCCCTTTCCAACCCAAATGATTCTATGATTCTATGATTCTAAAGGTGGGAGAATATATGGACAAAATATCTGCAAAAACTCCACAGTGTATTTACTTCTGCCTTTTGTTTTTAGGAGCAGCTCTATTGTGATAGGTGCTGCACAAACTCATAGAAGATATAAAGCCTATTTTGCAAGTTACTTCTATTTTCATACTATAAAAGCTGATTCAGGTAATTTGTAAAACACAAAGTTGCATATTATAAATTTTTTTTTCCTGATTAAAATATTAGATTTATTATTCAGAACTCAATCACAGTATTGGTTTATGTGTTATTATCAGGGCTGAAATAAATTGTTTTAAATTTCATCCTTTAGTAACTATTGTCACTTTTTTTACCTGAGATGCTCTACTCCTTCTGAAATAATGAAGCAACATGCCAAATAAGTTTGTTTGTGTTTAAAGAAAATGCAAATAAGTTAGTATGAAGATGGAGGTAGACTGCCAAACAAGGTAGGGTATAGAAATGTAAAACCATCCTTCACAGCCATTATCCACCATAATTCTAAGTGTCCAAGTCACTACTCTACTGTCACACTACTCATTCCTGAGTGCCATTCCCCGCCATGGAAAATTGTTATCACATTTTCATCCTCGTATTGGGCAACCTGCTCTAACTTTGAAGTAGTCCTTGGTTTGAGCAGGAGTTGATTAGATGACCTCCAGAAGCCCCATCTAACTGAAATCATTCTATGATCTTGTGATTAATGGACTCCCCTCTGCCTGGAAACACTAAATCTTTAATTGCACATGCAGATGTCTAAGCTACTGCATTCAGCACTAAAATTGCCTTTTGCAGCTGCACCTTTGACTGCATTTATTTTTCACCAAGATCTTGCAGATTTAGAAGCCTCCCAGCAATGCTGCTATCTGGAGTGCATCCATCGGAGACCAGATAGGTCTTATTAATGAGAAGAGATAAGTATTGGAAACTTCTAGCTGTTACTGAAATAAAACCTAGCATGGCATCTCCATCTTAGGACCTACAAAGGGAGGATCTTACAGTCATTGCTGAGAAGTTCAGTTACTGACTGGGATGAGTCCCACTGACATTCTTGGTGAAAGAGACCTCTGGAAAGCCTACTCAGAGGAACCTCCAAACCTCTCATCACAATTAGAGTGAAGATAGGATTTAGACTCAAGTCAACCGAGATGATAACTTCCTTTTTAAAAAAAAAAATTAGTTTCTTCACAGAACTGCTGATTGCAATGTTGTCTTAACACATTAATAAAACCTTTGAGACTTTGGGCTTACTCACTTTGCGGAGGAAGTGAAAGAAGCCTTTAAACCTCTGCCCCTCCATGGAAGAATAAAAAATCGTTGAGTGCTCCAGATTTGCAATTTTAAATAAGGTTAGTATTTTGCTAGCTGCTTATTCGTAATCTTTGCATATGAAAAAGGTTAATGGGATCACTGCAAGATCAAATGTTTATATAGCAGTGGATTAACCTTTACTGCTAACTCGGTTTCTTGCAAATGTAAACTGTATTCAGTACAGATACCTGCTAACCGCATTATGGCAATATGAATAACAGTTCAAGCCTTCATTAACTGAGTGCTAAATTACAGTGATAATTATGTAATTTTCAATCATTTCAATCCTTCTATATTGCTCATTACAACACAAGCATAAACGACAGAATCAAACTTCAAAAAACCCAAGTGAGAAGTAAGACTTACCATTTAAACCTAGTCTGTGAAGTTGACCTTGATATAACTTTATTCTTCTTTGTGGTAGGAGTATTATGTCTATCTGGGGAAGGAGAGATTTTCAGTTAAAAATATGATTTAGATGTGTCATCTTTATTTCTTATCTTGACAGACCTTTTTCTTCAGATGGTCTCCAAAATGTATGTTACAAGGACAATGAGTGATGGAGACTTTTCTACCTTTGTCCTGCTTCTGCCTTATTCTGAAGGATAATGTGGTGTCTTTGTGTTTTGTTACTCCTAAAACATAGCTCTGGAATGGGATGAACCACCAGGAGAAGGATCATCCTTCTGAGTGAAGAAGGGAGTCTTCCCATCCTGAAGAATATTCAATGATGTGGATGGGAAGACTCCCGTGCTGCTCTGGCTTTTGCAGGGGCACAGGACCAGAGAACTCGGATGCAGTTGGCCCTCTTCTATGCTTCATTAAACTCTGAATGCTGTGCTTATTCCCTGCAGTCATCAAGAACCAAAAAGGCTGTGTGTGATCAGGGCTTGAGGTTGCTCTTAGCTATATTAAATTTATGAGATAACAATCTTTTAATTCTTTCTGCATGGGCTACATCATTATAGATTGCTCTTTCAGAGCAAGAGTCCCAGAGTCAGTGGTTTTCTATAGGTTTGTCTTCTTCTGCAACTTCACCCCCTTGCTTTTCTTTATATATTCATTAAAACATATACTTGCTGTAAAGCTGTGGAGGAGGAGAAGAACATGGCAGGTTTACATGAGAAATATTTAAGGAATGACCTTTCCAAGGGCTTTGTTCCACAATACCTTCACCCAGACTCCGTTTTGGGCTCCCATGATCAAAGTATTACCCCAGGAGATAGTCCTGGAGAACAGATGTTGCTGAAGATGTGGTGGAATTAGGCAGGAAGAATCTGTTTCCTTGCCTGTTTGAAAGGAATTTCTGGTGAGGCTAAACTGAAATGTACAAGTCACAAATCAGCTTACAAACAACTTTGCAGTTAATTGCTAAATAACATTATCCTGGGGTGAAGGTGAATTTATTGGTTAGTGTGTTTTTACAGACTCTAGATTATGAGTGTTATGCTTTTGACTATTTCATAGTTCATAGCAGGAAAAAAATATTTCCTTCCATTACATATATAATATTAAGGAAAAAAAAAAAAAAGGATTTGTTCACTTTGAAAAAAATGATGTGAGAAAGAAGAAAATGGAGTACAGTATTGACAAAAGATTCTCATGAACATCAGAAATGCCATGTGGATTAACTCTATCACACTCTTTGGCTAAAGAACAAACACAGAAAAGTAAACACAGCACATGACATTGTAAAGCTTTTGTGCCACTTCAGTCAGGTACTATATTCTACAACTTCCAGTTATTCAGGAAGCCTTAATTCAGCTACATTTATTAATTTCCATGTGTTAGGACATATCTTTAGCAGATAAAAACTGCTGCAGCATAAAGCACCAAGGGAGCATACCCAGGGGGGTAAAGTGAAGAACCTTCATGTGTATTTATATAGCTCATCATTCTCAGCTCTGCATCTGATGTCAGGGCAAATATTTAGCTTTGGGGTGTACTAACTTACAATAGTGGGATTTCACCAGAGGAAAAGTATTTCTTAATGAAGAAACCAAAACCAGTTCCTGAGTGACCTTAAAGAAAAGCTTGCCCTTGTGTTTCCTTCATGTGCTCAGAAGATGCTGCCTTTGCAAAAGACTTATGCCTTAGACTCCTTTTTTTGGCTGTAGACTATTTGCAACCTTGAAAAGGTTGAGTTTCCACTGCAGAAGGCCCACTGAGGATTTTTCATGATGTTCAGGGGAAACACATACCTCATTATTCCATAATAATCCCAAGAAATGTTGCAAACACTCCAGAGAACATATTTTCAGTCTTTCAAGCAGAAGCTGATCAGAAACGTCATATTCCTTACCTCCAAAAACTTTTTTTTCCACTGCTTTTACCCCTGAAAACGTATTGTCTTCTCTATGGCCTTCTTCATTATTGTAGATTCTATCACACCGCAAAAACAGTTTGCTAAGGATCTCATTCTGAAGTTTTAACTAGTCCTGAACATAACTTAGGCCAATTGGGCCTAAGCTAAGGATTATGTCAAAGGTACTGCTAGACATTTTAAACATGACTCCATGCTCTTTGAGAAGCTCTGTGGTACTAGAGGTGGCTGAGAAGATGCTCTTGTTGTGTCAAACTTCGTAATAAGTAAGGTTGGAGACCTAAACAAGTTGCATTGGTAGCAGGGGACAGGTCATCACATGGTGTGTACCGGCCAACATCTGATGATGGGTAAGGTGGGGTGGAAATCATGGGGATGGAAATAAGAAAATGCTGTAGGCCTTGGCAGATGACTGAGTCGTCACTGCTATGTGAGCATACAACAATGGAGAACCACCCAGGACTCTAAAGGAAAACGACCTGACTTGACTATGTGTGGTGTACACTTAGAAGGAGGTGCCTACACTGGGCTTGGGAATTCTTCAAAAAATGTTCCTCCACTCACCTGACTTACTCAGGTTTGGCTCAGGCAGCTACTCTTTATCCATCCTTCATCTTGTCTAGATACATCATTATTTTAAGACAGTTGTATTTGTATCATTTGGTAATGATACAAATGAGTCATCATCATATTAGAGGGATACAAGTCCATATTATTACTATGATTGCTTTTAAGAGTTGGAGAATGACCAGAGAGATAACTGGCCAGTCAACAAGTCTGGCTATTCCCTATCATCTACTGAGACAGGTTTATAATCCTTCATTTAATATGGATCTGTACTGGGAAGACTACGCGTAAAAGTGGCTTCAATGCTCTCCAAAGTATAGTCATGGGGACTCTTAACTGGAGAAGAAAGACTTGGTCAACAAGATATTCCCTCACCTTGATTTTAAGATCATATGTCAAATATTACTTCAGTTTTTATTAATTTTTGTAGATGTTAAATTATTCTGTTTATAAGATTTGCAGTGGGAAAGCAATCTATTTTAACAGAATTTCTGATGTTGGGACACCTGATTTTAGAGCTCCTTCTTCCTTAACATGACCACAAAAGAAAGCTGGAAAGCACAGACAATACCAATACTCTAAGAAGAAATAGTCCTAGTATAGTCCTCTTCTCCTCTCTCCTTACTTACCAGTTCCTCTCACCACCTCTAATGGTAACCAGAACAGAGGTGCACTGGATTTTTCTGTCTCTACAGGACGGGTGAAATCTGTTTAACTCTGTGCTCCTTTGTAATTTTTCTCACCCTTCTGATTTGGAGGAAATGGTTCGCTAGCAAGTTGCAAGTTGCTAGCATCTTGCAGGAGAAATAAGAGGATTTTTAACTATTAAGATCTCAGCTGAGAATTCTTTCAGATAGTTTCCTGATCTTTTGAATACCTAGATCTTGAGCTTGACCTTTCTGCAGGATAATAATTGGAGAAGATATTTTTATAGCATTTCTTTCAGAAAGTTCTGGGGATTTGTTGTTGTTTTATTTTATTTTATTTTATTTTATTTTATTTTATTTTATTTTATTTTATTTTATTTTATTATTTTTGCTACAAATATTTAAATGGACTTAGGACCAGATCTAGAAAGCATGAGTATTTAAGAGGTTCTAAAACCCCAGAATCTCTATAAGTAAGAATGACCATAGTCACCTCCATAGCCACCTCAGAGCTCCTGAAAGTCATTTGACATCTCTGTCTTTGACTTCAAAGCCAAAGTCCCCCAGGTCTGAACTCCTAGCTAGAGTCCATATGTTCCTCTCTCCTGCCTAAACCCTACTAGGAGCTGGGTAGTTGTCAGAGTGCAAGTCCTCTGTGGGACCTCACATGGTACCATGTGTGCACTCACAGAACCCGGTCCTCCACAGAAAGTCTCAGAGGCTACTTTGCTTCTAAAAAGTGGGCAGAGGAAGAGCAGTCATTACTTACCTTGCATGTAAGGTATAACCCATTACATATATTTCCCATTACAGCCCTGGCCCATTCCCAGTCTACAGGAGTCAAATTATTGATGTGGTGCCCCATCAAGGCTGGGTATAAGGATTCCTAACCGTGACTATTTCTAGTCGCTAGTTAGAATGTTACGGAGAGGCTCATGCCTACAGACAGTTCTGATACCTAAGGGACTCTGAGGTGAGATTTTCTTAAAGTTATAATGGAGCTCAGCATTTAGTCCACAGGAATGAGACCTTGGCACACAAATCCCTTAGGTAACTGAATATAGCCTGTGTTTGGGTAGCCTGTGAGAGGGATCATATGAAATGCAAGGAAAAGGGATTCCTGTCTCATATATCCTGATTTCCTTCACTTTTTACAAATGTGCACATGCATTTTCCTTCCACATTAGTCATAAATACAAAAATATTATGTTAGAGGTCACACACACAGAGCTTCACATGCTGATGCATATAATCCTTTTATCATGGTATTTTACTGGAAAAATTAAAAAAGTGAAGTGGTTAATCGATTCTGAGACAGAAAGATCTGTTAATTATGTTTATGTTGTTTTGCAGTTGGTGTGATATGCCAGAATAGCAGAATTCTTGACTTAAAAGTGATAGCAGTAACTCATGGTAGGTGCTTGTTATTATGGAAGGATCATGGCTAGGCTGCGTAGTAGACAGTGTGTTTGGGGAACTTCATTAGGAGGATAAACCACAACAATTTACAGGGAAAGACAGGAAAAAAGGAACCATTTCTTCACTAGTAACGTCCAAACAACATGATTTCGGTAGCAGTGGGTAATTCATGGGATTGTAGGATCAGGTTGAAAACGAGCTAGGGAAGGTGACCTGGTTCAGCCTCCTGCTCAAAAGAGGGTAAGCTATGGGATCAGACCAGGCTGCTCAAGGATTTATTCTCTTGGGTCTTGAAAACCTGCAGGGAGGCTGCACAAGCTCTCTGGACAACCTGCTCCACTGTCATGGGGGAAAATCTATTCCTTATAATCAGTCTGAAACACTTTTATTTCAGTTATGCATATTTGTATCTTATTCTCCCACTCTGCAGCACTGTGAGGAGCCCAGCTCCATCTCCTCAATGACCCTGATGTCAATGGCACTGAGGGGAAGTTTGGTGCCCCTGAAGCCATCTCTTCTTCAGGCTGAACCAGCCCAGCTTCCCCCGTCTCTCCTCACACCCCAAGCACTCCTGCCTCCACTGCCTTGGGGGCCCTCCACAAGCTCCCTCTAGTTTGTCCATGTCTTTCCTGCATTTCAGGGCCCAAAACTAGATGTTGTATCTAGATGTGGCTTGATGAGTGCCATATAGAGATGGGTGATCCTTTTTTTTGCTCTATTTGCCATGTCTCTATTCATACACACAGGTGCTGTTGGCTGCCTTTGCTGCCAGGGCACGCTATGGGCCTTCAGCTTGCTGCCTGTCACCATCCCAGGGCCTTTCCCACAGAGCTGTTCCCCAGCCCCTCCATCTTTTTCTGGAGAAAAAGCCTAGATGATGACCATATATTTGGCCCCTACATTGCAGCTGTTTATCTTTTCCACTGCCTTGGGTGAGATAAAAGGTGTCACCCTAACATGCATTCCTCAAAAAAGGTTAATTTAGTATCCTTGACTTTACCGGGATGATTCATGAGTCACGAGTTACTCATGTGCATAAATGTTTTCAAGATCACGCCTGGAGCATGTACCTGGGTTTGGAGGACTTTTGATTGACAAATTTATTCTGTTCTCTTTTCCTTAAATATTCATTTGTTAACTTAAAAATCTACTTATTCATACATTACTCATTAAAATATGAATAAAGTTAGTTATAAAAGGTCTAACCTAAAAAAACCCACCTGCTTTTTTCTCAATTCTTTTGCAAGCTCTTAGGAAAAGTGCTACTCCCATTATATTTGAAGGATGCTAATGATTAGCAAGGTTTGTTATTAGTGATGTATGCTGATATTTTAGCTCTTTGAAAATGAAAAATCTTTACTTTCCATCAAAATAATTAAAGTGTTATCTCTGTCCACCTCAAAATGCTTTATGAAAGATCATTTATTAGTATTAAAGGATTAAGCTGCCTAGGAATGATGCAAGGACAACTTAATTTTCATTGCTTAATACAGAGTGTGAATTCTCAGATTTCTGTTTTTCACCTTGTTTTTTATTCTTGAATTTCTATCAAGGTCTCTATAATTCACTTCAGTTGGTAGCTAATTCACTTCATTTATTGCATCTTCACAAGTGCATCCTTCCCACTAAACACTGCAGAAACTTAATATGCTGGGTCATCTTTGTGAAAACCTTTCTGAGTTTGATGATTTCTTGATTTATTGAAGCACAATCTACTGACAGAAAATGATTCCAGCTTTGAGATGAATTTACCCAGGGAATCTTTTGCATTAGTAAAGAAAAGTGATGGGACCTGGTCTTTTTCCAAATAGCTGTCTTTTACTGGAGAAATAATTTACCTCCTAGAATGAAATCCCAATACAGAATGAGCGTCATTTTTTTTTTTTTGGTTGTAAAAAAAGGACCATTTCCTTCCTTTTCTCCCTTCTTTCTCTTCTGAAAGAGTTTAACTGAAAATTATCAGACTGAGAAGGAAAGGGACGTCTTTTTTCCAAGTCACCGAGCATGGAAAAAATGCCCAATGGTACCTTATCAGAGGAGTTACCCTGCAAATATTGGAAGTTGCCCTTCCTTCCTTCCTTCCTTCCTTCCTTCCTTCCTTCCTTCCTTCCTTCCTTCCTTCCTTCCTTCCTTCCTTCCTTCTTCCCCTTTTTGTACTTCTAGTCTTGTACTATGATAGTTTCTGAGCAACTACCTGAAAGGAGGTTGTGGCAAGGTGGTGTCTGGTCTGTTCTCCCAAGTAACAAGAGGAAACAGCCTCAGGTTGTGCCAGAGGAACTTTAGATTGGATATTAGGAAAAATTTCTTCACCAAAAGGGTTATCGAACATTGGAATAGGCTGCCCAGGGAAGTGGTGGAATTGGCATCCCTGGAGGTATTTAAAAGATGTGTAGATGTGGCACTGAGGGACTTGGCTTAGTGGTGGTTTTGGCAGTGTTAGATTCATGGTTGGACTCTATGATTTGAAAGGTCATTTCCAACCTAGACAACTCTATGATTCTGTGCAAGCTGCTTCTCAGTCATGCACTAAAGTGCAACAAGTTTCAGAGCTGGAATAGATCATTAGTTTGGCACAGCCTGTTCCAGAGAGCATAAGGGGAAGGAAAATGTTGGGAAGAGAAACAAGAAAAGGAAAGAAGGTTCAAGGCTGCAGAAAAATTTCAGAAAGTAGAGAGAACTGAAATAAATTGTAAGATTTTTTTTTATGTATTCTATAGAGGAGGTGCAGAACGTGACTGGTATGTTTCTGTGACAATTAAATACAGTCATATCTTACCCGCTGTTAGACAGTGAATTATCTGTATAAGAGTTAAAAATCTAAATATTTAGAACTTTTCTTATAGGTAAGGTCCATTGCAAAGAATGATAGGGTAGACTGCAAAATCTATTTGCAGACTATGACTGCCCAGTGGACTCTATCAGCACCTGCCTTTCAGTGACACTTTCACAATGAGAACATAAATTATGACCTTTGATGTCCTATGCTGGGTACAATGTAATTCACCAGCACACTTTGGAGCACAGTGTCTGACATTTCTCTATGTAGCAAAAAAATCAATAATTGCCCTTCACAATGGTTTTTGTTTTGGGAGGAGGGTTAGTGTGTTGTCAGGGCATGAACAGGTAAGATCTTCACACTTGACTACAAGCTCAAGATATAGCTACCTCCTTTTACAGGCATGTTTCTTTTCTAGCTGGCCTTGAGCTGAGCACAGTGTGATGGGCAACCCATGGCAATGGCAGCACCAGAAAATAGGCTTTGTGTCCTTGTATGAAAAGCAAAGCCTTGGGAAAATAACAGCGCTGCATAAAACTCTGGGGCTCTCATCTTATTGGTGCTGTGGAAGAAAAGCTAAAACCTATGTGGAATTTCACATGGGCTCTGCTGCTATTTGTGGTCTTTCTGTTTGAATTAAAAAGTGAGGTTGTTAAAATTTCATGATGCACTTCCAAGAAAAAATGTTCTCTGTTTAGTAAAATAATTACAAGCCTGCATGGTCTCTCCAATAAGTGGGTATGGAGGGATGAATGAGAGTGCTGTAGAGGAAATGCGCTTTCTTTAATCAGCATTACATCAACCAAGTGGGATCCGTGCAGGAGAACTGCTAAAAATCTATCATTCAATAGAGTCGCACCATTTCCAGGCCCTTGGGGAGAGCTCAGTGCTACTTTGCATTTCAGACACACTGTGGTTGGGTCAGACCAGAGTAAATCTAAACCCTATCCCTCCCCAGGGTGCTTATATCATTCTAAATAAATAAAAACTTCCCACAACAGAGTATAATATATCAGAAAACCACCCTTCTGTCAGCCTTCAAGGTATTTCTGTCAGCCTCTGTGCTATTTTAAGCTCCTATATAGGTGGCAAATGCTCAGGTTGGCACTGAATCTCAGTGACACAAATGCAGCATTTCAGCAGCAAATGCTGGTGAAAGGGAGGGCAGGGGAGCTACGACACTCTCTCCTATGTATAGAGAAAGGGTTTATTTTTAGATTCTTTATCCATCCACCTCTACAGTCCTCTCTGCTCCTTCGAATGCAGACAGGTCGCTCTGGGTATAAAAGTGTTTGTGGTGGGCACTAAAATTACGCTCATGTCTTCTAGGAGATTCAAGACAGCAACAGGTGCCACTACTTACTTGAGTAGCAACTCAGAAACGTCTAAAAATGCATGAAAGTGGAAGACAAGGTTTCTCATCTAACCCAAAGGCCAGTAGTTCCTGCATATAGTGCTGAGGCTATCTACATTATATCCCAGAGCACTGCAATACTCAGCTGCCTGCTTTCGAGTTTTGCCTATTACAATATTCAAATTAATGATAGACAGTATGTACTCTAACATAAATTAGAGCTTATGCATGTAACTTTAATATCTTTAGCTTCTCTTTAATATCTTTATCAATGATCTGGGCAAGAGGATTGAGGGCACCATCAGGAAGTTTGCAGATAACACCAACTCAGGTGGGAATGTTGATCTGCTCAAGGGTAGGAAGGCTTTGCAGATGGATCTGGACAGGCTGGAGGCCAATGGTATGAACATTGAGGTTCTGGAGTGCGTTCAGAGAAGGACAACAAAGCTGGTGAGGGGTCTAGAACACAAGTCTTAGGAGGAGCAGCTGAAGGAACTGGGATTGTTCAGTCTGGAGAAAAGGAGGCTGAGGGGAGACCTTATAGCTCTTTAAAACTACCTGAGAGGAAGTTGTAGTGAGGTGGGGGTCGGTCTCTTCTCCCAGGTAACAGGTGATGGGAGAAGAAGAAACAGCCTCAAGTTGCACCAGGGAAGGTTTAGATTGGATATTAGTAAAAATTTCCTCTCTGGAAGGGTTATCAAGCACTAGAACAGGCTTCCCAGGGAAATGACTGAGTTGCCATCCCTGGAGGTACTTAAAAGATGTGTGACATTGTTTAGTGGTAACTCGGCAGTGCAAGGTTAATGGTTGGACTTGATGATCTTAAAGGTTTTTTCCAACCAAAATGGTTCTATGATTGTATGATTCTAAGTGTAGTGATTCACCACAAAATCTGCTTCCTCCCAAAGGCTGCTTCCAAATGTCCTATAGATGCTAATGTGACAGCATACAGCACAATTAATTATTCATGCAGAAACCTTAACATGAAAAAGGGTTTGGAGAAGTACAGAAGGATCGGAATTCTCAACACACCTTGTTGGAAAATTGATTGCTTCTGAAAGCAGATCAAAAGCTGCTGTAAGAGGCATTTAACTTCCTTAATTTGCAGAAAATCTACATCTTCTTTCTGTAGGAAGGAAAAAATTCTGCTCTTTTTAGAAGCATGTATCGCTTGGTCTACAAATTGGACGTGAACCTGCAAATATCTTTGCTTCTGATCCAGTAATTGCTCTTAGGCAATCCAATGCTTTAATTTTGGTTCCACATATGAGCAGTCCCATTAAGTCTCCATAAAGTAACATGAATCTGTAAGTGCAGCTGTGCTCAGCACTGTCATAACCAGGTGATGTTTCAGATTCCAGGTAACTGGTTGGAAAAGGCTTCAGTATGTATTTTCTTGTGTGGTCGCATCTTTCTATTTATTATATTGGGTGCCAGGGCATGCTTTCTTTACTTTTCTCAGTTCACTTTGCAAGGTTTACATATCCTGAGGGATTTTTTTCTAGCCATGTTCTCCTGTCACAGCCTGCAATTTTTGTTTTGGGCTTAGTAGAAAATGCACAGTAATTGGACTGCAGCAGCATATGATGAAGATTTTAGGTCTGTTTCACCTCTCTGTCTCCAAGACCTCTGGGTGACCTGGCTTCCACAATCTCTCCCTGCCATGCTGCTACTGGCTCTTGTGGGATATTAATCACGTACTGTTTCTCTGACTCTAATCAGGACGGTCTAAAAAGAATTTCTTATTCCAGTCATTGCTGGAAACTGTGGGTATAATAAGGCCTCTACAATGACAGAAGTACTTACTACTCTTAAAGAAAGCTCCATGAACAAACTCAGAGAAGGGATTTTCCTTACAGATTTCATATCAAATTCTATTATATTTGTCGCATGGATCTTTGAATGCACTTTTACCGAAAGAGTGCGACATTTTCCAGAAAGTACATTGGTATAATATACGGAGCACTAATTTATTGTTAGCTATTGAGAACTTTAAATTTGGCAACTATTTTCCATGCTGCTGCTGGCTATATTCCCACTACTAGCATAAGGTACGATAACAAAATGCCACCTATCTTATCTATAGAGGTGAGTTAGTTTCTTGAATGCAGAGGAAAAGAATTCAACAGCTTTGGATGGAAAGTTCCTTATCCTTTTTTTCAATAATGCCACTTTTAATAGCTTTGCAATTCTTCAAATAAATGAAGTTGTAAGGCTCATTTCTAATCTCAAGAACACATAACATTTTTCAAAACACTTCTTAGTTCCTAAGCAGAAATTTTACCATTTCACAGAAATACCTCATTCGTCTTGATAGTCTAGTATCCGTGACCCAGAATAACTGCTTTTCTGTCTCTTCTGAGGCACTCAAGACCAGGCAATATGTCTTTATTATACCTGGGATGCTCACATGACTTTACTCTGAGCCACAGAGGTGTGCATACATTTAGCCTTGCACACCCAGAAGGTAAGCAACTAGAAAGAGAAGGACTTTAGCTGGTTATTAGGTATATGAATCTAGGTATATGATTCTAGAGAACCGATAAAAATCCAGAGATTTTAAGTATCAGCTAATTTTCTGAAGCATAAGCAGGTATCTTTCTTCACTCAGTTTCTCTGAACAATTTCATTTACCTGAGACCCTTTACTGACCATAGTAGAGCTCCTTCCCTTGCAGTGAATTCACAAAATTTGATTTTCTGGACAAACTGTTACTGTAGGCTGTCTGTTAAGGAAGTGAAAGTTTTAAAGTCAGTGATTTTAAAGCTCACAAAAATTTGCTGGAGTTATGCCTTATTTGTAGCCATTTGCTTTATCTCACTGTCTGATTCTCCTGACAGCACTCTTGTACTCTTGCAGTGAATACTCTTTTATGTCGATCAAAATACGGTATTCATTAATTACTCCAGAATAGCTCCATTTCTGTATTTGTTTTTCTGTGTGATGCAGCCAAAAGCTTTAAGATATACTCAAGACTCAAGACTGTGTCATTCACAGAATCACAGAATTGTGGTGGTTGGAAGGGACCTCAGAGATCATCGAGTCCAACCACAAAAAAAAAACAAAA
>JAOTQQ010000001.1:137685031-137711340 GCA_026546715.1 Gallinago undulata | reverse complement strand
GCTATTTCAGGGGTCTGGGCACTTGGGGGACATCCTAGTCCACTGCTAAAGACTGAGGCAAAGAAGGCATTCAGTACAGGAGCCTGCCTTATTATTCAACCAGTGTGCTCTAGCCACAAGGTATTATTTCAGTCAGTGTTCCTAATGAGCTCAAAGTCTAAAATATATTAACTGATCTAAACTCATTAAAGACACCGGTACCAACCTTAAGAAACATTATGAGTTCTTAAGATCTTCTTCTTTCCTCCAGATTAAATATTTGTAATTTGCAAGTGCTTTCTAGAATTATCTTCAGCACAGGTGTTTTGTTTGCTTTTGATATGAAACCCATTTTGTCTTGCAATCAAGGATAATGATGCAGGGAAGGGAATATATTCCCTAGTCATAATTTGTTATTATTTTTCATTGTTAATCATACTTATTTTAGCTTTTTAAGAGATATCCCAGTGTAGAGTCAATGAGGCATTTATATCCTGTAGTGCCCATCTCAGTGTGTGAGTAATGAATAAAGTGAACAGTGTGCAAAGACATCATGTACTGATTGTTTTAACATAAAAAATTGGTGAATATTTGTAGAAATGGAGTTGATCAGCAAAAATCAGCCTAATTTGCCAGATTTTATCACTGAAAAATAGGGCTACATTTACTGGGAAAAGTTGTTTACAAAATTTCTTACTGTTTAATTTCTGTTCCCCACACTCTGACTTAAAATAGGTTTACATTTCAAAATGTACTGTGCTGGAAACTAAATTGTCTCAGATTCTTTACAGAAAATACAAAAGACTAGTGTAATATTTGTGTTAAATTTATCACCTTTTGACTCTTCTGCCCAATCAGTATGGCACATCAAAGACACTTATCAATAAGGGGTTTTAGCAGCAAAACATTTTATAATTACTAGTGACTCCAAAATGAAAAGTGCATGGAGGCTGATAATTCTTTCTTGCTCTGACCTTTCAGACTTTCATATTTGTCTTCATTTCTTGTCAGAAACCCAGTAAACATCTGGAGTGTTTTCAAACATGAAATGCCTTTTTTTTTCAGATCAAAGAAGTCAGATTTAAAAAAATGTTTTCTTTTCTCTCTTTTTGTGCCCAATTTGACCTCAGAATCTTCCCACTGAAAAAAATTCAAAGTAAATTTCAAAGTAAGGTCTCTCTATGAAAGTTTTAGTTTACCTGAAACAGCAAAGAGCTCTTTGTCAGAAATGTCCTAGGTGTTTACTAAAACACCTGTGTACAAGGGATAGTATCCTATAATTTGTAGGCAAGACAGACACAATGATGTACCTGTCTGTCATGGTTTAACCCCAGCTGGCAACTAAGCACCAACAGTGTCTCGCTCATTCCCTCCACGGTGTGACGGGGAAGAGAGTTGGAAGAGTAAAAGGGAGTAAACTCAGGGGCTGAAATAAAAAGAGTATAATGGGTAAAGCAAAAGCCACACACACAAGCAAAGCAAACCAAGGAGTTCATTCCCTGCTGCCCATGGGCAGGCAGGTGTTCAGCCATCCTCAGGAAAGCAGGGCTCCTTCACACACGTAACAGTTACTTGGGAAGACCAATGCCATCACTCTGAATGTTCCCCCATTCTTTCTTGTTTCCCCAGCTTTATATACTAAGCATGATGTCATATGGTATGGAATATCCTTTTGGCCATTTTGGGGTCAGCTGTCCTGGCTGTGTCTCCTCCCAAATTCTTGTGCACCCCCAGCCTGCTCACTGGTGGGGTATGTGAGAAGCAGAAAAAGCATTGACCCTGTGTAAGCCCTGCCCAGCAATAACTAAAACATCCCTGTGTTATCAACACTTTTTTCCAGCATGCATCCAAAACATAACCCCTTACTAGCTACTGTGAAGAAAACAAACTCTACCCCAATCAAAACAACACACTATGTTTAAAAGATGAAAATGAGAATTCAGAAGTCTGTGGTTTTCTTTCTATACTTTACCTTGGGATACATATTAATAGTATTTTTATAATACAATGAATTTCTTCACAGGGAAGGTTACAGGGAGCTAAGAAAATCTCTCTTTTGTCTTTGTGTTAGCCATATCTCCCCCTTCTTTGTGTCCATTGCTAATATGCACGACAAATTACAACCTCCTCTTTACACTCACCCAACAAAAAATCCCCCTACTTTAGAAATCCATTCACATTTGAAGGAAGTATAATTTAAAGCATAGGAGAAAATCAGTTAGGGGAACTGAAACTTTCACAGTATAAAGGTATTTCCAAAGTATACATATTTTTTAAAAAAGTTTGCTAAGGCATTGTGGAGAAAAATAAAAAAAATGGCTTCATTTTTTTTCAGAATATAGATCATAACGAATGCTGCCATTCTTTAAAGACACAAACAGAAAGCAATTATGTGAAAGTAAAGTAAGTGTATGGTCAGAGTCAAATAGTTCACTGATCTGGACATTAAAAATATCTATGTGCACATAAGCTTGACAACTGATCAGGGGATATAATTGGCACACAAGTCCCTGCGTTTCAAGTACTATATAGCTAGAGCTTCATCTCACTGACTCGAACAGTATTATTACATGAATACATCACTAGCAATCAAGTGAAAGAACATTACTGATCCACATCATTTCTGTCCTTCATTACTCATTCTTAACCTAGGTCATTGAAGTGGCATGATTACAGAATATCTAGGTTGACCTGTGGGGGCTTTTATAAATTACTGGTCTGATTTTCTTAAGTTGATAGTTTGCTTTTTTTTCCCCTTTCTTTTTTCTTCTTTTTTTTTTTTTTTTTTTGGTGTGTGTGAATTCTGTTTCCAACTTTATTTTATTTCAAATGCTTGGTGTTATCCAATTTTGTCATCATTGCACATTGTAGATGATTACAGAGACATACTGTATCTAAAAGGACAAGAAAAAACACCATTAAAAAAGAACCACTTTCCCTTTGATCAGAAACTCATATGAACCTGCTGACTTCCTTCAGACTTTAGAGCTCTTTTAATTAACTTACTACTGGCTTTGCTATTATACAGAACTAAACCACTACAAGAATGTTAAGGCGATAATAAACATCTCATTTAAATCCACTAAAGAAAGAAAAAAGTAATTTACAGCAAGATCTCTGTCCTTAATTTACCATTTTGTGTCAAACATTTGGAAAACATCTGGGAACTGACACAGTTTTTCTTAGGACAGAAAAGAGTCCCTCTGGAGGAAGCAGGCTTACTTGTCGAGTGAGATGAGAAATACCAGTATTTTGCTGCCTAAATCTGTCTAAAAAGCTGGGATCGGTATCAGCACACAATATTTCCTACTTTTCATTTCCTTCTTTTAGTAAATTCAAAGCCCAGTTTTAGAATTATAGCAACCTTCTATTTTTTTAATTGATTTCTCAGGTTTTTCAGCATTTAAAACTCAATGCACTGATGACTTCTAATCTATGGGTTTTCAAACAGGAGGAAAATTTGATTCAACTAAATTCCTTCTGACTGAAAAAAATGTTATTATCTCTATGTATGGTACTGAGGAAAAAATGGTCTCATTATTTTTATTATAATCAAGTTTGGTGCTTACCTTTTGGCAAAGAAGAAGGGATGAGTTTAGAGAGGGTTTAGGAAACAGTACTTAAAATAATCCAGAAATCTAGAAAGCCTGCTTCTCACAGAAAGGCATTTAGGAAGTTCAATTAATTTCTTTTTTTAAAAGAGTAATTTGAGAGATGATTTAATAGAGCAGTATCTCCATGAAGAAAAGATTGCTGGTGCTGTAGACATCATTCATCCACTGAATCAATGGCAAGAGGCTGAAACTAATCACATTTCAAATAGAAAGAAATTAGAATTTCTGGATATGGTGGTACCAAAACACAAATAGAGGTGATAGAATCCAGGTTGGCTGATATCTATAAAATACTAAGAGATACAGGTCTCAAAATTATGCTCTAACTATGTGTCAGATTTTGCGGCCATGATGGATGCAAGTAGACAATTAGATGAGCCATTCATGTTCTTGACAATACCTCCTACCACAGGACTATCACTCCAATTCATTTTCTCATCTCACATAGTATTTAAATTTAAACTGCACGCTCAGAAGGATCTTGATAATCAAACATGAACTTTAAATGCATTAGATGTATTTTTCTTTCATAACTTTATTTTGATTTTTCCATGGAATTTCTACACCTTGGCAGGCTAAATTAAGTTTAATATCCGGTCCTTAAACAGTGATTCGTAATGAGGAAGTCCTACGGAGCACACTTAGACTTAGCTGCAGGTGCATACACCACTTTCCCTCCCAAACTCTATCTTCCATTCATCCCAATCAAGGAGTGCTTCATTTCACACCACTTCCCTTTGGCTGGCTGGCCTGCACCAAGGAGTTTGGAAACACTCTGAGTGCTCTAGTTAGGGCATAGCCATTGCAATCAGAGAATGGAAAATTGCACAAGCATACTTACACGGTGTCTGCTGTGTAGAAGAAACTGGGGTCTTCTTGAAAAAGAGGTGTTTTCCACTGAGGAACAATGATCCTTTTGGGACCAATCCTGCTGGATGCTGGCTACAAAGAGATATCTCTTCAGCATGCAGTAGGCAGTGCCCCTTTGGGCAAGCAGCATGAGGGATCAGAAGGCAGCTTAGGACGCAGTGTTGTTACACAGCTCTTTGAGAGCTCTAACTCCTCCAAGATTTTCTGTAAACCCTTCTCTTGATTACGAGTCATGCTAATCCACTGAGGGGACAACACCAATCCTGCTATGATTTGGGACTAGTCTCAGCTAACCGAAGTGGTTTCAATTATGTATTGAATCAGTCCAAAGAGATCTGAAAAGATTTGCAACAAGATGTGCCATATAAATTCCAACAATGAATAAATCAGAGGTAATTGTGAGCTGTTTCTGGAAATTCTGTGCACAGGAGAAAGAGCTAAATTAATCAAGTGCACTATTCATCACAAAATTACTTTTTCAGTCTTAATCATGAAGCATCGTACAAAGATGAACTGTCTGCTCTTAAACCTTCTTGTCCCTAATGCAAGCAGCTTTCCAGGAATGGGGCAGAGTGTTGCTTTACCCTCACTTTTCTGCCACCACCCCCAGTAGTCCATCTGAAGAATTGTTGTGCTTTCTGAAGCTGGGTTAATAGCCTTCACTGTTGCCAGCCTAAAACAACTACTACACTTGTGGTTTTCATCTCTTCCATGTGGCTTGTCATAACTCCAAACTTCTTGCTGAGGTGGAGGATGAAATGAGTTAATCCAAGGTCCATTGTGAGACACACTGTTGGACTCTACTATTATTCTGTCTCTTGCTCCTTGTTGTTTCAAAAAAAAAAGGGAAATTGTGATGTTGATTATGGGATCTTGTCTTAACAACATGTTTTCCTGTTCAAAACTTAAAAAGAAGGTAGCTGTTTTCAAAATTTGATGAGAGTGCCATGATTATTTCACTCCAGCAGCTTCATTCCATTGAAACAATGATGAAACTGCCAAAACATTGGCTCAGACTCCTTTTCTTGTATTTGTTCACTCACAAAGAGTTTCATGCACAAGAGAATAAAGAAATGTGATTAGCCAAGTGTCTTTGTGTGTCTAACCATTTACAATCATGAGAAAAATAGAGAAAATAATAGATTTAATCCTTTGTTCTTTGTAGGAGTTTGGTATCATACTGGAAACTTGTTAATGTCTTCAGTTCTGTGGCTCTGTACTAATCCACCAGCTTTCAAATCCAAGTACTAACCTGTGCTTCCAAACTAGTATTGAATGAATTGGCTATCTTCCTCCTTTTCATTTCAAGGGGTCATTTGGTCCACACAAACACATTACAAACCCAAAAGTTTTTAGCTTATAAATTTGTTAGGAAAAGGCAGTCGTACATGTCCTATTTTTGCATAGACAGCTTGATTTGTACAATACTCCAGCATGCTTCATTGACTCTAATCCAGTTCATAGTCCATTGAGTATGAAATAAAACCAGAAAAAAATGGACATTTATTGTCACCTTTTCTCTTCAGGGGCCAATGGGGTATCCTAAATATCTCTGAAGAGCCAGTAATGCATTAAAAGTCCATCCATCACAGGGATGAAACCACTGAAGGCTTTACACAGAAGACTTTAGTACTGTAGAGATTGTCTCTGCAGTATTTACTTCTTGCTCCTGATGATAAAAAAGAGCATGGGAAAGACTGAGGATTTTAAGTGAGGAAAGCAAGAATGGAATGGAGGAGGCATAGGTTGCCTCTCCTGTAACACTTCGTGTTTGCTCTTGGTGGCCCAGCCACGTGGGACCATGGGAGAGGATTCCAGAGTCAGAACAGTTTTGGCATGCTGAGAATGACAGGAATGTTCACTGGCTGTTAACACAGATTAAAAGTGGATAGGAAAAAAAGGACCTTTACTGACAAGATGCAGCCAACAACAGGGAAGCCATTTCTACTCTATATACCTTGTTATTTAGAGCTTTGCATCCAACTTGCTTCTGGCAACTACAAAATACATAATAAAATTAATAACAGTTCATTGCCACCAGCTGCTCACAAGAAACAGATGCAAATCTGGAGCCATTTAGTCAGCATTTCTTCCTTCCTAGTTATACCTCATCTTGAGCAGGGGATATTTGAGTAATGAATTGTGCATTTGACTACGAAGTAAGACATATAAATTAAATTATTCTCCTTTACTACTGCATTTTACTATGAAGTTAGGGTAAGCACAGGAGATTTAGGAGAAGCACATTTGTGAGGAAAATTCAGCTTTGGCTTCATTCAGACGTGACATTTCTTCTCAGTAGCATCCAGTGTGAGATACGTGCCTGCATGCACAGGGACGACTGTCCCTTGCCCTGCATTGAAATGGTTGCATTAGTCCTCCCTCTTGGGGATACTTCTTGAATTTATTACCTTCCTAAATCTTTTATTTTCTCTTTACATTGGAGAGACAATAACACACACATACCTGGGGCCCCTGTGCCAATTTTTCTCTCTAGAAATTTGTGTTTGAAATGTTGTGGATTCTCTTGCCTGAAACTTAGAATCATAGAATCATTTCGATTGGAAAAGACCTTTGGGATCACCGAGTCCAACCATCAACCCTACTCTACAAAGTTCTTCCCTACACCATATCTCCCAACACCACATCTAAACGACTTCTAAACATGTCCAGGGATGGTGACTCAACCACCTCCTTGGGCAGCCTATTCCAATGCTCGACCACTCTTTCTGTGAAAAATTCTTTCCTAACGTTCAGTCTAAACCTACTTCCCCTGCAGAAACACTTTCATGTTCCTAAAGGAAAATCGTATGAGTTTCCAAGCCTATTCAAAACATGATTTATACATGACATATCATTTGGGGTAAAAAAATTCCCCTTGCCCAAAAGCATGTAATGCTGTCTGAATGTAGGAGCCAACAAACAAGGATTTTTCATTGACCATTGACCTTTGCATAAGGATAGCCAAACCAGCTTGTTACACTAAGCTTTGGATAAACTCTTTGCAAGATTTTAGAACTCTCATATGACCTAACTGACAGAAAATTGATAGATTATTCAGACAGTGAATTGCATCTTAAGTGAAAAACAGGCTGGAAGCATTTGTAATTTAGAAGGGACTCATAAGCCCCAAAAGAGAAGATACACTGTTTTTAGTACAATTTTACTTCAAGTTAAGCAGTCATATAGTGGCTAGAGCTACACCTGAAACTTATATTATGCACACAAATAAACTTAAATGAGGTAATAACAGCAAAAATGGCAGTAATACATTTAGCCTTATTTAAAGAACCAGGGGATTGGAAAGAAATGTTTACAGCTAGAGGTAAACATAGACCAGGAAAAAGATTATGGTAATAACGAAATACAAAACACAAAGATAGGAAAGAGTCATAAGTAGCATAACCAAAATCTGCTTCTCTGCAGTCCCCTATCCCCTGGCTGGACAAGGAGATGCCTGAGAAGGTGTGAAGTGCAAGAGGTTGTAATCATGGTGCTCCCACGAAGGAATCCCCTGAAGTGGAGCATAGGGTGGCTCATCCCCTACTCTGCCACCTGCTGTTATTCTTCAGGAAGGATATTGGGGGTCCCCTTGGCCACTTGCTTCCATAGAGCTTTTGGGAATTTTTAGTCAGGTTTGATATGTTTGAAATTGACCAAAAGGTTCAGACACCATTTGGGAGGCAAGGGAAACACAGGCATTCAGGCAGTGATCAAATACATCTAATTACCTTGGGAAATCAGGTAAAAAACTAATGCCCCAAGAAAGAATTTAATTAATAAGCTGCTTTTCTTTTATGTGCTCTGTGAGTGTTTGAGTTTCTCAGTCTTGGTTAAGTTTCAAGGGAGAAGGAGGAGCAGAGAGTTTGTCTTCTCTGAAGGCTGGTGAATTGAATGGATCCAACTCCCTCTTTGTTGATGGAGGTGTTGAGCATGCCTATCTTCCATTAGATTTCAGAAATGGCTACCTGTTTGTGCAAAAGAAGACATTACTTTGCCTATTTTTTCTCCCCCCCTCCCCCTCCCCCCCCTGCTGTATTACATCTTGGTTTGCCCAGGAAATAAAAGTTATGCAGATCTGTGTGTCCATGCACATTTCCTTCATTTGAGGGATAAATCTATTGCTCAAATGTAGACATGTTTCTATGAGTTTTATCAAAAATCCATAGCTAGTAAAGTAAAAGTTGTGAAGGTCCAGACATTCACAAGATCATGTTACAGTGACTCACATATCTCATTCTTTCATTATATTGCTGCTTTCTTAAGAGACTCAACCTGACTCCTGCCAGGAAAGACACTTTTTCAAAATTTGCTAATATTTGCATTTCAGAGGTTGATAACATTTTTGAGTATCTCATGGTTTAGTGGGCCAGAGACACCCTACTCTACTCCAGAATAATTATTTCAACAATTAGGACACAGTGTCTTGCCTAGCCAGTGTTATACTAGTCATGGTCAGATTTAGCACTAAGAGATAAAAGGACACAAATTTGCCATGGAATAAAGCTACAAAAATATAGCGAAGTTACTGGGTTTATGCTTAATATTAGGAAAATTCCTGTGCTGTTCCAACGTTTCTATGGCTTTCAAGATCAGCCCTAACCAGCCTCTGCAATCTGCCCTGGGCTAGGCATGTGCTGGGCAGCTCACAGAGCTGGGTCTTCCCTGCTTCTGGCCAGGGCTGAGTCATCAGCCAATAATATCCATTCCCTTGGATGTTTTTTTGGTCATTTCTTATGACCAGGTATAATCCTGATTTCAAGTTCTTTCCTTTTCTTTGGGCTGCAGCTCTGATTGACATTTCTACTGTAAAATTTAAGTATCTGAAACCTTATTTTATGTATCAGGCTGTTCTGTTCATTTACTGGATCCTTAAAACATGACAGATAGATACAACAATCAATACATAGACAGACAGAGAGATTGATCCACTTTGTCATGAGATATGAAATGTACAGGATTTATAGCATTTTTCTTGTTATAGTCATGACTCTATGACAGTAAATCTAAAGGATGACAGATATGAGCATGGGTTATTTGGATGGCTCAAGATTCCCATACACTTTGTGTAATAGTATAACAAAGGTCAACCACACCACAGTTGAAGTAGTTTTAGGTGTTTAGTTAGAATGTTAGAAATGCACAACACTTTTAACTACTACAGACACTTTTATAGTTGTGGACTTTAATAGGTACAGACCTCTGATCCTCTACATAGTAGTATAGTATCTGTTTGAGCATTAATTCTGCTCCTCATTGAGGTTTGGACAAGACAGTGTGGCCAGGCTGATATTTAAGTGGATTCTAAACAAATCAGTTAGCGGCTCTAGATGACTTTTTCCATGAAAACTTGTAAGAGAGGTTTAAACTGTAAAACCTTTGAAAAGCATAGATTTTGCAAATTATAATCTTATACAACCATATAAGGGCTATCTACAAATGCAGCTCATGACTAAATCCCTACAGGAAACAGCAACAATGGCCACTGAGTAGTTTGCACCGGATTTTTGTAGTTTTGGTCAAATGGCTTTCTGGGCCGGGGTATGCTGTGATGTGTTACTAGCTGTTAACTCCCTTGCTTGATTATGACAGTATTCATATCACTGCTGAACTCCTCTGAAGGAGAAGATTTTAGGTAAGTGCATAAATATTAGGATATCACAGTATAATTTGTTTAAATAATCAGTCAGTTACCTGATAGCTGACTGATGATATATTTGAATTATAAATAAACAGATTCACATTAACTACTGGCTTGTTAGCTGGGGTGCTCATTGGTTAATATAAGTGTCTGAGTATCACACTATCAGAATGTCTGGACATACTCTATGTGCCTGTTGCAGTGAGACTCTCAGGAGACATGCCCTAGGAGGACAGGGCTTCTATCTCGTGTAGACCTCATTGACATGCAAGTCTTGATGTCAGCACAACTACAACAGCAATGTCTCAAGCCATGGAAAACTTTGATGCCCCTGGTCTTTCAAGTACCTAAGCACTTGAGGAGGTTTTTGGTGAATGTCGCTCTTAAATGTAGGGGCCTATATATTGAGATCACTATTAAGACTAAAAACTTTGCTGCTGATGTTCTAGCAACTAAGTGAAAGAATATAAAGGCATGGAGTATGAATTCAAGCATTTCGTTGAAATGAATGGAAAGGGCGGGCTTTGATGAGTGGACTTGCATGATTATCAAAGTAATAGAATTTCAAGAAGTGTACAATTAAGTACTGAGCTATCTGAATGATGAATAATTATATCATTATAAATACCCTCTGGCCATTGCTTTGGCTTGGAGAAGGGTTGCTGCATGATGAAATATGCAAGCAGATCAAAACACTGCTGCTTGAAGGGACATCATGCATAGATAGATAGGGACACAGAATACAGTTTTCTTTGCCATGATGGAGGAGTTTCAAACCCTCTAGCAGCCTATCATTAGGCTGGTGGAAACAAAAGCTTGAGAGACACCTGGTCTTCACCTACACTGTGCTGTAAAAGGCGCAGCATTACCTGGGCGCCCTGCTCCTTCTCTGCCTCCTCACGGCACCTACCCTCAGCATGATGCCTATCCCCAGGTGTCTCTGAGGCAGACCTGCGGGCCAGCACAGATGTTTGTTAGCACTAAGGTGGGACTAGCAGACCCCAATCAGCAGTTGCTTGCTAAAAATGACAATTTCAGCCCTCTTTCGAAGGAAGGCAGCCACGTTAACTCTTACCATGAAATGGGCAATATCCACGCTTAGCACGGTGTGCTGCTGGGGCTGTTTTGATTTAGCTTTCCCAGCCCTGAAAACACAGGCAACGCCTGGCGGTGCAACAGCCATGCAAATTTCATGAGTAGGGAAAGAGCAGATTTATGCACTTCGCACTGACGCTGGCTTAGTGAATGCTCTTGCTTGAATTAAGTCCTGAGAGAGAGAGGTAGGAAATCCAGATGCAGCACAACAAAGAAGCAGCAAGCCTAAATTGACTGGCATTTTCTGAATGATATTGAATAAAAAGATCTTATGACACCTTTTCCAGTGGCATAAGGCACATAATTACGAACTCCATAGGGTACTTCTCTGTGGCGTATCAGCCCTAGCACTGTAATTGGGAGTGCTCCAGGGAACACCTGTGCCTGCACGTCGCTAAGGTCGGCCATTTGGGTTCACATGCATGATCTCCCATCTTCTTTCTAGACCTGACTCCACACAGTAGCAGATCTGGCTTTCTCCAGCTCATTTGGTGGTTAATGGTGGTGTGGCAGAGTGATTTACTTAGTCAAACTCATTAAAAAAAATAAAACAATCTGTGACAGCAAGCTACTACATAGTATAGCATGTCTGTGAATATGCACCATGACCAGGGAGTATATTAATGTAGTTTTCTCATTATGGTAATATTTTTTCTCTTGTTTACTGATTGGTGTTTAAATTTGTGTGACATTTACAAGGATCTTTATCTAAGTGCTCATAATACCCTTCCTAAAAGCTTCAGATGACAAAAGAAAGAAAAGAGAGCCCTTGCCAGGGCAGAATCATAGAATGACATGGGGTTGGAAGGGACCTCTGGAGATCATCTAGTCCACCACCCCCACCAGAGTGGGCCTACCTAGAGCACGTTGCACAGGAACTTGTCCAGGCGGGTTTTGAATGTCTCCAGAGAAGGAGAATCCACCACCTCCCTGGGCAGCCTATTCCAGTGCTCTGCCACCCTCACAGTAAAGAAGTTCCTCCTCATGTTTAGGTAGAACTTCTTACATTCAATTTTGTGCCCATTTCCTCTTGTCCTGTCACTGGGCACCACTGAAAAAGACTGGCCCCATCTTCTTGACAACCACCCTTTAAGTATTTATAGACATTGATCAGATCCCCCTTAAGTCCTCTCTTCTCCAGACTAAAAAGACCCAAATCCTTCTGTCTTTCCTCATAAGAGAAATGTTCTAGCCCCCTAATCATCTTTGTAGCCCTCTGCTGTACCCTCTCCAGCAGTTCCCTGTCCTTCTTGAACTGGGGAGCCCAGAACTGGACATAGTACTCCAGATGGGGCCTCACCAGCGCAGAGTAGAGGGGCAGGATAACCTCTCTTGACATGCCTGCCACGCTCTTCTTGATGCACCCCAGGATGCCATTGGCCTTCTTGGCACAAGGGCACATTGCTGGCTCATGGTCATCTTATTGTCCATCAGGACTCCTAGGTCTTTCTCCTCAGAGATGCTCCCCAGAACTGTTCCTTCTATTTTACAGGTGAGCGGAGGACTGATTGGGCAGCTTACTTGATGCCAGACATCAGTGCTATGGTTGTGAGTTGGTGTAAGAGAGGCCTTGTGAATTCCTCTCTAATGTATCCACATGCTAGACAGCTGACAATAGTGTCTGTATACAGCATTTCCAAATATCATCCAGGGCAGTGTGTGTGCACAGGAATAGCACTACAGAGCCTGTGGAGATACCAGATTTAGAAAAAAGAAAACCCTTTGCTTTTTGTATTCTTCATTTTTATAAGTCAGGGTTTATTTGTTTTCTTTTTTTTTCTCAGTTTGTGTTTTCCCTGGAGTACTGTCTTTTCATCTTTTCTCTGTGCAACAGAACATGTAGTTTTCAATAGTCTCCAGCATGCAGTTCCATCAATAAATGTTTTTACTCTCGATGACTGAAAATTGTCCAAGAGCAACCCATCGATCCTGTTTGTGCAAGAGAAACTTCAGAATACTGATCTTTCAGGGCACAAGTAGTTATTATGAAAAGTAAATAGTTCTCCTAATTTGGCCTTAGCTTTTTGTAGCATCTGTGCCCAGTTACAACCTCTGGTAAAATGTTGGCATCTTGATATTAAAACCTAGTGATCTTGGGGAAATTTAGAAAGGAGGCTGATAAGATACTTACAGGCTTTATTTTAATACCCAGACTGCAGAAGCTCTGTAAAGGGTCAGCAGCTTTTAGCTCCTCTTTCCAATGATGTCTTTGGTATTCTTGTCAGAGAAATGCTATTTAGTATTTCTCTTCTCTTATGTGTTTCATTTATTTGCCAGCATTTTCAGTCACGCGAATCTTGTTGATACCTGTGAAAGAAGAACAATTTGAAGATTGGTGCAGCAACTACAGTTGTAAAAGTTTTTGCTTTTATGCTTCTTGCGTTTTTGCATTTATGCTTTCCATTAGGCTGCTTTTAATTCTGTCAATAAACGTCAGTTATGGAGGAAGATAGCACACTTTACTAAACATCTAAGACGAGCTGCATCAAGGTGACACCCTACTGTGCTGTTCAATCAGTGAGGTGTATTGTCAGCAGGGGCTGATACCTCTGGAAATGGGTTGAGCTCCTCAGAAAAAGCAGAAATTATGTGCTGCAAAGCTTCCTTCTATTTTTGCTGTCTCTGGGGCCTTTGTTCATACTCCAAAATACAGTTATAATAATAAGTAACTTGAGTCCCAGTACGCCTCACAGAGAAGCGTTATGAAGCTGGTTGTTTAAAAGCTCATCTGGACTTTAATTAGTTCTGTCACAGAGCCAAGCACACCCTGCCCCAGGAAGACACATACCTGTTGATGTTTGAAGATCACAGTTTCCCACCCCTCTGGCTGCTGGTCTGGGGGCAACTTGCTTTATCATCCCCCCACACAGATGTCTTGCTGACATGTCTGATCTCCCCAGGGCAGCACTGTGGCAGCCCAAGGGGGGACTGCACCAAAGGTGGTACCAAGGAGGGCAGCACAGAGCTCCTCGGGAGCATGGTCAAGGGGTTCTTCCACCTCCTCTGACTTGGCAGCTGGACACTGGGCACTGGATCTTTGGACTGAAAGAAACAAACACCTGTAGAGGTCTCTCTTCACTTGGTCAGAGGATATTTATCTCTGCTCCTCCAAAGCATTTGCCTAGAGAGGGTGCTCTGTGCTCCTTGCCAGCAAAAGCAAGCACAGTGATAAAGCTTTCAGAAATATAATTTTGCGGGTTGAGTTAATTCATACAGAATCCTTACTATTCAATTTCTTCTGCCATCTTTGGAGGGATGAATTCACAACATACAACATTAATCATCAGGCAGCTATGACTAAATCATGTAATAACTAGATGCTCTAATGGGAATTGAAAGCTGACATGTACCGAAAGTGTTACTTACCATGGCCTGAAATTGAGGGAATTATGTGACAAAATTAAATGCTTGCATGCTTCCAGGCAGCAGTTCCAATTTTAGTAAGGAACAAAATAATACAATTACTGCACAAAGACTTACTGTAGGTAAGTCTGATTAGGATTTTTTACTTGAAATATAGCACTGCAGACTATGTCACCAGGTATGCGCATAAACAGTCATCTTGAGGGATGTCACAACTTGCTTAACACAGCCAATAACACAATACCTTATAGCAGCAGTATCTTTGTGGGAAAAAAAACCCCAACCCACAACCACCCAGTTTCCTTATTCTTTTAACAGACAGCCATTTAAAAAAAAATCTTTGTAAAATTAAGTTTATTTAAATATACAGGTTTCACTTAAGATTTTTCTTTAATTATAAAGATTTTGAAGGCAATTTTATCACTCTAATTTGATAGCTCTGATTTTTAATTTTTCTTTTTTTTTAATCCTGTAAAGGCATTAATTTTTCAAATTCTACCAAACAGAATCTGCAGCAATCCTGTGCTCTGTTGCATGTCAAGTCTACTTTTTAAGTAAAAATGATCTGCTTCTTTAAAAGGAATTCCCATAGGTGGACTCCCCAGTAACTGAGCTGAGAAGGTGGAGAAATTCAATACTTATCAGTCTGTTTTGCTTTCCAAAATGCAAGGTTAGCAAGGATTGGGTGGTGGTATAATGCATTATGGAAACTCAAAATATCTTTCCAGCAGGGGGATGTAGAATTCCAGTTTTTTATGTGTTGTAAGACTGGTGGGACAATTATTTTGCTCTGCCACAGACACCAGATTGGGTCTATTTGAAAGAAGAACAAAGTAAGAGCAAAAAACCAAGCAAGCTAGTCTGGAGGATTCCCAAATCTGATCAATTGTTAAATTGCTTCTCTGATTGTTATCTGAACAAATGATGAACATGAACACTTTTGAATCACTTGCCAGATCACTACCTAGGAAATGACCAGGCAAGTTTTCCTGAATCCATTAAGATTAAATTATGGATAAAAAGTGACACAGAATAGGGATAATTTAAAAATTATTTAGCCAGTATGTGGCTGGCTGAAAACAATGCAAACTGAATCTGGCATTGCCCTGGAGCATGTTTTTTCTCTGGTACAAATCAAGTCAAAAATAAGGTAATGTTAAAAAAAAAAAAAGTTGCCTAGGCACTCTAGAGCCTTTAGACCAAGAAACATAATTTCCCTTGTTAAAGTAGTTCAACACCAATCACAGGAGGAAACCTGAGCCCAGTCCAAAGAAAAGTCCAAAAATCCAAGCCAGTTGGATTTTGATAGACAAATTGAACATTAGCACCTTGCATTGACTCCTCCCGTGAAGCCCTCTTGGATCCCCTCTCTCCAAGAGGGCTATAACATTCCATCTCCTCAAGAAACTGCAGCTATGTCAGGGCAATGGCACTCTCCTGTCTGCTCCTCCATTCTGGTGAGAGAGATGAAGTCTGGCTTTTTTAGGGCAGAGGACCTAATTCTGATTAATCCAATTAGGACGTCATCTAGAGCAGTTCAAGACAAGTGGGATTTGAGCCAAGGGCTATCCCAACAAACTGTGAGTGGGAGCTCCTGACCTACTGCCTATGAAGGACCTGAACTTCAGCTTAGGTAACAAATGTCTTCTACTCACCAGCCTTTGTTTGTCCATCCCTGGCTGGTGTAAACCAACAGTATTACATTGATTTACAGGCTTCAAGAGTACACACCTATGAAGCTGGTATCTGTCCAGAGCAGGGAATGTAGATGCAGCCTTTTGAATCCTTTTTATTTCCACCTGAGCCACAAACCTGGAAGAGGAATAGACTGGGCTAATTCTTCTTGAACTCCCGGTTCCCAGACTGAGTTCTCTCTTCTACACATTTTCCTTTATCCGATTCCCTCAACCTACCACATTTCTTTCTTCACCCTGGTGCATGAAAAGATGCTTTTGCAGCATGCAAGTTGGAATTTGTCCTTTCGCTTGAAAGCTGTTTACCATTCTTGTTGTATGGCAATTGAGGAAGGAAACATTTCCTATTTAATCATAGAAAATTACGTTCAGAGATACAGAATCATCACACAAAACAAAGTGGCTGGTTAAGCCAATTAAGAGATTGTAAATTAAAAAAAGAAACAAGCTGTTGTCAATACACCGATGTCAATTCTCACCAGAGCTTTGAGTTATCCAATAATAAAGCTCTTTTAGGGGTCTTGTCCTCTTTCCATTGAAGTCAATGGCAGAGCTCCCAATGATAACAGGAGGAACAGAAGCCAGTTAATAATCTGCAAGCTGCTGGTTCAGTAAGAGTCATAGTAATTACGCAGATGGCCATATAAAGAAGTTCAGCTGAAAGTCATCTTGTGTTTAAAAAATTAAGTTAAATATCTAAGAGAAATTCTGTTGTAATAGAAAATTACTGAAGGCTTAGATTTCAGAGATAGAAGGTGATAAATCATTTGACATTATGAAATATGGTGGACAAATTGTAATAGAATTACATAACGGGTATCAAGATTAGCATAAAGAACAGGTCTGTATGAAGTTATACCTTTATTGTGGTATTACAATAGAATCTTACAGGTTTAATTACATGCTGAGTTTTGCACTGTTGGAAACAACTGATTTCAGTAGGGCTGTGAAGAGTATAAATTAGCATATTACTAATACAGATTTGTGTTCCTTGGAATAGAGAGCTGGGCTCAAAATAAGAGGAGTAAAAGGAGGCAAGTGTGTGTAGATCTTTGTAGATCTTTGGGCAAGATTTTAAATTGCTGCAGGGGAACTTCAAGTTAAATTGGGAAATAGTTTGCCTCCAGAAGTTGTGAACTCTTTATTAGTATCAGTCTTTAAGACCAGGAGTTAAATAAACATTTTTCAGGAACGTCAAAAGAAGGTGCAGATCCTGACTTGAGAAGGGAAGGCATAGAAGAGGTTTTCATGAAATCTCTTCCAGACATCTTTTCTATGATTTCCCCCCACACCAAACTGATGATTTCCTCTAATCTATAGGTCACATCATTTTACTCACTACTGCTGTACAGAATATAATTACTCCTATTTGGCTTGTGGTTTAGTTTTAAAAGTGTCATAAAATAAAGATTCCCTTCATCACATTTATTACAGCAATGCCTAATGACCAACAAAGTATGGTGCCACTGCACTAAGTGTTATACTCGACATGCATTAAAGGATGAGCGCCTCTGAGGCTTTTGGACTAAAAAGCCTTTGGCCTTTGTTAGTTTGCTTCAACAGTGAATCACCCTCATGACACATAGTCTATGCAATGTCTTTCTGCTTCATTTGGAGAACTCTGTTGCACTTCCTATTTTCTTCCTCTGAAAGTACTTACACTGTAATAAAATCGGTGCTTTTGGTCAGTGATGCAGGTTTGACTCTGTTCCCTGAGCATATCCCACTGGAACTGAGAAGTCTATGTCGAGATGTTCCTTACTTCTCTAGATGAAAGGAAAGGGGCTGGGGGAGGGGCACCTTCAGGTAATGGTTTGAGGCTTATGAGGTCTGTGTTGCCTTGCAGAGGTGATTCCTTGCAGTGGTGATTCCCTGCTGAGTGTTGTAGGGGAATTCAGATGTTAAAAACCCTTACCTAGGAATTTTAACCTAGTGTTAGGTTTTTAGATAGATTTAATCTTTAAATTTCCTCTGTAAGATGTTTTCTCCATTTCTTCAACAGGTTCTATGGCTTCTTTCTCCACAGGTGGTGTTTCTGTTCTCAATCTTTTATTAGCAATGTGAAGAGCAGACCTTGTTTTTACCATGTCTGTCACAAAGACCCTACCAACAGATGCTTCGGCAGTAACTATCTACATTCATTCTTTGCTCATGTTTTTTGAGCCTGGTAAAATTAACCAGCAGTCAGGGGCATGAACATTCTACCACCACGCATGTGTAAGATGCTAAGAAGAGATTTTACTGCAAATGGGGCCTTATTCCCATGTTAGTGCCATATTGGAACACCAACAAAGTTAGCTGTGTTGGTGTTCCACTATTGTGTTGATAGTCAGAGTTTGCTTTGAAGGACTGGGCTCACTATGAGAGACAGTTCCCATCTAGTCCAGGACCTCTACCAAATTTGATTCTGTGTTCAGAACTTTCCTTTTAACATTCCTCCTCTAATGTTTTGATGGAGGGTTCCAAATCTAGGCTCACTTTTTCTAAAATGACCCATTTTCCCTCTTGTGGTAAAATGCAGTGAAAGTAATTTTATACAGATTCACAGAAATTAGTCTGCCATGAACTGTGAGATAAGTATTTAATCTTATTATTTTGTCTACTTCCTACTGGTATGAACATTGTGGAGTACAGGACCAGTCAGTCACCTGCAAGTTGATTCCAAATCAATGTTAAAAAATCTGGAGAAGTGCTTGGAAACCCTGGTGTTGACCATTTGCCACAGCAGTTGAAAGAGAAAACTGTGAAACATCGTGGCCTCAAAGAAGATAAAATCAAACCTATACTGGAGAGAGGTAGTGGGAGCAAAATACTCACAGCAGATCAGTTGGTTTTAATAAATACCAGTAGAACTTTATTATGCTTCTGTTACTACTAGTGGTCATCCCATTAAAGCTTGGCCAATGCAGCCTGTGTGATATGGTTTCACTGCTCTTAATGCCTGAGCTTGCAGTAAAGATAATGTAGTAATACCTCTCCATGCTGGAATCACACCATCAAATGCACCATAGAGCCTTCTAATGATAAAGAGCCATCAAAATTGAGTGGCTGGAAATTGTGAAGCCTCTTTTGTTGAAGGTCTTTAAATGGAAGCTCAATAAAAAGCTATCTGGAATCATGTAGTTACAGATGATCTTGCCTTTGATGTCCTGGCCAGCAGCATTTTTTTTACTTTATAATCTTGCATTTTCATTGGGTAACAGACCTTGTTAATCTGTTTTTCTGAGGCTCTTATGCTGCTTCATTGCAATGTTGATGCATCAATCTTCACAGTCACATCTGAGCTTTAGTAATGTCTTCTATTAGGCTTGCTTGCAAAATTCATTTCTAAAATGACATTATTCTAAGATTGCTCTGAATGTAGCAAGTCACTTCCCTTCTTGCTGCTAGGTTTTGTAGATCTTTGGCTATCCTTTCATCCAGAGAAAGTCTAAAAATGTGAAAAGCTATTGTCAAGGATGGCAGCTCTGCACTTTTTGAATTTAATAGGGGAAATGTATCTCTACTGTACAGAATTTTGCAGGCTGGTTAGGTGTGTGGACTGCATGTAAAGAATTCACTGCCTTTCAAATTCTTCATATCCTGCTCTCCAACTTACCTACAGAATTTTCCTGGTAGCTTCATTTGGTTTTGTAACAGCAATGGAGGTTAAAACTGTCATTAAAGTATGAATCTACTAGATTTAGCTTTACCAAGTTCCAAAGCAATTGTTCAACTCGGTATCTGATTGCTATTATAATTAATTAAAATGTTATTTGTTTGGCAGTCTGGAAATAGATAGAGATCAATTCAGACAGAATAGATCCACACTTTCTTCCCGGACTTTGCTTTTTTGGGTGTAGTGATCCATACACAGACCTTCACATAGCAGCGAATTTCTGCTGATTTCCTTGGGAAGAGTGGCAAGTCTAAGAACATTTTATGATGATGCCTTTGAAATATGTTCCATGTAAACAGACAGGGTTTATCTGCATTGTGCCCTGCTCAAGGTAATGAGATCCAGGACTATCCTATGCATTTCTTTCTGTGAGAGTATATAGTCTGCTTAGCCAAACAAGCCTAAATTTACGCTTCGTTATGTCTTCTTATTAGGCAAGATGTTCATTATATTATATGATTTAGATGTAGCCTCTGAATGGAGAGAATGTATCCCTATTTCAGACTTGCTCTTTCCTTGGGCATTTTGAATAACTGTTAATATACAAATTTAAAATTTAAGTTAATATGGTATTTAGGATGTAACACTCCTTTGTGGTTTAACCTGTCATTATGTCTGATTATTCCACTACATTATAAGCTTACTCAGAGTAGAAAAGAAAAACATCTTGTCTTCCTGACAAGAAAGGAGACCAAAATGATGACACAAAGCAGATAGTGGGTCCCATTCTGCTTCTGTTGAGCTGTATTTGCATCACACTTATTCCAAGCATTTTGGTAAAGTTATACTGCATTTGCATCTGTGTCGCTAAGGGCAGAATTTGGCCCACACTGTGTAAAGGCTGCATTCGGTTGTTATGGCAACAGGAGTTCTAAAAATTGTGGAAGAAAAGAACACTAGATTGTTGTGATAAATGATGCATTAAAAGTGACTGCTTTCTTGTGGTTTCATGGTTTTAATTGTGCCTTTTTATGCAGAATATATTTTTATTGATGGATGCAATTAGCCAAGATGCTGCTGTAGTGACTTTAACATTCCAGTGGCCAGATATCACACAGGAGGTGACTGGGTTAGATTTTATAGCAATGTGAGTGATTGGTTAGCTTAAACTTATATGACAAACTTACGTTCTGTGCATTCCAACTGATTTCTGCACCAGCTGTCATGCAGCACAAGGAATCAACCTAAAGCTAATGTTATCACAGTGACAAGAGGAAAACCACATTTTTAACATCTGAAGCATTCTATATTATGAAACAGGCTTGTAAGGGGTGGAGGGGCAAGTTTCTGTGAGTTCCTTTACTTGTTTTTTTCAACATCCTTGCCTAGAAATATAACACTTATAATGCTTCCTGATGATCTTCTCTCTGCTCTGCGCTGGGCTGAACTTTAAGGTCTGTAATTTTATCCTGCCCAGCCTTCTGAGTTTAGAAATCATGAAGTTGGATTTGCTTGATTCCTCCTGGAATATCCGCTAAAGCACAAGGAAAATGAGGTGATTGGAGACAGACAACATGGCTTCACCAAGGGCAAATCATGCCTGAGAAATTTGGTGGTCTTTTACAATACTGTCACAGACTTGGTGGACAAGGGCAGAGCAACAGACATCATCTACATGGACTTATGCAAAGCATTTGACACTGTCTCACACGACTTACTGGTCTCAAAATTGGAAACTCATGGATTCGATGGAGGGACCACTCGGTGGATAAGGAACTGGCTGGATGACTACACTCAAAGGGTTGTGGTCAACGGCTTATTGTCCAATTGGCAGCCAGTGACAAGTGGGTTCCTAAGGCGTTGGTGCTGGTACCAGTGCTATTTAACATCTTTGTCCAAGACATGGACAGTGGGATAGAGTGCACCCTCAGCAAGTTTGTCAACAACACTAATCTTGGTGGTGCGGTTAACACACTGGAGGGAAGGGATGCCATCCAGAGGGACCTGGACAGGCTCGAGGGGTGGGCTTGTGCAAATTGCATGAAGTTCAACCAAGCCAAGTGCAGGGTCCTGCACCTGGGACACTGCAATCCCAGGCACAAATACAGGTTGGGTGGAGAATGACTGGAAAGCAGCCCTGAGGAGAAGAACTTGGGAGTGCTCATGGATGAGAAGCTAAACATGAGCCAGCAAGTGCACACTGGCAGCCAAGAAAGCCAACCATGTCCTGGGCTGCATCAAGAGAAGTGTGGCCAGAAGGTCTCAGGAGGTGATTCTACCCCTCATGAAATCGCCACGTGGAGTACTTCGTCTGGCTCTGGAGTCTTCAACACAGGAAGGACATGGATCTATTGGAACAGGACCAGTGGAGGGCCACAAAGATGATCAGAGGGATGGAACACCTCTCCTATGAGGACAGACTGAGAGAGCTGAGGTTGTTCAATCTGGAGAAGGAAAGGCTCCAGAGAGACCTCATAGCAGCCTACCAATATCTGAAAGGAGCCTACAGAAGAGCTGGAGTTGGACTCTTTGTCAGGAAGTGTAGTGACAGGACAAGGGGTAATGGTTTTAAATTGGAAGAGGGGAGATTTAGATTAGTTACCAGAAAGAAATTCTTTACAGTGAGGGTGGTGAGGCACTGGAACAGGTTGCCCAGGGAGGTCGTGGATGCCCCATCCCTGGAGGTGTTCAAGGCCAGGCTGGATGGGGCTCTGAGCAACCTGCTCTAGTGGGAGGTGTCCCTGCCCATGGCAGGGGGGTTGGAACTTGATGATTTTAAGGTCCCTTCCAACTCTAACCATTCTATGATTTGCTCCACCAGCCCCTCCCTGACAAATTAGCCTGTTCCTTGGGAGGAGAGACCTGACTCACATCGTCCTGGAGAGCTATGGGTGGCATCGATTAAAAAGCAACCATAGAAATGAAACACCGGGAGGCTAAAGGCAGCAGTGGAATTAAGTTTAATTCAAGTTTTAGTGATACAGCATATTATTATGCATATAAAATAAGATTCACTTCTCTTCGAGTTTACAGGCATCAAAGTTCAGATATCTGCATATGGGTGTCAATACGTGCTTCCAGAATAGCCAATGCTGCCCAAGTCAATGATGTGGGACTTCTTTACCCAAATGTGTCACCTGCTGCCATATGAGATGTACTGCAGTATCAAAGATGTCTAGGACTTCTGTGAGGTCCATTTTTGAAGCAGTAGCTGGATATACCTAATATGGCACTGATATTTAAGCAACTGAATCTTTCCATCGTCTAGACCAGTCAATTACATAGCTCAGATATTCAGCTGGCACCAATGCTAGTCTTGCTTAAACTATATTAATCTGTTGTCCATTGACTCTAACAAGAGCTTAAACCCCAACTCACTTGTAGATACCTATACTCTAGACACTGTACTGTCTAAAACTTACCATCATTTTTGTACTTGATTACTGTTTTCCAGCCATATGGAAAAAAGGGGTTTGGGTACTTTTTGCTTTTAGTTAGAGTAGTTTCTCATTAGCTCAACTGATACCAGAATAAAATTTCTACTGATTTCAGAGGGGGGAGAAGATAGAATGCATGTGATGTAGAAATATAGCTGATTAATGATATCGCCTGGGTGACTGTGGTTCTCTGCCTTCATAGTCTTGTTTTGTTTAAGCTGTTTAAACATAAAGTCTCTAAAGTGGTGTCTAGGCTCTTTCCATTGTCATTGGAGGGAAAGAGAGGCACCACAGGATATTGTTCACATTACTGACTAGTGAGCCTCACTCATGAGACTCATCAGACATTGTTTTTGTCCAGAATAGCTTCTAGGTGATCAGAGTTAGGTGAGATTAATTGTCCCTAATGATTACAAACAACTGGTACAACAGCTATTTAGGTGCCCCAATAACACTAGTTTGTAGTGGGAGTGTATGAGACTCTTCGCATTTATACCTGGAGAAATAACTTTAAAATATTTATGGGAATTTCTACTGAGAGCTTTTATCACAGACATATAAACATGGAAATTAATTGATAAGTTTTCAGATAAAATTACTGCTGAGGCTCTGATACATAACAATGATTAGAAAAGGGACATGAAACTTCTGTGAGGCTGGATTAGGTTCTGTGATGATGTCCTGCAGTGAGTGTGATGAGCAAATGATCAGCAAATATGAGAATATATATTGATCAACACACAAAGAAAAATAGTTACTGAGAATCAAATTAAGCAGGATACTTGAGAATACAGAATGTTTTTTACTGGAATTTCTCCTGTGCTAAAGATGAGGCACTTGCTTATCAAAGCCTAGTTTGCTACAAACTATAATTTGCAGCATTATCCGTAATGTTGTTCTGCTTTTCAATTGCTCTACTTACCTCATTCCCTGGAGGTCATTCATAGCAAAACATTGCTGAGATAAAAAGAAAGTTAACTTTAGTACATTCTTAGTTCACCTCAAGCACTGTATTGGAGAAACTCAGAAGCCAGGAATCAAACATCCCTCAAGAGGTTATCATGTCTGTAGCCAAGCTCTGGGGGTTAGTGGGTGAAGTTGCCACCCTGCCTGTGCCCTTGCTCTTTGCAAGGAATTACTGCCCTGTCGGAGGGACTGCAGCAACCAGCATGTCCTGACTCCTCGGCTCCTGCGGTTCCTCGGGGCGGTTATGGGAAAGTAGCCCACACACCACCTTCCCCTGTCATACCAAGGTCTATACACTGAGCCCAGCTGGGGCAAAAATGGCTGGAAAAACCTCAACAGCTCGGGTTGGCATGTGAGTGTGACCAGCACATGGAAGTCAGAGCACCAGAAACATATTGTTAATAAATCAACCAACAACTTTGAGTTAAGCTGTCATATCTGAGCAGAATTGTTGGGGTTGGGGTTTGGGGGGTTTTTTGTTGTTTTTTTCCCCCCCTGAGACAATGTGTGCGCACACACATACTCAGAGAAATAACTCATATCTTAGTGGACAACAAAAATGAAAACTACATTCCAGGGAAAATACTCATGGCTCGGACTGCCACAGGATTAACATTTATAGCTCTTAAATAGTGACAGTACTTTCTGTGCTGTAGAATAGTGAAGGTAAAATGTAATTCCTGTTCAGATTATGTTGCTGGGAAGAAAATACATAAATCTGCAGCTTTAAAGAAAAGTAAGAGCAGAAGTGGTTACAGTCAGAAAAAGACCTATAGGGTCTTTTTTATTTATTCTGGTCAAACTATAGGATGTAGATTGAAGAAGAAGTTGTCTCACAGGGTGTTAGCACTGGCCCTGACTACACTAAAGCTGCTTTCAGATTTGCAGAGCAGGTGATGGCTTGGCTTATTTTTAACCCATCAAACTCCAAAATAGGATGAAATTAACCAAAACCCAGAGATCATACATAAAGCAACAGAACCAAGTTCTGCACATTTCTCCTGTCCTCACATTCAATTGCACACATTCTGACAAAATATGAGCTAGTGTATTTACTTACTGATGTGTTAATGGGAAGCTGCAGATGTAGTTCAAGAGAGGAGAGACAGAAAAATGAGAAAGAGTGGACTTAGGCAAAACAGGAGCCTGTGAGCCCCTCAGCAGCAGCAGTTTAGCTGAAGTTTTGTTTCTCGAGGATCTTTGTTCTGAAGGCAACGAGGAACATTTAGTCTGGAGTAGTTAGAAAAGTCATAATGTTCCCTTCTCCTCTGGCAAACTGTTAGAAAGGAAAAATGGACCTGGAAGGGAGAGGGAACATCAGCCTTTCCTGTGTTCTCCCCATAATGAGAGGCATTGACTGGGGCAGCAGCATGTAGTACTGCCCTGGCATGCAGATCAATTGTTTGAGCTGATGAAGATCCCTCTGTTGGGAGCATGGAGACAATTTCATTTGTCAAATTGCATAGAAAATAATAAAAAGAATATACATTATTTCCTTTTATGTTTGCAGAGTTGTTAAAAATTCATGGCCCTATTCTCCAATTTATCAGGCATGAGCTGAATGAACTGAAAAGTGTGTTTTACATTGCACATGTACATCTGGAGGGGAGTTGGAAAGTGGTCATAACTCATGAATTAAAACTAACTTTGGTGTGACCAGCATACTATAATGCTGCATCCGTCTCCATGGAAGTATATGTGAAGATTAAGCAACTAGAACAGCCTTGTTAAAAACCCTTGCTGTCCCCCGAGGGATGTTGTCAACAAAGATCAGGTTTAGTTGATCTGTTGCTTCACAGTTTGGGTTAAATCCAGTGTTTCACCACCCTTACAGTAAAGAATATTTTCCTAACATCTAGTCTAAATCTACCCTCTTTTAGTTTAAAGAAGTTAACTCTTGTCTTAGAATCATAGAATCATTCAGGTTGGAAAAGATCCTTGGGATCATCGAGTCCAACCATCAACCCTACTCTACAAAGTTCTCCCTTATACCATATCCTTTAACACTGCATTTAAATGACTCCTAAACACATTCATGGATGGTGACTCAAC
>JAOTQQ010000001.1:137666905-137677760 GCA_026546715.1 Gallinago undulata | reverse complement strand
CAACGTGCTCTAGGTAGGCCCACTCTGGTGGGGGTGGTGGACTAGATGATCTCCAGAGGTCCCTTCCAACCCCATGTGATTCTATGATTCACTAAGGGGTGTGCTGGAGTATGGTGGTGAAGAGAAGCATTTTCTGCTGGGAAGGCAGAAGGCTGCTCACTGAGGAGGATTTTTGCCTTTGCTATGGCTGCTTCCACCAAGATAATCAGCTAAAAGAGGCCATAAGACAACCCTGATTATGTCTCAGTCATTGACAGCCATAACAGCTTGTATATACTATTAAGCAGTTTGTCACACATCACAGTATGCACTGAAAATATTGTGATAGATGCAGCTACTACTGTATATGGAGCTGTCAGAAAATGGGAGATGCGGGGACTGTGCCTTCAAGAATACAGAAGTTCCCAGACCTATTTAATCTAGCATGTTACTTTTCAGTTGAGAAGCAGTATAATTCTTACTAAATTGTACAGTATTCTTCCCCTCATTTTCACCTTGATTTTCCTCTATCTTAAGAAGGATAGAGTAATCTAGCTCAGTAGGTTTGGTCAGGAGTAACTGACAGAGAAAAACATCACTTGTACACAAGGTTTTTCAGATAGTCAGGGTTTCAGTAAGGAACAAACAGTAAGGAGCAGAACCATGTAAAAGAAACCTTGTTGAGAGATGAGATCTTGGAGAAGAGGAGCACAGAGCTGTGGACTACAGAAACTGACCCAGATTCAGAACAGCAGTCTTCGATGATAGAACTGAAGCTTTTTACATCCTAGAATGAACCTTAGAGGATGACATAATCCATCCCCATTCCAAGGCAGGACCAAATATGTGTACATTGTTTCTGATAAATATTTGTCTAACCTACAAAAATGGAAACTCTACTGTGTCCTGAGGCCACTTTTTCTACTCCATTGCTCTCATTATCATTAGATAGCTTTATAGCAGATATGTCATATTTTTCTTACTGCTGCTAAAGTCTCTTACTTTTTATCCTGTCCATCACAGATATATACAGAATACTCTCCTCCTGTTTGTGCAACCCTTTGAATACTCTTAGACTGCCCCTCTGACTCTTCTTATTCTTAGGCTCAACAACTCTGTTTTTTTCCAGTTCTTCCTGCCGGTGTGGTTATCTTGACCTCTGATCATTTTGTAATTTCTTTCTAGACTCTTTCCATTTGATCTGTCATATTCTTTAAGAATGCTTATGGAAACTGGATACCTTACTGTTAAAGTATTTCTCAACAGAAAGTAAAGTAGATAGACATAGATTGTTCAAAGCCAGGGAGCAGCAAAGACAGGCAGCTGCTCCTCAAGAGAAGGGGAGGCAGGAGATGGACCATGGCCTCGATCACAAGCAGGGGGAGCAGAGCAGGTCTGGCAACACTAATAACAGTCAGGTCCTCAAACAAGTCATGGCAATGAGGCAGGCTTGTGGTTAAGCCTAGAGGTAAGGATCATGAAGGAACATGGAACATGTTGCAACAACATATTGCAATATGCAGTGTGTCTACTGATGCTGTTTTTTCTGTTATCTTTTTGTAGGTGGTATTGGTTATCACCAGAACAGAATGTTAGAAGACTTATTCATGCAAAAATAGCATACTTTGTTCCAAGGACTGACTTTTAGAGAACACCATTAGAGAAAAAAGTGTTCTCATTTAACCTTAGGATATGAAAATTATTTGACATACACTGAAAACGTTCAATCCCGTTTCTCAAATGCAATGATTATACATATGGCTCCATACAATCATTCAGGAACTCATCTCCTCTCCCAAGGTTCGCTCCAGAACAAGATGCCCATAAATCATAGAATCATGTAGGTTGGAAGAGAACCTTTAAGAACACTGAGTCCAACTGTTAGCCTAACACTGCCAAGTTGCCACTAAACCATGTCCCTCAGCACTAAATCTACACATCTTTTTAGCACTTCTAGGGATGTAGAGTCCATTGCTTCTCGGCACAGCCTGTTCCAATGCTTGACTATCCTGGAAAAAAAACACTGAAGAAATTTTTCCTAATATTCATCCTAAACCTCCCCTTGTACAACTTGAGGCTGTTTCCTCTTGTCCTATCACTTGTTACTTGGAAGAAGAGAGCAACCCACAACTTGCTACAACCTCCTTTCAGGTAGTGGTAAAAAGTGATAAGGCCTCCTCTCAGCCTCCTTTACTCCAGGCTAAACAACCCCAGTTCCCTCAGCTGCTCCTCATAAGACTCGTACTCTAGACCCTTCACAGCTTCATTGCCCTTCTCTGGACCAAGTGCTCCAACACCTCAATGTCTTTCTTGTAGTGAGGGGCCCAAAACTGAACACAGTACTCAAGGTAGGACCTCACCAGGGCTGAGTACAGGGGGATGATCGCTTCCCTAGCCCTGCTGACCACACTATGATACAGACCAGGATTGGCCTCCTTGGCCACCTGGGCCCACTGCTGGCTCATATTCAACTGGCTGTTGACCAACAGCCCCAAGTCCATTTCTGTCAGCCACTCTTCCCCAAGTGTGTAGCGCTGCATGGGGATGTTGCGACCCAGGTGCAAGACCCAGCACTTGGTCTTATTGAACCTTATACCATTGGCCTTGGCTCATCGATCCAGCCTGTCTCTGTAATGTCTTTCTACCCTCAAGAAGATCAACACTCCCAACCAAATTGGTGTGATCTGCAAAATTCCTGAGAGTGCACTCAATCCTCTTGTCCAGATCATTGATGAAGATTTTAAAGAGAACCGGCCCCAGTTCCCTGAGGAACACCAGTTGTAACTGGCCACCAACTGGATTTAACTTTATTCACCTCAACTCTTTGAGTCCGGCCATCTAGCCAGTTTTTCATCCAGCAAAGCATATGCCCATCCAAGCCACATGTTGCCAGTTTCTCCAGGAGAATGTGGTGGGAAATGCTGTCAAAGGCTTTACTAAAGTCTAGGTAGACAAGATCCACAGCCTTTCCCTTGTCCACTAAACAGATCACCTTGTCATAGAAGGAAATCAGGTTAGTCAAGCAGGACCTGCCTTTCATCAACCCATGATGACTGGACCTGATCGCCTGGTTGTCCTGGATGTGTGATGGCACTCAAGATGATCTGCTCTACAACCTTCCTTGGCACTGAGGTCAGACTGACAGACCTGTATTTCCCTGGATCCTCCTTCTGGCCCTTCTTGTAGATGGAAATGATATTTGCTAAATTCCAGTCAACTGGGATCTCCCCTGTTAGTCTTGACTGCTGATAATGGACTAATATGACATGGAAAGCACATTAAACAGAAGCCACACTTTGGCGATTATTATTCAGGAACACAAATCCATTTATCCAAATGTACTGTTGTTCCTGTTGGACTAGTTGAGTGAGTAGGATTTTATATGTCACAGGCTTCCTCTGGTCTGCAACTTTAAAGTTTGTAAGCATCAGCCTGGGAAAAGCATGAACCTTGACTAATGCGTGTTCATATTTATCTTCCAGACAGACCTGCCATTCCTAGGCTGTCCTGACCTGCTAAATGCTTTCTGTAATGTGGGAAATGTGCACTTAATACAGCCCTTACCTTTCTGTTTTAGCAAATAGATCAGTCCTTACAGCTTTGTCCCGAGGCCTCGGGTATCTCATCCCTTCTCAGTGATTCCTCATTTACTTTCCCTTGTGAGTTTTTTCTCCTAAATTGCACTCCCTGCTGTCTCCTCAAGCAGCAAATTCATTTATATGATGCCAAATTTATGTTGCATAAAATCAACTGGTAATCTTTAGAAGCCACTCAACTAACCTGAGCCTTCACCAGGAGGTTAATCTGTTGCACCTGAATTTGGAAGGAACACCAATATGCCCATCTACCAACTCGTATCATGAGGACATTCTCAAACTTTCTGCAAGACCTCATTCTTCAATTCGGAGGTAAGTTGGTCTGGTGCTAAAATTATCCTACATAAACTGCCTTAGAAAAAACTCTCCAGTTATTGTGCTCTGAATTTCAGTTTTGCAGGTACTCAGAGACAGTTGATAATGACTGGGCCCCCAAAATTCTGTTGTCGTGACTATCAATTGAAACTCTGTAAACCAATTAATTTTGTCTTGTCATTCTTTATGTCTCTAAGTTAACAAAGACACTGAAAAATAGTATAACATTCAGAGGTAAGTTACAAGAATGAATAAAAATATGGACAAATGATGTGCAGTTAGACACTAAGAAGAACACTATGAGGTAACTTAATCAGCTGCTGTAAATGCCTGCATTGGAACATAATGCATTAATGGAAAAGGCGTTCTGAGAAACCAAGACTTGTTGCAGCTCGTGGAATTCATATGGATGTGATTAGAAAGGTGGGGTACAATTACTATGAAATGATTTGCCAAGGGTTATAGATATATTCTTAGTCTTTTGGGGATACTTTCTAGTTGCAGCACGAGTTCTCAGGCTCTCTATGGGACCCATGAGATTCTGTTGGCAGAGCAAAGAAGGATGTCAGTTTTGGTGTCCTGCAACTGTCCTGTTCCATGATCTTTTTTTAGCATGTTGATCTTAATTTCTTCCTGGCTCTAGTCAGTCTATACAACTGTAAGCAGTGAAAATAACTACATTTTCAAGTCTGGAGTAATAACAGTTTTGGATATTCATTCTTGCAGAGAATATCATTCTATCAGTATCCATTTCACTCCAAGATTTATGAGATTTAATGGGGAAGATGATTTATGAGGATAGCTATTCCCACAGTGAAACCAGTTTGTCCTAAATGCTCAATAGAGTCAGGAATGATTATGAAAAACAGCAGAAAATGATGTATTTTAGATTTCTTCTAAGTCATAAGCAGAAGACAAGCAGGTGGTATATGACTGCCAGAGGAAACATGGATGTGCATGCAAGCCATTGCACTGTAGCTAGCTGGAAAATAGGACAGAAAAAAAAAACAGCACTGCAGACACCAAGATGAGAGAAGAAGGAGGGGAGGAGAGGCTCCAGGCACCAGCACAGAGATTCCTCTGCAGCCCACAGATGATCGCACTGGAGCAGATGTCCACACTGAAGCCCACAGAGGAACCCAAGCTGCAGCAGGTGGATGTGCCCTTTATCTCAACCCTGTCCTGTTGAAGAAGGGGATTGAGAGAGCGGCCGGGTGGGTGACCGTCAGTCAGCCAAGGTTAACCCAACACATTTAGATAGCCCTTTCAAGTTCTGCCTATGGATGCCTTTTAACCTAGGGCATGGCAATGTATACAATTTCCACAGGTGTAGTCAAAATGATCTCAATTATCAATTCATTCCATACCTTTACATGATCCTGTCAGTTCACTATGACAAGCCAATTGCAGCAAAAAAACTTTTAGGAAAAACCTTAGTAGGACCAATTTGTCCTTGCAGAGTATCTCTAAGTTTTAGCCATCTTCCCAATTCCCCCACATTGTGCTACATGGTTGCTATGTGTAATTACAAAAATTAATGCATTTCTCAGTATGAAACGCACTTGTGACTTGTACCCTAGACACTAATAAGTTGAGTTTGATAACAGGAAGAAGAAAAACCCCAGCACTGACTTTGTTAAGGTTAATAACTCAGTAGTTTACCAAAGAAGGTCCATACCCTAATTTGAATTGATTATCTAAATAGTTTCATTACAGGATACTAACTAAATCAAGCCCATTGGTTCACACTGACCCAGAGTAATTACTTTGCTGTTCTATGAAGGTAAAACATCTATACACTTTGACACTTGTTTGTGACTCTTATCACTTTGATATGTAAATTAAAAATGTAAAAAATATTTAAAATAAAGATAGATACAGAGAGAAAGAATCCAAAGACACCCATGACTCTTTACAATTAAGAGGAACAGAGCCCCATCATCTAACTCCCTCAAGTGAATTCAATTTAGACTTAAATATACCCTCCTCTTACTGAAAAATTCTTGTAACCCAGAATTCAGTGCAGAATTAATTTTTCAGTGGCATGGGAAAGCAAGCAAATCTAAGGATCGTTGAAATGTTGAGATCTTTTCACTGAAAAGTTAAAACAAATATTTCAAATGTCTTTACAAACTCTTAAATTATTTATTTATTTATTATTATTATTTTTTGCATTGAAATGCATGAAGACACCTCCCACACACTGTTTGGTAAAGTCTGTCACAGGGGAATGGTGTGTGACCCTGAGCCCAGGATAAGACAGTGCGTAAGAGAGGAAAGGGTGGGGCACCCGAAAACCTGAAAGGAGAGGTGAGGCTTATGGTGCAAGGGGCTTCACAGTGATAATGTCTGGATCCAAAAGCTTTTATACACTTCTGAGTTGGCACATGGTGGGAAATTACTTGCCTGTAGGGATCAGACAAAAAGTAAATTTAGATGGGGGAGAAATCAGGTGGTGAGATGATAGTTTTGGGGGAAGACAGAGAGTGTGAGAGAAGATGGAAATTACATGGGCTGAGCAGTGGGTGACAGCAATCAGATTTCTCTTCATGTGAATAAACTACTCCTTTCATTGAGTATTTTTTTAAAAAGTTGGGCAAGTTCCATGCAAAGGGAGAAGCTAATGAGAGGAAGGTGAGCAAAGAAGGGAGGCAGCAATTGCAGGTGAGACAGGGACATCACCACCATGCCACTGGGTGTGGTGTTGAAGATGCTGCAAGGAAATGTCCTTCTGTTTTCTTGTTGCAGTGCTTTGTCCTTTCCTCAGAAACCAGCTCTCAGGTAGCTCATACAGATGTTAAATACTGGATGGAACCTCAATTTCTCTGAAAGTGCAAACCCACGTGTGTTAAAATTCATTGGCTGAAGCTACTGTCAGAAAAATACCAACACTGAGGTTCACCGGCTCTGAAAAAAGCAGTATCGTAGCCTCATTAAAATCATCCTTGTAAAAATACAGGTCTTAATTATACTCCGTTCACTGGATTTTACAACAGACTCCTTCGATAGTCCTTGCATTAGACTGCAACAACTTCACTCTGTTTACAAAAATGTCACCTGCTAGGAGGGCATGTGAAAAGCAAAGGCATTTAATGAAGGGTCTCTAGCAGCCTCAGAACAACAGAGTTTTTGTCTGCTTTAGATCACATTACACAATCTTCTTTGTCTTGTTTTCATTTGCATCAGGGATACACCAGCCTGAAGACTGACCTACTTTCCCTGTAATATTTGCCTTGCTTTTAATTATAGCAATTATAGTGCCCTGATCGCTGGCATAGTCCCCGGAATGTTGACTTTTTTTCTTAATGTTATTCTTATATAGATTACACAGACTTTTTGCCAACATGTTGCCCTCTAATTATTCAGCTGAAGATGTTGCCTGTGCCACAGAGAAGCAGTAGAGCTTTGTGTGTGGGATCTTTGAAGATTTCTCAGGAGGCTGCCGTGCAGCAATCATTATGCATAGACTCCTTCAGGGGACAGGTAGGCTCCTAAACACCCTCTTCTTTCCTATATTATTCTTCCCTCACTTTCAGTGCAGCCTTTTTAGCAAAGTGTATAACACAGGTAGAGCAGCCTGGAAACCATCAAATGGCTGGCACATCTCAGCCTACGTATCACAGAACAACTTTTTACCTTTTTTAGGTAGATGCATTAGGAAATTTTTTTCTTTATGAAGTTATTTTATGTCTTTTTATTAACTAGTTTATTAACTTTTTTTGTCTTTATTCTGTTTTTACTAACTGACTTGACCTCAGAACTTGGCAAGCCTAATCATATTTTTATTCAACAACACAATAATTTGTAGGTAATTCAAGAGATTAGTAGGGTGAACCAAACAGAGCATGATATTTAACAGCAGAGGAGAAAGGAGTAATGCTCCTCTGCTTCATAAATTGACCCAACATTTCCTAGTTTCAGAATAATGAATATTTGGGCTTAGAAAAACAGGTACTAGTAAAGACTACTTCTGCCAAAAACATACTAAAGAGGAAAAATATTCTTACATCACACATATTATACCATAGGAGTGATTGCATTGCTTGATTAATGGGAAACTGTTTCAAGAACTTCCCTCTGGTAGAAAATGCCCTTGTTATGGCATCAGAGCCCTCCTCCTCCCCCAGTCTCAATCCTGTCACCTGCTCTGTCCTTATTCCTTATTAAAGGATCTCAATGAACCAGAGAGTTTTTGCTGTGAGCTAGATGAGATCTATGTTTTGTTCTGGTCTGGACAACCAGAAAGCCCAGATAGGGAGGGCAGAGCTGGTCACTGTCTGATTTTACAGGGGCCTTTTCTTATTGTCCTTCTCTGAAGAAGGCTCTACATATTTAAGGGAAAATTCTTGGTTTGCGTCAGCAATATTACTGGACAAGAAACAGTTAACTGAGAATGTTTTAATATTTCCAAATGTAATTGAAAGATATAGTAAATATATTATTGGAGCCAGATCAGAATCGCTGGTACCTCTGACTAATAATTTAGTTCCCCAGTTCACCCCTGGGTGAACTGATCCCATAATTGGTCATAGAATCATAGAATCATAGAATGATAGAGTCATTTGGGTTGGAAAAGGACCTTAAAGATCATCAAGTTCCAACCCCCCTGCCATGGGCAGGGACACCTCCCACTACACCAGGTTGCTCAGAGCCCCATCCAGCCTGGCCTTGAACACCTCCAGGGATGGGGCATCCACGACCTCCCCGGGCAACCTGTTCCTGTCTCTCACCACCCTCACTGTAAAGAATTTCTTTCTGGTATCTAATCTAAATCTCCCCTCTTCCAATTTAAAGCCATTGCCCCTTGTCCTGTTGCTACACTTCCTCATAAAGAGTCCCTCTCCAGAAATGTTAATTCGCTTAGGGGAACTGCAGAAATGTTAATTTGCTTGTGGGAACTCTCTTTTGGAATGAGTTGATGTGTTCCCATTAATAAAAACAAATGAAAACAAAAACCTGGGTTTGCTCCTGAGGGATATCTGACCCGGGGACTACTTCCAGTAAGCAGCATGGAAGAATCAGTCCCAGACTTGGGTCCCTCTGCCCAACTTACTTCAATGCTATCATAGCATTTTTTGCACCACCAAATACCCACCTGCCCTCATACCATGCCCTGGGACATACATAGTGTATCCAGTATTTCATGCCATAAAAACACCATCCTGATGGGTTGAAACACAGCCCACGTCATTTCAGAAATGTGCAATTTTATGTGCAATGAACTGCACATAAAAAACTACCTGTACCAGTTGGCTAAAAGATACTCCACGCAGCCCAAGAGTAACCCTGTGCTTTACAGCGTGGATCCTTCTGCTCTTCTCTGGAGGGGACTCCAAGGAACTCTTCTCTGAGTTGCTCCACGCCACTTGGCTGGGAGGTGAAAATCATTTCTGAGAGCAAATGAATTTTGTAGTTTAAGTGCAGCCAACAAGGAGCCCCAGCTGTAACCCTGCCCCTGTGCCAGCTCTCATTCTTTTATGAGATGAGCAGGCCCTGTTCATATAATGCTATACTTGTTCTGGCAGCCCCTGGGACAGATCTCAGGTGCACCAAAGTATCTTGCTTGAGGAAGGCGGGTGGCCTAAAACTGCCAGGTCATGTGGAGCTTGGTATCTCCTGACAAAAACCCTTCTGGTCCTTCTGTAAGGGACATTCATGGCTGCTCTCATCCCTTGCCCACCAGTGTCCAGGCTTCCACAGGGAAATGAAGGGGCAGTTGTGGCTAGTACGAGCTGTCCCACCAAACCATCTGGCTTTATGACTTACTTGCTGGACTCCTGCTCCGTCTACCTTCCTTTCATCTTAATTTGCTTTTCTTGCTATAAATGCGTGTACGTTTCCTCCAAATGTACATGCCACGTGACACATTTCCACTCATCGCTGCACTGGTACAGCCAGTCCCTTGGTTTTTAAGTAGCGATGTTATATAATGAACATTCAAATCCCATGAACACGGCAGGAGGCTCCTGACAGTTGTAATTATATTCCACACAGCATGAAGTTCTCATTGTGCTCTGCTCGTGATGTTTTGGGTTTGTTTTTTTTTTTTTTTTTTAAGCGAGAAAGGCAATTTTTTTGGTTGATTTCATCCATTTAAAAGCCAAAGAGGTGTATTCCTTTGGGGCACTGTGAAAGGCTGACCGCCTATGCAGGCATAAACAGGGTGTGGGGATTAACAGGGGATTGAGATGATGTGGCTCTCAATAAATATAGCAGAGCAAACATCAATTTTAAATAATGCTTTTCTTCACAAGGTGCTTAGGTAGTGTCAAAACACACACGTGAAAAATGGGGATAAATTCTGTTTCTTTCACAGCTTTCTTGCCAGAAGGGAAAACAGAGCCTTTACAGATACAGACCCCAGCATTAACTCTACATGTTCACTAACTAAAAATGCAATAAAGGTGATTAGCATAACAGAGGCTTTTCCTGGTGTAAAATGTTAAAATGTGTCAGAAATCTAAATTATTAAGTCTCCATCTATACACACAAATTTATTCTGGTTTAAGTAGTGTGTGTGTGTGTATCATCTTTCAACTTAATGGTGATTTCTCTTTCCTTATTTAACCCATGAGTTATTTAAGCACCGCTGAAGTAAATAACTCTCAAGACAGTGTGAATGTCTTATTTCAGTTTCATTAATCCAGTCTAAATCTAGTCCTGAAATACTATGGGGCTCATTTTTGACAAACCTTATGTATTTGAATGAGATAGGCCAATCTCTCCTTTATTTATATGTATGATTTCATTTGCTGCAAAAATAAAGTTATTTTAGACAAGCACTGACAGACAGACATACTTGACAACTTTGTTTAAGATGGGGACATATCAAAAAAGACAGGAAAAGTGACAGTGATCTCAGTCTGGGCTATGGCTTGGTGTTGTGATGGAGGGAAGACAGGGACACTCAATATGAGCAATCAGCAAGCTTCAACTTTATTACGATACACTCACACATTTATACT
>JAOTQQ010000001.1:137570902-137663341 GCA_026546715.1 Gallinago undulata | reverse complement strand
CACCCTCCCTTTAAGTATTTGTAAGCATTGATCAGATCCCCCCTAAGTCTTCTCTTCTCCAGACTAAAAAGACCCAAAAGACTGGACCATAGGAGAGATGCTCCAGGCCCTTAATCATCTTTGTGGCGCTAATCATCTTTGTGGTCCTGACAGCATTCATTTTATTCATAGTGGCTGGTGTAGTGCTGTGTTTTGTATTTAGGATGAGAATAACGTTGGTAACACACTAAGTCGAGGAGCTTTTGGCTTCTCACACTGCCCTGCCAGAGAGGAGGCTGGGAGTGCACAAGAAACTGGGAGGGGACACAGCCAGGACAGCTGACTCAAACTTGCCAAAGGGATATCCCATAACATATGACACCATGCGCAGCATATAAACTGGGGGGAATTGGTTGCTGGGTGATGGCTGCTGCTTGGTATCAGCAGGAGGTAAGCAGTTGCGTTGTGCCTCACTTGTTTTGTATACTTTTCTTTCATTATTTGCCTTTCCTTTAATGTCCTATTAAACTTTTTATCTCAACCCATGAGTTTTACCTTTTTTCCAGTTCTCTCTCCCATCCCACTGGAGGGGGAATAAGTGAGCAGCTGTGTGGTGTTTAGCTGCCACTGGGTTAAATAACAATACCCCTTTTCAAAGCTCCTTGGGAGGAAACAGCTCCCTCCAACAACATGGCTGGTGACTGAAGGAGGAAGAATAGCATTTGCTGTAGATTTTTCACTTGCAACAACCTTTGTCAAGCTGACATAAACGTGTGTATGTGATTCTGTGTAAAGTGTATAAGACATGCACCTGACTCACGTGTTTTTGTGTGAGGTAAAAATGCTAATGTAAAATGAGGTAAAAGTAATCATCTTGATTATCATGTACATTGTATGGATTTCTGGGCCACTTCAAGGGTCCTTTGAATTCAGTATTTCTCTTGACCCTGATTTTGTGTTTGGTTTCCTGTGCAGCATTCTTTGCTGGTAACATGTATGAAATGTCAGCAAGCACAGCTATACTTTAGCCAAGCCACAGCGTCATTCCCAAATCTTCCTATCACTTCATGAGCCTTCATAGATAACCATATAGTAGCAGTAGCATACCTGTGTCTTGCTGAAAATAGTACAAAAGTGAGTGCCTTGTGAATCTCATTGTTGTTTTTGCAGCGGTTTTGTATGTTTTTAGAGCTGAGCCTCCTTTTTTTGTTGGTTTTTTTGGTATTCCCATTATAGAATGAGATTTAGTTGTCAGGGGCAAGGTAGTGCTTGTATCACCCAAGAGAGCAACAGTTGTGTTTAGAAACCAACCATGTTGTAGTTAGAAACCTCCTTCCATACTGGAAAGGGTAAAAACTGAAACTTTGCTTCTGCATCATTTTTTCAAAAGTAATTAATTTTGGTGGGATGGAATTCTACATTTTTGAATACTAACTGCTGCTGGCCATGATTAGTTTCAGAACATGTTTGAGTCTGGAGACACTTGAACATCAGATTTCTTTATTGAATAGCAGCACCAAGCTGGGGGTTGTCATCCTAATTGGTTACAGTGGAATCATGAGATATTGTGGCTTGTAAAAGGTACACTCAAAATTGGAGAATTTTAGCTAAATGTGTGCAAAGTAGGGTACGTTCTGTCTTTGTTTAAATAAGCAATGTATTGAACATCAAATATGAGGTACTAAATAGCCTTTAAGGAAGAGAGCCTTCTGTTTCCAAAGTGGAGCATGAATTTCATAGCTGATTATGTTATCTATAGAAAGACTCCTTAAATTTAAATTCATGTCCAGCCAAAAGTGGAAATTTCTGATGTTAGTGAAATACAACTTTTCAATAAGAGATGCTGTGTGATTATAGCAGAACTTTCCTTCGAGTAGTCAGCCAGCACATTTGAAAGATCCTTGAACATTGTTGCAGACCTTGTAAACATTGAGCCAAATAATATATCAGAAGCTTTTGAAAGTTTCATTCTCTATTCTTAGTATATTCTTGCATTCCTTGGTCACAGAGCTGTATTTTGAATATATTGGACTTTGAGTATCTATGTAAATGAATGTAAACTTGAAAGTGCAAACAAAATGGAAAATTAAGTATTTAGGGTGACAGAAGGAAAAGCTAACAAACGTTTAGCAAAAGAAGAAGCAAGACAAATCAAAATTTTCAACAGTGAGTTCTCCTAAACCATAGAATTTTCTCCATGTGAACATAGGAGGAGAACATACTGCTGAAGGCATCCAAAACTAGGCTGGATCACTGTATATCAATGCCATAGTGTCTCATATGTACCTGAATAAGCAGTAAAGATATTTCTCTCCTGTGGATACAGCTAATTTACAGAGAAGGAATTGTCTGAATATGAGATGTCTGATACCAAAACTGGAAGATGTTTCAGGCAGGAGCTGGAAGCTATTATACACCACGTAAGGGTAGTTGATACTGCAACTGAGTGTTGATGATCTCCATAAACAATCTGGGCCCTGGGAAGGAGCGGACACTCACTGAGTTAGCAGATGACACTACGCTTGGGGAGAGCTTGATGTGCTGGTGGGTAGAGTTGCCATTCACAAGAAGCTCAAGTGGGCGGCAGAATCCATGAAAAGAAGCCAAATTAACAAATCAAAATACAAAATCCTGCACCTGGGACGGGAAAACTCCATGCAACAGTGCAGGCAGGGGGTGAGGGACTAAGGAGAAACTTTGGCCAAAAAAGCACCAGGGGAACTTGGTATACAGCAGGCTGAACATGAGTTAGCATCATGATAGTGCAGACTACCAGATTGGGCTTTATTAGCAAGAATTTAGCCAGCAAGTGTTTATCCCCTTCTACTTGGTATCTGTGAGGGTGAATGGGTAATACTGCATCCAGCTTTTGGCTCTCCTATGCAGGGAGGACAACAATAAGTAAACATGTGGAGGACCACTGTGATGGCTTGGGAGCACATGATGAGCAGAGGGACACTGAGGAGTCTTGGCTTGGTCAGCCTGGAAAAGAGAAGGCAAAAAGAGGAATGTAACTGCTATTCTTTACTCTGTAAAGGGGGCTTGCAGGAAGAGAGAGATGGATGCTTTCCAAAGATGCAAGGACAAGAGGTGGCAGTCACAAGCTGTAGTAAGGGAAACTTCGCTCAGATATAAAGAAAAAAATTATTCCCATGAGTGATTCAGCATTGCGCAAGCTTGTCTCAGGATGTCACGGAACAGCTTGGAGACTTTTGGCACCTCGTTGGAGCCTAATTTTGAAGCCAGTCAATTCACCAAATTTTGAAGTCAGTTAATAGAAGAAGTTATAAATATGTTCAAAATAATGATAGTCTAAGGAAGATGGATAAGGAACTTTCAGCTTCTCGGTCTCGTAAGAAAACCAAGGACTCTCAATGAAATAAAAAGTGGTAAACTTGAAATTATAAAAGCAGAATTTTTTTCCTGCATTATGAATTATTTGATAAAATAATGAAGTTACAGTTTTAAAAGGTTGATACAGGTGTCTGGAGAGCTACAGGGAAAAGTGGAATAATAAGAGCTTTACTAGTTACAGTGCCTGAAAAGGGGGATCAGACGAGAGATAGAACTCCACAATTTTGTTTTAAAGAAGTTCTAAACATCTGCAGCTTACATGAAGCAACTTATCCTTCAGTTTTCTGCTATGGAATGTTTTCAGCATTTCATAAATTCAGACAGGAATTTATGTTTTAGGAAATCCAAAGCAATAGGAAAGAGCACATAGTTTTTTATAAAGTAGGATCAAGATTTTTCCCGCAGAAAAACATATTAAAATATACAGGATATATAAAAAACCTAAAATTATTAACATAGATGTCATTTCCTTACAGTTAATAGCCATGCTCAGAAATTTCTCTTTTTCCCTTAAATAATTGGTTAATCCAAAAGGATTGAAGCCCCTCTGTTGCTCCTAAAGCCATGCTGAGATCATAAACCTTTGCTAGGAAGTAGGAACACAGGTGTTGCTGAACTACATTAAAATGTTGGGTTCTACTTGCAAATGTGATGTTTGAGTCTATGTCAGCATGAGCTTTTCCTTTCCCAAAATGAACTGAGTACCTTCTCCTCTGAGAAATGTTTCTGCTGAGTCCGCCTGCGCTTTGGGGCCTGGGTGTGCTTCCTGGTCCTGGATGCAGTTTCCTGATCCCAGGACATGGGGATAAGATTTGGGTCCTTGAAGCTCCTCAGGGATTTTGAGCCCAAATTTTCATTAGGTGGATCCAAGGTGTGGGGGCAAGGAAGGTCCCCTGGTCTTCAGGACTCCCCAAGACCACCACCAAAGGAACACCCCCTGGAGCACATTTGCCTCAGAGGTAAGAGAAGACACTGTGATACATTCCTTCCTCCAATATAAAAACATTCCAATTATTACTCAGTTTAGGTGCGAATTTATACACAACAAATATATGTATGTACATCTGAAGGGAGCACGAGAAGAATTTAAATTTAGACTAGGGCCATTCCAACAACTGAGGACATTTCTTCATTTTTGTGTGTGCAAAGAACTGTATGAAAGAAGTAGAAAACCAGAAACCATTAACAAGTAATCTGATTAAAAATTGCAGCCTGTTAAAAGCTGACGGGTCAAAGTGCCAGGTTCCAGGTATAGCTGAACAATAAGGCAATGAGTTTTTTTCTACTGATTTGCCACTACAGGAAAAGGCAAACTAGAAAAACGAAGTTGGGTAGGCATTAGATCTACAGCACTGATGTTCATAACAGGCCTCATGATGAGACACCACAAAATCTTATTGAATTTCCCGATACTTTCACAATTTCTGTCATTATCTATTTATTGGTCTCGGTTAAAGGCCTCAGCAGAACAGCCCTGGCCTGCTTAGCACAATTCTTCTGCAGAATATAGTAAAAATGAAATTATAGGGAGCAGTAAATATACAAATTGATATAAAAACCGTGATATTTAAAACTCACTAAAATTCTGCAATAGACTGCTTGTGGTATTTCTTATGCTCCTTGATGCATCGGGTCTCTGCAATGGTGTATGAAATAGTTAAAAGAAAACTGATAGAATTCAAAACACCTTAAGTCTCACATTGGTATTTGGACCTTTTGCTCTGATGTTTGGACGTACTGCACTGGTTTAATTAGCTATCTAACAGTAATTCCCACACTTTAGAAAAGGGAGCGCTTCACAAGAAACAAGCAAGGAGTTTTGTATGCGCTTATGAAGTATTGCAAACATGTCTGGAAATTAATCTATGCACTCTCCCATCTCCCCTCCAAATGATATCTGTTCAGTCATACTACAACCTTGAAACCACTTCCTTTATATCAGCCACATGCTTCACCTGAATGAATACATCTTTTTGTAGTTCATGACTCATTTGCTTCCCATACATATTGTTTTTAAAATACCAATTTCAGGAAAACACATAGCATTACTTCAAGCAGAACAACATTTCCCTGATTTTTATGTTAGTGAATGACTCTATAGTAACAATCTTAGTTCTGATGAAAGATAAAGCAATATACCAGTTAATTTTATAACAATTTCTTCAGCTTTTTTGCTTAATAGTTGTGCAGAATTCTTTCACTTCTAATTTCTTTTGCCCATGCACACTGTAATCTAGTGTACACATGTTTTACTTCTATCATGTCCTCATTTGACCCTTATCTATAACCTTTTATCATTCATTTTTATTTCTCATTGACTTATGAGATTTTTGATAAACTTCAAGATGCCAAAGTTTTCCACTCCTTACTGAAGATGCTCTTATTTTTTACAGTCCCTGCCCTTGTGGTGAGCATTCCCTGGAGAGAGATGTTTTGAGCTATTGGAAGGCTCAACACTAGAACATGTAGATGTTTAAATCATGGCTTGCACATCAATGACAAGAAATAGGACATCTATTTCTGGTAACATTGTAGATTTATAGTTATGAGTCAAGGCTAATGCAAGGTGAACTCCTCCCTTTATGATCACTGCCACAAATGCATTAGCTCATCCGTGAATTTAAAAATCGACCTCTAGACAGTTAGTTGGCAATTTGGCACCTTGCTTTGATTGTATACACATTAACAAAAGAACATGCAGCACTAATTCAACAGTAATATTACTTCTGCCTTTCAGGAATGATTTATTCATTTGGATATGATGTCCAAATTACATCTTCTTAAGGAGGGGGTTTACTTTGTTTGTTTGCAGTTTATTGTATTACTTCTCAAGGACATGACAAAAGTAAAATTATTGGTACTGATTATTAGGTTGAATGTAAGTATGTCCGGGATGATGATCCTTGTATAGAAAACCCAAAGAGTAGATGGGTGGGTGGGAAGGCAGTTGCTGCGCCATGCTTCATGACACTTTACAGCCTACCTCATATGGAAGCTACTGTCTCAGCTATCATCTGCGTAAAACAGACAGGGGTCTTGAACACCAGCACTGCAGACCCTGAAGGATTCGCCAGATCTTTGTACTGCCTCATCCCTACAGCAACAGCATGAGCATCTCAGCACTTCTCAGGAATCACGGGGTAATGAACTTCTCCTTGCCTATGTTGAGGTATCTGTCAGTGCCATCAGTCCCGTGCTGTTTTTTCACCAATAAAACATGCCTGGTTTTGCCAAGTCCTTTGGTAAGCAGCTCCCCCAGCTACACTGATGTACAGAAATGTACATTTTGTAGAGCAGACCCCATCTTTGCCCTCATCCTTGAGGAACAGGTTTTAATTTCCTTGCTGTTGCCTGCAAGGGTGACATAATGCATGACATTTTTATTTACATTGTTTTTATTGTCAGGAAATAACTAAGAATTTAGACAGAAGATCACTGAATTTCTATTTTCACATTAACAATATGTTAATTTTTATTTTTAGATCATGCAGCATGAATGTTTAAGTGTCAGAGAATGCCTACAGTATTGACATTTCAGGTAAATTGTCTCCTTAGTTACTCTTCTCAACTTTCTCTTTCTGGATGGGATTTTTACTGGATTTAGCCACTTGTCGACTAGATTTTGTGGAAAGTCATGCCTAGGTGGTTATTTGCACTAGTCTTGGTTGTGGGTGCCAAAGTATGAAGTAACATTCATTCTTGCCGTGCTTTATAGCTATAGCCCTGCTAGGTACACTGTGGAGGGAATTTCAAAAGTATATTCTCCCAAGAAGATGGTTATCTGCCCTACTGTCATGGATGGAGCTATGCATTTCCCTTGTAGAGAGAAGTAGCAATATATTTATTGATATAAAACAAGGTTTTAATAGGGATGGTAAATGCAACCGTGTTTTAACAAGATTCAAGATGGCAAGGCACACTTGGTTATTTACTGCATAGAGGACAGGGTCAGACAGAGCTCTCAGGGAGATCCTCCCATTTAGTCATGAGGTTCAGAAAGGATCTCCTTGCTTTCTAAAATCCTTCTCAGAGAGGAGTCTAGGGGCAGCTGGATCCAATCCTAATCCTGCACTCGGTCAATGGTTTATATCTAAAGAATTATATATGCACAAACAGTCCTTTATATCACTTAGCTAAGATTTCAAAGTTTAGCATGTATTAGTCACTTTCAAAGGATCTGTTGTGGCAAGAAATCTCTGAATATCAAGAAATGAGATTGAGCGGTGTCCCTACTCAAGGTGAGATCCTGGCATGCAGCCCACTGCCATGTGGGAGAGCTCTAAGGGCTCTTGGCCTGTTCGCTATTTATGGGGGGTAAGATGATTGACTTATAGACATATTTGCATATTGACAACAGTACCAATATTGCTCAAGTCAACCCTTGGCTATTGTGTTGCTATCTGTCTCCTCAAAACCATGTCGAGAGCTGGATGCCACCTTCATGACTAGATGCACCCATTATAACCACCATGGGTGGCTATCACTTAGGCAGGGTTACAGGAGATAAAGATCCTCCCTCTGGGGAGGGGTAGTACACCATCACACCTGCTAAGGAGGACATACAACTGTAGGTCTGAGACTGTAGCTGTGGATCTCACATCTACTCAGTAAGTGCTCAGGTCTCCCAGCATCGCATATTGCATCTGCATAGACATCTGGACTTGAAACAACCATCTGTGACTACGGGCATACTTCAGTAGAGAGGATATCTTCTTGGCCTTAGTTCTGTCCCTTTGTTTCCAGGTCAGGCAGATAAGTAGCCCTATCAGTAAATAAAACCCCAGCAGATTAGCTTGCTATTTGACACCAGCAAACTAGCTGTCAGTGCTGGGTGATATAGAGTGGTCAAGCAGGTATGTTGTCATTTAACCACAGGCAATATTAGGGTTTTCAGAATAATAGCGAATAGAGGTCTGCTGGGTCTATCACTGTGACACATGACTTGAGAGCCCAAGCTATAAACATGTTAACCAGACATATTTATGCTCATTAAGTAAGCCTTGATCAATCAAAGAGGAGAGCTAACAGACATCAGTGTAATAAGACTGATGCCTCATGTTTTAGTGTCTCATGATGATAAGGTGACCCAGCAATCTGCTCTTTGCAGTGTGAATGATCTGAGGCTTTCCTTCCACTGACTTCCACAGACAACCCGTGGGGTGTCTGTGCCCACTGGCTTTTCATTTGGGCTCATTAAGCATTTGATGGGAGGCTAGCTGGCAAGACAGTTTAGCTGATAACTAAACTAACACATGCACAGTGGTGGTGGACAGCGTTTACCTGGAAGACTAACAAGGTATCACTGCTCACACACCTCTTTGAATGTCAGTCTGTTCATTGATGCTCTTATTAAAGGGAAAGCTGAACACAGCAAGAATTTCAGTCTGGAGCAGACATATTTCTGCTGGTTTCACAGGGTTGGTGCAGGTAACTAGAGAGAGGATATGAAAGGATATTGCGCCTAGGACAGCAAGACAATTCTTCTCCTGGAATTGCACTGTTGCGGTACATGGTTTCTTTCTCCAATAGTGGCATGTGAATAGAGAAAAGCAATAAAGTTTTCACACAGGAGCATTTTTGTTTCCATGAGGCATTGACTAGTTCGTTTCCCACCAATGCTGCTTATGTGGCAAGGTGGAGAAGAGTCCCATACGGACTGTGCTAATGTTTCACTTCAATCAGCTGAAAGACAGATTCAAATCACAGGTAGTGATACCAACAAATTTCATAATATTAAAATTTTCAGAGAAGGGTTATCATAATTTTTAATTTTGTTTTAATTTTTGGAGAGGATTAGTGCAGTGCTTTCTCTTTCCCTTTCTTTCTCTTTTTGTCACTAATTTTAAAACTTTTCCCTTGGCTGAAAATCTTTGGAGGATTTCCATCTTGAAGGTAAGTAGCACTGGGTTTCCTTCTCTTTCTCCTTTCTGATTAATTTCTTAGGATATCCTAAGAACAAGGCAACCCTCTGTTGCCTTCCATTGTTTGTAGCCTCCCAGTGTTCAAAGCCTTCCTTGCCCCATAACATGCATAATACATCTGCACTGCTTAAAACTTGACTGTGGATATGTGAAAGAACTGTCAGACAGGGGAGCAAGGAAAGACTGGGGTTCTCCTTGAACCCACTTTTTTACTTCAGCTAGGAAGCTTTTAAACTACTTACATTTTCTCCTACATAAAAAAGTCTCCTAAGTCATTGCACAACAGAAGATGGGGAACTCGGGTGCAAAAGCTTTGCCACAGATGTGCATTTGTAACACTCTGCCTTTGCCTTACAGTGCCACCAGCAAAAAGTAGAAAATAGAAAATAGACCAATAGAATGAGAAACTCTACAAATATTAGAATTAATATTGTGATTCCCTCTTCAACTGTTTTAAAGATAAGATCAGTGTGAAAGAAAAAACCCACTGCAATATTTCCATCTTTTCTTTTCCTGTAAATGTCTTTTCATTCTCACACATCTTCTATCTTTATATTAGCAATGCCACTTCTCTGGCCCCCACAGCCCTTGTGCTTCCTCCTGAGGAAGGCCTTTCTCCTGAGTCCCTTTGGGCACTGTCTTGAACAGGTCTTGAGTCTTCTGTATGAAATCACACTGAGCTTCTTCCTTGCCTTTGGCAAGCATGGTAACTGCTGTGAAGGCCTTTTGGTCCTGTAAACTCAGAAGTGTGAGACGAATGAGGGCAGTGCGGAAAACTCCCTCAGAGAAAAGGAATATTTGAGAATTAAATCCCAGGTTGGACTTTGGGATTTGGAATTACAAGTATGTGTTTGTTAAGTTTATTATTGATTTTGTGCCCCGAAGCCCAAACAAATGAAAAATTCCCTTCTCTGAAACCTCATTTCAGGACTGGTACCCTAAATTATGTTCCTGACTAACCTTATGGTAAGGGTATACTAGGGATAATTCCATCTCTGAGGCATTCACTATGTGCCAGCAATAATCTGAATTTCCTAGAATACAGCTTCTGTGTTAAAAGCGAACTGTAATGCTGGAAGCATTTATTCTCTGCAAATTTAGTTCCATTTTGCCTACTTGGCATGGTTGTTAAATTTTCAGCCTTCATAATTAAGCATTTATTAGAATTGCAATTGAGTTATTTTAACTTAGAAAGGGATTTAGGAGACTATAAAAATTACTCTTCTCAAGCAGGGCCAAACATGACACTGTCTTTCATATTCAAGTAAAAGTCCTGCTGAAATGAAAGGGAGTTTTACTTGTGTAAGGACTACAGAGTGTCCTCAGGCTCTGGCAAAATGACAGCATTACTAGTCTGTTAGTTTAAAAAGAACGACCTGTCTGAAAAGGAATTAAAGATCAAGTCCCCAAGCCCCCACTTTATGTGGGATGCAAGAAGGCTGTGCTGGATAACACTCTTCTCACAATGTTTTAGTTTTTATCATAAGGTAATTCATCACATAGTAGTTTGTTATTAAATGATTTCAATCCTCGTTCACTGGGGACTGCACTAATTTATAAATTGTAGTGGGTTCATTTTTGGATTTACGTAGCTGCTACCACATATTATATTTGAAAGCCCTCTGGCACAAACTACACCAGTGTGTTTTTCTTCCAAAATGTATTAGGTACACAAAACTAAAGTTTGTGTTTTGAGGAAAATGTACTAAAAAATCTCTTCACCCTCTCATTTATTCATTCTTTTGTATTCTGCCATTGCTTCACTTTGAACATCACAGCCACATCTGAAGATCTTGGTGGTCTTCTCAAGCATAATACATTTGGTAACCCTAGCACTATTTGCTAGTAATGTTGTTGTAAAAAAACTGCATTGAAGGAACAGCAAAAGTTGAATCTATTTCATGGATCACAAGGCTGTAAGACAGAGAGCATTAGAATTACCCTTTTAATGACTCGCTTCACTGCGCTTCTTGGACCAAGACTTCTTATGTTAGAAGTCTTGCTGTACAAAGAGGACAGGAACACAGACCAGTTGAAACCCTTCTTACATAAGGTGGAGAAATGCTGTGTTACATATCATAATTTTGGTAGGTAAATTCACTGTCCTCCAATAGCTTCATTTTCTTGCCTGCCGTCTGTAGATGTGCTTCTAATACATACGTGGACAAAACTGTTATCAGAAGATATATCTAGATACTGCTGCCCTTTAATCCTAGCAGGCTGCCCTGCTAGAAAATCAAATGTCTGTCTAATCAACTGAAACTAATTAAATAGCAGTTTTTAAAATATATTGATTCAGCTTTACAGTTCTCCCTCTTTTGTAACAAGACAATACTAAGCTTAATTTTCATACAACTACAGATAAAAACAAAAAAAAGTGCTTCCAAGAGCTATAATTAAGACAAAATATGAAAATCCAACTAAGCCTTTTTTTTCACTTTCAGAAGGCCAGAGGTACAAGTATAGATGAAGAAGAGCATTTTCTTCTCCCTTGGGGAGCTTTGCTCCTAGAGTTCCCTCCACTGTTCTAAATCAAGGTTCATTGTAAAGTGGGATTAAGCGGAGCCTGAAGTTGGCACAATGTTTGAGAAATTTTTAAGCCTGTTGTCTATGGAATGAAAATCCATCTTCGTTTTGATCACAGCTGTCATTTCTTGGAAATTAACTAATGAGGGATATTACCAGCTAGCAGAGGGAACAGGGCCTGATCAAGCAAAATTTCACTTTAGACCGCTGACATTTGACAAAACCAGGACACCCTCTGGCTACAATAAAGTTTGTTGGATGGATGGGACAGCCAACACTGCAGAGAGCTCAGCAGCAGAAGAGTGCTTAAAACTTCTACAGAAATGTGTCTTGTCACCTTAAAACTCAAGTCAGTAAATAGGGGTAGACTGTGAAACTTCTGTGCAGAGGAAGAGCGACTTTCTAGCTTGTGTAGACAGAGAAGCTCTGATGATGGTGGTGCAACAAAATATGCAGCTTGTGTAAAGTTTCAGCGGAGCAGCAACAGACGTGGAATGGCTTAATAGACTGATTCTCCCTTCACTCTAATAAAGTTTTGTATCATTATATGTGAAAGCAGTTCTGTGATTCTTGACTCTGACTAACTTCATGACTTTTTTTTCCAGAGGGATTATGTTCTCAAATAGCAAAAATCAAAGAGAAACATCAAAGTGCAAATCTCCACAATTTTCAGTTTTAGAAATGTATAGAACATGTAAATATACAATATATATTAAATAATATACAATATAGCATAGTACATAGCATAAAATATATACTCTATGATGTATGATATATATAATATATAACACATAATTTTGCTTTTTAGGTGGCATAGTTCAGCATCTCCAACAGATGGAGAGTTAGGTGTTAAAACAGGGGATTCATAGAAAATGCAATGCAGAGGCCATATCTGGGGTGCTGAGGAGAGAGAGGTATGAAACCTACATCAGACTCACTGGGCTGTAAGAACACACTGCATGCCACTTGGGATGCAGTGTCAAGCCTCTTCTGCAGCAACATAATGTCTTTCCTTATAAAGCACAAGAGCAGTCAAATCTTCATTTTAAAAGCCCTGACAATGCTGGATAATGTTAGAATTTCCCTCATATCTTTTAAAATATAAGATTTCCTTTTTACAGATTCCTTTTAAAATCAACATTCAGTGGATATTGGAGATTTTGGTCCAAATTCAATCTGTGTTGGAAAGGAGATGGATGTTTCAAGGAATGCCCCAGCTTCTATCTGCTAGTACTGTGTAGGCTAAAGAGACTATTTTCTTTTTTTAAGCCTTTCTGATTTATACCATGTACTTACACACAGGGCACTGCCCAGGACACCGGTCCTCTGCCATATCAGACTTATTTAACAATTAGCTTATAGAGGCATCTCCTTTTTCTCACTTGAGCATGCCAGTGATTAATTTTTGTATGGTAGTGGAGAAGTGCTAATGGGCAAGACACACACACACACAGAGCTGGGTGTCTTCAGCAGCTGGGCTGGACCTCCCAGTACTACCAGTTGCCAGCTGGCAAAGCCCTGTCTCTCTCCAGAGTCCACAGTGGCACCCAGCTCTCAAGACCCTCGCCTCCTCACCAGCCTGTACTTGGTTGCCCCCTATATCCTGTGTGCCCCCTGTCTCTCCAGTGCTGGCCCCTCTGGCCCTTGCCCCACACCAGGTGGGTGCTCAGCCCTCCCTTACATGGGCACAGGGGACTGGGAGCCCTCAGCCAGGAAAATCATCAGAAATAGAGTTTAATGACGAGACAGGAGATGCTGCACTGAGTGACACAGGCACGGTTGGGCACATGGGCTGACCAGCTTCTGCTTACATGCCACCAACCTTTTTATCCCATTTTCCCTCTGTTTTCGCATGCTTCTTCCTCCCGAGTACCCCTTGATCTCTCCCTTTCACCACCTTTGTTCCCTCATAGCCAAAACATCACATTCAAAGTGCTCTTCCCGGATACATGACTTTTGTGCCTGCAGGCAGTCACCCCACATCTGTCAAAGGACCTGGTTAGTACCTCTCCCATGGATTCATCTTGAGGGTCTCACCCAGTCCATGGGGTGGCTTCTCCCATTGACACTACAAAGTGGCCAGGGCAGGGTACTTCACTGGCCCTGTGGGTTTAACGGGCCCACCCCCCACACCCTTGGGCTGCCCTGTTCCTTTTGCAGGTCTTTTTGTATCACACAACGTAACAAACATTTGATGAGGCCCAGTAGATGGTGGAAGCATGCCGTGGCCATATTTATTTTGGGAGGTCCTTAAGGAGCTGTATGCCTCATTAATCTGCTCTCTGGAGCAGGCAAGCAGGGACCTGGGGCTGAAACCCCTTCAAAGAGTGGGGAACATTTGGTGTATGCCAGTCATACTTAGATATTTGAGTTAGGTCCTAGGAATCAGTTAAGCCCACTGCGGTTTCTCTGGGGGATCTAGACAAGTTTGGGATCCCTCTGGATGCAGGAATGGGAGAAGTTGCACCTCAGCTGCATGGGAACAGGGTGAACTGCCAGAGAAAGAAAACAATGCTCCAGCAGAAGGCAGTAAAAGCACTAAAAAAAAGCATGTTTTTTCTGTATCACTGAGAGAAAAAAAAAAAAAAAAGTCCTTGGGCATTGTGAAAGCCTGCTATCAGGAGGCAGGTTTTGATAACCTTTCAGTATTGATTAATCAGTTGCTGTGTTCATTTGAAACAAAGCCTACGGCTTGTTTAGGAAGTGGCAACATTGTAGCTTAGTAGTGTCCAAAATACCATATCGCTATCAAGGCTAATTTAACACTGATGAGATCAATAGGGTTCCTAGGGCTAGGAGTAGATGAGAAACATGGCTCATTACATGCTGCTCTAGTTCTCCACGGGAAAGAGAAAAAACATCCAGTAAGGTGAGAGAAAAGGGACTTGGATACTATGGAGTCCAGAAAATCAGGCAGGTACTTTTGACCTGCTCCAGTGAGTCACCTGAAGTGACATCTCTCTGAAACAGCAACAGAAAACTGGGAGATGTTCCGTTCTATATCCAACTTAGATGTGCCTTTTGACCAGAACATCCTTTTTTGACTGTTGTTGTCGGTGCTTACTTGCTTTTCCCTCTCACTATCCCTCTCTATTTAAGCCTGCAAACATACAAAATTCGAGTTTTCTATACCAAGGTAAGTCTCTATGCAATTCCATATTCTTTAGCAGTACGAACATAAGCATCACTTTTATACATAACTTCTCCTGGATATTGTCTAGTAAATAGTGCCTCCTGGTATGAAGCTTTAGAGTTAGACACCAAAAAAACCCACTTACAGTCTTGAAAAAGGGGTAGGGATGATGCTCACAAGCAGCAGTGCAGCCTAGCCCCTGGATGGCCTGTCACACGTGCCTGTGCTGTGCAAAGGGAGAGACAGAGATACGAGAAGAAGTACAGCCAGCAGGTTTTTGGTAGCAGGCCTGCAGTCAGCATAATCAGTGGGAAACACTAAGGAAAAAGATGAAATCCTTGTTGTCTCTGAGAGTTAGGTATCTTTGCTGGTCCTGGATGGAGAGCAGAGATCCAAAAGTCAATAAATGTCTTCTTTTGTTCAAAGGACTGAATGGGGTGAAGGGAGAGTGTGTGGCAGATTCCTTTGGTTTTTCACAGTTTTCATATATCAGTTTAATAATTGAAGTAGCAATCCGTACAGCAGACTAATAGAGTGCTCAGCAAGAAAGTGGGAGCAATCCATTCCCTTTCCTCTCTGCCTGGAAGAGTTCAACTTCACGTCTCAGGAGCGAAGCCAGCCAACAGTGACAGCATCGCACTCCTGCATGTCATTTCTTCCTCCAGTCTCAGATTTTTTCTTGCAAGTGGCACCACTACAATAAGACAGATTGACAATGATTCTTCTTTCTGTTTCCACCTCTAATACCATTAATACTAATAAGCACTGAAAGGATTCACACAGCCAGAGTATTCCCTTCTGTGTTGCAGGTTCATACCCAGCCTGTCATTGTAGTGATGAAGAGGGAACTTCAGATGACCGCTGAGTGATTTATTTGGGAAGTGTTTATTTATGCATTCCTATCCAGCACATACATCATCAACAGTCGTATTTCACAGTGATGGGAAAGACACTGTGGGTAATTATCTCAGCCAGGCAGTCATTTCCTCCTTTTAGAGAAAAGATGAAGAGTTCTGAAGTCAAAAGCATGGCAGGCCCTCCTTTCCAGAAGTATACTCCTTTCTATGGTGAAAATTTATGTAGTTCATGTAAGAATCTTCCTGTCTGAGTAAGTCAGATGAAAAAAGCATTTGGTTTGCCATTTTTTTTCAATCACCAAATACTCTAGCATGCGATGTGGCAGTTTCAGGCAATGTAATATGATATATTTTCTACCTTGTTAGAGATGCTTCCCTACATGGGACCCTTGGCTAAAAAGGGGCTCAGCCTCCCCGTTCCCACCATCCTGTGTATGTAACTGCTTTTTTCAGTCTTTCCTCCTCACAACAGCTCCTTTTCAGGCCAAAAGCATAAATATAACTTAGAACAGTAGGGTCCTAGAGGCTCCTAGGGCCCTTGGTATGTTGCAGCCATGGCCCAGTACCCCACAAGAGAAAAAATGCCCTGCAAAAGTTAACTTCAAATTGAATTCAGGGATGTATGCAAGAGTATAAGGCCTTAGCCTCTCAATAATTTCCATGGGAGAAAACTTTCAATCAAATAACGCAGTCAAAGTTCAAGCCAAAGAAAATGAGCTCAAGTAAAAAATGAACAGAGCTCAGCTAAAACTAGAATCAATAGAGTAGCGAACTTAATGACCTGTTCATCTTGGTATCATGTAATTGAGCCCAAATTATATTTAAGCAGATAGAAAACTGGCCTTACCATTTGTTAATAATAACTCATATTCCAAAAACAAGGCTACAGGAGTGTGCCCTTAAACTGCACATCGTGTGTTAGCAGTAGTACCCTACTCCAAGTAAGGCTAGCTGATTAACTCCAGCCATGAGAGAAGAATCAAATAGAAGTGAAATATTTAATGCCTTCAGCACATGTAGTGGAAGTAGATGCCTAAATTATTTAAAAAAAAATAAATCCCCAAAGTATGTAGAAATTTTTTTCTGCAGCATCCTTGTTTAAGGGTTTCCAGTCTCTTTTATTTTGGAGAATTGCACAATGACATATCCATTGCAGCAGCTTGTGAGCCCACGTTTTTCAGTCACGGTTTTCATGAAGCAGAAACGTAGGTAACATCAAACGAAAGGTGCATTGCACTTATGCAGTTCATGCAGTGTGTGCTTTCAGTCTGCAAATAATTTCATATGCAGGTTTTAAGACTTGTTATAATTTTATTGTAATTATCCAGTAATACACAATACTATGAAGCACTGTATGAACCTGCAGAAGAGTATTTCCTTGCTCAGGCAACTGTGATGTTCAATGAAACTAATAATACATGAAATAATAAAACATAATAAAGCATGAAATACATAGGACTGATTCAGGAAAGAAAAAAATGGTTACATTTTTGAAGCAAACCTACATATCTGTCTGAGATCAACCTTTTCCTGATGACACCCTCCTTATTTCTTTCTTTGGAGGCTAGAAAGATAGTGCTGAATCATGTTGCAACGGGAAGAATTACTTAAACTGTAGGAGAGTGGGGTTCCCCCTTGCCCTTTGTTTTTTGAGCGATGGTTTCTGTGTTTAGCTAGGACCATAGTGAAGCTATCTGAGGTTAGTAAGACTTTGGATTGATTCCAAGGAGGTTTCTGCCAGGGGTTAATGCTGCAATTTCAACGTGTCACTGGCTGATCTTTCTTTTCCCTTTTGAAAGAATAACCGAAGTCTCAGTATACAGGGACAAGCTCAAAAGTAATCAAGATACAACCCCATAGCTGGAAGACACTGTACCCTAGCCAAGATGTAGCAACCAACCATGTTGGCCTTCAGAGCCCATTGGAACATAAAGTGGAGTCAATTACTTAAATCAACAAGAATGTTAATTGGAGTATCAGGTTTCAGCCATCCATGACATGCAACATTTTACATTTTGAATCACATAAAAATTGTGTCAGAGCAAAACAGGTGTCGTGACAATAGATAATCAACAGTAAACCATTTTACTTCACAGTGCTACAGACAAGGAAGATAGTTGGTTACCACACCCCAGCTGAGGAAAAACAAACTTCTTGCAAGGTACGCAGTTTTTTTGGAAGTGCTAATTCAAATCTTATGCAAAGATACCCATTCCAGGGCATCAATATTTTCATTACACCATGGACCTCAACAATCAATCATTGTATCTGCAGCATAGTTTCTCTCTTCTAGTCAGTCTTTCAAGTTATCCTTTCTCTGTTTGTGATACAGATTAAATATAAGTAACATATAATGCTGCAAAAACCAGGTGACTGCAGTTGCTTAAACTGTTATTCCATTAATATTTGTATTTCTTTTCTTCAGCTAGTCTTCATGAAATTCAATATATGGAGGACTGATTCAAAGGACATACAGTTAATAAACAGAACTAGTTTTATCAAGTCAATTTTCTATTACACTTGCCTTCAGGTATGCTGGAATTTTATACAATGTTAACTTCCAAAATCTTCAAATTTCTGTAAATATTCTGACTTGAGGCATTAGGGTAAGACATTGTTACTTATTATTTGAACAATTCTCTATTTACAAGAACTTTGTTTATCTCTGCTTCATTTTATTATCTTGGATTTTCAATTCTATATAGTATAGACAACAACCAAAAAGAGTGTTTTCCAACATAGCTCTCACATACAATCCTGTCTCTACTATGAAACACTTGTGTGATAACTTTATCCACTGAAAAAATAATAATAGAGAAGTACTGAAGAACCTTCCTTTCCAAAACCTAAGGGGAAGAAGCTACCAGCTTCTACCAGCTATCAGTTGCTCTGATTTTAGTGAGTGACAAGGTGGAAATGGATGAGAAACTGTATGTGTCATGCAATTTGGCTAAGTGAGACTGTGAAATGTTTAAGGTCACTATTCCCATGAAAGAAAGGTTTAAGATCAGCAGAAAAGGGCTAGGGAAATTCCCACCTTTTCTGAAGATATGCAAAGAATTGGCTGGTAGATTGGGTTCTTGGAAAGATCATCTGAGCTGGTTGAGAGTTCAGGTCCAGTTCCCTAGGACCAAAGACATCATAATATGGCAGAGCAAGAAATCTGAATTTTACATTGCATGCTTGTAGCTTACACAATGAGAAATTATATGAGTTGGATGACATTGATATTAATATTTTATTTGAGTTGGTAGTAAAAGCTTTTGTTTTCTGTTGCCTTGTTTTAAGTACAACTAAGCTGGGCCTCTTTCTTGTATTTTCTGAGTATTTCCAACTCCTCTCTTGGTTGGTATCCTTGACAGAGGCTTTTCTTTACTGTCTTATCCAAGGGCATGAAAAACAGCTCTTTGTTCCAAGATAATTAGCACTGGAGTGCAGAAAAAACAGTATATTTTGCTTGCATAATATATCAAAAGTCATGGGTTTTTTTTCCAGGAACTTTTGATGGGTAGAGGCAAGTGTCAATAGTATGGTCATTAGGATTTTTGCTAGCACTAAGTTATACATTAAATTATTATATTTAACGTTTTTTTGCAGCACTAGATTATGGAACAAAATCTTGTAGTTTCTGCACTGGGACTACTACTTTTTTTTAAAATTTAAATATTCCAATGTCTGTTCATCATACTGGACTTAGGAATGCTCTCTGACATATTTTTGTCCAGTAAGTCATATTTCAGTAGAAAGAATATTAAAGTGAATCAGTGTTTGCTGGTGTTAAAAAATATCTTATTTCTGAAAATTTTCAATAAAGCCATTTCTAATTTTCTGTAAACAGTTTAGACACCTGCAAAACCATCTGGAAACAGGAAGAAGCAGGTGTTTTGTGACTAGAGTTCTTCCAGATGACCGCCATATAATTGAACCATCTATTTTTACTGCACAACCTACATAATCTCCAAAAGCGTGGGTGCTCTCATTATGCACCCATGGTCCATAGAGCAAGGGGCTTTGAAAGAGCAGTTTAGGTAAACTGATATAATTTGTAACTTCTAATTCTTTGCAGGAGACCTGAATTTATAGTGGCATTCACAAAATAAGCAACCACAACAGGATTGCATATTATAGGCAACTAGAAAAGGTGTCAGGGTGAATCCTATTTGGGTTATTATGTTGCTGGCAGTACTGTGGAAAGGTTTGATAGAGAAAAGTTATGTGGCAGTGGAAGGGAAAGCACTGTACTTTTCCAAATCTTCCTGTGTTCCTAGGAAGAGTTTAATGTTCCCTTTTTCAAGGCCCAACTTAGCTCACTGGAAATTTTGTCATTTACCAGGATGAAGCTCATACTGAGTGTTGAAAACTTATGTCGATGACTTCCGAAATGCACAGCTCTTCTATATAGCTTAGGTTACCTGTTGCACTTCTCCTTCTCATGACCCGTTGGCCTAATATTGCCCTGAAAACAGGGAGGATCTGGACTGACAGAAGTTCTGTGTCTTGATACCCAGCATGCCAGTGGCCCTGAAAAGCTTGCTTTAAATGGAAAAACCTGTCTATGAACAAAGCTTGAAAAGAAACAGAAAAACATTAATAATTACAAAGGGAAGTAATTGGGCCTTTGGAATTTGGAAGCTTGGACCTTGATTTGGCAGTCTGTTTTTATTGAACAAATCTGTGAATGTTAGTGCAGTGGGACTAATGAATGCATTGATGTGCTCTGCTCCTTTCTGGCTTGAATGAAATTCCTGTTGCAGCATAAAATGAAAGCTTCTGTGTTTGAAAACATAAGTGCATTCTGTCCCCTCCAAAGATCCATCCTGCAGATTCAGCTTGTGGGAGGAGAGTCTCAGTCTTGGTGCTTCTTGAAGATGCTTTCTTGCTTTCTTTTGGAAGTGTTTCAACTCATTTTCCTGCAACATTTTTGTGACTTTCACTTCCTGCAGACTCTCCTCAGTCAGACTAGGTATGAATAAAGACATCAGTCTATTGTGCTGATCAAAATGGAGTCATTTTCCCTTCAGAAATTCTATTTTTCTCTAGCTAAACAGTCAAGAAAACAGTCTGCCTACTTAAATTGCAAAACATGAAGTTACGGGTCAGGAATCATCTTAACTTTGTCTGAGAGCACCCAGCATGATGGGTTATGGTCTGTGGCATGTGGTTTAGGCATTGTCACATTGCAACAGTAAATGTCATTGAAATTTGACTAAAATGGGATGAATTTTGAAAAAAACCCAACCTCAACAGCATCTTTTATTTGTCCATAATGCATGAGGAAAGATTTTTATACAAATCATTTACCATAGGCATAAATTAATGTCTAAACTCTTGTCAGGGAGAGAAAGCAAATTTGCATGAAGAACTTTGATGTATTTGTTAACTGACCCTTTTCCTACTTCCTTTAATTAGAATTTCATATCTGGTAAAACGTATCATTTGTTTCTGATTGCTACATACCAAAAGAGAAAGGAGAGAGTCAATTTAGAACAAGCTTTCACACCTGGTCTATATATAGCTAAATACATCTATTTTATAGTTAGCATGCAGAGTGGATTAAAAAAATAGATAAATTACTGAACCATTTATCTGACTTTTCAAAACAACTAACACCTATTTCCTTAGGGAGATGGAGGTGGAATAAGAGATGGTCTAATTTATTTCTCATTCGGTTTTCCTTCTCACATTGCTTCTCAAAAAACCTTCAGTCATCTTTATACTTTTAAGAAAATAAACAGGGAATTAGGGTTCATATATATTACTTCCTTCTCTAGACACAGTTCTAGAAAGGGGTGAAAAGCCGCAGGAAGGACATGGGCTCAGCATTACTTCTGTCTGTCTCAGTGAGGAGGTGAATCAACGAGATACTGGTGCTGAGACGTGTCCTCCCTTTGTGCCACAGCGTTGTGCTAACTTAAAACTGACTTTGACAACTACACAAGCCACGTGTGTGGGCCACTTTACTCTCAAAGATAGAAGGCATCTTTCCATCTATCCACCTTGCATTTCCTTGCTGTGATAAAAACCTTTCACTATTGTGGACCATTTAATTTGATTATTGCTATTTCTAGCCAAAAATTGTTTCCAAAAGTAATTATTAACCTGAGATGTATTATTCTCAAGAAATTATGGCCACTTCAATGTCTCATTTTTTCCTGATTCCCCTGGGCTCTGCTTAGTGGCACCTGAAAACCAGACCTCTTTGGATGAGGTGGAGAGAGGCTCAGGACATCTCAGCAGAGTATGTATAAAGCCATTGTCATAACACCTCATGTTAAGCATAAACAGCACAGCAGGGTCTTTAAGGTCTATCAGCAACCCAGTCAAACAGGACACCTGTGAAACCCATCTGCCACCTACCAAAATGTCAGGAGCAAAGTGGTTATTGAATGGACCGAGAGCTCAGGATAAAAACACCAATACAGGACATAATCAGCATCAGCCCAAATTGTCCTATTGCCTCTTCTAGGTAAGTCAGCCAGGAAAGGATTAAGGACAAGCTGTCTTGCAGGTAGCCCAAGAGATTTCATAAAGGAGACTGTGAAATGATGAGAAGAGTGATACCAGAGGCCATTAGCTTGTTTAGAGTTTTTGCTTTATTTTCTGCAATCTGTGAACTCTTGTCTTTGCTTGAAGAACTTTGAAGAAACTTGAAACAAGCCTGCAATGGAGGAGGGTTGAGTTCTACCTCTTGACTGGACAATCATGAAATCCCACTAGCACACTCTTTCTCTTGCCAATTTCCCACCTCATGATGGCAGTTCAAGATGTTGGAAAAAAGGCAAGGAAAAGGGTTTTTTTTTTAATCTGTTTTGGTCAGCTAATAGACAAGAGTGGTGCAAGATTTTAGCTTACTAGAAATATAGTGTTCTTGACTACACGCATCTCCTGAGAAATATTTGCTAGCTTTCCAACACCATATTGTAACAATTCATAACTAGTTTAACTGAGAACCATAAGCTGTTTTCTGAGAACCTGTCTGGGAGCTTTGTCACCAGTGTGGTTCCTCTTCTCCTGAGGCACCTGTTGTGTGTCTGGATGCTACTTGTATCACTTCACGTTCCAACACGTTACTCAAGTCTCATCAAAATGCTGTGAATTAACCAAGCCATACCAGGTATTGCAATATTTACCAGGAGTGGTGGCTCAGATCTCTGCGGGACTTTCTATGTACTTTACCTCAGGGTCCACAACACAGACACTCCAGAGTTACCTGAGGATGTTTCCGAGAGAAATGCAGAATCCTGTAAGTTGTCTTAACAGTCTTTCTGTTCTTAGTTAAGAAGACACATTTGTGAGGAGACACAAGATCCAGATCTCCCACAGCACACACAGGGCAAGAGCAGAGGGAAGAAGAACTAATTTCACCCCTGAGTTAATTTTCCTTGGCCTTTGGCATGCCCAAAGGCAGATGTGCATTCACCCAGGATCACTGGAGGGTGAATCAGTTCCCAAGTACTGAATAGTTTCTGAAGGAGCTCACTTCTTTTAATTGGCAATATTGGGAGCCTGGGCTCCTCGTAGAGGAGACAAAATTAGATGCCCAAAGATAAGTGGGGTGGGGAATCTGAGTCAAGGAGCCTAAGGACAAAAACTTTATCAAATGTTGAGGGAGGAAAAAAATAAAAAAAAAATAATATGTGAGACTTTTGTAAAAAGCTGCCCTTCCAAATGGGTCTGAGGACCATGAAGTTAAACTGCAGAAATTGCAGTTCTTCTGTTTGAACCAGTTGTCTGTCTCATAAGGCTTTTACATGTCTTTTATCTGCCTTACCTCCCAGTCTCTAGAAGTTACAGTGCCTAGAGATCAGGTGATCCACATACATTTCAAAGTTTGCTGGTTTCATAAAGTGTGTGAACAGAAGATCAAGATGTAGGCCCTGAAATGAGACGCAGCAAAGTTTGAGGATCAAAGATTTTGGGGTCCCAGTTGTAGATTTTCTGTAAATCTGCTACCAAACACTGCCAGGAAAACTATGCTAGTATTGTTATGCCTTTTTTAGAAAGGCTGGTCACTTGAGCCCATAAATACACAGAATTTGCAACAAAAAATTTGCAAAAAATCTTTCCTGCATTTTAAGATCATTAAGAATATTTTGAGTGACACCTACCCTCGTCATAGTGATGTAATAGACACAAGTCCACAATTACAATCCTTTCCTTTTTTTGTACTCCTATTTATTACATTTTCAGATATGTTTATAATGATATTTTAAAATCCAAATTACCACTTTGCCAACATTTTGTTGCATATTCATAACCACTTGTGACATAATGCCAGCTGCTGAATTATTTATTTAGTGAATTTAGCATGACACTTGAAGGAATGTGATGAAAGTACTGGTTCTAGATCTTATTTTAAGAACACTTATTAACAAGTGCTGGAAATACCTCAAGGTATGTTGCAGCGCTGGAAATCTTGTAATACAACAAAAGAAAGTGGAGGAGCAAAACATGAAGTTCCTTGTAAGATGTTGAGGAAGGGAACTCATTTGGAGGGAGCTGTCCGTTGCTGGTTTCCAATAAATAGAAGTTTTTAGTCTAGCTAGAAAAAGGTAAATACCCCACTGACACATCTTTACACCAAGTCTGGAAATGTAAAATGAAAGAATCTACTTTTCAACCATGCACCTTTTCCTTCATTCTTTCCTTCCTTTCCTTATTCCTTCTGTGGGCTCTAAGTACTGCAATTAGTTAAAGCAAAAGCTCATTCAGTCAGCAAGACTAAAGCTTTGCTAATTCTGCTTTCCCTATGAAAAAAAGTGTTTTCTAGATGATTCAAGTTTTGTTTAGCATCAAGTGTCCACCATTTCCCATAGAAATCCATATCTCAGTCTAATAGACCTTCTGTGATGTACAGCTTAACTTTTGTCACTCTAATTTCATCCCACTGCTTCTAGCTATAAACCCCTACAGCATTACAGAATCTCTCTTCAGACTTACTGTCTTTTACTGTTCAAAATATGAAGTGTGGATTTCTACTTATCCAAGGTTCCTTGTATTTAAGACATGATTTTCTGAATGGGATATATTAAGATAGGATGCTGATATTCTCCTAAATGCTGACTATGACTGCAGGTGTTGTTTGGATCTCAACACTTTCATTAACTCAGCAGTCAGCCTTTGGCTATTAATTATTTTTAGGCAGCTACATCACTTTCAGCTTTCCCTGAATTGCATCTCACGGGACTGAAAACCACAAATGTGATCATCACAGGCAAGTCTTCTACCTAGTGGAAACACAGAGTAAGGGCCACTATAATTTTTCATACCCTTTCTTCACTTTCTCTGTCTATAAATCCCAAACTTTTAGCTCTCTGTGGAAGAGAGCAACTTGATTTGAAATTATTATATAGTTACATTTGGGAAACAGTCTTTTGACCTGGATCGTGATTTCGTTCCAGAGCTGATATTTTCCTTCCAGTAGATGCCATTCACAACTAGAACACAAGCACAAAAAAGCCAATTTTCATTCATTTTCCCATTTTCAGGTTGCAATGAACTTTAGTTTCACAGCCTTTGTGGGTTCCAAGGGCCTTTTGCCACAGTCTAAAAGGAAGAGTACTTGATGTTGTGAAGTGAGAGGTGCTTAAGGCGATTTCAGAAATATACACTAAGATTAATGTAATCCATTTTTTAACTCCTTTGTGAAAGAAAAGGTGTACATTTTTAACAAACAATTTTCTTCCTTAAAATCTTGACATTTGAATGCCGAGAAGTAAAAATGTGTACAAAGAAATGTAAAATTAAAAGGAAAATCTCAATAGATATCTTAATGGAATCTAATAGATTTTCACCTCTGATTAAATCACTACCTGGACAAGCTCCTTGGGGGCTGCAGGGCACACAGGGTGAGGATGAGAAAGGAACTGGACACTCAGTCAGAAGACAGCTGTGAAATTCCCAGTTTTGAATATTTTCAAATTAACACTTGCATACGTTCCACTGACTTGAAAGCTTTGAAGGGTAACTTTAAAAAATAGATTTGAAGAACATAACTTGAAGGGCTTCTGCATCCTAGGAAGAAAGATGTTTAGAAACTATCTCAGTGGTTTAGCCTGAAATCCCTCATCTGAAGACATTTGGAGTGTGAATAGATATTTTTTAAAAGTGGAGGATTTGAAACTTCTGGTAAAAATACTCTTTAAAGTTGATAACAGCAACTGTGAATGAAGATGTAGAGATGAAATCCTATCTGCAGCCACCAACACTATTCTTTTTACAGTGACTGGTATCTCAAAGAAAACTATGTTTTTTTCTGCGACTGGGGGTGAGATCCTTCAATAGTCCGAAGAATGGCATTGATCAAGAAAGAGAAAAAAAGTCTTTAAAAAGGAATTGGTAGGTTGCCAGTATTCGATAAATCTCTGTAAAATTTTCCCTTTCATCCTTTTGCAGTCCTAAAAAGAAAATGACAAATTGTTTTGCCTGGCATTTCCTCTCTCAAAACATCATCCCTCTTAGATAGCTTCTGGGACACACTAGTCTAAAAGGTGTCCTGCACGCCCATGGTCTTGGCTGTGCCATGATGACAACATCCCTCCACATAGCATAGGACAAGGGGTAATGGTTTTAAATTGAAAAAGGGGAGATTTAGATTAAATACTAGAAAGAAATTCTTTACTGTGAGGGTGGTGAGACACAGGAACAGGTTACCCAGAGAAGTTGTGGATGCTCCATTCCTGGAAGTGTTCGAGACCAGGCTGGGTAGGGCTTTGAGCAACCTGGTTTAGTGGGAAGTGTCCCTGCCCATAGCAGGGGGGTTGGAACTTGATGATCTGTAAGGTCCCTTCCAACTCTAACCACTCTATGATTCTACCATAAGCCATGACTTCCCCCAGGGACTCTGATCTCCCTGTTGGTTACAGATTGTGAGCCCCACCAGACATTTTAATATAGATTCTTCTCAACATCCCTCTTGCTATGTCAGCTGGGCTTTTGTTTCTATGACTTGTCAAGACGATGGACATATTAAATTGCTGGTTAACTATGTGTGATGTTATATAAATAAAGAGAGGGAACAAGGAGAACATAATTTCCCAGGAAGCAGCCTGGGAGACATTATTAGCTCTACATTATTACGGGCAAGCAACAAGTACTTGTTGCTTAATAAAGCAGGGGCAAATATTAACAGCTGTTACCAGAAGAGCATACTGCTTGCAATAATCAGAAACAAGCTGCTGATGGGCTATGTAATAGAATTACAAATCAGTAAAGAAAAAGTAGCACTCTCTCTGACAGGTTGGTGTAGGTAGAGATGAGATAATTATGACCAAATAAATACCACAACAATAAAAATTCAGAGGGAGGGCAGCGTCAGGCAGAGACAGGCTGCAGTGCAGAACTAATGAGCAAAATTCAACTCTTTTTAGCTGCAAAATGGAGATTAATTTGCTTTGTTATAAGGCACAGCTATTAAAAACCTCACAGGCCTACAGATGAATTGCAGTGCAGAGACAGTGAAATGAGTTTTTTATGTCAGATTTGTACTCTTACAATTATGCATGAGGCTTTTGCATATTATTTGAGAGGCTGAGATTATTAACGATTAAGAATCATTCATATAGTTTTCGAAGTTACATCCTCTTTTACAAAACTGATGAAGATGTGCTTGCTCTCTTCTTTTCTCCTTTTCATATTTTTCTATCTTCTTCCAGACATTTGTCAATTACTGGACAAATATTGTTTCCTTCACAGTATACAGTTGCATTTTTAGGGAAGTGTGAAAATCACATCAAACTGCCAACCTTTTGAAGTCCAGTAATTATCAGATCAGATCATCCATGTTTAGTTATTATCAGGTGTATCAAAAAATTGTGGTAAGAGGGTCAGCTACGTAGGTTCTGCCAAATGAAGAAGGACCATATCTCAACATCACTTTGCCTTCCTTGGCCTCTGCTGTATTACAGAACAGGCAGGCAGACCTTACCAGACTGGCTACAAGAATCACAGGATAATTTGGGCTGGGAGGATCCCCAAAGGTTGTCTGGTCTGGTCTCTGCTCAGAGCAGTGTTGGTTTCCATGTTAGCACAAGCATTGCAGGCAGCAGGCAGCAGTTATTTACAGGATCTCCCACATGAACTTCAAGCCAGCTGCATCTGGATGCTCCCTCCCTGCTCTGTCCTTGTGTCCAGCTATTCTTCAATTATTGCCTTTCCTTTCCTCACCCTTTTTTTTCAGGGGTGAGATCCTTTTTTGGTCTAGTTGCATGAAGTCCACCTTGATGCCACCTCCTTCTTTCAAACCTTCTTGGGTTTTAAAAGCCACAGCTATCATAAATATGATTTCTACTTTATTACTTTGCCTTTCTTTGGTGTGTTTCCTTTAGACTCTGTTTAGATAGAAAATAATTTTGGGAAGTGTCTGTCACATCTTAAAACCTCTGTAAAGTGTCATAGGATATCATGGTGTCAAGCAGAAAACCAATAATAATGAGGATAATGACTTCTTTCGCAGCTGTCAAGCTTACTTTGTCAAGAACTCAATTTTTAAAGATACAGAAAATGAAATGTTTGTCTTGACTTTCTGTCAAAAACCATAACATTTCAAGTAGGTATGAATTTCATTTATTATCATTATTTTCACTCATTTGTGTAATCAATCTTCAAAATGTTAGATTTGCAAAAGCACATTAGGTGACATGTTGTCAGTTTATAACAGTTTCATACTGTTAAAATAGTGTTTTATACTGTGTCTACTGTAGCTCTCACATTGTAGTGTCTCTCTAATACCTGCACTTAACAGCATTAGTTTAATAGCATTGCCTGCTGATTAAGGGCTTACCTGTTTTGAAACCTCTGTGAAAGGTTTTTGTTCACATTAGTTTAAAAAAAAAAGTGAAAAAATAATAACCTTTTTTCACACTTAACAAAAAATTTCTTTTTTTTTTTTTTTCCATAATTCACCAGGGGATAGTTTGGTGTCCCTAAGCTGAGGCAGGTTCTGGGAGCATTTAATTGCAGGAGTATACTTACAAAATGTCTCTTTGGCTTCATGGGTGTAATTTCACTGAACTTCATGAGGTGTTTCTTATATAATTGAGAAAATTATATGGTGTATAACATATATATACACATAAAATCAGCTTGAAATCATGAATAAGACTGTTTGCTACCCAAATAAACTGGCAGTCTTCATGGAATTATTTGAAAAGCTTGAAGAAAAAACAAACGCTGAAGTACAAATGTTTTGTAGCCTGTAAGGATGATTTTGTACAAAAGCAGAACACAATAACATCTGCCTAATAATTAAACATTCATCATTGTACAAAATACTGAGAAATAACTTCAAATAAGTATGAGCAATGGCTTATTCTAGCAGATAAAAGCAGATTTTGCTGTTTTCACATATCTGATCAGCCATAAAGCATCTTACATAACAAGACATAGGTACATTTCATTCTTTCTTCTTCTGTGATTAGACACAGGATCATCTCATTATACAGCTGAGTGAAACCAGAAGAGGCTCTTCACTTCATTATAAAACTCACAGTTGGAACCCTTTTTTTTTCTTGTCTCATTTCCAAAAATATATGTAAACACATTATAGAAGACCTAAAAAACCCCTCTGCAGTCCTCAAACAAAAATACTATGTATGTGTCAACTAGGTACTTGGTGACTTTGCAAGTTATGAGCACTGTTAGATTTGTACACACTACCTGTTTGAAGGCCTTCAGCAAAGATCAAACCCATTTCAGGATGACAAACTGAATGTTCTCCCAGTCCTTCCTTTCTTTTAAATGTTGACTTTGATTTCTGCATTCCTCAGGAGTTGTGCTCATCACAATTCTCCTGCTTCTTTAGTTTTGTTGTGCCAGTAACCACATTAATGAACTTGGTTCAGTCCTTCCAATACATTTAGGTGTCCATTTGTAGGCAGGCTTCAACCCACTGCAACTTCAGAAAAATGAGTCATCTAGATACAGGCTAGGGAAATGGCTTCCTGATGCCTAATTTGGTGAGGGGCTGAAACTGGAGGTCCTGGCCATCAGTGACGGAGGAACAGAGTCGGGAATGGAGAGAAGAAGTTTATGAACAGTATACTTCCTTCTTTACTATCTCTGGTCTACAAAACTGGTTCTACATTATGAAATTATTCAGTGCCAGAAAGCACTGCCAGGCCTTGGAATGAGACTCATTGTACTGACACAGTCTGGGACAAATTCCTGGGAACAGCTCAGATCACAGCATGGCCAAGCAACCATTCCTGAAGGGCAGATCCCATGCAGCCACTGTATTTTGGGAATTAAGAGCATTAATAGTGTGCACTTGGGTTCTTCTCTGCCATTTGGCCTCAATGCCTTACCATGTTTATTTGCTAGTTTAGACATAGTACAAGTGAAATGTAATCAATGGATTGAATAGCACCAGCCTTTTTTCCTTAGCCTACCTTCTTGACCAGTCAACCAAAACTGAGTAAGAGCCATCAACTTGTCTTTACACCATTGGTTTCTGAACTGCTTACCTAATTATTTTCTTTAAAGTTTCCTTGCTTAATAGCAAAAAAATTGTACAAGTCATTCAGTAGTTAGACCATAAACTAATCCAGAGATTCCTGATACCCCATTATTTGAAAATGAGAAATGACCAAAACCAGATTGCAAACTCATCTCCCATAATGTTGAGAAATTACTCACTGAAAGACCCTCTTTGATTTCAGTAAAGCTGTTAAAAAGCAGTGACATGTTAAAATAAAGAATTTTCCACTCTCGATATTCTTATTAAAAATTTGTACAGACCCTGCATATTAATTTAATATGCCCCGGTGCTAAACTATAGATGGCATTTTAATAAATTCTATTTGTTTTGAAATGTATATATGAAGCATTTTTTTATAACCTTTGAAAACTAACGAACACTCTGTTGAAGAATTATAGCCAGCAATGTCAGATCTGCCCAGAAACCAAATAAAACCAGTGAAAGCAAAACAATATGTGCCTTTTAAAACATAGGCATGTTACTAGAGCATTACTGCATGAAATGTAAAGCCCAGCACTCTCTATATGTACAACCAGGTTAGCAATTAAATTCTTTTATTTGCTGTGTGTCTAGAAAAGCCTCCACCACTTATTTGTTAAGCCAAACAATTTTTTCAGTATTCCACATCTTTTTTAAATGGAATCTGTTGAGCCCCATCAGTCAATATTGACTCCTCTACCATTTATTGTGTTTACAAAAGCTGCTCTGGAAGTTGCCTCATGCTGCAGCAGAAGAGTAGCTTCAGCCTGTAAATCTCTTGCTAGCTCACTTTTAAGACTAACATATTAATACATTATGAATTATGCTTCTGGATTGCTCTCCAGTACAAAAAATAATTTATCAGCTTCTGTAGCCACCTCTATAATCTTAACCCAGATGTGATCTGCAGTATATTTACCTGTCTTATAACTCACTTGTAAACAGACAATCAATCTTGTTCCAACAGAAAAGCCCAAAGGTACACTAAAGGCAATGCAAAGATTCTCCATATAATATTATATGTCCATTCTGTCCTAGATGAGAACAATAGGGGACAGAAATTGGCCCACGTTTTTTTGATACTTATTGCAGGATGGTTGCTTTTGTTCTTAAGATGTAAGAAGTCTATGCCCTTCTCCTCAGATATTTCTGGACTACACTGTGCCTATAGTTGGAAAAGATGATTTTTACAAGAGCCATTAATTAGTGTGTAGCACACCCCCCTCTTCATGCCCTACAAGTTGAGCTTTACGACTGCCTATAAATTCCCATGTGACTGATAAAGTCCCTTACCTGCTGATGTACTTCACCATCCCAATCCACCAAAGCCTTCAATCTGGATGTGTCTTTTCTGGGTTCATTTTTTTCTGGAGGTATTCTGTTGTTGTATCATACACAAACAAAATCTTTGTGGAAATTTGAACTTTTAAATCTAGAGTATGCATCCAACAATGATTCCTGTGAATGCATACTTCCAGTGAAGAGAAGTCCATAAAACAGCTTCTTCAGCCAATTTAGGCTGCTTTTCACTTTCTTTCCACTGCTCTAGCTATCACTCCTGTCCCTCCTCTTGCCTCCAGCTTCTCTATGCATTTGGGATTGATGGTTACTCAGTAACGAAGAATCAGGTAGCCTCAGGAAATGTACCACTTTCTTTATGAACTGGTTTTTATACTTACTGTAACATTAAGTTTTCTAAAAAAAAAAAAGAAAAAAAAAGACACGCTGGAAAATAAAGACATACAGTGAAAAAATTAATTGCATTTAGCTAGTGCTTCAGTCCTGAGTAGACAGCTGAACTAGTGCTGCTATTGGCACAAACACATGCTAACATCTTTGCAGGATCCTAGAGAAGCAAGCCATGTGCTTGCATTACAAAATGCAGCCCAATATTGTGTTATAGATTTGGCTCTTAGCTTCTTTGCAAATCCCTATTTCCTACTTCAGTTACATCAGTGTAAGTAAGAGGAGTGGCAGACTGAGCGAGCAACAACTTTTCAGTGTTTGCTGAACCTTAGCCTTTTTCCTTCCTCTTCCCCATACCCTTCTGTGAGGACTGCATAGTCTTTATCAGGGAAGGATCTTTTGTATCAAATCTCCCTATTTTTTTCCATATTTTTAAACCATATTTTATAAGAAATACATGAAAATTACATAAAATCTTGTACATGTTGGTCTTATGAGTCATTACTGTACACAACTATACATAGTACCGTTGTGGCACTTCAAAATGATGTTATTCAAATTAGAAAACGCTCTTGGAAGTTGCAAATTGGGTAAATAGAAAGTCAATTTTATACATAATTGTGAAAGCAGACTGGATTTCAAACTAATAATTCATCCATAAAATGAATCCTAGAGATACAGAGAAATGTTCTCTTATTATGATAGGGGCCTCTTGACAGTACAGCACAGCAGTTAGCTGGAAAAAGAAAAAGCTCTGCTTCATTTTGTTCAACCAAGGGAACTGCAAAAGAAACTCATTGAAGAATCAGTATCAGCCAGAAACCAAGTGTGCTTGATGTTCTTTCCATACTCATGAACTCATGCTCAAGCAGCAGCGCTGAGATGCAATCGGTGCCAGAAGACCTTCTTCACCTCCATTCAAAGTAAAATCTTGGAATTTCATCAGCTGGATCAGTTTTCTCTCCTGGAGTTTGGTTGTAAGAGATCAAGAAGATGGGTGACTTGTTTATGTATTTCTGATTTTAAGTGTATTTAAATATAAGATAAAATCACACTTGAGTAAATAGAATCCATTTCCTCCATCATTAATCAGGATAGAGGAAATACATCATTAATCATTATGGAGTAACATACAATATGCCATTCTCTTATTTTAAAAGTAACAGAGCTGAATTCTCACATACTATAAAACAGGGTTGCAAAGTGGCATAATCCATGCATTCAAAGTGTCCAGAGACATTTTTATTGTTCTCTACAACTAGAGAAATGTTAAATTTCCAGTATTAAACTGAATTTTTTTTAAAATTTAAATGTAAATCTAAAATTACATCTCTGATGGGAAGTAAGAGACTCTTCCCCTCAGTAAAGGACCAATAATCCTTTAGAATTTGAAATATAGGAAAAGGGGATGACAAATGGGATAATAACATTTTGGTTTAAAGATTTGGACCATCTTTTTTTTTTATTACTGGACTGTCTATCTAGAGAGAAGTTCATCTTATTTGTACACAGATGATCTGTGTACCTCTCTTTTTGTTGTGATGCCGTATCTCTCCCTTATGAATATTGTGACTGCTGACACAGTATGAGGGACTCAAAAATGGAACAGATGACTACTGGAAAGTGGAAATTATTTGTAACTTGTTCTTGACCTTGTGGTATGGATGTGCCACTGTAACATTCCTTCCACTCTCCTCCTTCTCCTAAAATAGAATATGTATGATCAGGAACTATAATATTTATGGGAGACAAGTTTATTCTGCTTACTGCAGAGATGTTATATGAAGAGAATACTGTAAAATAAATTGCCATTGAGAGTGAATCTTGAAATGTAAAAGACTAAAAATATTATTTCATTAAATGGTATACTTTGCGTTTCTAGGGTTTGAACATTTACAGTTCACTTATAAACACTGCTTTTCACAAATGTCATGGGGTCCTGTCAATAAATTTTATTTCAAGACAAGGAAGACAGTTAATGAATTCAGTTGGTAATTTTTATCTCAGATAAGGAAGGCAAGCAGACACATGAAAGAGTAAAAGCACAATCCAACAGCAGTAACCAAACATGGAAGCAAAACAGGCAGTTCTCTTGTATAAAGATATTAAAATCAATTTTGTCTTTTATCTGCAGGTATTGGAAAGTGGTGGGAAGAGACAACAACAGGACTTCATATAGAACTGGACTTGGAAAGCTCTTAACTGCTCCTATCCTGTAGGAATCATTAACCCAGGCAATGCAGGAGTAAAGTCACAGGGTAAACTCTAAGCAAGGATACAGAATCACCAGCATCCTTTGAGGCACAGCAGATAGAGGCTTTACTTACAGCTTATATAAGAATCATCAGAGAGTTGATTTACAGAAGTAAAAGACTGTTGTCTTATTGGTGGTGGGCATACTTGCCTACACTCTTAATATATGGTGTACCAAGTGTTCCTTCAGAATTAGTTTTCTAAAACCAGAGCATCACTGAATGAGTAAGTTCATGCATGCAGTTCCAAAGGGACAAGGATTTTGCCACTCCCCCCAAAAGATGCTTAAAAAGCAAAGAATTTCTTATGTCAGATCCTACCACACTCGGGAACCTTGCCCCTGATGTTGGCAGATGCAAACTCTTCCAGAGAGTTGCACTGGAAAAGACAGTGTCAGATAGATGTAGTAGAGCCTGAGGACAGAAAAAAAATGAACTGGAGGAGCGATAGTAGGCAGAACTACCAGTGACGCATTGAAACCAATAGCACTGTAAAGGGAAAACATGCATCCAGCACACCTTTTAATTGTCAAAAGGTACAGGTACTCTCACTATCCAGAATAAAATGTTGTAGAAGAATGATTGTATCTATACAAACCTACAACAGGCTTACTACAGTGTTTTTGGCTGCTAGTGAATAATGCTATAATAAATTTATCAGGCAAATAAGGAGACCCGAAGAAAACAACTTTAAAAGACTAACAAGTTCAACATCAGATAGAGTAACAAACACCAAAAAAATATTCACACTTGATATTGAGACAATAAGTCTCAATATCAAAATATCTCAATATTTTGAGTCACAGTATCTCAATATCAAAAAAGCACAATAAGGGCTTTTATTTCCACTGTGGGAAATTAATGCTTGAATTTATTGTATTCAATGTAGATGGTATTTCTAAGGTTTGCATCTTTAATAGCACTGTGTTCTGGCATGCCCCAAAACATGCAGGTTGTCAGTTCAGTGATTTCTGGCTTTTTTTTTTTTCACTTTAGAAAGACTGATCTTTAAAGTCTATTACGAGGCTTATAATTTTTCCTTAGGTTTCTAAAAATGATGAGATTTTCTTTTTTTTTCTATCCTGAGAGTTTTAAAGGATAGCTTATTTGTATGGATGTTGCTAATTTTATTTGTGCCATTTCTTTGGTTGGCCCAGAATAACAAATAGGAACCTTCTCAAATAAGTGTTCATACATATATAGAATAAATGTATGGTTGCTCTTCTCTCCTTCTCACTGCAACAAGGCTCCTGAGCCTCTTCTTTGTGGGCTGTCCATCTCTCTTCCTGTTACACCTCTTTGGCCTGGTTGTCTTCATTCATGGTCACAGGTAGCACAGCTCCCCAACTCTGGGGCAGAAGTACTTCATTTTACATACACTGCTGAAGCCTAGAGGTGGATTTGGGAGCAGGACATCAGTGGTATCCCATCCTCCACCTTTGCCAAAACCTGCAGGGCAGCAGGTAGATGTCTGTTCTTACTGCAAAGATCAGCTTATCAAGTTCCCATCATGAAGAACAAAATAAGATTTAAGCAAACAGCAATCTTATACCTTCAGAGTATTCTCAAAGATGAAAGTAGGAGTGAAATATTTCAGGGGAGAGACCATAAAAGAGAAGCAATGAAACAAAGATGCCCATTCTGCAGGAGGGTCAGGCTGTATGGAGGAGCAGGGAGAGATTCAGATGACATTAGAAAGCCAATTACTGGATCCAACCTCTGAAACAAGCTGTGTAATTTTAATAAGATTGGGCAAGACTGGAAATGGAAGGACATCATGCAGTTAAAAAAAAATCTATTAAAAAAAAGACTCCAGGAAAAAATGTATAGTGGACCAGAATTATAATAGAACTGAGTCACAAAAGACTGAAAATAAAAAGAGCTTCTTTAAAAAGATGTCTTAGATGGCTTTTCCAAGAGGAAGACCACAGAGATGATAGAAATGAACTGTACTTAAAAGAACTTCTGTACCCACATGGAAAATTTTGAAAAATAATTTGGAGGTCTTTGATGTGTTTTATTTTAGAATTTGAAGATTATAAAGTGTGCAGTTTAATAGTAGTGTGTTCTTACAGAGTTCATCTCATGGATTACTGTTTACCCTCACCTGAAAGGTTGGTAAGAAAACAAAGACTACAGACTGAAAGCCTGAAAAGACATGAAGTCCTCCTCCCCGATTTCAGTGCAATGCATTCACTTGTTTACCTATTACCACACATGCTCTTCTCACTTCTAGCAGCAGATTTGGAAGTTGTCTCTATCCCTAGTGTCAATCCGTGATGGAGGTACCAAAGCTGCTTCAGAAGGAGCTGGTGCCATCCATACACCACAGTGCCAGTCAGACACTGGCTGGAAGCAGTGTATTTATGCTGACAGACAGTGTGGTGCTGTCCTACTTCATTAATTAATCCAGCTTTTCAGCAAGATTAATCCTGCTTCCCAGCAGTGTTGTGGGTTTGGATTCTGAAGCCCAATTGTTTGGGGTTGCAAGGTGCCATGCCTATGCATGCCAGCAGGCACGGGTGTCTCACACTCCTCTGAACAATGCTGTCTTCACTTGAGGTTGTAGGCCCTGGGGAAGAGTTTGGGGTCATCTAACCCAAAAAACCAAAATTCATCTCACCAGGTTTGAGACAGCTAAACCTTAGATGTCTATTTTGGAATAATTAACTCTTTCTTGTAAGTGGAAAGAAAAACACACCTGGAAAAAGTGATTCATCTGATCTACTTCAAATGCTATGGATGAGATGAACTGTACTCCCAAGGAGGTCTTCTTCTCTATGGTGACCATAAAAGGAGCACAAGGCAAGCACACCAGGTGTAGATCAACCTTCAGATGCTTGAATTAGGACAGATGACACTTCTTAGCAGCCTATTCCATAGTCGATGAGGAAAACCCCAGGAACCCCAGAAGATATTTCACCCCATGTACTAGAAAGAGGGTGTTTTTTCCTAAATGCTAAAACAGAGACCTAAAATCAGGTTTAAAATGGATGCATACACTTTAGATAGCTAAATATGGTGAAATGACTCCTAGGGAAGGTGGACACATTCTTTTGTCCCTCTATACCTTTTTCTTTTAGTGGGGATCTAAGATTTTTCTTTGTGTTTTTCCTCAGGACTTCTGCTATAAAACTAGTGTGTTGAAATTAACAGTTTTATACCCTATGACCAACATGAAAGCTTTACTAAATATGAAGTGATTGTTACTGACTGCAGACGCCTACATGGTTATAAGCATAATAGCATAACATTACTTTCCCTCCTTACTTCATGTCTTCTTATTCACTCACAATTTAAAATATAATTCTGAAATACAGTGAGCAGTATAACCATAAGTTTCATCATAAATATTCTCTGTGTGAGAAAAGACACCAGAGAGCTCTAATGTTGAAAGATGGAAAGCAATAGTGGGCAGAGATTTGTACCCATGTCTCTAATGCAATATGATGGGATAAAAATCCAGTGTCACTTTGGAGCTGGGTACCCAGAGGATTCATGAAGCAGGAAAGAAGCAGCCCTTTCATCTGCTGCACTTTGACTGCTTTCTAACTAAATACCAAATTGCCAGAAAAATGTTGACAAGCTGGAGGGCTTTCAGAGAAAAAGGGCTGGAAAGGGTGCTAAGGAGTTAAGTGCAGTGTGGTAAAACAACACAGGGATGACAATAGTAGCAATCTAAGGAAGAAAGGAGTTGTAAGCCCTTTGAGAGATCCATCTGGTCTAGCATTAAGTGCCCTATCAAACACATTTTTCCCTGGGGCATTCGATTCCTGAAAATTACCATGAACAGGCAATAAGAAGAAAGCAGCTCTCTTTTATAATTAAGGACAACCCAAATCCCTATCTGGGCTACAAGCTACTGCTCTGTTATCTACTGTCTAATGTGATTTCTTCCTGTCAATGAGGTAGCTGTTTTTATGGCTTTCTTGTCTACTCCAGTGGAATGACTGGGCTTTCTGCCCAGTTTGTTTCTCCAGTCTCTGTACCTATATGACACATGCATCAGCAGCTGGCTAACTCCTTACTTGCTAGAAAATAAGTAGCACACCTCCATCTTTTAACACCAATATGGTTAAAATAATACTCTTGCCCATAAAGCACAAGCACAGTCTGAACGATAATGGAAAGGGTGAAGATTTTGGGTGTTTCCTGGAAGCACTCTAAGATGGCAGATTTTCCTCCAACAAAGACCAGAAATGTTGAATAATGACAATGTAATGTGTACTGATGGTCTAATTGTAAACCCTTGTTTTTATGGATAGACTAATACTACCAATACTAATTTTGTATTTTTCAGTCTTTTTTTTTTTTTTTCCAGAGTTGAATAAACTGGAGCGTCCTCCAGATTTAAAACCTGGGATTAACAATAGGCTTGATAAGTACTAAAAGAAGAGAAGAATAAATGAGCCCTCTGGAAGGGAACTAAAAGTCAAGTTTCTAAGGACAATCTCTTGACAATCTCTGCTGCAGAACATGAATATTTCCCAAACAGGATGAGTACAAGATATTGTAAGGAAGCCAGAAACACAGACTGAAAATATTTACAAAAATGGATAGGCATTTTAGCAATCTGAAGTCATTGACCTTTTTCTCAACACAGCAAATGGAGTGTTTATATAAGCATTTAAGACTTAAGTGTCTTGGAAGACATGCCTTGACTTAAATATGATTATTGGTGTACAGAATTACCAAAATAATTATAATGCACTAATTTATATAAATGTTACATGTTGTAAAGTTTGTCGTAAGCTGGGAAACAAAGTCACATAAAACATATGACTACAGAATCACTGATAAATTGCACTGGTAAGAACAAGAAAAAACTTGTTATAGAAGAGGATATCAGAGCAACATATGCACATAGATGCTGTTTAATGTAAAGGACCAAGAGAATAGATGACTGGGATAGGATTCGCCTAATTCTGAGCTCTTTTAGTTCCTATGAGTGCTGACAGAGATCTAGTAAACAAAAGCAATAGTATATAAAGGTTGGTTTACCTGGTGGCTATTTCAGACTGCAGTGAGCTGCTCTCTAGACTCTACTGACTGGTGTTGACCAGACAGCTATTGACCAGATTGGAGCCAAGCCTATTGCTCACATGTAGGCATTCACCTTGTAGCTAACCAGGTTAAGACAAGATGAATTCAATCTCTAAACTGAGGTATATTCTACCTTATTTTGGAATGAATGCAAAAAAAAAAAAAAAAAGAAAGGGAAAGGCAAAGGCTGATATTGCTAAATTACAAAAATAGGATGAGAGAATCAAAATATGAAAAAAAAAGCACTTGAAATTAACTATGTTGGTGGAAAATAAATATTCCTCTTGATGTGAGACCTGTCTGGAATGCTGACTCCATTTTACTCATCAAGGTTATTTCAATGGAGATGTGATTATATGACTAGCTTAGCCATCAATTTTTTATACAATTTTACATTTATATAATGTTCACAATTACATTTTATATAATTATAATTAGATACTTTTATATTTCTTTTTTCTCACTGGCTATATTTTATTAAAATTGAAGTAATACCACAACTTCATAAATCTCAGGAGTAGTTCTTCAGTTTGATTTGGTTTTTTGTATCCCAATGCATTAAGAACTTACACATATTTTGTAGCTATTTAGAAAGGGAATAGAATCTTTGATAACTTAACAAAATTAAATCAATCATAATTACACCATTAGGCTGAAAAGTAGATGAGTATTATGAAGGTAACATATCTTCTAAAGAAAATGTTTTCTTGGTATAACTTGAGGTTTCAAAAACCAAATTAAAGCCTCCTCAGATGGCTGGTTGATGACCAATAATTTTCCTGTGAATTCTAAGGATGGTGAAGGTTAAAAACATGTTTTCTTTGCATCATGCTGAAAAAAGAAGCGATAAGCAAAAATATCTTTTAATGTGGTCAGTAATTCTGAGGGAACACCTTTTTCCTTAGAAGGTTTTATGAGGAAGAGTACTGGCAGTGATCCTGCTATGTGGGGTAAACAAAGGGTTCAGAAGGGATACTCACAAGTGAACACACCAAGCAGAGTGTTTTTCTGGTGATGGAAAGCCTAGTTCAACTGCTTCAAACCTACTTCTTTCACTCCGCAGGAAAGTATAGTAGCCAGAAGTCTTGGTCGTGAAAAAGAGGTGAGGAGTATTCCCTCTGCCATTCAGTTCTAGCTGCATCTCTGTGCAGCAAACAATTTAAGAACTGACCCTACTAAGTAAAATGGAGATGGCTCCATAGGGAGGTGGTGAGGGCTGCTGTCTCACAGGAGCTTCTCTGACATTTCACTGCCTAAAGCATTTCCATGTTTTTGCCACTGGGGTCAAAAAAGGGAAAAAAAAAAAATCCAGTTCCTGCATGAAGGTTCAGAAAAGAGGTGGCCCCACTCCCAGCTGCAGTCAAATACACAAACATGATCTCACAAATACTTGAGTGTTTTTAACAGCGAGGATGGGTACTATTGATATCACAGTTACCACCTTCCAGCTCAGTCAGTAATGAAATCAATAAGAGAGTTTTGTCTGGGAAAAGGGAATTTGAACTTTGTGAGACTGAGAGGTCACTGAACCCATGCACACTATTTCCCAGGTTGTCTCACCAATATAGGCTCACTGTTAGACAAAAGATCACGTATTTTTGAAAACTATGTTATAGCACTGTATTTCATTTTTGTGTCATCCTCACTGCTGTCAGAATGAATTGCTTGTGTATATCAAAATTGGTATCCCAGGGTGACTTCAGATTAGGCCAGATCTGCCTCAGCACCCATCACCATTACAAACTGTCTACACTAGCAAATAGTGTGATCCAAAAGGACTCGATTTGTACAGTGAGATAGGTGGCATGCAGGACATGATGTCCTTACTTTACGGACACCACGTCCTTACACTAGCTCTAGCATCAGCCCATGGACTCGATGACCATTACCAGCCAAAAAGCGCTTGGTATATTTTGGGAATACATCTCCCAGTTTAGATCATGTGAAATGAACCTGCCTTGAGTGCTGTGAGACTGGTCCATGAAGCACAGTGAGAGGGACAGCCAGATCAGCTTCAAAAGTGCACTCCTACCTGAACTAAAATGCTAATATAGATGTACCCACAGAAGAAGAATATTACACCAAGAACAAATCTGATCAGCAAACACATAAGCCTCTGCAAAGGTCAGAGAGGTTAGGTGGGACTTCATGGGTCATAATTTTAAGCTCAGACATCTACATGTTGTCAGAGTCTCTTTTAGGTACCTCAGTACTTCAGCAGAGCAAGGACTCAGCCTCTCTGGGGCTTCATTCCTCAGGTGTAAGCATTTGCTTGTCCAAAGGAAATCATGAAGATAAGGAAAACAACTGTTAAGTACTTCAGGTGCTGTGATGATGAAAAATAAAGTTAGGTGAAGTTTTATAACAGTACAGAAAATGTTTCTTTAATAATTTTTAAAAGGATGTCCAATAAAATGTTCCTGTGCTAATAAACTGAGAAAAAAAAAGAGTATAAATTAAATCAATACACAAGGAAGCAGAGGGAGGCTCACAGTGCTGGAGAGTTCAGGGAAGAGTTGTGAAGTGTTAGAAGCACAAGGGAGGAGCTCTGGTCAATACAGGTTGATGAGGCCGCGTTATTGCTCTGCTTTGCCTGCTGTACTCCTGGTAGCTCTGAAAGTCTCACACAGACATATTGATAATTGCCCACTAAGACGCGAAGCCATAGTGCAGAAAGTTGTTTATTTGGACATTGCAAGAAGTGTGTTTTCTTTTGAAAACACTGAAAAAATTCAGTAAGGTTTAATTTGTGGAAAATAAATTTCAAATTCACTTACTTCCAAGTGGCAGATTAATCTTATCAGATACAGGAGTATACCATCTGGCCTTAGCTAACCATTACAACTAGCTCCACTACATAGGAGCTATTGACCGAGCCTCATACCTAGACATTACTTTACAAGTTCTGTGATTATGAGACATTTAAGAGAATTTCCTCGCAGTTGATATATCAACAACAAGCGAGATTTAATTCCTTGAGTTCTCAAAGTTACATTCACAGATCTTATAAATCCAAAACTTAATTATGCTCGTTATTTCTTTCACTGAGATATTTTTGAAAGCAATGTGCCCTTCACTCAGAGATTAAAGCAGACAACCTCTCTGTTAATTTAAATTTACAATACTCGTTTGCTAGCCTATCACTTGTTTTCATTTTTTCTAGACAAGCAGCTACTGTTCACCAGCCCGTGCACTTGAATTGCAGATTGTATCTGCATGAAACTCATAATTCAAACCACAACAGCATGAAAGAGCCCATTTGGAAAATGATGCCCATCAGGAAGAGATTCATTTCTTTGCGTGAATTTTTGGCAACACTCTATTCTTCATAATTTGTACTGTGACTGCTCTCATTTACTGGCAGTACAGGTGTACCTTGTGTGTTCATTTTCAACTGTAGGTGATTACAGAAAAAATAATTCCCTCAGTGATAAGTCATATATTCCATCTTTGTCAGATTTCCTAGTGCTTGACTTACACCTTTTTCAGTCTAAGTCAGTTTGACTATGGTATTAATGAGAAAACCAAGCATCAACAACCCTAGATCTTGAAAAGATCATCAGATTGTCATTTGGATGATGAATGAGTACTATGATCTAAAACTGGATGTGACCAAACCAAGTACCATATCTTCACAGCACATAACCTGTATGAAATAAATGCAAAACCATAGACATTTTGCAAGAGTGGGACTTCATTATCAAAAAATGTGTCAGTCCTCCTGGTCTGCTTAAACAGGGTTATTTAAAGATTTTGTGCAGGCTGATTTAGTCACACTTCTGCAGTGCTTTTACTCAGATCCCATAAATGAAAATAATTAAAATTTCTGAGAAATAACTTTTCCTTGTGTTTCATTCCAAGAAAAAGAAAAAAAAAAGAATATGGAACTAAACAAATATTATTTAAAAATGATTTCTAGTAACTTATTAAAATGGTCTCATGATGGATCAAAAAGCCAATTTCAAAAGGCACAGCAGCATGTAGGGAATTATCAAGTTATTCACAAGCACTGAGATTAGGGTGCTCCACTGTTGAGTGCATTTCTAGTGGCCCCAACAAAGAAAGACAGTCTCAGGATGATGAGATAAAAAGGCAGGCCACTTCTTTCTCTGAAGACCTTCTAATCTAAATGTAGGAAAATATTTAGACTTCTTTTGATCCAATTATTGTGAGCCCTTACGGTAAGACAGCAAATATCTCTTCATGTATTCTCATTGCAGAAATGTAGGACCCTTCAGACCTACCAGTATGATGAAAACTGATTATAACTGGATGTGTATTAGCAACTGTGAATTGGCACCTAAAGTAAATGCTGGCACAGCTACATTGACTAGTTCTAGCCACCTGAGGAAAAAAAAACAAGTCATATCTTGTGAGTAGCTTATGTTCCTATCCATCCCTGCTACTTGCTGCTGAATGCCTTTGGTCACTTGAAAAGGACAGATGACCGAGGTAAGTGCAATTATACAAGTCAGAGAAGGAAATCTGTACAAAGAATCTCGATCTTCAGAGAAAGGCAACATAAATGCAGAGTAGGGGAAAGATAAATCAGACCTGCATCCAAGACAAACTTTTTCAAAGTTTGTTTTTTTTCAAAGTTCCAAAGTTTTATTTGGATACTTCATTTAAAGCAGAAGCTTCATTGAATCATATACAATTTGCATGTTCTCTTTACAACTCATAAATTTTATTTTTCTCATGGTAGAGAGGTGGTAATCTTAACAGCAAATTACTTGGATGGAAAGAATGCATAAAATGCACTTCAAAACAGTGATTTTATAATACCTTACAATCTAACTAACAGGTTATGCAGTGAAGAAAAATTTGAGGGAAGCATGGTGAAATCTATCTGGATACATGTGCCTTGATGACGCCCCACTAATTGGCTTTGAAGCATAATGGCATACTAGTGTAGCCACAATGGATCTGAGACCTGAGCTGGCATCTCTGTACAGCACTGCACTGTGCATAATCCTTTCCTTAGAGAAAAAGCTCAAAAACTTATGAGGAGATGCAGCACCATAACTTTGTTAGCTTTCCATGCAGCCATATCTATGATTCCTCACGGAGCTTTGTACATGCTCAGACAACTTGACAGCAGGAGAGTGTGGAATTTAGTTGCCTACCTGGATTATCATGCCTGGCCTCCACCGGGCCATTTTAGACATCCTGAAGTAGTTGTGAAGTGTGCAGGACTGACAGATCTAACACAGAAGATGCTTTGCCTTTGGAGTGGCAGATGGAGGAAAAGGGGGTTATCCCATGGCACCTAAGCAGCATTAAGGACCTACGACTGGGTCCTGGAATCCTTCCCAAAGTGTCAGCATGCTTCAGAGCAGTGAGTTGTGTTGAAATATATCTAAGAACTAACAGGAGAATTGGAGAAATAAAAGCACTATTAGGGTGCACTTTTTATCTTGCAATTTTTTACTTCTGTCATTATCATAATTCTGGGAAATGACAACTTTTAAGAACATGTTGTTTTGTCCTTTTAAACTTGTCTTCTTGACTACAAGACAGGTTTTATTTTAAAATATTGGGGAACAGAAAAACAGCATTAATAAAGACTGTCTTACAATGATTTGTGCTTTCTTTTGCCACCCCTCCCTCATTAATCTTGTGTTATTCATTTCATAGTTACAAATAATCTGTGGAAGATTTGAGAAATCTCATTGTATATTTTGGCTTGTAGCCCAGTGGACAGGATATGCTTGAACAAGGCACTGAACTTGGGTTTTCTGCTTCATAATTAGTTGCTCTAACTACTTGGCTACAGTAAAGAGAGGGATCTGTAACCCCTGCCACTGAAAGCAATGTGTCTTGCCCAGCTCTTTAGAAAACTGCTGGTAGCAACCGGCTCAGGAAGAAATCTGGGCTCTGGACTCTGCATGAACAGAACTTAATAAGCCTTACCTAGGGTCAAAAAAGTGAAGTTTAGGCAAATATTTATGCCTGAAGGCTTTCCATAAGTGTCCCAGTCTCTGGTACCCAGCTCCTCCTATGTGTATAGGCAGGAACATTCACAGATAGCATAATCTGATAACAGGACCCTGAGTAGTGATGCTAATATGCAGTTGTACCTCCTTTTCATATACTTATGATCTTTGCTGGACCAGCTCCAAATCCTCAGCAAGGGTCAGTCTTGTCCCCATTAAAATGAGTGAAAGTTTTCCCACTGAAATCAATATAATGAGAATCAGAGTCATTCTCATTAAGTACAATTCCCATAGATTTAAGAGCCTATCATTTTATACAGACTGCTTCTCAGTCACTATAAGAAATGGGCTTCATTATGGAAAAAAACAGCATTGAGCTTTGCATTTTCAAAGCATTGTTTAAATATGAACCGATTAACTTCGAAGTTTTCACCTGATGCAGTGACAAGTCACGATGACAAACAGGCCTGTGCTAGTTATGAGTCTCATTAACCCAGTTGTCTTGGAGTTAAGTCTATAAAAAAGTTTTGAAAGAATCAAAGTTCTACCGGCATGGTTTATAAGGGAACATGAATCATTTATACAAAGAAAAATAATGAAAGGATTTTACTCAGAAAGGTATTTTCCTTTATGTACCTTGATGTTAAAGCACCAGTAAGTTTATACACTGCTAAGAGAAATGAAGGGAATAGGGTGGTTTCTGAGAACATAAAAGAAGCTTTTTCTTACTATTGTGTAGCTGCCAGAAATTTTGTGACTGATATTTTGTAAGACAAAAAAAAAAAGAGGAATCTGCAGACACAGAGGAGTGTCCAGATTTTACCTTTTTTTTTTTTTTTTCTATTTGATTTTTAAATGATATATTATGTCTAAAATATCTTGTCCACTGCTTTTAAGGTTGAATCTTCCGAATTTTTTTTTTGTGCACGTTCCCAGAATGTCACAGTCTTCAATGTGGAATGAGCATCCCTGGTCATTCTTTACTTTCCCCAATGTTTTGGAAGATGGATTAACAGTAAGTAACTTCAGTGAACTGAGAAAACCAAACTGTAAGAACGAAGAACAGACACTTTTGAAAACAAATCAACACCCTAAAAAAAGAGCCAAGGTTTTCCTTACTTCTTTTTCTAAACTAAGTTAAAGCAGATCACCTATGTGTGAAGATTCTTGATGACTGGAAAAAGACAACTCTCACGGTCTTTTGCAAGAATAACAACATGCCAGCCCCATCTTAGTTCCTGGGAAGGTGGTGGAGCAAATCCTCCTGGAAGCCATCTCTAAGCACATGGAAGGCAAGATGGTGACCTGGAAGAGGCAGGGCATATCACGCCTGACCAACCTGTTTGCCTTTTGAGCCATGGCAACAGGAAAACAGTAGATATTATTTATATTTACCATGGCAAGGTTTTGATGTAGTATTTTTACAGCCAAATTGGAGAGACATCATTTGGATCAGTGGACTATAATATATATGTAAGACTGGACCACCAACTCAAAGGATTGTTATCAATAGTACAAAATCCAACTAGTCACTAGCTACTAGTGATATCTTTTAGAAATCAGCACTTTCGTAATGCCTTTTAAGATTTTACTTGGGATCTACAGAGCAGGACAGCATGCCGTCTAAGCATTTTTGTGGACAGCACTAAACTGGGTAGAGTGATTGGTACACTGGAGGGCAGGGCTGCTATTTGCTGGCACATTGACATTCTGGAGATATGGGCTGATAGGAAGCTCATAAAGATGCTGAACATTTTGTTTAGCAAATGGAAATGCAAAGTTTTGCACCTGGGGGTGGATACTACATGTATGAGTGTAGGCTTGGAGCAACTGACCAGAAGGCAGTTTTGCAAAAAAGGACTTGAGAATCATGCTGGGCAAGAAGTTGACAACAAGTCAGCAATGTGCAGAGATCATAGAATATCTTGAGTTGGAAGGGAACTATAAAGCTCATCAAGTCCAACTCCCTACAGGACTACCTAAAACTAAACCATATGACTAAGAGTGCCATCCAAATGCTCCTTGAACTCTGACAGGTTTGGTGCTGTGACTGCTTACCTGGGAACCCTGTTCCAATGACCAACAACCCCCTCAGTGAAGAACCTTTTCCCAATGTTCAATCTGAACTCTCCCTGACCCATCTTCATATAATTTCCATGCATCCTATAACTGGTCATCAGAGAGACGAGATCAGCACCTCCTCCTCAGCTGCCTCTCTTGAGGAAGGAGTAGACTGTAATGAGGTCATCCCTTCTCCAAGCTGAACAAACCAAGCCATCTCAGCCGCTGAGTCTTGCCCTTGGCACCTTTCATCATCTTGGTCGCCCTCCTCTAGACACACTTTAATAGTCTGACATCCTTCTTACATTGAGGTGCTCCAAACTGCACACAGTGGTTCAGCTAGCTATGCTGTACCTGATAGCTATGCTAGCTGAAGGCTAACCACATACTGGTTTGTATTAGCAATATAATTAGGCAGCAGGCTGAGGCTAGTGATCCTTCACCTCTCTTTTGCTCTTATAAGACCTAGAGAACTTTGTGCAGACTGGGGCTCCCTGGTGAGAGAAAGACTTTGGTGTATGGGGGAAAAACGCAGTGGAGGCCACCAGGATGGTCAGAGGCTGGAGCGCCTAACAAAGGTGGCTGAGGGAGAGGGGGCTATTCATCCTGAAAAAGAAACAGTTTCAAGGAAACTTATTAGTGTTTTTACTTACCTACTAAGAAGGTGTAGAGAAGGCTGAGCCAGATTCTTCTCAGAGATTCACAGGGATAAGACAAGGTCATGGATACACGTCAAAACATAGGAAAGTCCAGATGTAGGGGAAAACTGTAAAGAGAAAGATAGCTAAATTTTGAAAGAGGTTCCTTAGAAAGGCTGTTGAATTTCTATCCCTGGTGACAAACTGCAGCTGGACACAACCATCAGCAATATGATCTGACTGGACCTGCTTTGAGTGGGGTATTCGACTAGATGGCCACTAAGGATTCCCTCCAACCTAAATTATTCATTGATTCTGTGGTGCTATGAAAACAGGGCAGAAAAGCAGAAAGGGCCAGAATGCATCCTTTCCATGAGAATAGTGCTGGATAAAGTAAACTCTTGTACCTAGGAATTGGACACAAGTAGCAGCATAGTTATTGAGTTACAGTCCTATAATTCCCCTACTTTTAGTGCATATCCTCTTCTGTTGATGATTAGGATTCTCTGGTGAACAAGCAGTTTGCTATGAAATCTGGTTACAGTGCTTTTGTGCTTCTAACATTAGGGTTTTTTCACTTTGCTTTATCTCATTTTCTCTGTGTATTTTCATTTTGCACCTCTGTAAGAACAAATGGGTTTGCCAAAGTGCAGTTGTCAGTTTTAGGTCTCTCTTACCCCACATCGTAAGGCCCCAAATAAACTGAAAATGGCAGACGGACCTAACAAAAAAAGGCTTACATATATAGTGAGATAAGGCAAATAAGAAACGCAGGTATTATTTCAGTCACAAGTCTTGAATGGCACCCACGAAAGCAAGCTGACAAACAGAGACTGTGTTCTTATTCCCCAGAAGAGGAATGATAATTTTATATTGAAGAGCAGAATAATCTAAAAAAATGAGGGCTCCTTTAATTTTACATTTCAATATGGCTTTAAAAAAAAGCTACACAGAAAACCTGGAGCTTTTTTTGTTCCTTAAATTATAGCCTGTAAAGTCATTATGATGAATATCTTAATCTCGCTAAATGATCATTGTCTTCTTGATATTCCTTTGCATAATACACCATCAAAATTGAAATTCAAGAGTAAATTTTTCACCGTGAACCATTTTCCTGCTGAATGTAATGATCTGCAGTCTGTATATGCACCATTTTCTTGCTTCTTTCTCTCTTGCAGCTGTGTAGGTGAACTCTAGTACTTCTTACTTTGCAAATAGTGATGGATTTCTACTTGCAAAACATATTTTTCTCCACTTAGGCTTCACAAGAGAGGCTGACAACTGTTTGACTTTGTTCTCCAAGGAGCTTCAGACATCTCAGAGCCTGGAGGTGCCAGCCACTAGGCTTGCTTGGTCTTGGAGAGAAGGCTGTTATATTCCATCCCTTGGTCCCCAAATTGAACACTACAGACTTTATTAATCTAAACTATTTCTTCCAAACAGAAAGGACTTGATCTGCTAGTGTGAAATGGTCCACTGTTTCATTTGGTAATTTCATCCTGAAATTAAAAGTTTGCACAAAACTTATATAAATGTATCTGATATCAGCTTTCAGCTACTAGTTATTCTCTATTAAATCAAGGAATCTTTTAATAAACAATGTTTTTCTTCACGGTGTGAGTCTTAAATACGGTAATCAACTCACTTTTTTGGTCTCCTTTATGGGAATTTTTTTGTCATATGCGACATTACAGTACACTTTTTTAAAAAAATCTCACCCTAACAGGCCTTTTCTTGGCTCTCTTGAGTAATGTTTTGCTCAACCTTCTCCAATTCCTCATTGTATTTGACAATACAGACTGTATTTGTATGGAGTTTTTTATTTGTTTGTTTTAAACACATTTAAAATTGAGATGACTGCTTCCATATTCTTGTTCATGTTTTCTTTTGATATTAAGCTCTTATCCTGACAAAGGTGTCTGAAGTAGGCCGGGTGAAATCATGTCCTAAATGATATATCCTCTATGTTGATGATAAAGGCAGCTGAAGGGGTTAGGTCCGATGTAGACAACCAGCAGGCATCTAAAATGAGATAAGCATCATCCACCATGCTTCTTAAATATGTATATAATATATATAATATATCTAAATTGATACTCATTTCCTCAACAGTTTACAACACACAAAAAAAATGTATTGGCAGTGATGTTATACCTGCTTCCAGATGAAGCATGAAAATTCGATGTTTAGCAGTAATGTCTGAAGAATCACTGAGTAGCTGGGACTGCCTTCTGTTCCCACCAAAGGTCACCATGTCATGACCACAGGTATGGAGTAGCCACCAATCCCTAGTCCAGTAGTGAATTTACCTTTACCCTTCACGAGAAGGTCTGGAAGAGTTACCTTATGTTGCGTAGAATATGTTTTTGACATGAAATGTAATCCTTGTCTTTTAGAAGGTGATATGAACTACTGGTTATATATAATTGTCCGTATCCATCTCCAAACTGAAGCTCCTGATGAAGTCTGTGTGATTTCTTCTCATGTATTACAAAAGAGTGTTCAATCTCATCTCTGATTTATACAACATTCTTGCCGCGCTCCAGTACACTCAAACTTTGAAACAAGAACCTAGCAACTTACAAGCTCCCCATCCCTATTTAGGCAATAAAAATAACTGGCTCTGTTTTCAAAGGTGATGACTCTCAATGTCTAACCTGCTGATAGGTATAAGACACATCTAAAGGAGAGAGATAAAGAAATCTACAGTAGTAAATCTAGTGCTAGGATAACAGACTGCATCTTTCCTAGTAAAGTCACTGACACTTCTGTGACTTATGCTCTTATTTATGTGATATCAAGGGAGAGTAGCAGATGGATTAATCTGAGCATTGCTTACATTCCTCTGGTGTTCCAATTGACCTTGCTCACCTCCGGAACACCACTGAGATTTTTTTTTTTATCTGTTAAATCCTCCATTCCTTTCTTACACCATGGCGCTAATTTATGTGAGCTGCAGTGGGTTGACATTGTGGGTTGGAGTCATCTCGCTTAACTTTTTAATGCCTGTGGTGTTGATGTCCATATGTGACCTTGTTTTCCCAAGCTCAGTTTAGAGTCACTGGAGCTTGGTTCCACTGACTTTTATTTTAAACATCCATATTAAGATGAATTAAATCATACATAGAAAAGCCTGTTTCTCTCAGCTGATGATAAGCCCAGGACATGAAAGTCTACAGTGTAAATCGGGATGTCTGGTCCAGTGAGCCCCATACGGCATGTCTGACTGTAATTGGGGCTGGCTGCAAGGCTTCTGTCAGTCCCCTGCCCTCGGTGGTAATGGTGATGACAGGAAGAAAAATACTGAGGAGGTTGCTTTGCTTTGAACTACTAACTAAATACAGCAGTGAGTCAAAACAAACCAATACAAATGCATTCTCCGTGGGAAATGAAAACTATTGTAAGTCACAGCAAAAGTCCTCTCAACTGTGGAAACCAAAAGCTGTTCAGTTTTCAGATTCAATTTAGAGGTAACAATTTCAGCTGCAAGTTTTGATTCAGGCAAGAGTCTGAGGTCTTTTTCTGTTCAGAGCAATAAAGTTTTTAACTGATTTGTTTAAATGTTAACATTTAGAATCCAAAAGCTGTAACTATGCAAAATGCCTTTTATGTATTTCCAAAATGTTTTTGAAAGATGGAACTGAAAAAAATCACAAGGCAGAAACACAGTTAAAACAGGCTATTCGAGTGTGAATTATTCAGCTTAGTTCTAGGCAAAAAATATTTGTGAAACAATAGATATCACAGTGAAAAAAAGCACATTGCCAGCATTTACCATATTCATTGAATCTTCAAATATTTGTATTGCTCAGAAAGGAAAGAGAAGTTATGCCATCAGGCATGGTTGTGGCCCATGATTCCCGTAGCAAAGGGCCTGGACAACAACAGCAGGTAAAGACAGAAATGTGATGGTAAATGATGCATGTGTGCACGTGTGTGTGCGGGTCTAGCACCCTAATAGTACAGAGGGCATGTAGGAAAACTACCATCTGCTGGATTAAATGATAACCAGGAGATACACAGACAATTTTGAAACAAAGGAGTTGGCTTGAAAATTAATATGAAAGAAGCATAAAATACTTGTATCAGAGGAGAGAGTGCTTGGGGTGGGAACAGAGCACCAGTGAAAACCTTGGTGGCCCTGTGGCTCCACAGGCCCTGCCCAGGCAGCCTCCCTGGGGGACGAGGGAAGGGGGTGCAGACAGCACCCAGAGGGGGTGACTGTGTGGGTGCAGTGTGGAGGGACCCACACCTCATGGTGTGCGTGTGGACCCACAAGGGCTTCCTCACAGTCACAGAGGTCTGTGGGATGTTGGGAGCAGTCGGGGGTGACATGCAGCCAGACCAGCTGTATCTCTCATGTCCACATCTGAGAGAGATCAGAACTTCCTGGGATCAGCTAGAGAAGGGTATTTAGGAGCTTGTACGTGTTTATTAGCATTTTGAAACTGTCTAGTTTTGTGGTTTATCTGCTACATTACCAATATTGATTCTGCATGTATGGTTCATAGTTTGTGAGTCAATGATCTGTCATTAATAAATCAATAAACTGTTTCAATTCTGATCTAATTCAAACCATGTGAACTGAGCAGCTTTTCCCTGTGGCATCAGAAAGGTCTGCAAATAAACAATTCAGTCTACACTGCCATCCTTACAGTGTCTTTGTGCGCTGTTCCAAAATAGCACTCTTAGCTCCATAGTAAATGAGGTCCTTTTATTTAAAAAAAGCTATCACTTAGAAATGCAAACCCATCAGCCCTGCAGTAGACACTGTCCACAGAGGGAAGCAGTTGGCTGTAGCTCCAGGAAGTGCAAACAAGCAGGGGCATATTTATGAATGATCTGAAGAAGGTTGCTCTAATCTACCTCTCTGTCCCACGCAGGGAGCAGTCAATAAAACCCAGCATTTTCAAGATTCCCAAGGACTCTAGGAAGTATTTCTCCCCAGACACACTTGGTGGCACCTTGAATGACTCCTTCCCCCAATCCTGAATTGCTATGGTATAGCAGAAGAGCTTGGTTTAGAGGACGCGTGCATATTTGGGGTGGTGAGGACCCAGGCACGGAGCATTCCTGGTGCCTCTGTACAGCTTGCAGCATGCTCCCAGGTTGAATGAATTACAAGCAGAATCTCTCTCACTTTTGATAAAGCATCACTAACAGCCACTGCTTTAACAGTATACTTCTAATTTTATATCATCTTTCATTTCTTCATTTCTTTTGTAACTGTAATTGATTTTGAAAAAAAAATAATGTCAGCAAGACTCACCTTGCCCTCACGGTATTTCTATAACGGATGTAAGTGCACAGCCAGCAGCCACTCTAGTACCTTACAGCTACATGAACAGGTAACAGACTTTTCCAGGAAATAGTTATGCTATCACTAATGAAAAAATAGATCTGTGTAAAACCAGGAAAATTACAACGGAGAAGCAACTCAGTCCTCTCTAATTCTGTAATTTGCAGAGGGAAAGCTGGCACCGCTTTGGAAGATCTAACCTCCAAGAGTTTACAAAAGCTATTTAAAGAGACTTGTTTCAAGGCAGCCAGGGCAATGGCCGTACTCGATGAACTCTCTTCTCAGCCTTGAAAGAAAACTCCTTGAAAGAAATTTTCATAGCAGCGCAGCTGGTGCACATTCCCTGAATGCACAGTACTTATCAAATAAGCAGGGTAATTAGTATTAGTACCCCTGCATTTATTCAGCCAAATACAAGCAGTTACTTACTTCTCCAGTTTGAGGATGTTTCTTCTTCTACCATGAGCATTTTCACGAAACAGGTTGCAAGATCAAGGATGTCCACCTCTTTTCATACACATAGCTATGCTTTCCCCAGTCTCCCCCAGGACTAGGGATTTCCAGGTTCATTTGAACCAGTCTAGGTTTCGTTATAACATAATGGCAACTATGTTATATAGTTTTGATTGGTGTCATCCAAAGTAAAAATGCAAGGGTTTGACTCTAGGTCAAACCTAGACCTACAGTTTTCAGTGGGAAGAGGAGGCTGCCAGGTCTGGGTAGTACATAGTCCATACAAGCACAGCACGCCAGCTTCTTTTCTGATCTGGTGGTTCAAACTCTGTTGATATCAGTGGTGCAAACTGATTTGACCAGAAATAAACTGGTATCAGTGCCCAAATTGTAGCAATATTTGCTTTTGTGGCTGCCTTGGGGTTTCTGTTACAGGTAAATTTTGCAGATAATGAAATCCTGACTTTCAAATCAGAAAGAGGAGAATAACTTTGGGGAAACTGGTGGAGCCACATATCTGCACCATGGTGATCAGGAGAGGGGCTAGGACATGTGAAGTGGAGCACTGATGCAAACCGGGGCCCAGATGCAGCTGGTTTGTGCATAGCAGCTATCCAAGAAGGGCAGTGTTTAGTATTCAGATGCTCTGCTTCTAAGATGCCAGGCTCATCAGGGGAGATTAAGATGTCAAAAACTGACAATCTAGACAATTAAAAGCTTCCAGTACTAGAGCCCATGAAGTAAGAGGGAGGTGTAGATGGGGGGTGAAAAGGGAGGAGGAAGATTTAATGATTCCTTCAGGGAAACTAATTTCCATCATCTTCTTTTGTATTTTTGCCAATTTCCGGTTGACAAGTGCATGCACAAAAAGCAGGAATTTTAATAAGTGTTTATGACAACATTCTTTTGAATGAAGTTAATCATATTAATCTCTCGTGGGCCTTAGTAAAGGCTCTAAATCAATAACCCTATATAAGTCTGTAAAGTAAAATAGCTGCATGGGGAGTGGGAGAAAGATTGTGATGCCTGATCCATGAGAGGAGTCACATCACTGCCTCCATTATCACAGCAGCTCTCCAAAAAATGCTTGCAAAAGATTTCTCCTTGAGACACGTTTGCAAAGTCTTTCAAATGGACCCTGAGTATCTACTACAAGTCTTGTGAAATGGAAGTCTGTGCTAATCTTCCTTACTCCCATGAAGCTTCCCCATGGTCTTCCCCCAGTGCTGACTTAAATGGAAGCAAGATATTATCAAGATACTTCCCCACAAATTTAAAGGGAAAGCCTTTTTCTCTTTCCTAGCATGTAGGCTTATTTTTCCAAACATATGTGCTTTTACTGTTCTATATCAGGTTGGCACTGTATACCCCAAAAAATTTAATTTGGGTTTTGCTGTTTGATTGGAGGTTGCTTTTACGAAGTCCTCAGAGGCCTGCAGATCCCCTCTGGAGGTCTCTGATCCTCCTATTTGACCTCCCAGGAGAGCAGGCTCAACACCGGGGTGCAGTTTTCCACAACATCTTCTTCTCACCCTCTGCTTGCAGCCTTTCCACTCTGTTCAAAGCACTTGAATGCACCCAGGACCATCTACTTGCACCAGGACAGCATCCAGCTGGCTGCTTAGGGCTGCGCAGGAGACACAGACAACCTGGCTTTCAGACTTAGTGTCCCTGAAGAGTTACACAGTTTGTGCATAGCTGAAGGGCTTCAGCAGAAATGAAGAGCACACTCCATCCTATACACCAAGCTGTCTGATGATATGGCTCTTTTGCTGGGGTGTGAGCTCAGGAGAAAGGAAGGTGTGTGCTGGGGAGGCTGAAGAGTTTCAGCCGAGCTGAAGTTGTTCTCTCACTTCCCCTTCCTTCTGGTGAATTATTTAACCTTGTCAGCTAATGAAAAATTCATTGCTTAGCTTTGATGTGGGGCCCGGCTCCTATCTTGCACCAACATTGCCAAATGCAAAAGCTGATAGTTTTTCACACTTAATTTCAGGCCTGCTCTTCTCCACTTCTCATGATTAAGAAAAGAGAAATAATAGAACAAGGTTAAAATGCTCATCCAATAATAGTTACATCTCTCTGGCAAATTTTGCCATGAGGTAGCTATTGAAATTTTCTTTAAATGCAGTGATACCCATTGCAAATATTATGTAGGAAAAAAAAACAATTTTGTCTGACGGATGGAAAAAGCTTGTTTATATATCCTTTTTGTCTACGTCTTTGTCCTTTAAAACCTCTGTCCCTCCAAATTCCAAAGTCCATGTTCTGAAACAGTGAATTCTCAAACAGAAGGGAAAAGTAATTAAGAACGAGGGATTCTACACTGGAAATTAATAACTTCTCATTAACAGTGCCTGCATGGATCACGTTCCTTGGACTAAATCTGTAGTATTATTATTATTGGTATTGTTTCCCAGACCAGGTTAGGGTCACCTAGATGAGTGACAGGACAAAATCAGGTGCCTGTATGCCCACTTGCCTCATGATGTTGGTTCTTACAAGGAGGACAGGGTAGTGTGTTCGTTGAGCAGATGCAATGAGATGCTCCAGGAGATCCCCTAAGTGGTGAAAACAGCAGGAGACAATCACAGAGAACATCGGAGTGAGCATCAGTTAAGCCAGGTATGACTTTTGGTGCTAGGCACTACACTTAGAAAATGAGAATTACTGCTAGACAGAGCTTACAGCCTGGAAGATAACATGTATCAGCAAGGTGGTAGAATTTGAAGTAGAATAAAAGTTTATTTATTGGATGATACATATGGAACAGTTTTACAGATGTGGTAAGCCGAATGGTGGCATGACAAGCAAGGATTTCTTTGGATTGGTGCAGTCGAGAGTAAATGATATTCTGAAAGCAAATATTTATAAAATAATAAAAGGAAATTATTAAAAGGAACGGGTTTAAATTCATAATCCTCCTACACGTAAACTTTGTTGAATGGAGCAGAATATAACTACATACTGCCAATAGTTAATCCTAGCCATGGAAGAATTAGGTCACTGCATTTTTAAATATGGACTCCATCCCCAAAATATGAGTGGATTAGCTGATTTAAGAACAATTATTACACTTTCATTGAAGTCACAAGCCTGCGAGGGATCTGTGTGTACTTGACTGATGCAGTGTCACAGCCATGTAAGTTATGTGCTTTGATTTTCATTGGCTGTGTTGACGTACAGATGGAAAGTAAGAGCTTGCAATGTGTTAGACAGTGAAGGAAAGGACATTAGAAGGGAAGATGAAGTGGAAGTGTTGGGGGGTGGCTTGCTAACTTGCTCCTAGGATGGCCCCAGCCTCATAGGAATCTTCATAGCAGCTGTGGAGAAAACAACGGGAGAAAAAATTGCAAGTGGCATGAAAGCTCTCATAGTAACAAAAGAAAAAAAGGAAAAAAAAAAAGAAATTTAGGGACACAAAGCGAACAGCCAGCTTCTCAGTATCAGCCTGCCAACCTCAGTGTATAGCCCACATTTCACTGCCTTGGCTGCCTCAGACCAGGTACCATGGGGGGAAACAAAGTGAATAGCCAATGACACATGCTATTTGCCACAAGCTTTGATTTTTTGTCATAGTATATGTGCAGGTTTTCAAAGAGATCATTTTATTAGCCCTCATTCACTGGACACTTTCATGCAAGAATATGTTTTGCTAATGTCTCCCTCTTCCTAAAAGTGTTTCAGTGTCTATGGTATCAGAAGTTGTTCCATGCACCTTCTGTGGTCACTGAAGGTGCTGCAGCCGACGTGGGTGAGACTGAGCCATCTTCTGGTCTCCTCCCTTCTGGCTGTGTCCCACCATTTTGCTGGAGAAAGGCTCAGCTTGGCCTGTCCTACCCAGGGTAATTCTGATTTCCTGCTTTGCTGTGGTGCAACCTTAACAAACAAACTAGATACTGGAGAGGCATCTCAAATCAGATCTTTCCAAATGGGCTTTTTTCTCCAGCCTGGTAGCCTGGATAAGGTGCAGTACAACCATTGCACTGCTGAGCTGTGTGTCCAGTGTTAACTATGCCCAGTAAAGGACTTGCTTCTCTTAACTCATTGTTTGTGTTTCCAGTCTCAAGGGCCATGTACCTAAATCACATGTACATAATTGTATTACAGCTCTGCTCTGACTTTGGCACTTAAATCCTTTTTTTAGAGTCATACCTTAGAAGTTAAAGTGTGATTGACTTAAAAAGATACTTATGATCTCAATAGACTATGTAAAGTTTTAAATTTACTTAAGAGTCCAAGTTGTTCAGGTGCCCTTGAAAATGTTACCATTAAATGTGTCTGTTAATGTCAACAGAAGTTGCCAAGCTGACACAGGTTGAAAATCAGAGCAGAAACACAAGCATTCAGTGGATTCTTGCTTTATACTGTTCCCTTGTATTATTTTACATTTACTTCCCTAAGAAGAAAAATAGCAAAGAAAACTTACTTGAGGCAGTTGTTAAACAAGTATGATTTTTTTTTTTAAAGGCAGTTAAGATCTCCTCACTGAATTCTTATAGGCGAGTAGATGTTGCCAGGGCCCCCCAAAAAATAAAGTTTTCATTACAAAGAAATATATTTATTACAACATCACTTCACCATGTCAGCTTAGGTGCAGTTCCTCTTGAAATATCAGAGTTAATTTTAATGGGCATCGGGTGCCTTTTGAATTTCTATTTAAAAAAATAAAAGAACAGCAAAAATTCATAGTCAGTGAACAGCCCTCAGAGGAAGTGAAAGAAATCCTCTGACCTGTGCTGGCAGTCTCAACGTTTCACATTGCATGTTGCTGCCTAACCACACTGACTGAACATTCTTGTCTCCTGACAAAGAAAGCCTTCTCCACAGCTTCTCTTCAAATGCGCAACCACTGCATCTCTCTCTCCAGACTAGAGCTCCTAGAAAATGAGGCGCTTTTTTTCATGATCAGGGAGCAGAAGGCAGAAACTGGAAGGAATCCAGAAACCTTTATAAGAAGCTGAATTTCCTAACCCCCAATTTCCAAACCTGGCATACAGAAAAGGCTGTGTGGCCAGAACAGGCTCTGCTGTCGGGTTAAAGCATGCAGATTTTGCTCAGTGTTTTGCGTTAATGAACAGGGATTAATTTTACTGAAGAAAGTATTAGTGGTATTTAGAGATCTCGTGGGAGCAGTCATGTACTGTTCTTGGCAGAATTCCTTCATCATCTAGTTAATAACTTTAGTTTCCTACACTGTTGACCCAGAGATATCTTTGAGGGGAGATGGATGATGAAATTAATTTTTCTTCTAGTCTTTGATTAAACATGACAACGACTTACTTAGACTGATCCACACATTATATAATGTTTCAAGGGAAGAGGCTACAGGTAAAGATGGAATATCTTTCCATTACAAAGCTTTTCTTTATGTGTTTATGGTGAAACAAATTTCTCATTGTGGTAAGTGGTTACCGCAGGCTCTTACTCTAAACTGAATGTAAGCTTCAGGACTGAGTTCAATCAATAAACTACTTTGGCAAAGAAGTAAATAACAATTAATCCTCATAAGTAGATTTTAGTAGTTTTTTGGAGTTAATACAACATGGTCTAAGGAACTTCATGAAGTTACATGACAATAAGGCTCTTGTTTTCTATGTGCAGACTGTGTTTTGAGATTGCCACGTGCTAAGTTTGAAAGTGAATTCTACTCTGTCTGAACCAGAAACAAATGCAATGGTCAGTGGACACAAATTTTGGATGTGTTCTAAATCTGAAAAATGTGCTTTGGATGTTGAAAAAGCATTAGTAACTAGGATCATTTAACTTCTTTATATATGCAAAAGAATTCCTACATATCTGAAATGCTAAGCAGGACATTGTGCACAAATTTAATAGTAGCGGTGGCACCTGTTCCCTAGAGCTTATGCTGAAAATTCATGTTAAGTGATGTGACTGAGTGCAGAGATCCAGGTGACTCTTGATCTTGCCTTGGCTGTGTTGGAAGAAGTCACTGAAGGCAGAAACCTTTACTTAGGATGGATAGAAAATGTTGACCTGTCAGACACAATCATCCAATAAATTTGCCACAGGAAAGAGCTATAAAGGCTCTTCATTTTGGGCAATTCTTGACCAATTATTTTTTTTTTTATTTTATATTTCTGATTTTATTATATTTGTAGCCTTTTTCTTTGTAATATGGAGGAAAAAAATGCTGTAAAATGTGTCCACTATGTTAACATTTCACAGTTTTCTGGTTAGCTTTTGAAGGCTCAGTCCTACAAATATACATTCTTGATCATAGAATTTGAAATGCAGAAAAAAAGGAAAAACCTGACAGATTTGAAGTAACATAAATTTTTATTATATTTATTCTATTTTAATAACCCAACAACATCCTCTCTGCTTATCATTAATAATCTATTACTCTCCATTCAATGTTGATTTCTCTTCTGTAAGTCAACACTTAAGTAAGACATTAAACATTCAGAATCAATCCTTTCCAAATACTCAAATCTTTCCAGAGCTAAAATGAAACAAATCTCAAAAATTTCCATGATTTCTGAAAGAATGATTAAATGTCTTTTGTTAAGATTAGATTAATAAATACATTATTCTTTGTAAATTTAAAGAAATGCCTAAAAAATAAAATTCCTTTCCAAAAAGATTGTAATAAATTGCAACAACATACTCCAGGCGAATGAAGTTAGATAGCTGCATTTGTGAAAATGTTAAAACTACTTATTTTAATATTTATGATCAGCTCTTACAACAAACTGGAGTGTAGGAGGCAGCTTGTGAAAGTAGAAGCATTTCAGGCACAGGGAAAAAGTGTGTGCAATTACAGATGTTTTACGTGGCCTCATTCACATCACTGTGCAACCCCTGTCTATGGCACCTGGTTTCAACCCAAAATTGGCCATTACCCTCAGGCAAGGGCCTGAGCACAACAGCATTTTTGGCTGGAGCACCTCTGGACACACACTTATCCCCACAAGAGCTGGTCTTGTAGCTTCTTTATTTTATTGCAGTGTAGAAGGGGGTGTTTGGCCAGCAAAAAAATCCGCACCACAGAAAAGCAGAGCAAGGGTCTGCCTGCCTGTTGTGCTGTCTCCACTTGGGTCAGTGTAAAATGCCTAAAATGGAAATAAAATATGATTCTTTCCCTATTACTTACGCCAAGCTTTCAGCAAGAAGCCATTTAGGGAGGGGACGTGTTGCAAGAGCCCCCAATGTACAATCCATTACTCAGTCTTTATGCAAGCTCTTCACACCTCAAGGCATTTCAGCAGAGAAAAAAGTCAGAAAAGGGGCAAAATATACTGCTGTTCCCTTTGCAGATGCCATACATTTTCCATAAAACCCTTTCCCTTCTAGCATTCCCTAGAAAACCTGTTAACTGGAGCAATGTTCAATACTTCTGTTCTCCTGTATACTGCTCTTTGTTTTGCTGAGCAACTCTCACCTTTCCTCAGTGCTTGCATCCTACTTAAGAGGATGCAGGGCACCTTTGGCCATAGTTTTAAAAGCAATATGGAAAAGCCTTAGAATACCCACTGAAATGAGCAGGACAGTACCAACTATTATGTTTGATTTATTTCTAATGAAGTATATTCCATCATACATTTCTATCAAGAGGGCAATCATGGCAACAGAGACTACTTAAATTTGTTCTGAGTATATTTTACAACAGAGACGTGGCTGAAAACATTTTTTAAAATTAACATTAGCCAGAGCATTTACTTATGTTCAGAACCTTGTTCCAAGAATAAATAGCAACTGAGGAGAAAGAGCTTCTGCTCCTGAGACTGTGACAAGGAAACAAATGTTCACTGCAAGAAGTCAGGCTATTCCACTGTGCTTTCTGTTTTCTCATTTGCCTCTTTTCAGTCACACAGAATTTTGTGATGTCACCCAAATGATGTTACCAACATCAAAGCAAACAAAGGAAATTTCCTTATCTGATTATTGTGGCCTTTCTCATTCCGTGCTGTGTGCACTTCTTAAATAACCAATGTCATTGACATCAGCAACTACCAGTACATGTTGTCTCATTTGCAGACCACATGAACCAGAGCTGGTAAGAAATGTTCCCAATAACTGGGAGGCTATTCATCATCAATTAACAACATTCTTTAATGGGTTTCTTAGCAACATAATTTACTTTAAGCATATGCCCCTAAGGGATGTGTTCTGTGTTGTCATACAAACAGCAAATGAGGGCAGCTGTTGATCCCTACCCTGTTGGCTGGTGAATTACAACATACAAGAATAACTATGTCGAAATGACATTTGGACTCAAAATTCTTGTAGTGCTAGATGTTTCCATTAAGAATTAAAAGTCCGTTCCATTCCCCCAGTGGGTTTCACATCTAAAAGTATGATTTAATGAAGGGTTTTCAATTAAAAATTGCCAAAAATTCAGTCAAATATCCAGTCTTGAAGTTATAAAAACATGGTGAAGCTCTAATACCTGCTGGAGAAGAGAATGGAGATACAAGTGGTCCCCAAAGTTAGATGAAAGAATTTAGTGAGAGCATTTTTAGTGAAAATACAGAAACAAGACCTTGAAAAGCTTTCAAGAGGCCATCCAGCTCTAAAAAAAATTCCATTCTGCAATATGCATAACTCCAGGGCATAACTATTTGTATGATGACAAAGCTTCTCCTAATGCTTGACATTATTTTATGTCTGGTGTTTGCATTATCATCCATTTATAATTCAACCACATGGGCAACCACATTCCCTTCTCTTTTTGCAGGTATTGTTTTATATGTTTGAAGAATATGAGACCTGATGAGATGCATCCGTGGTTCCTGAGGAAACTGATGGATGAAATTGCTAAGCCACTATCTGTCATATTTGAGAAGTCATAGCAGCCCAGTGAAGTTCCTACTGATTGGAAAAGGGAGACATAATACCCATTTTTAAAAAGGGAAAAATGGAAGACCTGGGGAACTACAGGCCAGTCAGTCTCACCCCCATACCGGGCAAGACCATGGAACCTCCTGGAAACTCTGCTGAGGCACATAAAAAATAAGGAGGTGATCAGTGACAGCCAACATGGCTTTCCTAGGGGTAAATCTTGTCTGAAAAATTTGGTGGCCTTCTATGACCCAATTACAGTTTTGATGGATGAGGGAAGAACAATTGACATGATATGCCTGGATTTGCACAAATTAACTGACACTGTCCTGCATGACATCCTTGTCTCTGAATTGGAGCAAATTGGCCAGTGATGAGTGGTGTTCCTCAGGGGTCAGTACTGGGATTGGTGCTGTTTAACATCTTTATTGTCAGCATGGACAGTGAGATTGAGTGCACCCACAGCAAATTTGCCAACAGCATCAAGCTGTGGGGTGCAGTCAACACTGTGAAGGGAAGGCATGCCATCCAGAGAGACACTGACAGGCTTGGGAGGTGGGTATATCCAAACCTCATGAAGTTCAACAAGGCCATGTGTAAAGTCCTGCACCTGGGGCATGGCAATCCCAGGCACAAATACAGGCTGGGCAGAGAATGGATTGAAAGCAGCCCTGAGGAGGACTTGGGGGGTCTTGGTGGATGAGAAGCTCAACATGAGATGGTAATGTGCACTGGAAACCCAGAAAGCCAACCATATCCTGGGCTGCATCAAAAGAAGCATGGCCAGCAAGTTGAGGGAGGTGATTCTTCTCCTCTACCCTACTCTCATGAGACCTGACCTGGCGTACTGCATCTGGCTCTGGAGCCCCCAGTGCAAGAAGGACATGGACCTGTTGGAGCATGTCCAGAGGAGGGCCATAAATATGATTAGAGGGCTGGAGCACCTCTCCTATGAAGACAGGCTGAGAAAGCTGAGATTGTTCAGCCTGGAGAAGAGAAAGCTCCAGGGAGAACTTATTGCAGCCTTTCAGTACCTAAAGGGTGCCTACAGGAGAGATGGAGGAGGACTGTCAGGGAGTGTAGTGATAGGACAAAAGGGTAATGCTTTTAAACTGAAATAGGGGAGATTTATGTTAGGTATTAGGAAGAAATTCTTTAGTGGAAGGGTGGTGAGGCACTGGAACAGGATGCCCAGGGATGCCCCATCCCTGGAAGTCTAAAACAGCAGGCTGGATGGAGCTTGGAGCAACCTGGTCTAGTGGGAGATGTTCCTGCCCATGCTAGGGGGCTTGGAATTAGATGATCTTTAAGGTCCCTTCCAACCCAAACCATTCTAGGATTTTATGATATATGAACTAAAAAATGCTATTCTTGCAATCTTTCCCCTTGCCGCAAGTTTTCTAGACAGCTAATCACTTTCTTTTCTCTATTGAGCATTTTCCTTCCCCTTCATATTTCTTGAATAAATAGACCTAACATCCTTCTGAGCCTTGACTAGAGTGAAAGTTTTGACTTACTGCTGTATCTTAATGTCAAAAACTCCTGTTAGTGTAATGACTGGGACTCTGTGTGCACAAACAGGCTCTGTAGTCTCTTCCCCTTCCTTCGGATTTGGTGGCACGTGTTCAGACCATCTCTGCTATGAATGTGGGATCACACTTCTGGGAATGACCTGAGGCAGAAAGATACAGAAGAAGTTCACCAAAGGCTACCCTTTCCTTGGAGCTGCATTTGATCTCATGCACTTTCTCTTTGTCAATGCATGCTCTATTGCTATGGGTGTCGCTACACCTGTACATGTACCTTATTGACCCTGACCTAAAAACTTGACTTCCTGGCTAAACCTCAGCCCTGCCCTGACATGGTGGCCATGCCAACTACTCACATAGCTTTAGGTTTACCTCAGTCACCATCCCTGGGTTTGCTGCCTTTCTGGGACCTATGAGTGGTTGTTAAGGACACAACCCTGCCAGCCCCATGGCTACCCTTGGGTGCCTTGGCCTTGTTGGGACAGCTGACCCTTGATGTACCTTGGCAGCTGCTTACGTCATTATTAACCCACAGGCCTCTTTTAAAGCAAATAGTATATATATATTATATATTCCCTATGTTGTATGATGTAGTTGGCTGTTCCAGGTGCAATGCTTTAACCACTATTGAACTGACTAAATTCAAGATGATCTTTAAGGTCCCTTCCAACTCTAACCATTCTATGATTCTGTATGTTAGCTGATGTTTCTTCCCAGTCTTTAGGATCACTGTAAGAGAAGGAAATTAAACAGATTTTCAGAGTGTTATTTTAAGGGAAAGTTGTTGTTATCTACTAACCAATCATGGAATAATTTTCAGTTAAATAAAATATTCATTTTAGCTAGTGGATGTTATTTGTTATATGCTTAATCAGAGGGTGTTACACATCTCTGACCAGTGATGCTGACTGCAGGGTTTGAAGCGGGCAGCTGGCCTGCATAACTCTTTTTGGGTTTTTCTCATTAAATAGTTATCAGTTTTCTACTTTCCTCTTCTTTCTGAGATCCTAGAACAAGCAGGGAAGTTGGAACTAGATTATTTTTAAGGTCCCTTCCAACTCTAACTGTTCCATGATTTTATATCTTTTCCTTCCCTCTACTACAGCCAGAAAAACAGCAATGATGTAGATGTCAAAGGCACAGCAAAAAGTTTGAGGGACAGAACAGTTCAGAAACCTGATTGTGCTGACCATGCATTTGTATCTAGCCCTTCAAATGGGTTTTGATTTGCAAATGCAAAATGAGATCCGTCAGAAAAAAATCTTACATATCACTTTCTTCCTTGGATATTCTGCTATACTTCTGTGTAGCTAGATCCCACTGCTCTTTTAAAGAAATTAGGGCTAAAATAGGAAGGGAAGAGGAAATTACAGTTTGAAGATTTTTTTTTACTCAGCGCAAATATAGGATAATATTTTGAAGGGGCAGACAGAATATTTCCTGTGCCAGTCTCACCTCCTTCATTGACTTGACACACTAGTAAATTCTGAAGACATGCAACCTTTTCATACCATTTATGTTAATGGAATAAATAGCTATCAATTATATTGAAGCAAATAATGTTATTCCTTTGACAGCTACTGCATTTTAATTATTCTTGATGATTTGTGATGCTATCCCCAGACCAGACTGGTACTCAGTAAAAGGACTAAGCTGGAAACAGTGTCAGTCTGAGAACCAGAGGACATTTTGTGCAGTAATTGATACTCTCTCAGGCCTGTTAATGCAAATCTGACCAGTTTGGCCCTCATTTCAGATACTTTTCTTCAGATTGTTGAGAACACAAGCAATAAAAACTTTTTGTTCCAGTAAGAGCGCTTGGTGGGAGAGGTTTGAAAGTGTGCTCTCAGGGGGAACACGTTATGAATTTATGTGCTTACTTTTAATTTCCTTAAGTGTATACTTTTTTTCACAAGAATTTTTTGAGACTTAAGGACTGTGTCCTCCTTCAAGATTAAGAACTCTATGCAAGCACTAAATACTAAGTGTTTCTAATTTTTGCAAAATGAGTTAATCTTACTAAGATTTGAGTAGCCATTTGGGAAAATGAAAAGGGGTTGTGTGTTACTACAGCCTGCAGAAGTGTCTGTTTGCATTTTAGAGAAGGTAAACCATTCCATTAAAACAAATAGTTTAAAAGAATCTTTAAAAAGTTAAGACCACACAGAAAAGTTATCAGAGTATTCCTAAAAACAGCTTGTATATTTATTGTGACTTAAAATAGAAAACTCATCTTTGTGATTCAGCAAAGATTGAACAGTAGCATTGCCCCTTTTTCCGTACATGTATGTTGGCATTATTTGAAATGACTCAGATGATGTTAGCAAACACTGGTACATGAAGTATTTCACTCCTCAGACTATTTGATAGTCATTGCTTCAGCACCTTCCCAATGGCCTTCTCTTTTCGAATCCACTCCTCCTGTTGCATTTTTCTGCCACTTGAGAACAATTCTGGAACTTGCCACTGAGTTATTTTTTTCTTCCCAAGTAATCTGTAGAGTCTTGATTTATCCAATTTTCTCACCATCACTGGAAAATGAAAGGGGGAAAAAAGGGGAAAAAAATGCAGAACTCTTGCATTTTATGTTCTTTACTTTCTTCTTAAAACTCAGAAAATTGTATTTTGACCAAAATACTCTGTAAAACAAAGAAAGCTTCTTCTGAACAATGTCTTCTAAATGTTGTCTTTCAAGAACCTTCCTCAAGTTATATTTTCTTTTTATGAAGAGATGGAGTTATCCATCTCCCCACAAGTTCAGTTTACAAAACAGTTCAATTTCCTAGGGAGAGAAAGAAAAATCTTTCAACTGAATTTGAAGAAAACTGATCATATTCTTTGAGTTATGAATCATTTCAGAAAGTCATGAGCTTTTGAAATTCTGATTTCTGCCTCTCATTTTAGATTTGTATTGCTTTCAAAGTGAATCTATGTTTCCCATCAATTTAATAATCCAGAAGACCCTGTATTCTATGCATTTAAAGTTTTAGAGGTTGTAGAGCATATACCCAAGAGACAGAAGTCAGCATAGCTCCAGGAATGTAATTCAAGCTCTATTGATTTATACGTGCTGAGGATACGCTGGTGAATGACATAGAAAAAGGAAATACACTCTTTGAAAGACAGAAAAATCCTGTTGAGAAATCAGTTGAAGTTGGTACTTGCCAACAAAGTCCTTTTCTCTTGCATTCATACATAACAAGTATTTAAAAGACAAAAAAAATACCACCCAAGGGTATTAGAACACTTGTCTTGCCCTCAAGCTGCCATATAAATTATCAAATATTTTTCAAATGATCCTTTGTGCCATGTGCCTTAATAGTATGTTTGTGCCCGATTAGAAACACCTTAAAGGGTTTATTTTCAGAAAGATAATCTTATAGCTTGTGCCCCCATCATCAAAAAAATCAAAAGATGTTCTTAGGGGATCTCTAGATTCAAAATCTGTCTTCAGAAAATCTTGGCCATTCATCTTAAATTACAGACATAACCATCAAGAAATGGGAGTCTGTTGTCTCAGCTTCCCCAGTCTTGTGCCCCTGAGTTTAAATTACAAGGTCACAGAAACAGCATTTGGCAGTCTCCCTCTTTGCTACTAAATTTTAAGCGATTTCCTAACTCCTTTAGACCTTCAGCCTGAGTGGAGGATACACCTCACCAGCGAACTGAGGGAGCCCACTTCCAGTGTTTATTGCTCTGTTCACAGAAGCTGCTGTATCTGATGAATACATGTTAGAAACGGTATTAGCAGGAAAAGAGTCTGCAAATAGGGGGCTCTTCCTAAAGGACAATCTCCCGCTCCAAAAAGCTCCAGAGGGTAGAGAAGGAATAAAAATGTGTCAATACAAAGTCCTAATAGAGCATATAAAGAGAAAGCATAAGGCATTTCACATATTATATCAAAGATGTGTGACGAAAGAGAAATACCTATTTTTAGGATAATTTTTTTTTTTCATAAGCTATTCTTGAGACAGTGAATACAAAGGTGAAGAGAACAGGACTGAGCCTCCTGGTGATGGGAGAAAAAAGCTCATCTCAGTTGGCATAAACTGAATTGGGATCAAAATGGTTTAATTTATGGTATGTACTTAAATGATAATGTGTGAACTATACATTCAGGATCAAAATCAGCACCAAAATAAATATAAGCAGTGCTTTATGACCAACAATGCATTCTGTCATGCACTAGGACACGTTAAAGAGTGTATGTTGCTGTGGTCATGCCCTGAAATGCAGCACCTCTTTACCAACAGGGAAAACCTCAGGATGCCCTGAAGTAAGATCTTGCTCCCTAATGTTGTGCTTTAACTTCTTTCCACATGCTGTTTTCTGCTGGGTTTCTCCTGGCTGCCTTACATATTTTTCTCAGAAAAAAAGGAAACAGCTTCTGAAAGCCACTTAGCATGTGGAAGCAGAAGAGACAGCAGCGACAGAGTATGAGGGTCGAGGATGGTTCCCTAAAAATAAGTGTCCAGGAGCTATTGAAATGTTCAAGTTATCTGACTCCCACTGCAGAGTGCCATGGATCTCTTCCAGGACAGATAATCTAGGCAGGCATTGTGTCATATCTGACATCCCATAAGGATTTCCTTCCCAAATGTCACTGGATTCCTTACAGTTAGGTGACAGCACCAAACGCAATGCAGAGCAAACAGTGAAATTTGGAGACTCATTCAGGTTTCCCTGAAGTCAATGCCTACACTTTGTGAGTTTGGGAAGGAACCTCCTAGTAATGCTAAAATGAAGAGAATGGGTTTACTCTGGTTTGAAATAGCATAAGACAAAAAAAAAAAAAAAAAAAGTCAAAATAATGTAAGACCTAATATCCAGTAAGTGCCTTATGGTGTTAGAAACATAGCCATATCATTTTTTTGTGGGATTCAAATTACTCTGGGGAAGGAGGAGGAATTACTAAAACTTATTCAGTATTATCAGAAAGATTTCAGTTTTATCCCCTTCCACAATGTAAAGTAAGGGTTCACATTTACTGCTGTTCCCAACATCTTGGCTTAAGGGGGAATTGCTCCTGGTTACAAGACACGTCTGTCATCTTGATTTAATATGCCTTTTTCATACTAGGATATTTGATTTAAGTGGGCCAAATCCTCAATGATGTAAACTGGCTGAGTAACTGAAAAATTTAGTCTACCCAAACTTTGGCAGGTAAAGATCTAAGCTGGACACCAGTAATACCTTTATAGTTGGTTCAAAGAAAAAAATCCCTCCAGATATGACTCATCTTATCTTAAAATAATTGTCCAAGGCAGATTAAGTGAACCATCTAGAGAGGTGCTCATTTTTCTGTAATAAGTGTAAAAGAAGCCTGCTGTGATTAGCTCAAGCTTAGCCATCTAACTGTGACACCTCTAGGGTAGATGAGAGGCCATCTGCCCTCACTGGCTTTGTGGCATCTAAGGGTGTCAATGAACGTCAAAGAGGCAATGCTGGAGAAATCAGATTGTGCAGGAAAAAGAAGTGCCAGGTTTGGATCCCTCATCCTGATTATCAGTCATGAACAATACCACAGGCGCACAGCCTTTATTTTGTTGAAGATATTTCTGTTTTGAAAACAGAGTTTGTGTGATACATCACTCATTTTCAGGTCTCTTTTTTCTGCCTCAAATTTCTAGGTGTCGCACAAAAGTTCCATTCTAACACTCCCGATTTACAACATTGTGAAAGAAGTGGTAATCACTGCCCAGGTTTCAGTGTGGTTTGTGTCTTAGTCCCAGACAGCAACCACACCTCATCCACAAGGGAATATTTATTCTGTGCCTCTTGCTTTGCTAGTCCTGAAAAAAGTAGCTCTTACGCTCCTTTAGCTCTGGAGATTTAGCTCTGCTGTTCCAGCCTTTAAACAGGCCAGAGAGCAGTTCCTTCCCCACAGTAGCATTTCTTAGTTTCCTTTTCCCACAAGATGCAGAAAACTTATTTGCCACTTCAGTTTTTCTGCAGAAAAACTGCAACAGCAGTGGGGACCTGACTGTACCCCACAAGCAGTAGATCAGGGAACTATAGCAATACAGAGACAACTGTGTGGAAAGTCAATCATGTGTAAGCATTTTTTTACTTTTTTCAGTTACAATCTATATTGGTTTTGTCTGTATGAAGTATTCACATTCCCACAGATTGATTTGTTTACAAAAACAAAGATTTATTGTAAAAAAGAAGCAAGCCATAACTTTTTCAGTGAAATGTCTAAATGAAGCATATTAGAAGAAAAACATCATAGGATTTGGGCACAATTCCACAGGCTATGACTGCTTTGAAATGATGTAAAAACAGAGACCATCACTGAAGTGACAAAGTCTCATTCAGCAAGAATCCTAGGCCAAATTACTCAGCAGAGAGACTGCTGCCACAAAACACTGATTTACCAGTAAATCCACGGCTTGGTGGCTAGACAACTGGGGATTTTCAGAGCAAGCATTTGCAGATTCATCTACCCAATTTCATTCAGCCTTTAGCTCAGCTGTGCACCCACTGGATGCAGATCCCTGTGGCACTGAAGAGCAGGGGGTATTGAAAAGGATCTATGCATATTTCAGGATCTCCAAACCTGGCTTCCCTTTGCAGAGGGTTCTGCTGCTCCTGGAACTCTCCACAGGGTTCCAGTTACAGTTACACAGTTACAGCTGTGCAGAAGGGGCTAGAACCTCTCTGCAACATTTGCCCCCTTTGGAGAGCTTGCAAAGGGAGCAAACACTGTAAGGGTGGACAAAAGTTGAGTATCTGTATCCCCTAGTGAAAGACAGACCCTCTACTACAGAGAACAGAGTGTAACGGAAACTAGGAAAAAATGCCTTTGTATGATGCATGATTGAATATTGTAATTATATAATGACTTTCTGCAGCTTGGAGATGGCATGGTATTAAAAAGACCTTCAATTTTTTTAAATCACATCTGCAAGAGTACCCTAGAACTGCACTTATGGGTATCAAAGATGGCTTAGACCTGAAGCAATTTATATACACATTAGGAAGGAATGCTTAGAGAGTTGTCTCAATAAGGGTATATGTATTTTATAATCAACACTGGAATATGATTTAAGGTATCCACAAAAAACTTTGAATCAAAGATAGCTCTGTGAGTGATAACTTGGAAGCTAATTTTCACTTTTCATCTCCTGATTGTTAGGAAGTTAATGTTAAATGGCAATATTTACAGTTTTCACAACTGTAATTGTGTTAATGATGGGTTTGTGTGTATAAGTTCAGGCTTACTATGATTGATATTTTAAATAAATTTGTTTAACATTTGCTAAATTGAAGGTTTTACTTGCCAAGTCTATCAAGAAAACAAAACTGAGATAAGTTATTTCTCTAAATTACAGTCTACAATCTGATTAAATTAAAATATGAGTGCTTTGATTCCCATCAATGTTTAGTAAATACTTTGAGCTGGTTTACTCCTTTTGCTTGTTTCTTTATGGAAATACCCTAGAGATATACAATAAGGAAAAGCCTGGCCACTGAATTCAGCATCACCTCTCAGAAAAGATTTTGGAGGTTCAATGCAGTCTATTGAAAATGTTATTCTATCAAAAGAAAGGTGAAATGGAACTAAAATGGCAATTTTCACTTCTTTGGGATGGTACCAGAACAGATAATCTCATAAAATTTGGATTTATCTGACTGCAGCAGCTCTTGTTCCCATCTACATATGCAATCTTTAAATGCAAATGTTGCCTCTCCACCTGCTACTTACCTGCTCAGACAAGTTAAGAAAGTCTCAAGGCTGAAGAACTCCATGTCCTAAGGCCTTCTTGGTGTCAGGAGCTGTCCTGGTAACCACCTAGCCTCTTTAAATACGTCACTGCCATTTAACAGGAGATCTCTACTGTACTACAATCTTTCTTCCAGGAGAAGCAGGGCACTGAAGCTCTATCTGTACGGTCTCTCTTAGCCACAGATCAGTGTGGATTTGAGTCAATTGAACCTGTAAGAGTATGATCTAAGTCCAACCCTGTGCACAAGCTTGTGTAGCGTGTGGATTGCTCGTATCTCAGAATAAATCAAGTCATTGTCTAGATACTAGAGGAGGATCAGGACATGTAGACTCAAACCTAAGAAAAAAGGTTACATTTACTTGCAGACCTTCCTTCCACTAACATACATCATGAGTATGATGTCTGTCAAGACTTCCAATTCTGTGAAGAGGAGGGAAAAAAGACACTAAATACTTCTATCCCTTGTATCTAAGAAGTATCTAAGGGATACTTCTATACCTTGCTCCTCAACCTTAGCTATTGAGAAGGAGTCTTGGTCAAAAGACATTTATTTGATTCTTAGCAATCTCCATTCTCCCAGAAGAGGGATTTTTTGAACAGATCAGTTTGCAGTTGGTGGTGATTGTTCCAGTAACCACCAGTAACAGTGTCGCAAAAGGAGACTTCATCACAACTCTTTGCTCCCGCCCATGAGTCTATGGATTTTCCCAGCCACCTTTTTCAAGCAGCTGCTTAGATCATACTCTGGATGCTGTGGCTCTCTGATATTCAAATATTTGTATGCCCAAGCTCCCCTCATTTTCTTCCCCTTGATGTCTATTGCGCTGACTTTACCCTCTCCTTTCCTACTTATTGATAAGTTCCCCCAGGCCAGCACCAGTCAGACAGTTTACTGCCCAGTTTGCTGCCCTTGTTTCCCACAGCAGAATTTCCATGGGTGAGCAAGGTGGGTGCCCCAGCTGAGACCGATACTCTGCAGTGACTCTATCCTATGTGGAATTACTTCTTGCTCTAACTATCTTTCTTCTACCTCCCTCCCTCTATGCTGCCACAGCAGTGCTACTATGAACTCCATCTGAGGAAGGTACCCTGCTTTCCATTTTCCTTTCCTTTCTATAGTTGGCCTATTTGCAATATTTCTGCATAGGGAAGTACAAATCTACCCTTCGCCACATATTAAGATAATTAGAGGTCACAGCCTGCTTCTTTGTGAATAAGCCTGATAATATCCCAGGCACAAACCCAGTAAAAAGAATATGCATATATTTTAACAAAACCTGATCTTTCTTCTGCTGTTGTCTGGTCCACGGCACCTGGAATAAATGCCTTTACAGCTTATCCACTAGTGAACAGCCAGCCTCTTCCTCTCTGGAAGCTGCCAAGTGACCATGTGTAGTTACCACACTGCTTGAAGACTTAGGCTTGTATCTGGCAGCTCCAGTCACCAGATAAATCTTATTAGAGTTTAAATGAAGCTGTGGATCCATACCTCTTTTCTCCATTAGTGTTTCTCTGCCTCATTGTGGTGACCCTTTTCTGGAGTTATTCAGTCTCCTTCTCTGGAGATATTCAAAACCCTCCTGGATGTGTTCCTGTCCAGCCTGCTCTAGGTAAATCTGCTCTGGCAGAGGGGTTGGAATAGATGATCTCTAAATGTCCCTTCCATCCCCTACCATTCTGAAATTCTGTGACCTCTAATATGTTGTGAGCTCATCATTAAGCTTTTCCCATTCTGCCCATGGTTCAATATTGTTGATTTCTGCTGCAAAAGTTCCTTTATACACCATGACTCTCATCCAGGCTTTCACTATCTTACATCTTTATTAGTACAAAATTGTTTTAATCTGCTTTGGCAAATCCCTCCATTCAGACTGCTGCTGCAAAGTGCTGTTCTATGAGTCATTAATTTTGATCATATTACTCTTGTGTTGGAAGATATTTTCACTGTTTTTTTTTTTTTTTCTTTTCTATTTGATCAGAAACAGGTCACTTGTCATCTCTTTCAAGGATCTTCATATCTTTGCCTTTCCATTTCAGCTCTGTTCACTATCCAAATGACTTCCTGCAACTCTTTTCAGTCTGTGGCACCACCTGCATTTTCCAGAGTCCTCTGTAAACCTTTGCAAAGCTACATCAAGATTTTCCATCAGTCCCTCCTTCATAGTCTCTTCCTCTGTGAAGACAGCAAAGACATTGACAACATTTAGCCTGCTAATGCGCTGGAATCAATACCTCCAGTGTTTTTTGCAGCATAGCTCTTTCATTTACCTGTTATGTTAGATGGTTTTCTGCATGGAGCACGTAAAGTGTCTGGGAAAAGGATTAGGTGTTTTTTTCTGTGCTTGTATTTTCCAGTCTTGGTAGACTTGGTCCTCTTCTGTAAATGGACTCCCTAACCACTGCGGATTACTGTCAGTCCGCTGTGTGACTTTTTTAAAGCAACATATAGAAACGCTGATGTAAGCCGAAATGAGAACTATATTGGTATACTTCCTGGAGCAGTATAAGCAATGCTGACATAAGTACTTAGGACAGCTGAAACTGAAGCTTTTCTTACAGTTAAATAGACAAAGCTGCAAAATGTCCCTTTTTAGAAAACCTGTAGGTCTCTGACTTGTTTCACCATCAGATGCTGTAAGGGTAAAGAAGAGAATATGCTACTGTGAGAGGCATCAACATTAAGACCAGAAAATATTTATGTAGATATTTAGTATACGAGATTATACAGGCAATACAAATTTCAAATCACTTGGCAGGACTAAGAACATTTTCAGGGGGGACGACAAGACCCTCAGTGACCACATCACCATTCATCTTGGTCAGTTGCCATGTTTATGAAATCTTCCTTACACTTCCTCCATGCATACATGGATTGGTACCCTCAGAGAATTATGTTTATTACGAAGAAAGGTAGTATTTAAAGATATGATCTTGCCTTCCATTATCTTTCAATATTATTCAGGCTTCTAACAGGTCTTCACCAACACCCTCGCCCATTGAATTTTTTTCCAAAGAAGGATTCCCAACATCAGCTCCTTAAAGCAACATTACAGGTGCTCATGGCTTCTTTGCAATGACAATGAAATGCTAAGGCATTTTTTCTCACATTTTCAGTAGGTTTAGGTTGCCAGGAACTAATTAAGTGTGTTTGATCATATGCCCATCCCTTAAGTTTAATAAAATGGAATGATCCAATCGATCAGATCCGTTTAAAGAGCTAGATTTGGAGTTGTAACTGGCATATTAGCAATAGAAAATATACCATTTCTCTCTCTTCTAAATGCCCTAGTTGAAAAGAGTGAAGACTTGATATATCTGAAAATAAATCCTTTCACCATATGTCAATCTAGGGAGCTGAACTGATGCAGTAATAAGATTTACAAAGAACTCAGGTGAGGCTGAACTTGACAGTCTATGTTTTCACAGGGAGATGTCCTACCACACATCCCTGCATAGAAATATATTTGGGGTAACACTCCCTCTAGATTATATAAAGTGATGAAGAAGCTAAGACCCTAATTGAGCAACTCCTCTGTTCTGCTAAACACATGTTCAAGTTATAGGTCTCTGTCTTTCTTATGTCATGGCCTAATTAGCTACATGTCAAGAAATTATATACAGCAGTGCTTAAGGAAGCTGAGAATTAGAGACTGTCATAGGAAATGATTGGTAAAACCTTCTGCAGGCATTACTTCTGCCAGTGTAACAGGGAAAAACAATGAGAGTAAAATTCTATTTACAGCAGCAGCTCCAAGCTGTCTAATTACTCCAGCTTTAATAGTGACATGTTTGCTATGAAACTTGGCTAAATCACTGAAGAAAGAATTAAGCCTACAGAGGTGGATCTGGAGCTTAGTTAGATATTAGAATACTGTTTTTTCCCCCTCTGCATGAGGTCTGAGGCAGACTGATCCTGGATACCAAGCCTGTAGATCAACAATAGCTTTGGAGAATGATATCTTTTTTTTTTCTTTTTTTTTTTTTTCTTTTTGCCAGCCTGAGTAAGTATTTGGATTCCATTTATGTGGACAGCTCATGAGAAGTTAGACACGAGGGTTGACACCTGTAGTGAATCTAGGAGACTGCTAAAATGCACACCTTCATTCAAGAATTCAGGATTTCTCCTAGCCCAGACCAACATACTTCATTCCTCCTTCCTACTAGAAAATAGGAAAATCATATCTCTGAATCTCGGAGTGGGGGAAATGATGTGATAAAAACACATCACTTCCAACATCAGCTTCAGAGAAGCACTTAATCAGGTAGATTGCATGATTTTGCAATATAAAAAGTAGCAGATGTTTTGACTCTAAATAGAAGTAGTTTGATAGTCAAATAGTGAATGGCAACTGTCCATCCTTCTTTAATGCAGGAAAAAAAGGTTGTTTGACAGTGCTACATAATTTGTTACCTTTTCAAAATGCTGTCATGTAAATGCCACATGCATTACAGTCATTCACAAGAAATGTCACTTCAGCCAGGCAAGCTTATGGCTGAGGCTCTGTCATCTCCCATCCAGTTTGCGCAGTGAATCAGGTGCTGTGATAAAGGGAAGCAGAAGGCAGACAAGTGAGGTAAGTGGGGAGACAGCATGCTGAGAAAGCTTGGCAAGCCAATTTTATCTCAGCTTTAACCAAACTGACAAATGCTAAGAGAATGCCATTTACATGAAAACCGTGACCAGCTTGCAAATAAAGTTTGGTGATTCACAAGCTGCCTTTGTCCTTCTGAAACAATATTTGTAAGGCTGTGAAATATTGCATTTTCAATATAGTGACATTTAGAATACAATAGCATAGGGATTTGCTTGTGTTAAAAAATGCCTGTAATTTGTGCTAGTTCAAGGATACCAAAAAAATGTTTTCACTGTGGTTGCATCCCTAGTTGATGCTGTGACCCCCATTCATCTCCTCCTACACTGTCTACAGCCTTTCCAATGGAACTGGATCTCCCAGAAACTGCTGTAATGTTTTCTGTGAGCCAGAAGTTCTGCTGAATGGGACAGAGATCTGTGGACACCAGTGAGATTACTTCAGTCCTGCCTTTGCAGCTACTAATAGCTAGATGAGCCTGGTTCTGGCTTCATTGGTGAGTCCAACACATAAGAGGGATTAGAGACTGTTTGCAGCTATCCAAAAGGAGTGAGAGTTGAATGAAATAAAATGCTGGCTCAGGTCTTTTCCACCTCCCAGTAGCTTAACTGGACTCTGTAAAATATCGGAGACATATGTGGACAAGTTTAGCTTGCAAAACTCACAAGCCAGCAGACAGGTTGATCACTTAGGTTGCCTTTACTACCCACGTGACTTAAGCAGAATTTCTGAGGTCACATCAATCATGCCCTGTCCAGACAATTTTACAGAGTTCCCCTAGTTTTGTAGGGCATTGCTACATTGTTCCCTGCAGTACTGTAATTCCATAAATAAACTCTGGCTGGTGAGTGTACTCTGGGGGCAAATAAAGATCCTGTCATCAGTTTAGGCAAGAACAGAAATTAAAATATACATGACGCTAAAACCCTTCTCCCACCCCACCCCTGCCTAGTAGCAACCATCACCCGCAATGGATTGATGACTACATGTTGAAACATACAGTAGGACTGTGTGAAGGGGCACAGTGATTTTGGAGTAATGATATCAAAAGCCAGGATGACAACAGTCTTATCTGTTTGAATCATCTCTTACATTAATAAATTGTGGAGGGCACTATCTGACTTCCAAACCCCTGAAAACTAAAAGTTAAAACTAGCAAGTTAATTTTGTTTCTTCTTCTAACTAGTAAAAGTTGCTGCAATAAGTTTAGTGGTGAATTAGATGCTGGCTTTGCCATGAGTGTTCTCTGGGGAACCAGTACAATAGCAGCCTACTACATTTTATTCATTACCTGAGCAGAATTTATCCCAAGTGTGAGCATGATGGCATTTCACTGAATGCAGCCAGCTTCACTGATCAGAAAATGGGAGCCCACAGTGCTTAGGAAATAGCCTATGAGAGTGAAAATTATGTAGATGTTAATGATGTAGAGATAATAAAAACCATTTGGATTTTGTAAGGACCACATATTCTATTTATCACAGTGACTTTTAGCTTGTCCTCTTAGAAGTAAAAAACTTGTTTCATGGGTGGCTTTCATTCCAAAAAGTTTGTTTTACATTTTTGTAGTAACTTTTCCCAATTTAAATTTAGCACTGTCTACGAGCTTAATTCAGTGAACTCTCCTGACTGTGATATTGCCTACTTAGAACATATATAATGCAGCCTTACTTTCAAAAGTTGTGCATTGTTACACAACATATATACAAATTAGCAACTCATCAAAAAATATTTTTTATAATAAAACCACATCATTTTAGCAAGCACGATTCTCTTAAGGCAACCAACACTCGGTATGGAGTTTATTACTATGTGGTACAATTGACTTCTACCTGAAATACTTTGGAAGTAGGCAAAACGTTTATTTTTAATTTCCCAGAAGAGGGCAATTCCATCTGCTCTTGCATTTTCTTTGAATTACCCTTAGTTTAAACCATGTGTCTTCAAGCTTCTTTCCAGCAAAGCTGTTTAGTAAACACATTTTGAAAGTTTTCCTGGGAGTAGATCACAAAACCGCTTCATCCATGGGCAGAACAACTTATCTCAAGAGCGTCAGATATTGTATTTAGTTGTACTATTCATTATGAACAGGAAAATTAAACAAGCATGATTATAAAGAAATTTAACACTTACCATCATGTGTCTGTAATTCTGCATCTTCATCGGAACTGCAGCCTGCCCCCACAAGAGAGAAACATTGATGCTGTGTGGTGTTTGGACTTCCCTTGACAAAGAGAACCTATCACAACACCACAGAAAGAGAGAGGAGTTTAACTGATTAGCCACACAAACCTGCATTTGCCCCAATGTGCTATCTGGACTCCATTTACCCCTGCACATCTCAGATTTATTATGCTGTGAGTTGATTGACAAGTTTTATTGAGAGACAGAGAGAGACTTGGGGCTTTTCTGTCAACACAGTGCTCCAGTTTTCCTCCAGGATAACAGACATGAAGAAGGTTAATGTCTGTAAGTAAATTAGTAAAGTAAATTCCTGCCTTCTTGTAGCTGACTGAAATGCTGTCATGAGATGAAAACTGTGGGCCAAAACTAACTAAAAGCACATTTCATAACCTGTTTCCTTGGTGAGGGGGGAATTGGACACATGGGGAGGTGTCTTCATATTGTCTATAGGAAGGGTCTTGTTCTGGTGTTGAGTGGAAGCACAACAATGTAAGTTATCAGCAAAAGCAGCTGCTCAGTGCTGGCTTGGGTGTATTTCCACAACGTCTGCTTCCACAGAACCTCTGTGCCTCGCTGTCACGTTAAAGATATTGCTTTCTATCTGGGGAAAACTTGGAGCAGATCACTGCAAAGTCAGGAAAATCAAGTTTTTAGTTCCCGATGACTGACTGAAAAAGGGCAGGGGGAAGGGGAAAATGACTGGAAACAACTATATCAACAAGAGTGCAAGTAGATCCCCGAGACACACAAGCAGAGTTGGTCTCAGCAGTGAGAGTGTAGGGGACCAGACATCAGAAAACCACCAGGTTTACTGTGAGACCATAAATCTTACACATTATCTTGCAGCCAGGAGACTCATGAAAAGGACTCGCAGTTATTCTAGGTAAATACAGTGACAATGGGGAGCACCATACTGGCCTGGGAAGATAGCACTTGTCATTGAACAAAGGCACATTTGACTCACAAATTAGCCTTCTGGTCCTTAGCACAACTGAGGCAGAACAAGTTCCTATTTGCACTATAAAATAAAGAGACTGTTTCTGTGCTCTGTAAAGCCATAAATACCATGGTTTATTTACTTCTGTTCCTCTGTTCTCCCAAACTGCTCAAACACACTTATTTTTATTAAAGTTTCAAATTTATACTCACCAGAGACTAAGCAAAGCCACAAGTAATCTAAGCTTGTGGAGCTTCAGATAAGTTGTGTGGTACTTTCTATGGGACTGTAGGGTTCTGAGGTAGAATTAAATGGGTATATAATAACCTCACATTTCTTCAGCTATAGGTCTTCTGTAAGAGCTCAGGCAACCACAATTAATCATGTACAAAGAGATATACAAGATTTTCTTTGGGAAATAGATATAGAAAATACCTCTGCCTACCTCAGCTCTTTCCTGCAGTCACACATTTATCATAGTACCAATTTCCACAAGTTATAAATAAATCCAAACATGCAGGGCTTCGGGATGTTCTGATACTCAAAGTTCAACCACTTCAAATGTAGTAATAGTTTTAACATGGCCTGAAATAGTCACAAAGACTGTACCACCATGGTATTTCAGTTGTGCTGCAAGCAGGTTAAACACAACCATACTGGAAAAACAAACACTGGGAAGACTGAACACATCCCTAAATCCTTGAAGATTACTTTGATCCCAAAAGCAGCCAGAAAACGTAGTGGTGGAAAAGTCCTTAAGGTCTGTTGCATACACAGGCACCACTTCTTGCTCAGGGTGCTCCCACTTCTCAGGTTGTCAAAGCTGGGAGACTCTTCTAGGGAGGTAGGCGTCTGCATGCCCTGTTCTTCTGCTCTTGACTACCTGTGGAGTAAACATCCTGGGCTTGTTGGATTTTGGTTAGAGCCATGAGGGTTCCTTATCCTTCTATATTTATGCTCTATCTCTGTTGATAGTGTCTTTCTGATGTTTGTGATCAAACCAGTTCCAGTCCCCATGCTGTCTCCTTCTCAGGACAGCACATGCTGCTGTACGAGCGCATCCATTCTGCACTCCAATTCAGTGGTTTTCTAGGGCAAAACTTTGTCCTCTCCTTCATCATCTGCCTAAGTTCCCCCAGCACAAACACAGCAGCAGAACTGCCTCTCACATTTACTTTGTTTGGACAACGCCGTGAGCAGCAAGACAGCACAACATTTGGCAGATGGCAGACCAAGCAATTACCATTACTAAGTAGGCAGCTGCTAGGCTCCTGGATCTCTTTGCATAAAATGCATATTCTGCCCCACTGCTTTACGTGCCTCCTAAGTGACTTCAAGACGCAGTTAGGTACTTGGCACACATACATATACAGCTTGTCACGAGTTTTTCTCCTGACCATGTACTTCATATGAACACCCTTGACATATTAGAAGCTGCTCTGGATTGTAGTCACATTATGATTGAAACTGGGAGGTATCTGAGCACCTTCAGTGATGATATGTACACCTGAGCTACTACATGCTTCAGCCTCTTTCTTCATTTCCAGTCCTTTTCTTCACCTATCTGTTCCTATAAGCCTTCTGTCAGTACAGCCACCTCCATCCCTATCATGCTGTTAGCATGCCAAACCAGGAAAACAGAGAAAGATAATTTATGGTAAGAGGTAGAAACATGACATCATTTGGCCCTTCCATTTTTCCTCAATGTTTCGCAATAATTCATCCAATCTAATCCTTCATACAAAATTTTAACAAAACAGCCTCCCTTACTGAAAGCTTTTTTGTAAGTATTTTGTTGCTAATTCATCACATCAACGTTGTATTTCTTAAGGGAGGAATTCTTTATCACTAGTCTTCTGGTAGGGGGAAGGTTTGCTGGGCTTGAGGTCAGCAAGTCTTTCCTTTTAGAACAAGTGTCAGAATCTCTTTGGCTCTGGAAAAAGCAGTGGTGGAAACCCCTCTAAATCTCTCCCCCCTAGTTTCTCAGTTAATACTTTGACCCCTTCACTTACATTTTTGCTACACTTATGGGGCCTTAGGCATAGACTAAAATGCAAACTGCTGTGTCCTTCTCCCACACTCAAAGATGAGATCTGCTTGAATGTTATCTAGTTCCCCAACAGACCTGATGGTGAGTAATTACTTGGGTTACCTCCTCCTAAACCTGGCTCTCTTGCTGCCTCTCCTGTTTTATTTTGTGCCTTCCTGGCTTTTTGGGTTTCCTACAGACAGCATGTTAAAAGCAAAGGCAGAAAGTGCACCAGCTGCAACTGAACCAAAGTGTCACCTGTCATCTCCTTACCTCTTGTGGTTCCCTACTGGTCAGTGCCTCCAGGCAGCCACGGCAGCTATGAATTCAACAATTAATGTTTTGTGCTTCAAAAACAATTACAAGTAGCTGGTAAGTAAATTCTTTATTCTCAGTCCTACCTTATAAGTTGCAGCGAAACCTCTCCCAGGAATTCAGTTGAGACTTGAAGTTAGATCACAATATATAAGCATATCTGGCAGGAAAGAGATACCTATGAAGATATTAAATGTTCAAGGTGCTCCTGCTTTGTGATTACTGATTAAACAATGTGTATCCTCAGTGGTCACGCAGTTGCAGGCAGCACTTCTGGCAGTTGTCCTAGTGTTGTCTAATTGCCACCTGTCACATCAACATGTAAGGTTCTATGCCCCGTGTTCCCTATTGAGAAAGGCTGATTCATTGAGTTAGAACAAACATGCCAAGCAACAAGTTTTTAGTTGGTTCACAAGAGGCTTTGCTAATTCGGCTTTAGGCATGTAAGGGGAGACCGGATAAGTGTCTTGCATTACCCAAGAGAATTTTGCCAAAGGAGGAGAGTAAGGGTAGGAAAACTTACCTTAATGCTAAACCAACACAGAATTCTTTTGGTCATGGGTACATGAACAGGGAGGAGACATTAAATTAATATTTTCTGAGCTTTTTTTTTTTTTTTTAAGTATTAGCTCATTCTCTAACCCTGTTTTGACCTGCTCAAATTGGTTGTCTTCAAATTAAGTTTTCTGTAAGGGGACTATAAAAATCCATTTGGTTATGGCACCAGGAGTCAGTTTTGTCCAGATTTTATCTACCTCTACAAACACAGCCAGAGTGAGCTGGAATTTGAGACTAATTGCCACACATTTCTTCCAGTAGCAAGCCTGGGGGGCTCAAGCTTGTGAAGAGGGCAGAGAAGGAATGGAGGAAGTTGTAGAGGTAAAAGCACTGAGAAATGACACTTCACATTGCATTTCTGAGAATGGCTGGCACTTTGCATACTATAACACTATAACTATAATTGGAACAGGTCATGGACTGATTTTGCCAGCCACGGTAAGAAATGTCAGAAAAGTGTGCTTTAGTCCAATGTGGGGAATGGAGAGACCAGGAGACTTTTCATCTTTCATAGAAGTCAGCCAGGATGACAATAAAGTTCATTTCATGGTAAACTCTCTGCAGATTTTGGGAAAAAAACCAAACAAACCATTTTCAGATTTCCAAATTACTAAATCTAACAGGAAACCATAGTTGAACCTGGAGCATAACTGAGAGAGAGGTTAGGATCACATTTCCCTGAAGAAAAAACACACAAGGGGCGAAAACTTGCTTGAAAGGAACTCTTCAGTGCAAACCGTCATTCTTAGCATGTCATTAATCCTGTGAGCCCTTAGGGAGACACATCCACAGGGTACCTGCTCCATTGTTTGTGAAGCTTCATGGTAGCAATGGTCATCAGAAGAGTCTGTCCCAGGCAGTTGGCTTCTGCCAGACCAGCCACAGAAACTTCTCTTTACGTGCTCCAGAAACCATACAGATCTATGAAAGATTTTGTTCAGTCCTGACTTGCTGAAAGGAAACCAGGAGTTAATATAGATCTATAAACATGCTCAGAGGGAGCAATTACTTCTGGCACGTGAATGATAGGATCAATACGTACACATTCTGAATAGCCTTTGCCCCACCTGCTCAGTGCACAGAGGAGATTATTTTTAGCAGTGCAAGTTGACTGCCAAGGTAGATTTTTCTACCTTTGCTAAAGTTACTTTAGTCTCAGAAAGGCCAGGGGAGAGACATCTGGTGGAAGACTAAGGATGGAGAGCAAGCTTTCTAAATAAGAGAAAAAGTTTGGACCAAGCTTGCAAAGCCAAAAGGTAGGTTAATTAAAATATTTCATCCTGTCATTCTGATGTTCATGGAAGCAAACCAAAATACTTAATAGCGCCCTTCAGGGTCAGACTGTGCTTTGCTTCAGTTCACTTCTAGCTGCCTCTCCCAGTCATTGTTAAGAGCAAGCCTCCAGCTCACACGGACATAAGGCTTATTAACCAGGTTTCAGATGAGACCACATTACATTTTTCTGGGTCCCAGGATCACCAGGTGTTTTCTGCTGAAGACTGAGACTAATACTTTAGATTGATCATCCATTTCTGGGTGTTCAGTGGAAACCTATCCTGTACAGTAATCCTGATAAGGCATCACCAAGTGAGGTACATCACAAACTGTAAAAGATGAGCTGTATTTCATATTAACAGAAAGCACTGACTGCTGTAGCCTGGAAGAGGAAAGTCATGAAACAAACTCTTCCAATGTTTGCAGGTGACCAACAGGGTGGCTGCAATATGGAGTTGCATTAGGCTCTTCTGAATCTATAGAATTTGAGCATTAAATTCCTCAAAGTCCTTGAAATATCTTAAAATTGAATCTCCCTGAAAAGTCATACATCAAAATGACAGAAGTTGAAGACTATGTTTGTTGCAACTTGAAGCTGAAATCAGTATGATGGTCTCAATGACATGAGAAGACAGCAGAAAAGAAGCTAAAAAGAGAAGACTGACCTTCCCTCCATAAAAAAAAAAACAACACCAAAACCAACCAAACAAAAAAACCAAAACCAAACCAAACCAAACTATCTTGTTTGAGGAGAAGACAAATATTTGAGAAAAGTATGAAAATAATTCCTAAACCATTGTATGTCACAGCCCCAGTGACACACTGAGAAGCCCAGATTGTCTTTCTCCTCAGGTTCTCCAAACAGTCTGCCTTTAACACACTACAATGGGACAGGTCCTCCTTGGGCTAGCAGGAGGTGGTAGCCCCAGTATATTTGCTCAGATTTAACATGACTTCCATGCCACTCTTGCATATGTTTACCTGGCTCATCGGTTTGCACTGAGTTGTGATTCTATGTCTCAGCTCTTCTCTGAGCACCTACCAGTGTCAGACTCATTTATCCACTTCTTTGCCTTCTCCTACTTCAAATTCCTGTTCTCCTGTGAGTCCCACTCAACCACCACCAATGACAGAGTAGTACTTCAACAAGTGTATATCAGCAGGGCACCAGAACAGACTTTATTAAAGAAAGAAACAAGGGAATTCCAATAGCCCTGTTCTGTTTCATCCACAGATCCTTCTGAATCTGTCCTCCTAATTTTTAATTTATTCACCCCTATCATAAATTAAACTGGAAACTCATTTCTTCCTCAGAAAGTAATGGAGAAACAAGTAACAGAATAAGGAGTTATAGCTCCATTTTTTTTAAGACTTCCCATGCTTCAAAGGAACAAGAGCTCAGATCTGCATCATCTGGACAAATAACTGCTGGAGGCTAAACAGACTCCTCTAAGGTTTTGTAAACACTAGAACCAATAAATCAAATGTGAGCCTTTCCTTACATCATACCGAGTTTTCTGGAGTTACTGTAGCTCTTCTTCTTAAAGCATTTCCTTTTTTCTTTTTGTCTCAGCTGACTGGTTAGAGTGTCTCTAAAACTCAGGGGTTTGAGTGAGGTGTGAGGGGAAGTCTTGTAGTCTGGTCTGCAATGTGAGTTATTTCTTCTGATGGAGGCGAAGTGGTTTTGCCAGCTCACAACATTCTTCAGTGGTCTGTTTTACTGAGTATTATTGTAATAGTGTTTTACTGAGCATTAGTAACTTTCAGAGGCCTTCAGCAATGTATAGTACTCAATGCTGCCAACTCTCATGACTTTATCACACTATTTTTGAGTTTGATTTCTGAGGAAAAATTATACCCCCTGTTTTTGTGACCCCTTCTCCTTCAGAAAGCATAAGTCCTAGAGCCCTCCAGGTGCATATATAAACTCAAAGTCAGTCATGGTTATTAAGACCAATGGGGAAGTTGAGGTCTGAAGCCTGGGAGTATCCCCCAGAGCTAGGAGGAAGGTCTGGGGTAGAGAAGACCAACAGCCCAGAGCAGGAGACGAAGTGTCTCAGGGTGAGGAAATGGGAAGAGGGATGGGCAGCTCAGAGAAATGGACATCAGTTCGGTAATGTGGCTACTCAATGAACTGTGGCTGCTATAGGAATGGGGAAGAGGAGGTGAAGATGAAATGCTGTGAAATGCAACAACAGAGTGCATGCTGTACTGTGTCTGGTGGAAGTCCCTGCAAGTGGGGACCTGGCACCCTTGCTGCTGTCAAGACCTGTGCCAGCCCCAGGAAAGACAACTAAAAGTGCCAACCCTGTGGACTGTCCAAACCTGTGTCAACAGGATGGTACCTAAAGAAGCCTTGGATTTCTCTTCTATTTCTGTCTTTTAGAAAGCTATGAAGACTGAATGAAAAACTACCATAAAAAAAAAAGTCAAAATAATACTGTTTGCAGACAATGATCTCAAAGATAAGAAGCGTCAAAAGCAAGTGCAAATCAGTCTTTGACGATACGTATACTAAATATTGCCAGTGTAATGTGGAACAGTAGTGCCTGAACACGTAAAAACTTTCTCATAAGGCGTACGCAGTAGAACAGAGGTGTTACATTCAAATTACACAAGCAAATTTTGAGTTTTCCCAGCTCATGAGTGCTTTTTTTGGCAATGACAGTAGTGTTATTTTAGCTTCACAAGTTCCATGTAAGCCAGTGCTGAAGTTAATGAGAGATAGTATACACTGAGTTGCATAATGACATCTACTTTTACTGTAAGAGTTGGGAGCATTACTGCCCTTTAAACAGTTTATAGATTTTGCTTTAATTGGGTTTTTATTGCTCAGTCTTTCATATGTTTGAATTTAACCTCTACAATGTCTATATACACAGTTTTTGTGTCTGTGTATGTGCGCTTACGTGGATAGGCATAATGGAACATTGTTCCATCAGCTTCCTCAAGTGAACTATAAATGGCACCCGGTTTACTGGTTTGCATAGGTTATATGTGAACAGCATATGTGCACCTATGCTAAAAATATGCATATGCAGAGAGAGGGCATAGAAGATTTTGTCAAAAAGTATTGCTTTCACCTTCTGCTGTTTGTATTGTTCTATGTCAGCAACGCATAAATGTGCTAATGTTTTGGGTTTGGGATTTGTTTGGCTTTGAGTTCTTTTGGTAGCTGGATATTCCACAGCATTTTGACTTCTAGGAACCCTAATTGGTGTTCCATTAGGCACAGTGCTAGCTTCACTTCAAACAAATATAGCAAACTCTTCCAGTATACATTATTAATGACTGCATAGCACACAAAATCGTTCTCCATGAAGAAAAGACAGATGGCTTCTTTACGTTTGTAATATTGCACACAGTCAAATTTTGCACTTGTTTTTATTCAATAAAATCTTTTGTCTCCTCTGCAGTAAGATGCATTCTAGCCTTTATGGCCTCACAACTTATTAGATAAATAATTACTGAATTTCCATCTATCACTGAAGGCACAGATATGCTATAGATACGGATGGGACTGGAGTGTGTTTATGAAACTGATAGATCATCTTTAATCAGGGGGTTCCTTAAGTGACCTTCAGAGATAGATATAAATAGGTTTCTGACTGAAGAAACTCTGTTTTCTTCCTCCTATGAAGAAAACACAGTATGCAAGTTATGTCCGGGAGGCAAATAAGAAGAATCACAAAGGTACTGTAAATTGCGGTTTCAGAGTTTACCTCTGCAGGTTAAGTACAGTGCCTAGTAAACTGGTGTAAGTACGTAAATAGAGTCCAAAAAATACTGCCTTCTTCCCTACTCTTCTCCAAGGAGAGTAGGAAATATCAGAGGAGAAAATATCTTGGCAAGTACTTTGGTTATAAAAAGTCTTCAGTCCCAAGGGGATCTGGTAACCCAGGATCAACCAAGCACACACTTGTCTCTGTCTTGATCTCGGAGGCAGTGTATTACTTGCTGATTCTGTTAAATAATTGAAAATCCATTTTTTAAAGGATTGTTGGAAATATATTTACAGGAAGCTTCTTGTGCCTGAAGATGAAGCACAGCTCTGCTGTTTTCTGGCCATTTTCCCACTGTGTGCCAAGCACTGGGACAATGTGAGAACGGTGAGGTGGTCTTCTCTCCAGCTAGAAGTTAGTGATCTGCTCTAAGCTGTTTACTTAAGCTCCTCTGTGAGTTGATGAAGGCAGAGAAGCAATCCCTTCCTCCCTGTCTCAGATACTGAGACAGTCCCTCCTGGAGGTCCTTGTCTATTCGTCATGATGCTAGAGGGTCACAAAAACATCTACGTTTTAGACGTACAACTTTTGGGACTTGATTCACTTTTGCTTGGGCCTGCTACTTACTGTAGGTATCACTCAGGACAAGGTTTGCTTTCTCAAAACGTTTTTTTAGGAAAAAATCTACCAGTCTGTGGTGAGAGGCAACACGCGTGAGCTGAAATTGAGAGGGGCACATTATGTTTTTCAAACATTGAGTGATCAGTGGCATTCCAGTATCCATTCTCCAGATTGCTGGAGGGCAAAAAAATTAAAATAAATAAATCACCTTCACTCTTGTCAGTAAGGGCAATAGCAAGAAAATAAAGAGTGGTGATCATTGGTACCCTAAGAGAGCAAGGAGTCATTGAAGTAAATCACTGCCCCGCTCCACAGAGAGCAGAAGACACTCACTAGGGAATTCTCATGCAGCCTCTAATTTGGGCACTGGTTTTGCTGTGAAACAAAGTTATTTATTCCAGAAGGACAAATGACTGAAATGTTCTGCATTGATACTTGCTTCATGAGTGGCCCAAACTCAGCCCTAACCAATGCCTAGACTCTATTTGGACTAAGAAGGACTTGGAATAAGAACATCAAATGCTCAATCTGACTGCTCTGATCCCAAATCAGAATCATTGCTTTCTTTTGTAGCAGTGTAACAAAAGCAAAACACAGTTTGGCAATTTTAAAATGTTGGAAAAGGGAACAAGGAATTCACACTGCTATTTTTGCAGTGGATGCATTTTTTTCTCTAATTTGTTTAATCCAGATGAAGGGGAAGCTCAGACCATCTGTACTTTCAGGGTAACCTGGACAACAGCTGTTTTTCTTACATCAAAGATGAACCTTTTGTTCTCCTCTGTGATATGTCATCTGTTTTTTGTTTGCTGTTTTTATTTATTACTCCTATATTCTTGCCCCACTAAGTGTAATTTTTCTCTGACTTATAGGGGTGTGAATCCACAGCGAGTCCAATGAAGTCAGTGGTGCTGTGCTGACATGGAGACAGCATTTACTCAGTGAAGTCTTTGGCCATTGCTTCCTAATGTTGTCACACTCTCTTCTGTAACTGTGCAGGAGCTGTGGAAGCTAGTGATTTCCTGAACAAGCAATTTTAACATCTAGTTAAAAAATGTAGCCATATGGTCATTTTTCTCGTGGCCCTAAGGGTCCATACATCTTTGCATGTGTCCTCTCCAGGGTCACCACAGATGAAGAGCACTGTGGGGAAAGAAAACAGAAAACAATAATAGCAACAGTAACACTCACTTCAGCTGGGTGGGAGCAGATTCATACCATTCCCAATGGTATTGCTGGATCTTCCACATGTTAGGAGGTTTATAATTTTCAAGTTATGTAAACAAGTATGTGCGTGAAAGGGAAAGAGCCATACACAGAAGGAAAATTCTGTGCAATGTCTTTGTTAAATGTCATTAACTGGAAATGGCAAAAAAACCCTGATCTTTTGCCTCAATGGTATTAAATGGTATTAAACATGAGGAGGAACTTTTTTACTCTGAGGGTGGAAGAGCCCTGGAATAGGCTGCCCTGGGAGCTGGTGGATTCTCCTTTTCTGGAGACATTCAAAACCCACCTGGACAAGTTCTTGTGCAAACTGCTCTAGGTGGACCTGCTTGGGCAGGGGGGTTGCGCTAGATGATCTCCAGAGGTCCCTTCTGACCCCATGTGATTCTGTGATTCTGTGAAATGTTTTCATCTTCCCCTTGATCTAAAAGTAGGCATTTAAGAGCCCAAAGTTTAGTCAAATGTGGAGCAGTTATCACCTTTTTAAGGAACATCCATCTCTTTCTGTAAAAACACGTTTTCCATCATCCATTCAGTCACCTTCCTGCTGGTTCTGTTTCATTAGCACAACTTGTACTTGGGTTGGAAGTCCACTCCAAAATCATTCTCCAGTACAGCCAGACAATGTCTCCTGACACCATGTGGATAGGCATGATGACTGCCTGTGACCAAGAAAACTACTTATATGACCTTTCTCATTGTGGCACATCCCATCTTCCTCCTTTTCCTGTTTTAGCTTTGATTTCTGTCTAATTACAGGTTAGAGTATGTCTGGATGCCAGCAGGTGAAGGCAGGAGTTTTGTGACCCTCTGTCTTAAATTTGAACAGCTCAGGCTGTCCATCAAATTGAAGATGAATGTGCCTAAAGAACTTAAAATTCAGGAAGGAAGATTAATGGTAGGTTGCTTTTTGTGTTGTGCTTCTCAAGTAGTGCTGTGTGCACCTATGATCTTTATTTGCCTTTCAATCACAAACAAAAGCTCACTACTGTGCTGTTCCTATTCCTCGCATCTGCTTACAAAAAGAAATATCTCTGGACAATGCCTGATGGCTCTTCTCAGATACATAATTGAAGAAAGGGAACCTCTGAGGGAAAAAAGCACTTAACCATGTTTAACTTATTGAATTAGATGCACAGGAGTCTTTGACCCTAAGGATGATCTCAGATGTATCCCAAACAAGATAAATATTCAGGAAGGCTCTTGAAAGTGTTGTTTTTCTATTTTCCAGCCTTCTTGAATTTCCCTCCTAGCTCACACTAGTTTGTGTCACATTTCATGCAACTTGTAATCTCCAAGGGGAAATAAGCACTTAACTATGCTGTCAGGCTCTTACTTAAGGCTCTCAGCAGTCTTCTGCTTCCTCTGAACACTAGTGTATATGTATACATATACAGACTTGCGGATATTGTCTGACTAAACAAATCAAACCACCAGCTATCATGGGAACTCCTGAGGTAGCTGTACTCCCTTACTCTTCAAAATGTCAGGGTGTCTTTTAAATAGGATTTAAAGTCTGCTAGAAATGCGATTTGGGTTGTAATAGCTTAAAAGCAATCAAATGAATGTAGGTAAAAAAGTTTCATAACTTTGCCCTAATTATTAAGATGTTAGAAAGATATATATATATATACACATTTGTGAAATAATACATGTACACCTTTTAATATTGTGTATTTAGTAAGCATGTGCATATATATTAGAGCAATGTAGCACAATAGCATACATATTGTTTTCCTATTGCTCTGTAAGTCTAATTTCCAGGGATCCTGAGAAATTTCAGAACTCTAAAGGAAGGATGTATGTGTGACCAAGAATATATTAAATGTGTCCTGAATCACACTTGGAAACATACCAGGAAGTTACCGTGTCTTAAAATATTATTAATCCACTCCTGAAGTAAAACATAAATTGGTGGATGTTCCACAGACAAGCAGATTATCTGGGAAAATGATCCACAGAAGAATAGGCTGTCTAAAAAGTAAACATGGTCCACATGTATGGATGGTCCCATCTCTGGGAGAACCAATTAACCTTGTATATAGATCACATAAGTAATCACGCAAAGAATCATCAAAGCTGACCGTAAGTAATACCTTAGGTTGTGTGTGTCAGACTCCATCACACACAGCTGAGTTCTGCAGACACTGCTTTTCTTCAGTGTTGGGTGTGCAGAATTGTTCACTCTGATATCCCCTACTATAGCACCAGATATGTCAGTATTACTTTAGTAATATTAAAGGGAAATATGTTGCTCTTGTTTGGTGTGGTACCCCACCCTTGAGATGTGTTTGTGGTTTGAATGCAACAGAGGGACTTCTGCATTACTTTCACAGTTCTTGCAGACCTTATGGAACCACATACGTTCCTACAGGAATATAAATAATTAGTCTGGACATATTTTTCTTCCTTTGTTGACTTTCTTTTCTTCCACACTGAGTTTTCTAGCCATCACTGAGAGACAGCTCACTGTTCATGAAGAAAGCTTGAACAGCCTAACAAATGTTGTGAGAACAAGCTCCTGATGCAGTACTCTTGTACTTGACATCTCTACACTGGCAAGCGCTTACAATTCCCCTTGGGTATCTCTAATTGTAATGTATGGTTCATTAAAAATGACAACAGAGTTCATCGAGCCTGCATTCTTGTGATTAATTGCAATGTTCTCCTAATCAGTTGTTGTTATTTATACCTCTGCCTTTATGCAACTGATTATACTCTACATTTGCACCATTCAGAGAGTAACAGAAGGGACAGGAAGGGCATGTTTACATGATGCAATGGAGCATGGTGTAGACATGCCTGAACCAGCAGTGACCCAAGCTGTGTGCTGGCACAGAGCTGTACGGCGCTAGAGAGACTTGCCTGGGTCTCCCTCTCAGGACCACAAGGAAGCCACACCAAGCGCATAAGCTCTGCCTCTTAGAAAGGTTCGTGAGGCTCTGCAAAGGGCTGTGGAGTCATGGTTTTTCCACTTTCCATTTCAGACATCATGCTGTCTCCAGTTGGTGAAAAATCACAGTCAGCTCAGTGCAGGTATTTCTCAGGAGCTCCCTTTGAGTGTTCCTGCCTCTATGTGTGTGTAAATATTGGATATCAGATTTCAGCAATCAGAAGCTAAATCCTTCTTTAAGACTCATAAAAATATCTTTAAAATATCCCAGATACACTGACTAGGTCCTGCTGTGTTTTAAAGAACCCACTGAATAAAACTGAATTTCACTGAATTTCACTGAATTTTTTGGGGGGGAGTTGGAAGGGACCATAGAGATCATCTAGTCCAACTCCCCTGCTGAAGCAGGATTGCCTAGAGCTAGAGCATGTT
>JAOTQQ010000001.1:137516338-137570802 GCA_026546715.1 Gallinago undulata | reverse complement strand
CCTCTTATGTTCCAACTTGTGCCCGTTGCCCCTCGTCCTCTCACTGGCAACCGCTGAAAAGAGTCTGGCTCCATCATACTTCAAACCACCTTTTAGATACTTATAGGCAAACCTGACAAAATTTCACTGAAAATCAACTCCTGTCCATCAGGAGAACAGAAATTTTGAGGCTGCAAAACTCCATGTTGAGTTGCCAATAACACGGCTGTAGTTTGATTTGTGTGCAAATGATTTCTTGAGATTCTTTTATGATCCCAACTAAGATAGTAAGTAGTTTTGGAGGCCTATTATTGGATATCCCAACCCATTACAGACACCAGTAATCTGATTTTTAGAGAAATTGCTGAGCAGCTATCTGAAAATGTTAGTCCCTCTTGTGTACACTGGATACGCATACAAAAATTGTGCCAGTGATGTGCCAGCTTGTTTTTCAGAGTATTTTTGCAGAGAAGCTGCAAACTTCCTATGTTGTTACAGATCTTTCTTATGTCTCCTCCTCCTTTCAGTTTTCTGCTTGCAACACATCTGCTCTGCAATGCTCCTGTTCCTCAGTTTCAGGCTTTTAGTTGTGATCTAACGCTGTTTGCACAGCATTATCGCCTGGAGGCCTCAGTCAACTTTGGCAAGCCTCCTACTGGCATGTTATGTTAATAACTGATTGGGTTTGTTCTCAGTGAGAGCAATTTGTTCCATCAACTGGGATTCATCCCACTTTTCTAGCGAATACACAGCTACACTCTAGCGCACACATTAAAGACCAAGATCTTTAAAAATAGAAAGGGAGGGACCACCAGCATCGCTGTATCCAATCCAACAGCTGCAGGCAGCCATGGAGTAGCTGCCTAGTCCAAACCGCACTTCCGTTCTGGACCCCACTGTCACAGAGCCTTTCCCAGCTCCTGAAAGCAACCTTATATTTTCAGGCTTCTGACTGAAGTTCTTGAGCGTCCAAGCATCTCCACCACCTTCCAATATTTAGGATTTTTCGCCAAACAATTGTTAAAACTTTGGCCCATTCTGATATACTGGTCCTACAGGAAAAATCTTGCAGCTAAGGACCTGCAACTTACTGCATTAATTCATATACAGCAATGGGAATTAGGGTTGCAGACACCATGCTTATCTGTAATGTATTTGCTCTTCAATACATGCAAAGTATGTCCCTAATATTACAAACACTTGTATCTATCAATATAAGGATGTTTCTCCATAGTTTAATCTTGGCATTTTAACTGCCTGGGAAGTTTTAAAAAAAAAATATCCCCAGACAAAAAATGCTACTCGTAAGCAATGAAAAATAGTACATGAAAATTACTTTGTCATCACATGCAATTTGCATTTTTAAAATGTGTCTGTGAAATTTTACAGTCATTTGCATTTCAAGTCAGCAATTAGATTAAAAAGGCACACAACTGCAGCTGTGACAAGTACTCTGTTATTTGAAAAACCATAAACAATCCTCTTGTCCTCCGGTAACAGCTCTGATGAGAATGAATTTTAGCGTAGCACTCAACTTTTGCCTCCTTCTAGGTTGCTTTCATCCTTGATATAGTATAACTGGAAACCCCAAAAGAATTAGAGTCCAAACAAGATATATATTTAATAATACAAATTGTTCTTGGTACTGCACTTGACCCTTTACTGAGCATCTTTTCAGGCACCATTGGGATCACCTGTAGAGGAGCCCCATAGCCACAGAGAGGCTTTTCCTGACATACAGGGTGGGATGACATCCCATTATCCTTTAGATGAAGGGTAGAAGAAAGTCTCTGGGGGTGGACATCCATTGGTTCCCCCAGAACTAGGAGCACATGGCCTCATAGGAAGGGGAGCTGAGGTCAGATGCTTTCTTCCTCATCTTCCCCACATGTCTTGTTGACAGAGGCTTTGAGGAATTTTTTGGCAAAAAGGTATACTTTTCTATTGCTCTATTTGAGTGAGACTGCAAACAAATATCACCTTTTTTCCTCAGCTTCCTCAGCCCTTAATACCAAAACTGGTACCTTTCTTACAGAAGTGCCTTGAGCTTGTCCTGAGCATTGATGCACACAAACCTAGGCATAGCAGTCAATCCATGACACCTTTGGGGAGTGACAGATATTTGGCACAGAGAGGACTGACACTGACAATTTAATTGTTCAACTGTTGCTCATGGATCAGGTCTCTGAATTAAACAACCTTTGTTCTTAACTTTGTCTTCAGCTTCCTTCTGTCCTGTCAAACAAATCATCTCCCCCGATCCCTAAGGACTGGGCAGGGGAAGAGACTGACAATGCTTATGAGGAAAGTGTGTCTAAACAACTCAAGAGAGGATGTGATCCACTGGAATAAATACAGTAGGAACAACATATAACATTTATGGTCCAGAAAAAGGATTTATTTTTTTTTCCTGCAACAGGTGAAAGAAAGACACGTTGGTGGCCAGGGGAGAGAGGAGCACTGTATGACTAAAAATAGCTGAACTTAATTTCGCTCAGCAAAGGGAAGGCTGAGAAAGATCTGATTTCTCTACAAATATATCAAAAGAGTAAATGCTAGATGGAGAAGGGTTATTTGAGCTAAAGGACAATTTTAGCAAATGAAGGAAAGGATGGGAAAAAAATCAGCCATAAGTACATTCAGCCCAGGGAGCTTTCCAACCATCTGAGCAGCAAGAGTCTGCAACGTTCTGTTGGCTGGAGCCACTAGGGCAATCTCTGGGACTTAAAGGTAGAGGCTGATGACTGTATGAAAAGTGAGTGACAGGACTGCCTGCCTTTGACAAGGCAGGGTGCTCCTAGTGTTCAGGTCTTGCTCTCAAAGAAGCCAGTGAAAATGGAAGTGAGTGCAGGATTTGCTGGCAGCCTTCTTGTTAGCTAGCAGCTATCAATAGGACTGAGTGCACTGAATATTTCCACAGCTAGCTATCAGACTCTCCTTCAGGCAGTCCCCTGAAGCTCTTACCTTCATGTTTTACAATCACTTTACTTTGGAAAAAGGTGTATATCCATGAAGATTGTGCTTTAGCAGTTATCAACTGTTTTTCTTATTGTAGCTGAAGTTCCTAAATTTGCCTTTCAAGATCATTTGACATCCCAGAGAGCACTGAACTCCAAATGGGCCACTTAAATTTTAAACAGAAATTCCCCCCAAAATGCTACATCAGCAGCATGACGGTAGCTCCCCTTGCCTTCCTGCATTCGAGGTTCTCATCCTTCGCAGTTGTTGTGATTTCTGTCCTCATTTAAACCTGTAGTAACTCACCCTCAGACTGCTGAGCTGGTGTCAGTGGGCAGGAAACAGGACAAAAATCACGCCCCTCTTCTTGCTTTTGTACACCTGTAAGCAGTTTCTGGACAAAAATGTCTCGTACCTTTAGCTACAGAAACCTGGTTCAGCACAGTCTGCTCTTCGATAAGGTTTCCTTTTCAACAAAGCATGTATATGCCTCTATTATTATTAAATAACAGTAAAACTATTAATATAATAAGTGTTTAATAAAAAATAATGAGAATTCGTGTGTGTTGCAGTAGGACATCAGCCTGCCTTCAGAGGTGGGGAGAGCCTTATAGAAGTGCCCTGCTTCCTTTGTTTTGGGGTGGTTTGAGGTTATTTATTTGGTTTGACATTCTGCTCCTATGGGGCAAGTCTGGGTTTGTGGACATCCATGGACAAATGAAAATGCAATCTGGTTATTTGCCAATTTACCAGTCGCAATGTACTCAATCAAACTAAAATCATACAAATTTCTATGCCCTGCAGCTATTGTAATTTAAGGTTTAAGTCTTCAACTGAATTTTGGTCTTTCCCATAGATGCCTTAAGCTCTGGCAATTTTTTTATGTCTCGAATTTTATGTAATCTATTAAGGTGTAATTTTGCCATCAGTCTGGCTAATATTAACTCTGAGAGTTTTCTGTAGACTATAATAGGCTTTGGATCAGGACTCCTAACTGCAGTCATTTGTTTGAATCTATTCTAGTTTAATGAGTAATTAGCAGATGTTTCTTCCACTCTTTACCTAACAGTTGATAAACTGGAATCTGTGAGGAGCTGTGTGCTAAATAATGGTATGATTTTACAACCCTCAAATTGCTTTAGAAAATAGATTTATAAATCATGCACATAAAAGTAAAAGATATTGACAAATTTTCTGCTATAAAAGAGGAGGCTTGCTGTGCTGTATGTGAGTCTCTCAACAATAAAGTGTTACCTACCATGGGACACTGGGAAAAACTATCAGGTCTTTATATAACTTGGTGTCTTGGGTCCTTTCTGTTCTCTTTCATTTGAGGTAATTTACACGTCTTTGGTATGCCAGTTCAAATTCCTGCATCTTTTAGGACTGGATTCTTGTTCAAACAATGTCTAAGTAACTCTTGTGCAGGAAAAGAGTTGTGCAAAGAAAAAAGCCTTTGATTTTCCAATTACATGTTATTATTTTTTAAGTCATCTTCCAATCCAAGTAACGTTTCTAACACTGAAAGATACTATCAGAATTTGTTCTACTCGACCTTTCATGATATTTAGGCATCTGGCTTTCCAGCTCAAGTAATCAAGATAATAATTAAACCTACATCTTTGTGAATGTCAAAACTGTCATCTGCATTCAGAATGTAACAGGTCTGCAAGAAATTATGATCAAGAGAAATTCAACATCAGTGAGGTCATTAGGAAATCATTCCAGCATTGGCTTCACCAAAAAAATGCCTTGTCAAAGTATATGAGATACATGGAAGTATGCTATAAGAACTGCCCATACAGAATATCTAATCAGTGTCATTATAAACTAAGAATACTTTGCAAAGTAATTGCAAAGTATTTGCAATTTGTAATTGTTGTCAGCATTTTAGATAATGTCCAAGCAGTAATAGCAGGTTGTGGGTATCCTTTAGATTGTTTCACTATTAATACTTTGCACTATGTGTGCTTGTGTGCATTTCCAGCTTAGAATAAGGCAAAGTCAGGAGTATTAAGTTCACAGGAAAAGGTGTCTTGAAATTGTTCCCATTTGCAGATGAAGTCATGTCATATTTTTCCAAGCCCAATTAGCAATCAGAAGTTAGTTCCCAACAGCCAACATGGTCTGGAGTTTCCAGCCAAAGTTGTAAGCTCACACTTGCTCTCACTAGTATGGAAGGGGAGGTGAGCGGGACAAAGTGTTGATCATGATATGGAATTGCTTGTATTATAGGATGTTTTCTATCATCTGCAACTGAAATAGTTTAGTCCAAAACATTATAAATCTAGGCAAGTGTAGGAATGATTTCAATTTCTCTAGCCTTAATCCTCTCTTGTGCTCCCTGCCACGGGTAAACTTCAAGCATGGCAACTTCGGCTGCAGAGCACCGTGCAGCAGCACAGCTATGCACACAGTTCCTGCTGTCATCCCTCACAAGTTTCTCCAGGGGCTGGTTTTGCAGCTAGTCAAAGAACTAAAACTAAAAATGTTGGCTTGGACCTCCAGATGTGGGCTTTAAGTAGCCCTCAGGTTGTTAGTATGTATTTCTGTTGGTTATAAATAGGGTCTACAATGACTGAAAGACTAATGGGGTGCCTTAGATAAATGCCCCAAGAGAGGGAACAAATTCAGCTGCTGTGTCCTCTGCAGCAGCAGGGGAATTAGACAGCTCCAAAGGGCAAAGCAGCACATCCAGTGTGCAATTGTCTGGAAGAAGCAACGGGAATTACAAAGCTTAGGGAGAATCCATGCCTTGAAGGCACTCACAGATATCTGCTTGCACCCAAAGCCTTTTCACAACAGGAGGCTCCCTTCCATCTAAGATATGGCTAGATGTAGCACTTTGATCAGCTCTTTACATCAGAGGCAGATGTGTAGAGCACTAGTCTGAAGGGTGTTCTGGGTCATGTCCTGGGACTGTTCTCAGCTGAGCTGGGAATATCCATCAAAACACTCCAGCTGCTCAGCTGAGAAGAAGGACCTTTGAAAGCAAGAGGAGCACAAAGGCCTGACTCCAGCCTAGCTCAGCCTGAACTGGGATATTTACTGTTCTGGTTCCTGCTCCTGCAGCTGTTTGTGCTTTTCACGTTAAATATCCCTGGAAGAAGAAAGATGGAAGGACTTCATTGCTAGCAATTTGAAATACTTTTGCATCTACCTACATTACTGGTGTTTTGAACTGCAAACTCTTAAGAGTAGCCCTAGGCAGGGAGAATTTTGTACCAAATTACTTCTGTCCCTATGGATTAAATGTATAACCTGCAGCAAAATTTGAGCCTGGGTGTGCAGAGAGAGGTTCTTAATTGCCTGACAGCCTGCAAATTCCCCTTTTTCTAGTAATTTTCAAAGGATGAGGAAATGAGGTCTCTAGAGACAGTGCTGGCATTTTAGATGGAGAAAGTGTGAAGCAGCAGTTAGTTGTTAAACTAATATAGCATCTGATCTGTGAGCCATTTTCTAACAAGCAGAATATCTAATGGTACAGCTGAGCAAGACATTCCTTGGCAGCACACATCTATAGGCTTGAGCTCCGGGTCATCTGCAGACAGGTGGTTAACCTAGTGCAGGGCTAATGTAAAGCCTGAGCTGTGATACAGACAAAGGACAGTGGAAATGCCCAGGAGAATATTGCTGAATAGATTTTAAGTCTTTAAAAAACTCACTGTGTTCTCTCCCAGACTCCCAAGTACATTCATACCAAAAGCATCAGCACCTGGAGACAAGTATGCTAACTCCTGAGGGTTAGAGCATAAACTGAAATATATTTAAATACAATTTTAGAATGAATAACCTAAAGATTACCACGATGTATCATAGCCCCAAGTACACATGCTGTTTGCTGTTGTGCCTCCTGCCAGCTAGGATAATAGCTACTTTACTCCAGGTTTTTTGCAGCAGAAGAAATAACATCTGAAAGAAGCCAACTGCTGATGGTAAACTGGGGGATAATTTAGAGTTTAGCCTAAGGCTCCCTCTGGAGTCAAAGGAGACAGATCAGTGCCTCCAAGGTGGGATTTAGAGCAGGGGTCTGAGTGGCTTTGGGGAGCTCTGTCCAGGGAAAATCCAGGGAGGTGCTCTCCCTGTGCCTTGCTGCGGTAAGCCAGTGCAGGGCAAACTTGGCCTGAGTGGCCACTTTCTGAGTTTTCCTTTGATTCCAGGGGAGAAGAAAACCTGCTAATCTAAATTAGGCTGCAATGCTGGGACAAAGGCATACTGCATAGCACATTGTAAAGGTAAGGGACACTGTCCAAATAAATATTGTGCTTGCTTAAGCACTACCTAAAGTTCAGTTAATTAGGCAATAATTTTACTTCTGGGTGATTTTAGGGGCAGCAGCTGTTCTTTTTGCATTATTACATATTCCTTTCATTTTCAAGTATGACAAATGATGTTCTATGTTAGGTAAGCTACCAAGGGGTTTAATTGTCTGAAGGTATATGTGTGAGTTCACAAGTCAACTCTCACAAGTTAGAAGAACCACATAAATTAAACCCCCAAAATCTGAAATAATTTTAGAAAATCTCAGATCCTGTATTTGGAGGAGTTTGAAAGCACTTATGAGATATTCTGTCTTTGTTCCAAAAAAGTTCAGAGAAGCCTTGGGATTCCTACTGCTTTTAGTTTAGTTTTCAACTGTCTGCCATACTTCTATTAGAAGGTAGCATTTGCTGTTGAGACAGTTGTGACTATAAAACAAACATGTATGGAAATAGTCTTGATACTAAAAGGACCATATTTATTTGGGGAAAACAGCCAACCATTTCTAATAGAACCTGAACTCCTTTAATATAATGACTAGTACTTAAGCCATTAATTGATAATATTTACCCATAGATCAGGTCCAAAACACTCAAATAAATACATGTCTTACCAGATATTTCCAATCACAAAACTAAGTTTTGTTCACCACTGATTTTTTCTACTATACAATGCGTGCTGGATTGGAACAAATAGATACTAGATCTTACTAGTGATCTAGGAAGTGTTGCTAAAAGTGAGCAGAAACATGCCAAAATCTAAGGGAACCTCTCTGTTGATTACAAAGGCCTGGCAGTTACATCTATGGTGCTGAATATTTTATCTACTCCTAGAGGTTGTGACACATGCCATTAGCTATGAGATTTAAGCAAGCATGTGACTGTTATGGTTTAACCCCAGCCAGCAGCTAGGACCATGCAGCTGGTTGCTCACTCCTCCCCCTGTGTGATGTGGGAATCAGAAGAGTAAAAGTAAGAAAAAACTCATGGGTTGAGACAAAGACAGTTTAATGGGTCAAGCAGGTCTCACATGCAAGCAAAGCAAAACAAGGAATTCATTCCCTGCTTCCCGTGGGCAGGCAGGTGTGCAGCCATCCCCAGGAAAACAGGGCTCCTTCACACCTACCAGTTACTTGGGAGGATGAACACCATCACTTTGAATGTCCCTCTCCTTCTTCCCCCAGCTTTATATACTGAGCATGGTGTCACATGGCATGGAATATCCAATATCCCTTTGGTCAGTTGAAGTCAGCTGTCCCAGCTGTGTCTCCTCCCAACTTCTTGTGCACCCCCAGCCTAATTGCTGGTGGGGTGGTGTGAGGAGAAGAAAAGACCTTGAGTTCTTAACAGCAACTAAAAACTTTAATGTGTTACCAACACTATTCTCATCCCAAATCCAAAACATAGCACTACACCAGATACTAGCAAGAAAGTTAACTCCATCCCAGCTGAAACCATGACAGACAGTTTGTTCGAACACAAAGCATGGCAACTGGGTTTAAGGACAGTCTGCTTTCTGAATCTTTAGAGTACTTTTTGGTTCTGGGGGAAGGGGTTGGTAAGCTACTGTCAAGATGACTTTAAAAACCCCTCTTGGAATCTGTCCATATCCTGACTCCTCTAAACTAGCTTACTAATACTTAGCCACAAAAAGTGTAATGAACGTGATTAGCATTCATGATATAATTAACATAGCTGGAAAAATTTTTTTGCTTGGTTTTGAAATATTTATTACTTGATTAATGAAGCAAATAAACATGATACCACTGTCTTGTTTTGATATCAAAAGCTCTTTAGCCTTCTGGGCAGGTCGAGCTTTCATATAGAATAGAACAAACTTTCTGCTCTTAACAGGCCATGTCGCAGCTTGAGCAGAGAGTCATTTGCCATTTAGAATCTTGCTAAGTCAGTGGATGTAGTTTTTCTCTCTTCCTTGCTCTACTGTAGAAACAACTAGGAAATAGAGTAGTTTAATGCTTAAGAATCCCTTTTGTTACTTGTGTGTCGATAAGAATGCGTATTCATGAGGATTTTTTTTGGTAAAATTGTGTAAGACTAACCATTACATGATATTTAACACGTAATTAAACATTAACATTCAGCCCAACATGCAGTCATCATACTCCCTCCAACCCCAGAAAAAAGAAGTAAGCAATTAATTTTTAAATCCTTTTTAATAAATGAATATTCATTCATCAATATTTTCATAAAGCATCTCTTTATCATTCCATTTTACTATTCTTTTTTTTTCCACAGCTGAAGAATACCAAAAATACATAGATGTGCCTTAAGCAAAAAAGACTGGGTTTCAGTTTATCTTTACAATGGGATGAAATCAACTTAGAGTTAAACCACCATAATATCTCTACTGTTTATTGACCTTTTGGGCTATAACATAACATAGTTCCAGTTTTCTTTTTTTCTTAATGTCTTTTACAAACAAATGGTGTGTAAATGGTATTTATAATAATGTTGAGTTAGAAAGGAGTTAATTAGCTATGAAATACATTACTCTGGTGCAACTTGATTGAAATTACCATTTTTAGTCTTAAAGACATCTACAGTTAAAATCATACACTGCAGCTAGCATAAAGGGCCAAGAGCCAGAAAATGGGAGGTCAAGGCAAACACTGTTCTTAACACATGGTTGTGTGTGTGTGTCTGTATGTTAGAAGTGGTGCTGGGACTGGAAGAAGGGAATTGGCAAAAAAAGGCACAAAAATGTGTGTTAAAGATGAAGTGTTAACCTTAAGTGAGAATTTCCTGGCTTTTTTCAAGTCAAACCAAGACCTGGATTTGTTCAAGGTTCAAGCCGTTTGTGCCCCATGGAACTCAACTAGGCTGATGAATACGAAATCTTGTGAAAAAGCTGAAACGTGCAACTGCCTGCTTTTGGCCATGAGAGGCACGTTGGGGAGTGTGGTTCCATGAAAGGGGCTGCATTAACACACTGCCCTCCAGTTGTGCAAAGGGTAAGAGAGTAAGAGTCCTCACAAACTCGGTTCTCTTCACAGTCCCAAAAATACACATTGCCTCTTTGCTCTGGCCAGACAGTAATCTTCCATCTACTTGAAGATCTCGGCTGAAGCCACAGGATAAAAGTTTTGTGGGACTTCTTTGAGGATACATTTCTAACATAACTAAAAGGTCTCCTCTTGTTGTTAAAAATCCCTGCCTGACCACATGATTTCTAGAGCTGTGACTTGAAAAAGAGAGAGAACTGTCATTAAATCACAAGGGTGGGACCGCTATCTTCTTGAATCCCATATTTCAGGGTAGTTGTTTAGGGCACTTACTGAAAGACTTGCTGAAAGATCATTTCAATAGGGCAATTTTTCTAAAGCAAAGCCTACCATTTTAAAGTTTTATTAAAATCAGAATTCTTTAATTATATTTTGATATCAGGATAAAAACTTGGGAGGGCTTTTCAACAATTCTACTAAATATGTACTTTGGGACGGTGTTAATTGTTTAGTTACTTTGATTATAATGATGACAATGCACTCTATAATCTCTTCACAGTTTGAAGAGATATTAGAGGGCTCATAACACACTGCGTTTATGAGTTTATGGTTTACCAATGGGAACTAACACCGAGGAGCTTTTCAAAACCGGGTTTTTCCGCTCCAGCTAGAGGGGTTCCTTTGAGGCCCTCCATACCGTACCGTTGCCTGCAGACAGAGTGCTTAAAAACTGCAGTTACAGCCACCTTGCACCGCTGCCAAGGATGCAGCAGGACTGCGGTGCTGCTCCTGCACACGCCGGCAGCCGGGGGTTGCGGTGAACGCCACCAGCTGGGGATCTGACCACAGCTTTCGCTGCAAGGCAACCATGCCGAGCCCGTTCCACTTCAAGGACCAGCCCCGGGGACGGGATGACAACTCACAATTGCTCACAAGCCAGGTTCCTCTATGCTGAATTTCAGCCCAGAGCAAAGTTTCACAGTTGAGTTGCAAATAGTCGGGGGTGGGAACAGTGACGGACCGTACACGGCAGCGACACAAGTATCATTGCTCTACTCACAGATAAGTCAAGTACTAGTGAGAACACGGGTCATTACAGAGCCAAGGCAGCCTTTCAGTTTCTTCCCTTTTTGGTGTTTTTGGTAGATGCATATCCACACATAGACATCTCTAACTAGCCTGCAAAGCTCTCTATCTGCCAAAAGTCCCCATCAACATCCAGAGGAATTCTACATGCAGAGAACTGGCAGGGCCATGCCTGGTTAATTTTTTTATTTTTTTTTTAGATCTATTTACGCTACTGTATCTGTTGTTACTTGTGAATGTACATGATAGAAACACTTTACAAAAAATATATCTTCTTTTCTTTAGAAAGGTTTAGTTCTGATAAATAACAAATTAAGTTTACAGATCTGAAATCGGCATACCTTGACGACTACAATCTACTAGAGTGAAAAAAGTTGGAATCCCGGTGAGGGAATGAATACCAAAGTGGTCATATTTGCATGAAGGATATGTTTGAACATAGTTAATGCTGAAAAAAACCATACTGTTTGCTATCTCTTGTGATCTGTGACGACAGCACACTAGCTTGATAAGTGTATGTATATATACTTTAAGTATATAAATAAAATATGAAAATGCTCCATTACTGAATCAAAGTATTGGAAGTGCTCTATTTGCTCAATTTTAGAGAATAAAAAGTAGTAACATCACAGAAACAAAAGTATGACATAGCATGCGGTCACAATAGCAAGCGCAGGGGAGAAAAATATTGAGAAAATATACTTATATGCATATTATGCAAATATATTTTACATTAACATACAATGTTATAAGAATGTAAATAAAGTGAATGCATGTTTAAAAAAGGCTACAGCTAGGTGGTTTCATGTCGAAGTAGCAAATAACCTGAGACATCTTCTATGCTTTCACTGGAATAACAATCTTTACATCTACAGATGTAGAACACATTGACAGTAGTTGAATTCTCAGCTAAATTATACTAAAAATGTGCTGTTTTCTTTCAAAATGACATGGCAGCTGGAACCAGTCCAACGAAAGGAAAATGTGCTGTACATTTACAGTACTTACAAAAGATTCATTTCACTGTTGATGGACACTTAAAATGCTTGTTTGAAACATTATGAACATGTGTATGTCGCCAAAGACCTAGCGCAACACTCCCATGATCAGTTTGCTTACTGCAGAAGAGAAAGCAAGAGATCATTAAAAACGATGCCCATTCAGGACTGTGGAAAAACATATTATGACATATATAAACCCAAGAAATTTTAGTAAAGAAAAATAAATTTGGCTTGATGAAATTATAGTCAATGGATCTGCAATATAAATGACTTATTTTAAACTTACCAGTGTAACTCTACTGCTTTTTGATTAGTGTGTATGGCATCATTTACAAACAATGTTACTAAATACTGACTTTATACACGATTACAGCTGTCTGAAAATTTCTATGACAATCAAAGTTTTTTAGTGATAATATACAACACTTACTTTCTCAAGGCGTAGTTTTGACGACACCTGCCTTTTGATTTAAAAAGTTCCTTTGAAGTGCATTCTATGTTAAAGTGTCCATAACCTCAGAATGAATGTGCACATGTGTGTGTGCATACATATACTTTTGCTTTGCAGTGTGTGCTTTTACATACACACAATTCTTTGCTGTATGTATTCACACATACATGAGTATGGTCTACATAGTAAAAGTTCATATATATATATATTTTTATATATAAATATATATATAAACTCTGCAGGCAAGTAGTACTTCACTTGTTATAATTGAAGTCCTTTAAAAAAGTTCAGTCACTCAGTTAACATAGTATAGCCAGTAAATTAAATTAAAAAGAGAAAATGTGAATGGAAACACCATTCTTGACCATCTGTCAATGGCATTCACATCTGTTAGATCAGGGATTTTTATTTTCAGTTGCGAAGACCTTCTTCGTAAATGGCCCCTCTTGCTGTGGGCGCCTGTTCTTTCTGACGAACGCCTTCCCAGGCTTTCGCGATGTGAGCTTTGTTTTCTGTACTGGATTCCTGAGTTGTCAAAGGATATTGTTGAATTTCTGGCATCCGTAACGCTGGTGGTGACCTCGTTGCTTGCCACTTCATTGTGAATTTCAAGCGATGTTAGCAGAATATTTCCATGGGTGTCCACCTAGAGGGCAAAAAATAGAAATTCTTTCAAAAGACTTGACATCTATCAGCAGAATGTGGGTGTATTTAAATCTCCAAACCCACTCATATTTTAAGAAAGCTTGTATTCATTTTAAGCATGTGATAAACGTAGAAAAAAATGGTAATACTCAGCTGTTTCAAATTAGTCAAGTACTTAAATACTTTTACAAACAGGGCTATCTTTATACTACCAATATCCAGTACAAAACCGTATCTGGCAAAAACAATTATTTTCCTCTCCCTCCAAACTGGCCATTTTCTAAAGGACAGTGCAGTTCAGTGAAATCTCTTATGTTGCTGGCAGCGGGGGGAGAGGGTAAGGGTTAGATTCTCTCTCTACTACCTACATGTGAAGTTTGCTAAAATCACAAGGCTAGCTCTGACCTGCTGAACTCTTTGCATTTTGGAATCACAGACCTTATTTACAACTTCTCTCTTAAGCTTTCCCTTCTAAAGTCATTTGCACAGTTTTGTAATCATGGCACTGCTTAACTGCAGGGCTTTTCCACTTGGATAGGTGATCTTAAAAAGCAATGAACTTAGACATGGAAGAAAGCTGCTGAACTGAGGAAAGAGGCGACAGTCTTCCCTTCCACCTCCATATCCAAGAGGCACAGGTGCTGAGCACAGGTGAGCAATGCAATGCCATTTTCAGTAAATAAGTGGAAGGTTATGAACATTTAGAGTCCTTAAACTCTAGTCCAGACTCTCTAGACCCTCTGAATACCAATAGCAGCACACAGTTGGGTACAGTTCCTTCAATCCAGAAAAACTTTCAGTTCCCATGAGTGACCCAAACAATGGTGCATTAGTCTGTATTTGGTAGCTTCAGTGGTGGGGGACCATATTCCCTTATGGCCCATGTTCTGCATGCTGGAGGACAGGCAGAGAAGACAGCTGATGCAGGGATCCGCTCCAACTTTCCTGTCTGCTTTTGGGAAATGAAAATAATGTCCGAATATAAAATAAATTATCTGCACTGCGTTTTTCCAAGCAGTTAACACATGTGTAACTGTTCAAGTGAACTCAGTTCTCCATGTCAGAAATAGAGAGTGAATCTTAGCGTACAAGATAATTTTCAGTTTTACGTATACAATTTATTCATCTATAATTCATCCTGCAATTAATATATTTTTCTAACCCGCCACACGATCTAGCTGTATTAACTGCATCAGTTGCACATCTCATCCTAGAAGCATCTGTTTAAAAGTGGTTGAGAAAACACACTATTGTTATGGCCTTCAGAAGTTTGCCCAGTCATCTAATACTACATCCTTTGCAAGCTTTGTGTGATGCATTAAAAGTATGCGTAGCTATGTGTCTGTCTATATGCATTTAGGTTTTTCCAATCCTGTTAAAATTCTTTAAAATGGATATTTCTTTCATCAATTATTGATGCTACAGCTTATCTTTTCTTAGTGAAAGCAACTATGATAGCATATCAGTAATGCTTTGCCAAGCTTCTTGCAAATGGAAAAAGAATACAAAATGACATATAGGCAAGTAGAAAAAACAATCCTAAAGTATCCAACAAATTCTGCTGTTGTAGGCAAGAGTACATTATACTGATGAGTGCCTATAAATAAAAATAAACAACGTGAACCAAAATAATAGGATGGAGAAGCCTCAGTGGTGATTAAGAAGAATTTATTTTCCCCATGGCAGAAACCCACTAGGTACGAAAGTACAAGCTTGAGGTTTGTAGAAACAAGTTCATGCTGTTGAGCAGCATCTGTAACCAGGGAATACACATAGCCATAAAATACAACCATGGATACCATCACTACTTCTGGTGGTCTCTGAAAATAACTGATTCCATTTTCTCTGGTTTTATTTCACAAAGAGTACAAATTATGATCCGGATTTGTAACAACATTGTGTAAAATATCTCCACAGTCTGCATTTTCCTTATGAAGCTTTAAATCTCTCATCCAGGCCCTCACAGAATCTTATGTCATCATCTTTCCCATCTCCTCCCAGCTTTGAGAAGTGGCCTTCAGTTTACTAAAAATGCCACGGCAAATACCATTTTGCTGGCTTCCACCCCGACAACACTGCCTTCCCCTTGCAGGTCTCTACTTCCTTTCCTTCCACTACCACAGATGGCAGCTGATCTTTGCCTCAGGTCTTCCTGATGTCTCCAGACTCTGCCTTCCACCTACACATATACAGACATCAGCTCATCTATGGGTACTTTGTCCTTCTACACCAAGTCTGGATTTTTGTAAGTGAGGTGTCAGCTGAAAGCTTGTATTCTGGAGGGTACATCTATGTGGTCAGGCTTCTCCTGCCCAAGGAAAGTATTAATTTGATTCCACTTATTTCACCCCTTGGCATAGCCTGCTTCATCTTAACTGCTAACCTTACATGCCACTCTAATGTAGCTTCTGCCCCTGATCTGCCAATGGTGCTCCCACTTTTTACTATTCATCACTGCATCTACAAATCGAAGCAGAAAGGCGGTCAAGAAAGTTGCATTTGTGTAAATGCTTTGCCTGAACATACCGTTATGTCCTATGAGGTTGTATGACAGCATTTATTTTCTCAAAATGACAAATGAAACATATTGGGAAGCATACTTTTTTAATGCATCTCTCTGTTAATAGAGCTACAGACTTGCATGCCAAAGAGATGGAAGGAGCAGGTGGAGACAAGAAGAGGTCTGCAGAAACTGGATTCAGGCCTCTAGTCCACAGATATTCTTGAAATTTGAATATTCTTGCTGAAAGTTATATTGATTCCTTCAGAGGCTTTGGATAAACCACCTAAGTTAGACCAATATCTGCTAATGCTTTCTGACAATCTTAAGGAGATGTTGTGAAGTAGGAATACTGAATGCATGCAACATGTTAAAAAGTATTTGCACATAACAATGACTTCTGAATGATTTAAGCAATGATTTAAATTACTTAGACAAATGTATACAAGCCCTCTCAATGAATAAAGAAGCAAACCAATAATGACAGGGTATCATGTGCAAGTTGACTCATGTTTGCCTGAATATACAGGTACGGCAAAATCTTCTGCGAATGAACCAGGATCCCTGGCTCCAGGGAAACTGTTACTCCAGGTACAGATACAGATTAAGAAATGTACCTTCACATCATGGCTGCACATGATGAATAAGCCAAATGTCTTTGATAAAACTTTAGTTTCACTTGTTATAATATAATTTTATCACTTGGCTCAGAAATATCACTCTCTGTGAATTGGAAATTCTCCCCAAAATGTAAGCACTGGGTTTTGGTCTTCAACCTCATTATAAATTAGAGAGGACAAGTGTATTCCCTTGATGACATTGTGTTCCCCTCGCCCTTTACTATCGTGCTTTATCCTAAAAATTTCCCTTGTTTCCCTGTACCTCTATGCCTCTTGTAATCCCCTTCCTGCCTGACCATGGGTCCACCTGAAGCCATTCATTCCCATTTCCCTGCAGTGGTGTCCACTGCAGGTGCTCCGATCTCCTCCCTGACAGAAGCCAGAGCTGGTTGTTTCCATGGAGTAGTTTTCCAGTGAGCTCATCAAAGCAGACAGAAACAGCTGAATACCAAATCATTAATTAATTCCCTGCTGAATCAGCATGGATCCAAAGATGCAAAACTGGTGCTTATATTTCAGAATCAAACCCCACCTGTCCTGCCTCTGAAAAACTACATCTCATGCAACAGGGTGAAGTGATCGAATCTCATATAACTCCTCTGGGAGGCTGAGAAGCATGAAATGCTCTGAGATGTTTCATACATGGAAAAACAGATTCACCTTTAAAGGTTCACCATTTCTGAATGACGCATGTTACACTTTGAAAAAAAAATCCAAATATGCTAGCAGTCTAGCATCATCACACAAAAATAACCGTAACTTACCTAACTGAAGCCAGAAAGAGGAGACTTAAGATAAGGCTCACAAAGAACCTCTGGTCCTTGCTCTTGGAGGAACACCACATCTCTAATAGGCTTAACTTGGATTGTACATTGTAGATATGCAACTTCAACACCCTTTTACACCTGAAAGTCCTGAATCTACTTCTTAATTCTAGACCAGATACTACCTCATTTAGATGTTAAGTATTATATTTTTAAAGAAATGCAAGACAGGAGCTGCTATTGAATGCCTTTCTCTAATCAAGACTCTTGGAAAATTTCAGCTTTAATGCCAGTTTGGAAACACTATACTAGGGTCGGGAAACTACCATAAGGCTTGATTTACTATTCAGTAGTGTCTGAATTATTTCAGGTTCATTTAGTTCTCGGTTAAATATTCCATAAATTTTAAGGAGTACTTTACAATGAAATCTCTTTTTCCTCATAAGTCTTTCACTCTGCTACACAAAAAGAAAGTAAGCATTTTGCTCAAACCCCTTAGGCATGTTTAGGAGTTCATCAATCCCAAGTTTTTAAATACCATGTAAACACTTTCCATCATATGAAGCAATATAAATGCAAATAATGGGTTTAAATAACAGCATGAAAAGCTGTCTCTGTAGTTATTCTTGTTTTATTTTACATCAAAATTACTATTCAAGTACATTAACCCACAAAATAGATCTCCCCTTAAAATTATAATAAAATGGAAATTATTTTTGGTGGAAATTGTAATCTAGGCTCCAGATACCGGATTCTCTCCTGATATGCCCTAGTGCAAGCATCTATGGCTATGCAAGGGGCAAACTATCTGGCAGCAGTTTTTATCTTCTCTATTTATGTATAAATGGATTTCCAACATGTAGAACAGTAAATGATCAGGCCCAAAGTGTTTTTTTGTGCTTAAAGCAAAATTGATTGACCACATCATTCCTTGGATATTTAAAAAATAATTTAAAACTGCAATCACAATGAAAATTATAGTGTTGAGTGTTCTTGAGTTGAAAAGTTGAAACTTCTCTCACTACCATTGCAATATGTTTATATTAATTAATAAGCATTAAAAAATGAGAGACAATTATGTCTTATTAGTCTAGTAGGTGAACCCAAGGTAGCCAGCAGAACTGAGAAGATGGAAAGGTCTTGAAAAAAAAAAAAGGAAAGCATGAAGAATAAAAAAAGAAAATAAACTGTATCTTAATATTACTGTCCAACAAGTAAGAAGGAAGTTTGTCAATTAAGCTTGGTATATTTGAACTGACAAAGAATAGGAAATTAATGTTATGGTCCCCCCTTTCCCTGTATTTTACAGTCTGTGAATTCTTACACTCTCTGGGCTGTACTATGATTACATGTACAAACCCTATTACTATCTCTGGATTTTCACCATTTATACTTGTTTGTGCAAGGTGGCTGTCAAACAAAATTAATACATGCATGAGTCTCCCAGTGCAACACTGAACATCTCCATCATAAGCGCTACAGGACCAGAGTTCTTCCCACAAGAACTGTGCTCATCACCCTTGACAGATATTTTTCAAAACTTGGCACCTACTCATCACACTCATGTTTCAGAAATATCCCACTGTTCAAAACAGCACTGAAAAAGTATCCAGGAAAGATGAAGATGCACAAGAGAATACTGCCAGCTTTACTATTCTCATATTTCCCAATTTAAACTGAGTGATAATTCTGCCACAGCAGCCAAGATATTCATTCTCAGAATAAAATCCCACTTGTGAGAAGAGTTGCTACAATTAACAATTCTTTAAAAGCGCTAAGTAGATGTAAGTGGCCTCTATTCTCAGCAATGCCTGGTGGGAAGCTGCCGCCTTGGCTGACAGTGAGGGTTTGAGCCAGGAATCTCCAGAGCTAAAAAAACATGCAGGAACTGTCTGACAAGAAGGGCCTTTTTATAAAGGGTTATACATTATTTCTGTTCAAAGGAAGCTCTTCCCACATGTCTGACAGCCATAGGGGGTTGAAGCTTAAATAAGCTTGTGTGATAGTTACCCTCCTGATTGATGCCCTGAGGCTGAACTTTTGGTCCCACCAAGCAGAAAACGTAATTGCCACAGCTTGAACTAAGAAGCAATATTTTTAGCAGGGGACTGTAAAAAATCATAACCTCTGTGGATTGGCCCAGAAGAAGCAATGTCCAAAACACATGCCCACCAGCTGATCATGCCAGTAGCCTCTACCACGAGAGTGAACAACAAGTGAGAACAGAATTGCCTTAAAGCTCTCTCATGATGATTTAGTTGTAAATTAGGCTGTATCTGAGCCTTATTTAAAAGAAACAATTTATATAGCAAAACTGAAAGTGCACAGAGAGCTACAAATGAAGCCTGAATCTGCCAATGCAAACAGGAGAAACAGAATTGATCTGTAATAACAGTGATCAATTTTTAAAGGAAAATATTTTTACAGGCTACTTTTTGTTTTCAGAGGTTTTTTCCATAAATTGTGGACTTTGATTTAGGCACCAATACCATAGGGAGAAGAAACATTCTAGGAAAAATCAAGATTTACTTCTTCCTTTATCATAGAGCTTGTCCTTATATATGAACCGTTTATCAAGGTTTTCAAGAGAGAGTTATCAATCTGAAACTGGTAAGTGTACGAATATTAGTTTACACAAAAAAGGAGCATCCTACATTCATCTCCAGTAGCTACGGTTTACTGGTAAAGGCTGGAAAAGTTCAGTGAAGAATACTATTTACGGTGCACTGTGAAATGAAATATGATGCAAAAGCAGTAAAAAGTAGAGACGGCTAAGTGTGAAATTTCCTTTGTAGTCAGCTGCTGATCCACAGATGAGTCATTCGTAAAGGCTCACTCAGGTTTCATCTCATCACCAGCTCTGAACGTTCTGAATCCATTCCCAGACATTCAGTTTAGTCAGATGTGCCTCAGTCACCATGCCACCTTCAGCTTCAGTGGTGCACGGGAGAACATGGGGCAGAGAGTTCGCTCTCTCCACTGCTTTTCCTTGTCACCCTGCAACACGAGGACACCGGCTGTGCTGCTTCCATGCTGAGAAGGCTTTTTCCCTTAACGCCTGGAGCTATTGGGGCCATTGGCTTTAACACATAGGCAGGGTCGGACAGAAAGCCGTAAGGAGAGCAGCGAAGCCAACAGGCAGCTCAGTGGCAGCAGCTGGTGAAGCCCTCCTCAACACGGCAAGCCACAGTGGCAGCGCACCAGGAATAACTCCGAGAGAAGTGCCTAAAAGCTTGGCGTCGGAGAGGCACGTCCACAGCAGCAGCAGCAACATGGAGATGGCTGTGCCAATTTCGGTTTTCCAAGCCCGTAACCTCTGACGCAGGACAACGCAAATGCAAATGCATTAGGAAGCAGAGTTACTGAGCATGAACAGCGGCTGCTTTGCAAAAGCAATTATCAAATAAAACACAAACATACCCATGTCTGTGGATTTTGTGCCCTAGAACATTTTTTTCTGTTAAAACTCTCCTGCTCTACAATCAAATAAGACTGGGAAAACATGAAAAGCCTTTTTGCTACTCTAAGAAAGAGGGGTGTTTATAACCAAGCCTGCTAGCTTGTACTCCAGAGTTCAGTCCTCTGATGGGTGAAAAATGAACTACAACACCAGTGTCCATGCTGGTTCTACTGGTTTCCATGGGCTAAAACGCTCCTGAGTGAAAAGAAATAGCATTTTCCTTCATCCTTCTGTTGTTGCCTTTGCCTGAGAGAAAGACATTTCCTCAGCAGCACTCCCAGGCTTGGGTACCATATGAGCAATGCTAAAACTCAGAGCCTGAACAGCAGGCAATATGTTGTGCTGCCTCTGCTCTGCTAGTGCTGCCTCCCAACACAAACAAGTGATTTCCACAGTGCCGCAGCCCCTCCTGACTCAGGCTGGACATGGTACAGCACAGAGTTGCTCTGTCACTACACCCACAAGCCACAGTATGCGATGTGGACAATCAATAGAATAACGTTTATTTATTTCTTTGGTTTGGGCTTTGTGTTTTGTTGTCTTTTTCTAGTGCTCTGAGCTAGGACTCTAAACCAATGTCAGGGAGCTCATGCATATGGTTCGTATACAAGCAAATTCAATTACTAAAACTAAAACAAAACAGCAGCACACATCAACACAAAATGGTAGTCTTAGAGACAAACTAAAAATAGTCCCTTCTTCCAGTTTTATATTTGAACCCTTTTCAATCTTATTTCCAGCACAGTGTACATTTTGACAGTCATCAAATAGCGGTGCTAACTGCTAAGGGGGCTGCCTCTTTTTAGGCACTCTCCCTGTCTTTAAATATGTTGCTCAGCCCCAAATCATGTGAGATTTGAAATATTTACCTTCCCTTTCTGAATACATTGCATAGAAGCCTCACCAAAATGTCAAAACCAACAGTTCTATTGAACTTGCACAACATATCCTCAAGTTTGTGAGCCTCTCCCAGGATATCCAGCCCCTAAGTCCTAGTTCTGAAGCAAGAAGCAAGCAACTGTTAAACTTCATGAGGTTTGTGCAAACCCACTTCTCAGGCTTGTCCAGGTCCCTCTGAATGGCATCCCATCCCTCAGGCACATCAACAGCACCACTCAGCTTGGTGTTGTCCAGAGACTTGTTGGGGGTGCACTCAATCCCACTGTGTAGGTCATTAGTGAAGATATGGAACAGTGCTGGTCCTAATACAGACCCCTAAGGGGCACATCTTGTCACTGACCTCCATTTCGCCATTTTGCCATTGACCACTATTCTATGGATGTGACCATCCAACCAATTAATTCCTCAACCAACAGTCCACCCATCAAATCCTAGCTCTCCAATTTAGAGAAAAGGGTGTTGGGGGAGACTGTGTCAAAGGCCTTACAGAAGTCTAGATAGACACCCTCTGTTGGCTTGCCCACTGATGCAGTCTTTCCATCATAGAAGGCCACTAGGTTGGTCAAGCAGGGTTGTCTAGGACATGCTAGCCATCTCAAATCACCTCCCTGTCCTCCATGTGCCTTAGCACAGCTTCTAGGAGGATCTGTGCCCCAGTCTTCCAAAGCACAGAGGTGAGGCTGACAGGTCAGCAGTTCCCAGGGTCCTCCTTTCTACCCCTTTTAAAAACTGGTGCAATTATTCCATTTTTCCTGTCACCAGGGACTTCACCTGACTGCCATAACTTTTCAAATATCATGGAGAGTAGCTTGACAACTACATCACCCAGTTCCTCAGCATTCTGGGATGAAACTCATCAGGTCCTGAAACTTCCTTTTAAACTTTATTCAAAGTAGGCATACTAGATGTATTTTCCCTGAGCTGCTCATCCTGAAAGCAATGGGACCTCTTACTTGCTCTGAGTAGTCCCCTCTGCTTTGCATTTGCCAGTGTTTCTCAAATCAGAAATTCAGATTTGACATACTACGTCAAACAAATCTGCATTTTCTGTCTATGCTTTGTTTCAAAGGAAGATTTCTGATCAGCTCTACCTAAATGTCCCTTTCTTTCACCGTTGTATGCTGGCAACTGCTTCGCCAAAGGCACTGAATCCAGTGACTGCAACAAGGCTCTGTTGACTTCACCTGTGAGGCCTGGAGATAAAATGTTTTCCACACAGAATGGAACCATACCTCATTACTTATCCTATGTCATTTGAACAGCAAATATTCACAGTCAGTATGAGCATATGCGTTTCTACAAAGCATACAGAGTTCCGTTTTACAGCTGGGACTCCAAGGGACAAAGTAACATCTTTCAGCTCTGGTGTGCTGAATTTATATCCCGATTTCACTCACACATGATGTGTGTGAACCATCATGTTCAGCAGCAGAAATTCAGATATTTGCTGCATATGGTCCATAAAGAAAAGGTTATAAGTCAAAAGTGAGACAAAAAAAGATTGATGCATTGAACGATCAGATCTGAGTTATGAAAATTACACAATGAAAACTCATTTTCATTAGTTAAGGTACATATGCTTCTTTTGACTATGTAGATCAATTGATGTCAAGATAGAAGAAGAGTCAGGCACAGGGTGCTATTGAGCCCATTAGCAAGACTTGTACTGAATTATGTAAATCATTTAAATGGATGAGATTCACCAGATGGTTTCCTTTGGGAGAACATCTGCCTTACCTGCTTGAAGCTAAAATCTTCTCCATTACTTTAAGTTGTGGTACTCTTTTTTTTTTTCCCATATGGTTTTTTGGGGTTTTTTTTTTTGGTTGCTTGTTTGGTTTTTTTTTTTAATTACTATAACTACTTATTTTTCCAGGGATACATTCTTCCTGTTAGCTTAGTCATAAGTCCTTAGTTCTACTGCCAACTGTGATGAAAATTTGGTTTCATAAAGGACAAAAACGAGTTTATTGGTTCAAAAATAATTTCAAATTTATCAGTTTTGATACTTAGAATAATAGAATTGTTTGAGTTGGATGGGACCATAAAGATCATCTTATTCCAACCCCCCTGCCATGGGCAGGGACACCTCCCACTAGACCAGGTTGCTCAAAGCCCCATCCAGCCTGGCCTTGAATACTTCCATGACTTCCCTGGGCAACATGTTCCAGTGCCTCACCACCCTCACTGTAAAGAATTTCTTCCTATTATCTAGTATAAAACTCCCCTCTTTCAGATTAAAACCATTACCCTTTGTCCTATTGTTACACATCCTGATAAAGAGTCCCTCCCCATCTTTCCTGCAGGCACTGTTTAAGTACTGGAAGACTGCTATAAGGTCTCCCCAGATCTTCTCCTCTCCAGGCTGAACAATCCCAACTCACTCTCTTAGCCTGTCTTCATAGGGGAGGTGCTCCAGCCCTTTGATCATTTTCATGGTCCTTCGCTAGACCCGTTCCAACAGGTCCATGTCCTTCCTGTGCCGAGGACTCCAGATTTGGACACAGTACTCCAGGTGGGGTCTCACAGGAACATAGTGGAGGGGCAGCAACACCTCCCTTGACCTGCTGGCCAGGATTCTTTTGATGCAGCCCAGGATGTGGTTGGCTTTCTGGGCTGCCAGCACACATTGCCAGCTCATGTCGAGCTTCTCATCAATACAATTAGGTGTGCATTACATTTGCTATAGCAGACAGAATCATTGTGATCAAAAAAACCAACTTGAAATTACTTTTATGATGCTGGTATTTAATACACAGGTCGTAGTTTTGCCACTGTGAACTCTTCTAATTATAGCTGATAGAAAAAAAATAGTCTTACTCAACAGAACAGAATGAAAAAGCCTCATTGGGAGCATTTTAAACAAAAAAGATGTTCTATACAATCTGTCATGGTTTGCTGATATCATATAGTGTTGAATACCTTGAACTTGTCTTCCCAAGGGGTAAAAAAAAAAAGGTATCAATTGGATGAAGTAATACTCCAAGCAAGGAAATAGGCTGGAATGTAATCAGCACACACCATGCCAATATTGTGCTTCTGAAATCAATTTGAAAGTTTCTCTTGGAATCATAATTTTCTGCTTGTCCTAAACAGCAGCAGATGATGATGCCACACACAGCCATTCAGCTATGCTGGCCAATTAATTAGCATGGCAGAACTAATCCTTATCTGTTCTCTCCTGTTCTGAACGTGCCTGCTCTAAGTGAAGCAAGAAAAAGTATGCTTAGATCCTGGACTCCATTACGTAGACAGAAAAATAACAAATAAATTACATTGGATTTAGACAAATAAACACACTGTAGATTTCAGCCTTTATTTTCTAGCTATCTGCACTCCCATTGTTTTCTTCTTCTTACAGTTACTTGTCATACAGATCATACTCACTTCGATTTCTGCATGCCTAAATATATTCTTCTATGTAGGTTCTTGAATATAAAAATGCCAAAGCTTGTCCACAAAAAGGAGATGTTGGTGCTGTTTTCATGCAAGCTTTTTTCTGTTTGTTTCATACAGCTTTTCAAATAAAATAAAAGAAAGACTATATATAGATTAAAGAGTCCTACCCGGTTGCCTTCAAACTTTGAGCGATCGTTGTTTGCCTTTGCTGTTTTTTCTGCAAGTTTCTTCTGCCTTTGAGGGCCTTTTCCAAAGAAAATGTAGTTGACAAAGGCGTATTCAAGTAAGGCCAAGAAGACAAATACAAAGCAGCCCATAAGATACATGTCAATGGCTTTAACATACGGAATTTTAGGCAAAGTCTCTCGCAGATGAGTGTTGATTGTGGTCATAGTCAGCACAGTTGTAATTCCTACACAAGGAAAAAAAAGGAGCACATATCTTATAACTCCAAGCAGATTGTGCAACAGTTTTGTTTTCATTTTTGGCAAATTTGCCTCATCAATGTGAAGATATCTCTCAGGTGACATCACCGCAAAAGAATGTAAAATTAAAGCTTGATAAATTATTATTCTGTTACAATACTTCCTTCATATGATCAGGGAGAACAGCTAACAAGGGAGTCTGGCACCACTGCCGTGAGTTAATGTAGCTTCATGGAAGCCAGTGCAGCTGTACTGAAGAGCTCCTCCAGGAAGACCAAACTGACCTGCAACAGGAAGGCAAACATTCTGCCAAGCATTTAAAGGTGTGCTCTTCCAGCGTGGTGCTGCTCAACACATCGCAGAGAGGTTTTTAAAAAGTGACAGAACTAACTGGGGGTCTGGATAGGTAAAACTATGTGCACATATTAAGACAGAGCATTCATATAGATGCTGAAAGATTCCTCACATGCAGTTTTAAATTTCTAAGAGTTAAGCAGTTGGTTGAAGTTAGTCCTGTGTGCTCCCTATGTAGTGGGTGGAGAGAGACAGGGACCTTTCTAGAGCAGTTGAACCCATCTGTTTTAGACACCTATTTCATAAAAGGACAATATAGAACAGGGATTTGAAATTACTTTTACAGCAACAGTCTAATTTCTACATAGAAAGAAGTGAGATGAGCAGTGAGAGGCAGACAGGTTTGTGCAGTTGTGGAAAGAAGGCAGCAAGGGGAGAGAGCAGCATTTTTATTGTGATTGACTGGGCACTAATCAAGTACCTAGAAAATCTATAAGGTATGTCTGTCAAACCCTCATTTATTTACCTAGGGATGGACATAGAACCTGAAAATATATTACTGAGCAGTGTTTTGAAAAGCTGGTAAGAAAATCAAATTTATTGTCTGTCTGCTTGAGTTCACAATAAACTGCGGGGTCTGGATCTCTGCTGGAAATTTTATGAAAATCGCAAATCACAGGTGGCTGCACATACAAATTTGTGGAATATGTCTACGACGGTAAAAGAGGCAAGCCATTCTAATAGGGATCCCCTCCATTACTATTTTCTCTGATTCCTTAATTATACCATCAGTTTGTAAGTAGTCACTAAAATACAGGCAGAACAAAAACAAAAATGAAAGAAAACTGCTACCATATTATAAAACACAGCTTCTTTTACCTGAAGAGACAGAAATAAAGACAATATAACTCAAAATCAAGCTGTCGGTGTAAACAGTGTCACTCCAGGGAACTGTGGTAGTAGCCTATGGGGTTCTGTAACAGATATTTTGTGTATTTGGTAGGTCAGCATCATGCAGTTTTCAGTGTTTTTTCTCTAAACTGTGAAACAACTGTGTGTTGATGTCAGATGCATCACGTCCTGAAATACAGCAGAGACACACAGAGCACAAGCTTATTTAAAAATTTTATTGGCTATAACTCACCCAGCTCTGCAGTAAAATGAGTGTAGCTGACATTTTTTTTACCTAGAGAAACTTTGACAAAGTCTCTAGAAAAGCTCCACGTGAGTATAGGGAACAGGGGTAAGAAGGGTGGAGAACTGCAGCAAACCCTATCATACGTTTGCAGCCCAAGGGATTTCACTAGCCTGAATTAGCATCTTTCCTTGTAGGATTACCTGCTGCTGCTTCCCATAAGGGATTCAATGAATTAGCTAAGATCCAGTTGTTTCTCATATCAGAAATCCCACAGATTCCTTTTAACACACCCGTGGCATCTCACTAGCACCCCACAGATGCTAGTAGGTCAACACAGGACTTAGAAGCCTGCCCAGTGAAGGTTATAGTGCCCACATTTTCCCAGGCTGTAATCTAGATTCCAGAGAGAAGGCCTTAAACACCACATGGGGAGAGTTTGGTGCCTCTCTTGGTGATCCAGAAGATTAAACACACTGAATAGAAAGATGGCTATCACTAACCAAAAGAATTATATCCTCTGGGAGATCCTGACACCCTGCAGGTGAAGGATCAATAATTTATTTTAAAGCTCAGCGGAGGAGAAGGAGCTGGCACTCACCTATCATATAAAAATAGGATAATCTTATGATTACAGTCCTTTCCAAGAGTCAGAACTCTTGAGATTATTTTGCTCCTCGGTCAAAGGACTAAATTTAGAACTTCTAGGGCTAACTAGCAACATCTCAATTTTGAACAGAACGGTGGTTTTTAATATCTCTTTTGAGATCAGCCCTATATCAGCCTCTGTCTGCAGTGTCCATAGCATGTAGTCTTTGGAATGAGCTGGCTTTTGCTCCATGCCTGGGTTTCTGTGTTGAGAGAACTAATTGGATCAGTACAGGGTGGACCGCAGACAGCATGTGCAGTGAAGGATCAGGGACAAGATGGAAGTGAATGAACTAAAATCAGGCTCCTTCAGAGAACACAAACTTCCTGCAGAGGTACAGTAAAAGCTTGTCTCCATGTCCCTAAGGACTGTACAGGGAATTCTTCCTCTAACAAATACCTAAGCCAGCAAGCATTATCCTCCTCTGTACTGTGCTTTTCAGAGACAGTCAACTTTGATACCATTTCATATCAGCTTCAGGCTCATAAGAGGGGGTATACAAAGGAGCACAGGATAAGACCTATGGTACTGAGCTTTATTATACAAACATCACAGACATAATCACCAAGGCACTAATTGGTTTTACAGAAGAACCTTCTAGATAGATTTTCTTCCTCTGAAACAGACTTTGCATCAATTGGAAATAGAGCATCTGGGCTCCCGAGCTTGTTTTGAATGTACTCTCTGACTTTTGTTCTAATATTTGTGTTATCACAGTACAGTACTTAATGAACTTCTGCCACACAGAAATAGGCCACATGAGAGAGTCCTATTCCTTAAACAAGGAAAAACTGTGTGAACCCATTACAGAAGGGCATGGAACGCCACTGGGTTTGGTAACTTCTGTCTAACCATCTGTTCTCTGCAGTCCTGGCTGGTATGTAAAAATCTAGATGCTGACTGATGTGTTTGAAGCGTTCCCCTCATTCAGTCACATGTCTCCAGGGTGGATCTGGATACAGTAATTAATTTATTAATACGTCAGAACTGTTTGGACTCTTCATCCCACCTCCCATTAAGCTGCTAGTTAGCTGCAACGTGCTGAACATGCACTAACTTCAGAGTGGTGACACTAGACTGTGTCATGCCATATGTACCAGCTAATCCACAATACCTGCAGAATTACCGTACAGTAACTGCAGTTAATCTGCAATATCTTCAGTTACCCAAATTCAGATGCTGGGACATAATATGATACTGCACAAATGTATAGCTGTAGCTGCCCATCATGCTTTGGTATGTGGGACCTTGGGAAGTACCAGGTACAGAGATGGGGAATCATATCGACACAGGTTGGAGTCATGGTTTGCTGGGGTAATTATCAGAAAAATAAAGGAAGGAGAGAATAGGTTCCTGTTTTAAGAAGAGAGGAGAGCAAAGCAGGAAGCTATACAGCGTAGGCTTAGTGTCAAGTTTTGGGAAGGAAGCTGTATGCTGTTGGGAAGCACAGGATGAAGACATGATTTGGGATGATATGAGAGGCAGCAGTAGTCAGAAGGATTTATGGATCCATTTAATCCTCCTTGTCTCTAGCTATCCTGGAGTATGCTTCTTAATAGATGAAATATTTCCTGTGAGATCTTTTGAAGCCCCCTTCCTTTATCCAAAGGATAGTTTAATCTGAAAAGGCCTTGGACAGGGATCACCAACCTGTGCCAAATACAGGTTTTTTTGCCATGAGGTAAATGGCACATTAAACTGTCATAAAAATGCACTTGGCATATCGTGCATTTTGAGGGTTAGGTGGAATGTCATGGTCTGTAGCTGATGTGCCCCTGCACTTGGAACTAGCACATGGTTCTTGAGGTCTGTTTCTGCCACTGCCATTTAAAGCAGGCAGGACCTCAGGTGGAGGCTTGGAGCCACACTTCTCTTCCCACAATGAACTGAACTAAAAGCCCACGCTTAAGCCCTTGCAGTATGATTCTGGAGCTGGTCCTCTTGTTGAAGCTACTTATAGCAACATTAACTTTGATAAGAACAAGGCTGGGACCCATATGAACAGCTCATGTCAGAGATTTAACTAAATTCCTGCATGGAGGGGAAAACTCATCACATTTGAGGCAATACTGGATGACATGATTTTGACGTAAATGATTTTGGAATATCAAAATACTGACATCACATTTCAGTATTTAACAACCTCCGAAGGCTACATTCAGTCTGACATTTTTATGTCCCACTCATTCTCAGCACATACCAAGGGCAACTCTTGCTGCTGATGCATCATAATTGATCCAGAATGACACCCATGATAAAATGGTAATCAGTATGGAGGGCATGTAGGTTTGAAGAATAAAGTATCCAATATTTCTCTTCAACCTGAAGCTCAGTGAGAGTCTTGGATAGGCACCTGAGGAAAAGGAAGGGAAAATGGGGTTATTTATGCTGAAGAAGACATTTGCAGATACTTGTCTTCAGTTTCCGTAGAAACTAAAGCACACACATTTTACGGGGTAGTATGACATCTGCAGAACAGTAGGGAAAACGCCTTCACTGTATTACTGGTTGGTATTAAAAGAAACCTTGCAGTGAATATAGTAAAATTCAAGCAATTAGTATTTGGGAAGAAAAAAAAGAGAGTAACTTATTCTAGATTAGTGAACAGATGGGTAAGCACCGGTTGGTTTTTAAAAACAGATGCTTTTCCATGCAAAATGCTTATTCAAATACACAGTTTTATGTATTTATATTGAGAAGATTAGTAATGTGCATAGATTTATATTTACACGGAAGAGTAGTTCATGAGATGACACTTCTTAATTACATCTGAACTATGAGAAACACGCTACCTGTAGTGTCAAAAATAAATTGTAATAAAGCCCAGCGAGGAAAAGCCTTCAGAGCAGATCCAAAGGTACAGCTGGACAGAATTTTTATTCCAAAAATATTTTAAGAAAAAAAAAGCAAAAAAATTGTGTGTGTGTATACATATATAGACTATATATATATATAGGATTAATGAACTGTTACAATTGCAGCAAATAAATAATGAAAAAATGAATACCCTCGATGTAAATGTTTCAAACATGTTTGAAACAAATGTTTATTATTTAACTTAAAACTGGTTTATTTCAAAGTTGGTGTTAATATTACTGAATATATTTTATGTATTTAGAAATCTAAACCAGTTGAAAAATCATGACTTCTTTCACCGAATGCAAAGACAGTTAAATATGAGTACAGCTGTACAAGAAAAAGGTAGTCCTTCACACAATATTAGTTCTATGCTAATGTTTGCATTATTAGTCTTAGCTATGATACTTCTAATAGCTCATTTAAAGCTCTAAGTATAGGCAACATCTTAAAAAACACTTCTAAATACACTGAAGGCTCAACTAGATATTAGATCTCATCCCAACCATTCTAATGCAAATATGTGCAAGATACAAAAGATTACATCTAGAAACAAAGAAAAAATTACAAACTTCCTTTAAATTATGTTCATATGTTTGCAGATGAGCATAAGAAATAATACTTGCACAAATACACAAGAATGATGGATTTCCTGAGAGAGAAGGTTAAAGAAGGAATAGAAAAATGCAGATTTCTTTTCATTGCATTCTTGGTAGTTAGGTAGACTTTGAGTCATATCACACAAAAAAAATACTACACCATTTCCAGGCAGCAGAAGCACGCAGGGAGTATCAAACTTAATGCAACTACCCTTAACTCTTTTACCAAATAATGTCTGAAGAACTATCACTGGAAAAAGAAATCACTGGTAGATGTATTTGATTGCTGTCATTACTTCAAACAGTAATAATTTTTTCCAGGATGAAATGTCTTCTGGCTTCACCAACAGAAGATTATTGGAAGAATCATAAGAATTTATTTCATCGTGAAAATCAGACCAAGGTTTTCTGCTGTCTAAAGCAGTCAACATAACTTTCAGCAAAGAACCATTTAGAATTTAGCTTGCTTAGAATCCTCCTTTTCCAATGACCGATGTTTAATTTCAAAAGACAGATTTTCTCTTTGAAACTATGCCTGCTTTTTTGCTTACAAAGCTTTAGTTTTTCATTGAGCTTCTTATGAAACAGTTTCTATGGCCTTGTGTATGCAGGCAATGTAAATAAAGCAGGAGCATACCCTGCCATCATGAAATACATTACAAATATAGCAGATTTTATCACCTTTCTGCAGTAAGAGTAGTGCACTTTCTTCAGAAAGAAATCTTTATAAAGTTGTGTTGAGGAAAATAATTTCATATAATACACCACTCATGTAATGGATTCTCTGTAAATCTCTTCCAAAAGTCCTGTCCAGGTCTGGGTGTCTATGGAATATGATTGATAGAGGTGATGACTGGAAAATCCCCCATAAAATACCAATTCTTTGATAAATAATCTTCTGAGACATTCATTCAAGAAGGTTCAATGGAACTGAATCACTGAATCAAAACCTCTTTTTGGGCTGCTTCAGTGCCAAGGAACCTGGACACACTGAGGAACCTCTGAGAAGGAAGAAAGAGAGCACTTTGCTGTTGATAAAGGAGGGAAAATGGTGTGGATGGAGAAGGCGCGTGTTAACAGCGGGCAGAAGTAATGTGTCATCTACATCGGTAATACTCAGTAATGAAATCCTTAGCTGAGAAACAGTGTAACAGAGCAAACTTTAGACATTTATCTTGAATGCTTCAGCCATGACCATCATCTGTCACCTCATCACCATCTCCATCTAACGAGAGAAGTTAATTACTGAAACTAGTGGGACCTGGCCTTAAAAGTGGATTCTCCAGACAGATTTTCTCAAGGCCAGAGATGTCAACATCAGGTTGATTCAGGGCTCTTTGCCCTGAAGCTAGAAGGTAGAACCCTAAAAACCATACCCAGGGCCAGGCCTGTCAGCACTGGCTGTTGTCCTGCTCTAGAGTTGCAGTTGGACTGTAACAAAGAGATTCAGTTGTGAATCTGAAGGTGCACTGTTGAGATGCCCTATGACATCTCAGACACCAGCATGCAGCTATCTTTTCAATCAGCAACTGGAGACATAGAAGGCTGGCCTATGCTGTCTCAAATAGCAGTTGATTAAGCAACTCACTTTAACTGCATACACATGAGCTAGGTGTCTAAGCTCCAGTTACATTTATGGGAGAGTCAGTTCATCTAGTCAGTCTAGTAAATGAAACCTAGAAAATTCTCCATCTCCTCTTGAAATAGACTCCCATCGGTGGGCTGAATTTGTCTCCAGATCCCATGGACTTATTGAAAGATTAGATTCCCATCAACTAAGACACTTAATTTATATGTAAACACTGAAATTATATTCACCTTAAACCAGAGGAAGATGAATCCCTGCCTTGCAAGTCTGAGGGCATGTTTTGAGGGTCTGTAGCTCCTGGACAATCTAACCGAAGTCTTGCTGGCATCACAGATACTTACTGGAGTTGACACATTGCTCAGTTTCACAGAGGTAAATAGATTATTGTCCTGTTTTCTGGTCATTTTTCAAGCTCAAATGTTTTTGGGAGATCTGGACCTCAAGAAATTTCAGAGTAATTTGGTCTTTGAATAGTTCAGGTTGAAACTGACACATGAAGTGTTAGCCCTGTTTTTTTACAGTATGCAGCAAGATTTTTCCTTTAGGTAGCTTTCCCGGAGACTACAAAAGTTTGTATTACTTTCACTTGTATTACTTTTATGCCTTTGCAGATGATCTATTTGCCCTGCCTGCAATCTGCTATAATATCTCACCTCCAGCAAACAGACCACAGGAATCTGTGGGAAAAAAAAAAGAATTAAAAGAAGGAACATTCCTTATTTCCCCTACCTATTTTCCCCTCTTTGTTGAGATGGCTAAAGCTCAGTGAGAAGGATGGATCCTAACCTGCATGAAACAAACATTGTAAGTTCAGATCTTTATTTAGGAACCATCTTGTGCAATTTATTTAATAAAAATGGATTTCTTGTGAGCTCAACAATTACACTGTTGCTTGCCTGATTATGCTTGGATAATGATTTGTCAATTAAGACTCAGTACATTTAGAGATTAATTACCAGGAAATTCTACTTGTTAACATTCCATCAAAATTTGTTTTTGCCTAAAGAACAGCATTGCTGTTCAGGGACCAGATTTGTTACCCTTCCTCCCAACTCACGTAGCATGTTGATGTCTATGGGCTAATTTAAACAGTACAGGAATAACAGAATTTGGCCTGAAGTATGTAAATCTAACAACAGTATAGAGAACACAGGCACGAAAACAAAGACTTAATCAATAACTGAGCTCAAAATATTCCTCTTTCCTATATTTGGGCAGTTGGTAAAAAGTAATTACTTGTTTCTATTTCAATTTCATTAAAAGCTACCAAGCTGAAACATCTAGCTCCAAGGCTAAATTAGTCTCTTGCTGTTTTATCCATGTATGAACCAAGATAACAGAGATGGTCAGTTAGAAAATTCTTATTTTAATCTGTTCTTCTGGGAAGGTTCTTTGGCTAATTGGAAATCTTTCAAAATACAGCAAATAATTAATTTTCAAATCTTTTAAGACTACCCTCCTCTTACCAACAGGTTGCTAATCTGACTCTGACTGCTGTGCATCTTGAAGCTTTTAGATGTTTTACGTATCCCCATTCCTATTCAGTTTCCTAGCATTTCTGGATAACAAACATTTAGGGGTCAGATTCAGCTCACAGGTCTAGGCACTGAACTTCAGGTGTTTGCGTGCAGACATTTACACACTGATGGCACATAAACTCTCAGTGTAAACCATGGAGATCCAGATTTACGGCCAGCTGATTCTAAGGGAGTGATTGAATTGCCTCTATAGAGATGTCTAATGACATTTGAGATGCCTTAGGCTACTGATAAATGAACTTAATACTAGTTAAACAATTAATACTGAAGCACTAGCATGGCACATAGGACACAAGACTGTAAGACTCCAGAATAGCAACCTCACTGCTAAGCAGTTACCTACAGCTACAGCATCTCAAGAGGCACAAGATACAGTGTTTAGGCAACTGAATAGTGTCCTAAGAGCTAGTCACTTGACAAAATAGAGGTATTCAAGAGCTGAATAGCTCTTTAGGCTCCATAGACAGCACGGATTTGATATCATTTGCCTATGGGCTTAATTCAGTTACTGACACATGGGCATCTAGTGCCATTTTAGATGTCTTATGGTAGCTGGTATGGCCTTCAGTTGGCGTTAGAAGGATAATCAAACCAAATTTTTCTTCTTCAGGACAATTTATATACTCTTTAATTTTCATCATGGATAAAGAGAACAAGCTCTTCCTTATGCTTTTGCAGATGCTCTCTAGACACTTGAAAACTTTATTCTCCACCAAATGTTCTCTTTTTAAAAAAAAAACAAACCTACATCATCATACCTGACTCCCCATAAACGTCAAGTACACCATTTTCCGGACTTCCTACTTGCTAATTTTCCCTAGACTCTCTTCTGTTGCTCCACAACTGTCTTGAAGAGTGCTATCCACAAATATGCAGCTTAGGCTTTAGTAATACAAGTCAGACTTATTGTAAGATGTGGGTTTTTTCATTTTTTTTCCCCCAAAAGATGTTACTGGCACATGTTCAGTCTGAGATCAATAGTAACCCCAAGATTCCTGCATACAGAAATCCGTCCTAACCTGGTATTCCCTGTCTTGAATTTACATAAGAATAATTAGTTGTATAAATGTTGCACTTTGCACTTGCCCATACTTACTTTTATACTATTTTCCTGACCCATTATGCTAATTTGGGAAGATAATTTTTAGCTCCAATTCTATGTTTCAACATGCATGAAGTTACGGCAGTATTCTTTCAGCCCCACACAGCTTTATGTCATTAGCTACGGGTTTTTTCTCATGCTTACCGTTGCTTCTCACTAGTAACTATGGGAACAGGTTTTTCCATTTGCATAAGTTACACAAGATTATACAGCACTCTTCCTAATGGACGATAGGAGAAATAAGTACTCCAAAAGCTGTTTATGGCATGACTCTGAAGTCTTCTTTTACTTTTATGCAATGAAAACACACTAGTACTGAAATCTCTGAAATGCTCACTGAGATCCTGTGCTCAAAGAACTAGTATCTTCCCTTGAGAATTCAGTAACCTCAAAGCCCCCCAAAAATAGCATGCCTGACTTATTTTCCACAAAAATGCCGAAACTGGCCCTAATTACTAGGACCTTAAAAAAGTAGGGTCTTGAGAAGAAATTTGAAAAGACTGTGCTGACTTTATCTGTCTGATTCACTAGCATGATTCAGATTTACAATTAAATATGTGGTTTTGAGAAACAAATCTGATGTTTCCCCTGCATGGAAATGCCTATTACAAAATTTCATAATTAATCAAGCATTTTCATAATGGCCTGTACCAAAATAATAGTAAATGCAGTATCATGTCTTTGTTAGTGACAAAAATTATATGCTCCAGAAAATGGTAGAAGAAACATAGAGTAATCTGTTCTCTGTGACTGTCTCATCCTACTACCTAATGTCAAGCTGTCTTAAACCCTGAAGCATGAGACTTTTTTACTCCTTCCACAAGTTTTTTTGGAAAGAACTGTTATGAGTCTGAATATTTCATCAGTCATATAAATGTTTTCATTCCTAGTTTTCATTCCCTCTCATATTTACTTCACAGCTCTTTGGATTTCTCTTTTTCCTCAATTTAACATCTCTCTCTCATTTCTAAAATAATAAATCTTTTCTTCACTTAAATACTTCACACTGAACTGTCATAAAATCTCCCCAAATACGTTTCCTGTATTCTCACTGTTGTCCAAAGAGCTATTCCACAAAAGTATATCCAGTTTGGTTCAGGGGCAGGGAATGCCCTGGCTGCTGAACAGAGGGATACAGGATTAGAGTATTGATTTATCTTTAAAATACCCTTCCATTCACAATGATAAACAAGAACAGCAGCAGTTGGCAAACCCCCTCATATTAATTTAAATCCTAGCAATATTTACATTTTGTTCTGAAATACAACTTGTGTTTCTGTGTACTTTGAAACAGTTGCTGTGTCCAAAGAGTGGGTGAAGTGATGCTTACAAACATAATAGAGATGTGCTTCATTTGTTCTAGTGTGCTGGGACAGATGGAACAGCACACTCCTGTGGTCTGAAGAGTACTGAAAATCTGGAAGTCCCAAATAGTGATGGCTTTCTATGGTTTTTTGGTCTTCTCACACGTAACAACATTTTCCTATACTGATGCCTAATATTAAACATGTAAATCAACATTGTGCTTTGTCACCTGAAGGCATCCAATGCTGTGAGTTACCAGTAACTTTTATTTCATCTTCAAGGTAACAAGGATAAAACCCAGGGATTTAGTTTTAGCATCTTAACAATGATAACAAAAGCACTGGCTATGTATATATACAGTACTATGTACCCATGAGTGCAAATCAAGGTACAAAAGGCATTGCATTCACTGCACAATGACAGAACAAACATGCACTGAAAAGTTGTAAGGAGATGTTCATAAAAATGGTGGCTTTTGACCTAGTATGCCAAAACATACTTATGTACGATCAGTAACCCTGTAGGCTACATTTAAACTGATGATTCAGAGGTGAATGACTTCATATTTATTTAGATCATAGATATTTAGGCACCTGATTAAGTATTACACACACATACACAAGGAAAAGAAAAATAAACAAGAAATGTTATTTCATGGGCTTCTGGCTCCAGGCTTTTTCAAGTAATTTCTTTAGCTAAACACACAACACAGTGCTAAGACTATATATAATTACACTTAATAAACTAGTAGTTCTCATACACAAGGAAATTAAACACAAAATGGACACTTGCCTGTGGCAAAGACAACATTCTTTGACACCAGTCTGTATTCCACGATGGAGAACTGAGGAAGCTCAATCCTCTCCACACCAGTGACTGCGTTATCTCCACCTCTCCAGTAGAACTCTATGTCATCAGTTGTGTAGCCATCTGCAGGCAAAGCAGGAGAGTAAGTCAGAAATAACAACAGACTCAAATGTAGCTTCAAACACTCTACACGCAGTTTATCATTTGAGACAACTAAAAGAATTGGAACTGCTGGAGTGGTGTACAGTATTTTGTTCTGTATGCCTGTGGGAAGGTCTTCCAAAGAGCTCTGCTATTACAGTCTACAGAGGGATTTGAGACAAAATACGCTGTTTTCTATCTTTTTTTTTGTATAACACTCCTAAGATTCTTATAAGGATCAATGTCCCAAATGAAACAGAAATTGCTACCCAGAAATCTGCAAAATTGTGGATTAGCATGATTTAAGATATCATATGCATTTAGCTCTGAAACCAAGTATATATTTATGCTGATAATCACCAGGAAAAGGTGGATTATTCAATAAATACAGACAAGCATAACTGGGGCAGATCTTTTCCACTCATACTAAATCGCACCATTTCCATTAGCTTCTCTAGTGGAGGACTGCAGTTGAATGTAGATTATATACCGCATTTTCTGTATATGGCCAAGAGTCTCTGGTCAGTAGCAGAAATGGATCAGGAACTGTTGAAGCACAAATACACATCTGAATATTGCAATCCTAGGACATGACTGGATGGAAGACAGAATCTGGTTCTGTGTGGAACAGAATTGCAAATCATAAATGGGGCTGATCTGAAAGCCCGGGTGGGGTCCTGCAGCAGGACCATCCATGCATAATAAAAGCACACAAAAAGAAAATGATATCACAGTGTTTGCTCTCTTGAAAATGGATCTGATTATAATATGGACATTAATTGTCTTGTGTTGAAGACAAGCATCCAGTCACTGCCTCTGCCAAGTTAGGCCGGAGCAATAAATGGCTTCATTCTGTCCAAACCCCATTTTTCTAGGATGTATCCATCTGTATGGAAATGGATGACCCCCTATATTTTTTTTTCAAAAAGTCAAATAAACAAACAAAAACCCCAAAGGGTGATAATTACATGATTCACGGAGTGTTTACAGACAACACTATAAATATTACACATTTCTATAAAAGGAAAACTGCCCTGCATCTGAACTAGGTTTTACACGCATTTTCTTATGTACATACAGCTTTCTATTTCCAGAGTGCAGTTCTGTTCATCTAATGGGTATCTTCTCAAGTCCATCATACAAGCTGCAGTGGTTGTGATTCTAAAATACAAACATCAAATAGAATTGCTGTACAGCCAGTAATACAAGTTTTGTTTATATTTCAAAGTGAGGACTCTGAAGAATAGTTTACAATAATTGAGAATCCCGTCCATTGTTTTACACGGAGCAGCAGCTTAATACAGCAGCGGCTACACTGACTGCAATGGAACAACTCACTGTGCCTCACTTTTCCACAACCAGTCCCTTGGATTTCAATGGACCTATCTGCACATGCAAATACTACACAAAAATTTGCTGAGATTGAAGACTATGACTTTATAACAGAACAAGTGAAGAGAAAAATATCTGCTACAAATGTCAAAGTGATTAGTTATGTCAATAACCGATTTCTTGGTTCTACAGCCCCTCTAGGAAAAACCTGAGATGTTGAAAAAATGTCAGAGGTATTTTTAAAGAGGATTTTGTAATGAACCACCATATTGAATTTTAAATTTTATCTCCAAATAACAATAAATTTTTGCTGTTTTATTTCTAATGTTGAATTTGCAAAACACTTCTGTAATGAAGAATCTGCATTTTTAATCCAGCACTTGCATATCAGGAGTGTCAACAATACACATGTACAACCAGAACAATTGCATTAACAGCTTCACACTGCATTTGCAGTTTATTTTTAAATTAATGGTTTTATGTATTTGTACCAACTTTTAGACAGTTATAACCATATGCTCACAATTAATCTTCAGTATACTTCAGTGTTTTGCTGAATCATAGCCTTCACCAAGACTATGTAGGTTATTATGTATTATTTCTTTATAATGGAACCATATAAATTTTACATTTATATTATGTTCTGGACCTGACTAGGTCTGTTCCTTAACGATCCATTTCTGATATAAACAAGAAATGGACTTTGTACACAGTTAATTCCTAAAGGAATAACATTCTGGTGATAACTTATGCTCATAACAGAAGAGGAAAAATGCCTTAAATAGACCTCTAAAGGCTACAACCCTCAAAGTTAAGGCTTTGTCCATGTGTTTCCTCAGTTTTGAAGCTTCCTCTTTAAACCCTTAACCTTTCAGAAACTACAGTCTTCTAATTTTGTAAACTAGTTTAAAATTCAGGGGTAACTTTTTCAACATGAGAAAAGTAGTTAGGTGCCTTTCTTCAACTCCTTCACACTAACAAAAAACTGGTGTTATTATACCTTATCCAATTCTCCCAGAAAAGGAAGGCAAAATGGTTATCCTTAGCATATAGGTTATTTCAGAGAAATAACTTCACACAGTATCCAAAGGGAGGGATTAAGACCCTTATAAATATCTCATGGGACAACAAAAGCTGTCGTTCTCCTATTGAGAAACTGTGTTTGCAAAAAAATATTATAATTTCTTTGCAAACGCAGAGACAGTTGTATGAACACAAAGGCAATGGATGGCCAGGAGAGAAAAAAACCTCAAGGATCAGTTACTCAGCATATGTTCTCACTTGTGCTCCTACCGATAGCCAGTAACAAAGGCACACACCTCATGTTTGCCCTTCCCAGCCATATCTATGGCATGATCATGCCTTTGCCACTGCTCCCTACCCTGGGTGTCCTCTGCATACCCTTATGTTAGCACCACAAGCTTTCAGGGATGAAGTATTGTATCACAAGAGGATACTTCAGGTCAATCCTCCTCCAGCTGCCTGCTGAGAGATGCTCTGATTCCTCTGTTAGCACATGTCCCCCTGGGCTGGAACAGTTTATGAACAACAATTATGAACAACTAAGCTGTTCTACACTTTAGCAGGGCGTTTTCTTTGCACTGAACATTTACAAGTGCCCTTCTGGACCTTCAAGCAAGGTGCTAGACACAGGGCTATTGCTTATGACAATTAATGTGTCCTCAGCATGCATATAAAGTCAGTACTAGCCTAGGGTCTTAGAGGAGAAAGCTTAGTCTTTAATCTGTGATCAGGCTTTACAAAGCCATACTGATTGTGCAAGCAAATGATCTTGCTCCAGAGACAATTGTTAACTGCTCTAAGTAAAACAAGCAGGCACACTTGGGCATTGCTGCTGCAGGGTTTCTAACCCATACCTTGCTTTAGTACCTTCCCCTACACTGATGGAGGGCTCATTTAAGATGCTGCAGCAGAATCCACCATAAACTAAGCTGATAAAGGAGGGAGTGTGGTACCAGCATCTTAACTACTATGTTGTATAACGCTTTAAATGCCACACGTACAGAAAGCGTGCACTTAGAAATGATTAATTTGACAGAATTAGTAAAAATTATGCAGCCATTTACTTATTTCCTTATGACTTTTTAGGGAAAGTGTTTTTATTTTGGCCTGTTCACATGCCATAGTGATTCTGTGTGACAAGTTCCAATACCTGCATATTCTTGCTTGAGAAACTTTTTACACTACAGCAAATGTATGTTTTTAATTTCATAAATATCCACTAGAAAAGAAGATGCAGCTAGATATAGAAACAAATTTACCCCTCTTACTCAAAGTAAGTTCAGTGCTCAGAGGTCCCTCCTGAAGCAACCAAATTTAACTTGCACAAATGCTCACCAAAAGCCAAATGTTAATTGCTCAGACTTGTGCACACTCCCAAGAAGAGCAAGTTTATTTTTTTACGGGATGGGATGCTGCCTGACACATCAGGACAACAAGGTTTCAAGAATTCATCATCAGAGCAGTGACAGATAAACAATTACGAGTCAAACAAAAATAAAGCAGTTCAGAGACACACATACATTTTGGGTGAAAGCAATACACAAAGGAAATATTCTTAATTGTTTAAAATTTCCTACTCCAGTTATCTGTCCTCTGTATATAGCTTCTCATACCCTTCTCTGCTACTTTATCACCAGGCTGATTGCCTTTGATTATTCTGAAATATTGTATAGGAGTCCCACCTGTGATGTCCTAGGAGGTGCTACATAAACAACTGACAGAAGGATATTTTCTGTCCCCCAAAGTTCATAACATCAATCAACCTAAGCAATATATACACTTCTTATGTGACTAGGTCACAGTCCTGATGGCTAACTTGATCCCCTTTTCATCTTGATACAGAAATCCACTCATCTAAAAAAAACAGAATTAAGTGTAGTTGCCCTGTCTGACCAATCACACGCAACATTTTCACCTTGCAAATGTCCATCATGTTTTATATTCAGGTGATAACTATGAGCATCCTTTCAGATAAAAAAAAAAATCTATTCCTCCATTCTATTTATTTATAACATTTAGCATTGTATTGCCTGAGAACAAGAGCCCTACATAGGGCAAACACACAAGCAGTTGGTAAGACTCTATTTTTGATCTCCGGTATATAATGTCATTATTTCTTTTTTGGTCTATTATGAGAAAAAGCTGTCATATCATCATATGTCTTGTATATTGTTCTGAACAAGGTGGAACAAAGTCAGTATCGCGCCCAAAGAAAAAAATTCCCCAGAAAGGGGTTGAACTTCAAAAAGCTACTGCCCCATTCCCCCGCTCACAAACTTCTGCTGCAGCAACAAACTACTTTCTCTGAAGAAGAGAGGAACCCTGGATAACTGAAGGTGAAGTCTTTCAAAACTGTGATAAATTCTACATTGTTCAGAAGAGAACACAGAGCTAGTGTGGCCTTGGGATCACTTTTGTTATAAATTTTTGAGGAACTGCTTTACTCCATGGTCATTCTATAATCTGTTGCAACCCTCCAAAATTTCCCCTATTATTTTCAGTGACCCTCTGTTTTATGGCACAAAAACCTCCAGGTTCTGGTCTCAGACCACAGGATGAATCATTGCCTCCAGACTTCAGCTTGAAGCCAACACCGTCAGGATGCTCTGAAGCCACAACACAAGAAGTTAGGCTAGTGGTAGAGCAACACAAAGCTCAAGTTTTAAATTAACAGAGTCAAGGCTCAGGTATTTTCTTTCTTCTGATCACAATGTCCTGTATTTTGCCAAGATTTAATTTCAGACAGTTATCGTCAATTAAGTAACTCGGCTGCTTCACACCATGGAGATCTGACTGTGGATATTGCATTCTTTCAGAGGAAAGGGAATGGAAAGAAATTTGTCACACAGGAGCCACTGGTGAAATCCTTGCCAAGCAAATACTATCAAGTGAAATGCAATCTGCCTATGGACTTTTTGAAGAAGAGGCAGCTAGCTTATTCAAATACACTACTTTATGACAGATAATCCTCACTGAATGATTCAAAATGTTTTCAGTGTGCCAGAAAGGCTTCTATATATTATTATGATCACAAGATTTCTAATCTCCATCAATTTTTTATTACATTGCTTGTGGGGGTTGACAAAAATATCTTGCACCATTTTTTGATATTTAACTACATGCGGAAGTAATCCTAAACTTGCAGTGTTCCCTATTTGGTCAAAAGCATGAGAGATGAAAGCCTCCCTTTCCTAAAAACAGTTAATTATTGAGACAATATTTCCTGAACATCCTAAGCTTCTTTCAAGTTTCATAACAGGCCGAATCTGTGTTTATTTTGTCTAGAAAGATTCATCCAATTATAGTCAATCCACAATAAGTAATAGGGGTTAAAGAGGTGAGAAGCCAAGAGCCAAGACTGGTAAAAGGTTCAACTGGTGATAAAAAAACAAGAGCCGGTAAAGTGGTCATACAATCCATCGGAACCACTTTTCAGATCTCATTCATTTTTATACTAGGGACTCTTTGTCCTGCACTAGGTGTGCGCAGCAATCTTGAGTGTTATCTATGCTTGAAAACACAAGAAACTTCCAATGATGTAAATGGAACCTTCACTGGCAAAGACCTGTTTTGAATGGTATGGTTTAAACCAACAGAGCAAATGGAGTATCCTGTCTAAAGAAAACAACTTTTTGATACTACTGAGTCTTCCATTAAGATTTTTGCTGGTGTAGTTATGTTTACTAAGGGCAGGATTTTTCAGCATTCCTAACCATAAAAGGTATGACAGGAAGCAAAGAAAACACAGGTCAAGCCTAAAATATGTAGAAAGTATAATAATGTAAGGTCACTTTGTACCTCTGGTTTGAAACATAACACATTACAGTGTTGCTCCCTGTTTGAAGAAATCACTGAAGGCATCCATAGTCATGGTTTTGCCTGTGGCTGTCTCCATTCAACCAGGGCTACTTGTGGCTTTTCTTTGTAGACTACAGACACATCAAGAGACAACAGAAGCACCCACGTTCAATTTTACTGCCTGTATTTTGGACAAAATTTTCAGATTTACAATTAATGCTTGACTTTCTGCTATAGCCACTGGGATTTCCAGATATGGTGACTTTACAGAAACAGATAAATCCTGACTGAAGGCGCTTCTGGCAAAATTAAGAAACATCGAGTGTGTCATTTGTTTTCTACAGGCATCTTTCAGAGTTACAGGGAAGGTTACATAATACACTACCCAATGCTTGTAATAACCTTGTACCAGAAAACAAATATCAACAATACATAATGAAAGTGATTAAATCTTAATCATGGAAGTACAGACCTGAGGCCGTAAAGCACCGTTCCATCTGGGTGAAGGCGAATCATTCGATTCTTCACAGTAACGCCATGCACAAAGGATTTCTTGTCATTTAAGAAGTAAGTGTCAGGTACCCAGAGTTGATCTGCCACTCGGTTATCAAGCGTGAGGTTGAGAGGTATGCCAGCATAAGCCAGCCTCTTATCTCTCCAGTACTGTTGAAAATACATAGTCAAAGTGTAATCCTGGTGAGGAAAAAAAGAGAAGCACAACAGTCAACCATACTTGGCATAACTAACTTATTTTGCTGATAGTTTAATTTAATTTTAAATACTCCTACCAATGATTAAATAATACTAATAATTGAAGTATTACTCTAGTCTAAGGAGTATTTCAAAACTTAAGAAATTCAGCTATTATTGTTATGTTTCGTCCTGCTATTCCATTTCTTTCATTTAGTTCCCCTGACAACTACCTGAAATTATGGTGTTTGTGGAATGATAAATGAGGTAATAGGTAAATACTGCTATCTCCTCCATTTTTAAACTGACAGATGAATGGAAAAACATTCATAGTACTTTAAAGTAGTATGCAACATTGTATCTGAACAATAAGCTGCAAAGATGTTGTCTATACGTATGCCTTTGTGTGAGACTGCACCTTGCAATGACATAAAGATTTTCTCATCAACAGGCTACATTGGTACTTAGAAGAACAGTAAATTGCAGTAAAATCCTACTGATGTCAACATTTAGTTTTCATAACTTTGTCAGTTAAGGTTCATGGTGTCTGCTAAGAGCTGTGATCACTAATATAAGAGTCTGAACATGGATACAGAGGCATAAAACATCCATTTAAAAATTGTTTACTTAATTTCAGAGTTTGCTAACTTGATGTGGCCATGTCATAATAATGTTATTTTGAAACGTTTCAAAAGTCTTGGGCACTAGGCTTCATTCATGAGCTTCATGGTATTATTTAAAACAAATAAGTAAACATTTTAAAGGTAAGTAACCACAAAATTGAAAAAAATAATCGTATGAAATAGGAGAATTTCCTGTTAGGAAAGAAAAACCCTTGTCTTCTCTTTCCGTCCTGAATTTCAAAGTGTGGAAAGGTATTTTCATTTTTAGAAATCCTGGTTTTATGCATGAAATAAGAAAGGTGAACAACAGAAAATAATACTTTTATATGGAAAGTAATGTTTACAATTAAAGAAAACACTAGTTTAAGGTCTGATAACATTGCCATATTTAACAATGAAAAAATAATGAGATGGTAAGTGTAGGCCATTAAAACTCTGATTTTCAAATTACAGAAGTGCTCTAAACAATAAAACTCTTCATGAAATTCTTCACAAAGCACCGAGAAATTTATGTGATCTCCAAACACATTTAAATATTTAGCAGCAGGTGTGCAAGCCACAGGATACCTGCATTTGCATCTGGTTCTACAAGCTGGTGATGCAAAACCCCTCAGGCTTGCTGCTTTTTTGGGAAAAGGATGCTTGGGCTTTCTAAATACGGCTGTTGGGAATGGTCCATTCTTGTAACGGGTTTTGTGTGGAGACAAACCCAATTCCAGACACTGCTTGCCTCCCAATTTCAGGCACTGATCCTGCCCTGCTTGCCTCGTGCCTTTCCTCGTGTCTTTCCTTGAAATCAGATGAAACTTGAGCACATCTTTCACAGTTAGAGGCTTTGCATTTTTTATTCAGTGATTCATCCTCTTTAATGAGGGAGTTGCTATAGCTTTAAGAAATCAATTTTAATTGCTTAGCAAAATAAATCATTATAGATATCAATGACAAGCTGTTCCCATTTTAGGAAACTAATAGGAGACCTTTGGAAACAAAAGGTTCCAGTGATGGGAGAAAGGAGCCTGTGTGGAACTGCCTGGAAGGAAGCTCATTCTTCAAAACTCAAACTCAACACAACTGCTCAAGAGAACGTGCTTTGACCTTTTGGTCGGAAGCTTTCTTGGATGGGACTAATTGTCCCTGCTTATCAGTGAACGAGGTACATGCTAGACTGGGTGCAGTTGCCTTCGTCCATCAGTATGTGAGGAAGACCACATCTCTTCTCAAGTTCTCTGCAACCAAGTTTCTGAGACTGATGCATTAGACTAAGTATCCTCTACCATCTTCATTTTGCCTTAATTAAAGCTTGTTTCTATTAATGTTCAAAATTTGTTATGTGCTTGGCTCCTATAATGGTTTGCACATCAATGTCAAGAAACTGAGGATTATAAAAGCTGTGGACTCATGAGCAGTACATCAAAAGCTCACTATGCATAAATGTACAACACACACACAAAATAATAGAAAGCAGAAATAAGGAGATGGCCTGGTACTGCTCAGCGTCGAAAGAAGTGAACCAGTTAGCCTTAAAATATAAGAGGAGCAGTAAATTTGAGCAGAAGAGAGCTTTAGGCTAGCCTCCTTTTTCCTTTGGCTTGAGATAAAATTCATGTTAACAGCTAGCAAATGGAGTAATTAACTAGCTAAGTAAAACATATGTAACAACACATGCAGTAATAGTCTGTCATTTTATTTGTTTATTTAACTGTGGCAGGGAACAACAGAGAAAAAAGTCTACAAATTGCACACAGAAACAGCAACATCCAGCAAACATCAGGAACTCCCAGCTCCTGACTGAAAGACAAATTTCCAAAATACGTCCTCTAAGGTACACATTTCATTAGTGCTTTCTCAACGAATCTTTACTTCTTATTTCATCTTATCTTTAAATAAAAACACTTATCTATACATCTACTAATGTATATGACTATATTTCCATGTATTGAAAGCAATGATGCCCCAAAAAGTTATTTAAAAAAGAAGTACATTATGGCATATGAAATTTCAGCTCATTCCCAGTTCTTTGCTTGGTATCTACTAAGGAAAATGCTCAAGCGGCATCTTCCGCAATGGCAATATCCTGTGCAGATACACTGACATGCCTGCCTAACCCCACTCTCTGCACTTCAAACAACAGACAGGACAGACATAGAGAGCCCAAGAAGGCGTGTTGTGCTACCAGGCACCGTAAAGGATCACTGTGCAATTGTTCTCTGTCAGCCTGACCTGCTCTGGAGATGATGGGATAGAAGGAATGAATATGAACCATGCTTGCTCACCATCACACTTTTTCTGATCACCTCAAAACAAAAAGCAGCAACAAACTCAGAATTGCACTGAAATTGCTTGGTTGTGCAAGGGGCAATAAAGTGAGCAGGAAAGGCCGGTTTCTTAGGGCAGCTCTACACAAGTCACCACCAGCAGAAACTAAGCATATTCAAACCCATAAGGATGTCAGCTATCATTCTTTGATTAGCTAATTTGCCAGGCTTTGTACCCGTAAAGGATGTTTTCCCCCTTTCTACACTTCAGGGGAAAATGCAAAAGTAGTTTGAGTGTAGGCTGGAAAAATGCCCTAGGTATTTGTCAGGTAAAAGGAGAAAATGGACTTTTACCCCTAGGTAAGAAGCCTACAAAGTTTATTAAGGGCTACCTTCCTCCAGGGGAGCTTACGGTAACTAGCTCTGATATAGAGGTCAAAAGGGTAGATGTCTAAAGCCTGAAGAGATTAATCCCACTACAGCTACCGTATTAGGGTGCTATTATATGTCAAAGATGACACAGAGTTGCCAGCTTTAGGAAATTCTAAATACTGTACAGAGCAGTAGACAATTTTCTCAGCAGCAAAGACCTCCATAAATCATATATTTTTTTACACATCCAAGATTCCCCTTTCCTCTCTCCAGTTCCTCATGGTAATAGACACTTCAGGTGGAGAAAAGTAAAAAAGTCACTCAAAGCCTTGACAGAAGGACAAACACAGTGCTTCTGAAGTACAGGAGAAATGTCCTCAAAACCAGAGAAGTTTGGCTGCAGAAGAAACATAAGTTTTATTTTGTGTATTCAAAGACCATGAAGCGTCCCACAAGGACTAAGAACGGTGACAAGCATCCCTGACTTTTTATAACTGCCACGATGCCAGCAATGTAAGGAAAGGCACACAGAAAGGTGTGCTGGTGTTTTTTCAATGTAGTTTTCCCTGGAGAAAAAAAAAAAAAAAAGAAAAAACCTCAAATAGTAGATATTACTTGGGAAGAGGCCTCTATTGCAACTTAAACAGAGCACAAGATATCTGTATTCTTGGTGTGTATTAGCTATGATTTCAAAACATCTAAAGCAAGAATTATAGAGACTTACAAATATTATAGGAAGCTAACTATGGGCAAAGACATTTTTAAGCATTTTCTACATGATATTTGTCTTTTCACAGACTGAGCATACCATGTAGGAAACACAGCTGTGATTTAACTGCAAAGCCACTTCAGACAGGCAAAATATATTATAGTATGCTACTCTTCAGTACCTAATGCACTGACTATAGGACTAATGAATGATAAATACTAATATGCTGGTAATACTAAAAGTAAGCCATAATTTGTTTTCTATTACAGAGGTTTTTTATGCTTAGCTTTTCCTTCCTGCACTCAATAAATGGGAAAAAAAAATTAAAAATATAGTTTAGTCATAAAAATAAAATTAACAACATTATAGCAGCAATAATGCTCTAAAACTGACTATCACTGTTTACAGTCTTGGTGTGTTATGTATCAAGGATGTTAAAGTTTTCCATTAGCTGTAAAAATGTTGTGTTTCTTCAAAATGACTACTAGATAAAACACTATAATTAATAATTATGATGGAATGCTGTTAATACGGCAGTTAATAAGAAAAAAAAAATCATATAAAACAAATACATATGTTGAAAATTACAGTTAATATTGGAAAAAGTTACACAAAAAGAACTATTCCACTGTTTGGGAGAACAGCCTTGTGTCTACTTGAAATGCAGATTCCTGACTTAGATTTGTATTTGAGTAAAAATTCACATGGTCGTTTTCTTGATGAACAGACAAAAGTGATTATTACCACTGGCTTTTGGATTACTTTTTTTTTGATGAATTAATAAAGTAAATACTCATTCAGTGGATACACAGATATGTTGAAAATCCATGCATTAGCCCCCATATAACTTCAAGGTCCCTTCCCTCATCTTTCACATAATTTCAGAAATTAGATATGGCTGAACTAGTGTAAGGTGCTATTTCTGAAGCATTGATGACTAAGCTACATTCTTCCTAATCAGCCCAAAGTGAGTTGCAATGCCAAACTCATGAATCCCTTACTTTGACAACATAGCTGTAAATCTGTCCCCCTACTATACACAGAAGAGACCTGAGAAATAGATTCATGCACACGTTAATTCACATAGTTAAATATGAATATAAAAAAGACATATTCAGAAAGGCTGACCTTAGGAAGTCAGAATTTACCAGCAATACCAGTCTGTTGTGTGAGATGATAACTTAAATATTTTTCTCAGCATTCAAAGTTTTCTAAAAGATTCAGCAACTTTCATATTGAAAAAAAGCTTCATTCAAGAAAAATTTACATTGCACTTTATTTGTTGACATTTTGATTTGCCCAATGTCTAAAATACATATTACTTATTTCATTGTCAGTAAATGGAGAAAATCACCAAACTCCATTCTTCTGCAAAGTTTTCTACAAGAAAACTGCCTAATTAGAACCTCTCTGGTGTTAGATGTAGTTCATGAGCAGCCCACGTGAAGCATATTTGTCCATACACGCAGACACACACACATCCACCCTACCCCACCAAAGCACCATCCTCTAATGTTTCTTGGTCTACCTGCTGTTATATTCAAGATTTATCTTACCTATAAGATCCTGATCCAGACTTCTGGCACCACTTAAAAAAACCATAATAATGACCAGTTGAAAACACGGCACATATTTCTCCAAGCATGTGGCTAAAATACTCTTCTGTTAAGAAAATGCAATGCTAGAGCACCTCAATTGCACTGATTGCACTGTGACCCTCTGTGTATCAAACTAGTATGAATTTTTTTCCTATTTTATGGAAACACGCAAGTGTTATAAGTAAGGAAATATTTAGACTCCAAAAAAAATTTGATGCTAAAAAATACAGTTTTGCAATTAAATGTATGATTGCATGGGCCTTTCCTGCCCTCTCATGCCCTTTGGCACAGGAGTTTCTGTCTCCACCACAACCATGGTGCCTTCTCCAAAGAGCCTGTTGCCCACAGAGCATCTCTGGGTGCTGCGAGGAGGGTTGCCATACCAACCAGTGTTTGGCTTTCTGCAGGCAAAGGGAGCATGGTTGACATAGCAACCGGCCAAAGCAGCTTCTCCCCAGCTTTTTGGGACAGGTATTGGTCACTGCAACAGAAATAAAGCTTCTCAACAGCAAGGGGAGCAGCCGGGCACCCTTGGTAGGCACTGCCATATGGCACCTTCCTGCCAGGACCACAGGAGCTTACTACTCAAAAGATGCATATTGGCTTTTTTCTGTATGTGTTCCTCTGCTCACAACAAACTGATGGGGATGCCTTCCCGCTCATGGGGTGTTCTCTCATCCAAACATCATAGGACACCAGCTGCCAAGCAAATGCTTGCACTGAGCTTTGATAGGCAAATGCAGAAAGGGACAGAAGAAAGTCCCTGCAAATACTTCCGTCCAGAGACATAAGTCGGGACAGTAAGAAGTCAGCCTGGGCTATTTAATCCCTGACAGATAGGGGTGGGGGAAGAATACTTATATATATTTCATCTCTGATTCAGCATATCACAGGTATTACAACACCATAGGCTTCTCAGTAATCAGGAGTTTCTATTCCCAAATGACTGATCAAAAAATAACCTAATGTACACCTTTACACACCAACAGCACCATACTCTGATCTGGTGGCAGAAAGCTCGCCACAAGAAGTATGTCTTTTCATGACACCCCTGTAGATCTGTCCAAAGATTAGGTGGCAAATTGCAATCAAAATCCACCTGATGATGGACAGATACAACATAAAATTCAACATCTGAAGAAGCCCTCCTAAAAAAGAGGAATAGAAATAGAAACATCAAATGTTTAGATGCTATACTTGAAAACTCTCAAAAAGATTAAGTTAAAAAAATCATACCAAATATACTAAATAAAAAATCCACACAAACTTATAAGAAAAAAAATAACCCTAGGCTCAGTGAGGCACAGAACCTGCTTCATGAACCACAAATTTATTTTTGAGCTGACAGGACCTCAAAAAAACAGGTACATTTAATTGCACTAATTGAAATCCTGCTAACAACCTACAGGGAAGAAAAAAATCAACCTTTATCAGCTGTCAGCTGGTTCCCACAATTGAGGCAGCTGACCTTAGAGAGATGGAAACTGACAATTAATGGATTGTACCTCCTACACAATAGCAGGATGTGCCACGAGTGGGCTGGAGAAACAAGCTAGTGTCCTAAAATCTTAAAGCTGTGGTTTGGGGTTTTTCCATATCATGAGATATGAACAGAGGCTACAAATTTGGGATCTACCAGGCACCCATTTTAGAGAACGCAGTACTTCTCACGTTCCTACTTTGTCTTTTACATAAATATTATCAACTTCTATCTCTCTTTGGCATTACTTGAATTATCAGTAAAAATCTGGAAGGAAAAACAAAACTCAAAGAAAACCCTATAAGTTGATATTATTTGTCATATTTGTTCAAGTCTTCTTATTTCTTAGACTATTTCATGCATAATTCTTTTAGTATTTGCAAGGTGCTCCAGGACAGCAGAGATGGAGGCAGTTAATAAGAGGCTTCATAGCTCTTTTTCCTCCTCTACTTTACTAGATACACAAATGTTGTGTTTTAAATAATGTGACCATAAATATACAGTTCCATGCGCCTCTTATTTGCTATGATTAAACATGAAAACCCTACAAAACAATTTTCAGTAAACCCATTAATCAGAATGAAAAGTCTACAGTCTTTTTGTCACCATAGAATTGTTAGAAGACCTTTCTAAAGACGCTCCAGAACTCATATGAGTTCACTCCAGAGTTAACAAATAGAACAAAACTATATTTAGAAACAGAGAGCTAATCGAAATATGCCCTTGAATCAAAAATGAAATACATATCTGTTCACATCCACACTTTTTGGTTAAAAAAAGGAATATTTACTCCACCGTGGGGAGAACTTTTAAAATTTTCTCACCTCCAAACCTATTCATTTGCTGACTCTGGGAGCCAGCCAATCTCAGCGGCAGTAGAGCAGCAAAGCTGATGTCTTAATTTCTGCTTGCTGTCTGTGATTATCTGAACCACCACATATTCTTACAGGAAATCCCATTCAAGACAGAAACCACAAACAAAATGCCCTTTGAGAAAGAGACTGAGAACACATTGGTTATCAAATACTTTTAAAAAATGTAACTTGATACATCGCCTGTGTGTTTTTCAATATCATGGCACATGCCATTCGGGTATGCCAAGCCTGGAGGGAACCCTCAGATCTCCTTGGCCCCGCTGGTCCACTGGGGCTCCTCCTACCCTTCTCAGGGTCCAGGACCCCATGCCAGACCCCCAGGGCTGTTAGCCCCAACGATGCCACAGCTGGGCCAGTCTCCAGCTCCCCACAGCCATGTCCAGACACAGATCTCCCGAGTTGAACCTACCCGTGGGCCCATGTCCCAGCCTTGGCCTGCTCTCATTCCCAGGGAGATGGCCAATGCCCAAGGCTTGGACTGCCCTGGTGCCCCCAGCTGCCCTGTGCCTGGACAGAGGTGGGACAGACCCTGGCTGCCAGGCCCTGTCCTGCTGCCCTCCCCAGGGAGCCCCTGCAATCACAGACACCATGACAGTGTATCCGCAGCAACTGTGTCTCTCTCTATGTAAATGGAAGTTCACGGTGAACAGGATATTATGTGCTTATTTTTGAGGAAGGAAATAACCCCCACATGCACCCAGTGGCAGGGGGCTGGAACTAGATGATCTTTAAGGTCCCTTCCAACCTAAACCATTCCATGATTCTGTGATTCTATGAAACTAGAAGAGATTTCTCTGCAATGTCTAAGAGCCGGAAAGGTGATCAGTGAACTGCCCTGGGGCAGCCTCTTCCCTTCCCTCCCAGAGATGTTACTTACACTGCCAGCTTCCCTTACTTCGCCCTTTCACTCTATCAGTAACACTAAATCCAATTTTACATCTTGCAGTCACAAAATCAAGATGCATGCAAAGTTAAAAGGAGAGCTATGCATTTGCTAAGAATTCATTACTGGGTAGGGTAAACTCGTCACATGCCACAGCTATGCTCAAAAACTTGGTAAAGTGCGAAATAAATAAACGGGTAACAAAAGCCAAATGCTGCATCTAAGAGGAAATATTATAAGCGTATGTGATATTCAACCCACACACAAATCTATTGCTGCACAGAGACTTACAAAAGAAGTGGAAAAGAGCATGCCCCCACCAGTGCCATTAAAAAATTAGGCTGTGAGTGATTTTAAAGGGAAATGTCTTGCTGAGGGAGCGTCTGCACGTGATCTGCACACCCTGAAAAGATTTGCTAATAGTTTTGGAACCATGGAATCAAAATGTGTCACTGCATAAAGTAAAATGAGGAGGGTTTCAAACTGTAATGCTGCCCAACTCCTGAAACTGCAAACAGGATGGTCTAAACAACTGACATGAAACATGTATTTAGTCACTAATCTTCAAAACTTCCAGTTTTAGTAGCTGGACTTTCTGAAGCAGAGTTCTCTGATGACAGTGGGCACTCCCAGGGGTTTTTATCTACTTAGGACACTTAGAGCAAAACTGATCCTGTAGTAGATAAAGTGTTGGTTACTTTTCCCTACATGTGAATCTCATGATGTCCAACCAGGCCAAGTGCAAGGTCCTGCACCTGGGGCAGGGCAATCCCAAGCACAAATACAGGCTGGGCAGAAAATGATTTGAGAGCAGCTGGAGAAGAAGGACTTGGGGATGTTGGGGGATGAGAAGCTCAACATGAACTGCCAATGTGCACTCACAGCCCAGAAAGTCAATTGTATCCTGGGCTGCATCAAAAGAAGTGTGGCCAGCAAGTTGAGGGAGGTCATTCTCTCCCTCTACTGCACTCTTATGAGACCCCACTGTGTCCAGCTCTGGGACCCCCACCATAAGAAAGACATGAACTGTTGGAGCAGGTCCAGAGGAGGATCACGAAGATGATCAGAGGGCTGCAGCATGTCTCCAATGAAGACAGGCTGACAGAGTTGGGGTTATTCAGCCTGGAGGAGAGAAGGCGCCGGGGAGATCTCGTAGTGGTCTTCCAGTACTTAAACAGTTCCTGTAGGAAAGATGGGGAGGGACTCTTTATCAGGGAGTGTAGCAATTGCATGAAGGGTAAGAGTTTTAAGCTGAAAGAGGGTAGGTGTAGGTTAGATATTATGAAGAAATTCTTTACTGTGAGGGTGGTGGGATACAGGAACATGTTGCCCAGAGAAGTTGTGGATGCCTCATCCCTGGAAGTGTTCAAGGCCAGGCTGGATGGGGCTTTGAGCAACCTGC
>JAOTQQ010000001.1:137493058-137516238 GCA_026546715.1 Gallinago undulata | reverse complement strand
CTGGAAGTGTTCAAGGCCAGGCTGGATGGGGCTTTGAGCAAGCTGCTCTAGTGGGAGGTGTCCCTGCCCATGGCAGGAAGGTTGGAACTAGATGATTTTTAAGGTCCATTCCAAACCAAAACATTCTGTGATTCTATGGTTTGATGATCTACATACAGTAACAATACTTTCCTCAAGACTATTGTAGGCTATTTTCCATCAACTCATACGTACAACACAAGATACATGTAGACAAAAAACTGTGAATGTATTCTGTTGTATGTTCACTTCAAGTACTTGAATGTATAAGGAGCTACTTGCGTTTTGCAACATTCTTCCTAGTGTCACACCAACTGGATGGAAGGACAGAAGGAAAATATTTTTATTTCCTTGGAAATTTGGTGAAAACGAGAATTTAAAACTCAGTTTATATACCTCCCTTACACAGTATTTTTCCCTCTCTAGACATTACCCTGCTGTATGTAATGCTTGTCCTGTTGCAAAATTACTCACATAAATCTGTGCTACATGGACACACTGATTTCAAAGGCACTCCTTGAATTCAGAAGAAAAGACACAGAGCAGTTATTTAAAGAACCGAAGACTTCCCTACCAAAGGTACAGCCTATAACCACTGCTCACTTACTTACCTAATTCATCTAGTATTGTCAAATACCTCAGAAACAGCAAAGTGCATTTAAGAGTCAAGAAATCTTTTTCCCCACAAAGCTTATGGGTGAACAAAGTGTGGCTGACTAAAGGAGCATGAGCAAGCTGCATTATATACCACTGCTTTCAGACAGAGATTAGTATTCTGCAGAGCCCCTTGGTTAGGATAATCAGATGGCCTTCTCAAATACGAAAATTATATCCTTGATCACTGCCTCTCCTCTTGGTTCAGCAGTGCTTTTTCATGCATGCTGGAGAGTCAGTCTTTCAGACAATGGCACAGGGACGAAGAGTTTATATTCATCAGAAACTGGACCAACTTTATAGATAGTCTACACAGCAAAAACAGGATTCAGGTAAAGCTTCTGAGACTAAAACCCAGAAAGGTTAAAAGAGAAGGGGACTGAATTAAAGACTATAGGAATGTCAACAGATGCAGAAGAAAATCTGGCTTGGGGGATGAATCACAAAGGGGTGAAAATATAAAAGCTTTGTATCCTTGAGCAAAAGATAAGACAGAAGCTGGTGCAATTCATTTAGGACAAAAGTTAAGCTCATTCTGCACCCAAAAATACCATTTAAAGATAGCACAGAAAAACAAGCAACCAGATCAAACACATATGCTACTATTGAAATGCTAGAAGTTTTTAAATAAGATGAAGGAACTAGGATATCTAGTTTTAAGTGAGAATATTCACCTAATAGGAGCATCAGAGGCTCAATGGAAGGAAAGCAGTAGGTAAAAACCTATAACACAAAACAAGCTACATAAGCAAGAAAAAGAAGGATGTAGTTTATGTTAAAGAAAGCTTTGCATCAGATAGTTAACTGTACTGAATATTACACATTGTCTCTATGGATTAAGATGCCAGGCCTACATAAGTATTAGAAATAAGTTTTCACTGCCTAATCAGGATGACAATGGTGTTAGTGAGGTGCCAAGAAAGATTTAAGAGACAGAAAAAAAACAAATTAGTAATCAGAAACTTCAGTCACCCCCACATAGACTGGGTAAATGTCAGGTTGGGGTGTGATGCAGAGACTAAATGACAGCACAAATGACTGATTCGTGGAGGAGCTTTTGGTGAAAGCTGAAACAAAGCAAGACACTCTTGACTTGGTTCTGAGCAATGTGCAAGTCACGGGTCAAAATCCTGTGACTGAACTACTGTTCCTAACCCTGATATAATAGGCAAATCATCTTTTAAATCCAAGAAAAATCTAAAATTACATAAAAATAGCATTTAATTTCAAAAAGTAAGTTGTATAAAAATGAGACAGCTTGTTTCCAAGTTGGAGAAGAGATTGTTTCTACTCATCATAATATGAAGTTCTGTATATCAAAAAGAACTGTTGAGTAACAGACAAAACCCAAAATGTTTAAAATGTCAGTAAATAATTTTATTAGAACTAAAAAGATGTACTTCAAAAGTAAGTAGTCACATCTGAAGGAGAAGAAATAGCTAAGAAGATAAACTTAGAAAAGCAAGCCAAAAACATGTAAGAAATAATTTGCTAAAGACATAAACACTTATTATAAATCATCAAATGGTCTTAAAGAAAGCCTGTAGAACAAGAAAGTATCTCCTGCCATGGACTAATGACAAGGTAAAAGTCAAGAAACAAACAACAGTGCTTAGCAGTCAGTTTTCACAACAGCGGGAATATACTTGCAGACCTGAACAGGGTGCAGGACTTAATTTCGGTCATCATCATAAATGGCATAGACAGGGGATGCACATTAAGGTGCTTATATTTGCTACAACATTTCCCAGAATAATAAAAACTAAAGATGCAAGTGTGAGGAAGTGCAGAACAACAGCAACGTTCTGAATGCCCGAGTAATAGATAAAATTCAATCTGATGCACAGTAATGTATATGTGGAAAACCCAATCCTAGCTATGGATCAAGTGGTAGGTTCCAAGCTAACTATGACCACTAAGGAAAAAAAAAAACCAAGCATTGCAATATTAATCAGCAGTTTTATGAAGACATCAGTTTAATATTCTGTCAAGTCAAAACAAGCAAAATGAATGTTAAGATGGCTTGGAAAAGAAATAGAGAAAAGGAAGAACCATTGTATGCAGAGGTCCAAGGAAACCCCTGGCCAGATCCAAAGTTTGATGCTGGGAGAATATCAAAGAAATACCACAATTTTATCGCATCCTACTTTTATACCCTTCTTGAGCCTTCACCATTGCATGAAACTGGAAACAGTATACCAAGAAAGATGGACTTCTGGTCTAACTTCATAACGCCATTCTCATGTCTATTTTCCTGGAGTGCAGTATTAAGTCATTTATGATTCTACTGCATTGTTCATGAGCTGATGAGCTTGTCCTGTGGTGTTAATAAGCACTGCTATCGGGATTGACAACTAATCATTCCAGGGGGAAAGGAAGTAGAAGTTAGGATCTGGAACACTTACACAATTCATTTTTGATTCAACTTCATATGAAGATAATTTTGTACACAAGATTTTTGCAAATAGCATAAATATGCCAATGTAGAATATTTAACTGCCTGTCAGAGTTCAGAATTTATTATAGAGTTGGTTCTTTAATGATGTTGAGTGATAGTTACGTTCACTTTAATTTGTCTAACATCTGCTCCTGGCAAATGTAAGCAGATGCGTCTAATTATTACCTTTCAATACTTGTATATGCATGGCATGAATAAGAACATGAAAAAAATTGATTTTTGTGAAGCAGAGGTAAAATTCCTTTGAAGCAAACAACATAGCAATGGATCAGATAGATAAAATATCTATTTTATAGTTGGGAAGTTAGCAAATAAACACAAGAGATACATGATTCCAATTGAAAACTTTGTTTGAAGATGATAGATAGTTTGGGGCTTGAAGTCAGAACTGTGTTCTTTCCAATTTATGTTGATTCATAGGGATGATATTTTTGACCTTATTTTCCAACTACAACACTATTCACATTTTATTTCAGTATTTTTTACATGTAGAAAGATTTTTAAATTGGTTAAAACTCAATTAAAATGGTGCATTTACACTTTTTAACACAACACAACAATTACATACATTTCTGCTCTACATCAGGAGACAGAAGTTCATCTATAAATCCTCTGCAGAACAATTCTCCACTCAGTTATGTATCTCTCCTCAATTTGTGACCTTCAATCCCATAGTCCCTCGTGCAGCTTCTCCCCGGCTCTCGCCTACGCCTGTAGCCCTGGATTTTGGGTCAGTTGTTGACAGCACAGCTCGTGGACTTACTGTCATGCCCAGGGATGAATTGCTACCACCCAGCAGGCTACCACCAGGCAAGCCTGAAGGCAGGCAACACCACTCGCCTGATGTGCAGAGTCCTGCTGCTGCGCAAGAGAGTAGCTGTTGGCTTTATTGCCATTAAAAAAAACCAAAACAAACCAAACTGCTTAGTTTTGGGCCCCTCACTACAAAAAAGACAACGAAAGATAACTAGGCTGGCGAATGGTCTAGAGCACAAGTCTTCTGAGGAGCAGCTGAGGGAACCGGGGGTGTTTAGGCTGGAGAAAAGGAGGCCTGGAGAAAAGGGGAGACCTTATCACTCTCTACAACTACCTGAAAGGAGGTGGGGGTCAGTCTCTTCTCCCAAGTAACAGAACATGAAGAAATGTAAACATTTGACTTTAAACATTTGATTATCTATTCAATCCATAGATAAATGCTTCTGTTTAAATCTTAGGGACATTTGTTTCACTACAAAATGCTCTGATTTCAAGCACAGTATATAGACAAAATGGCTCCGCTCATAAGCAAATATCGAATCTTTTACATGGTACAAAATCAACATGTAAATAGTTCAAATTTTGCAAGATGAGAAAGATGTATCCAAAACTATATTACATGCCAATATAGACGAGTGGAAAGGTAAAAATAATTATTCATCCACCTTAGTGCGCTACAGTGAATTTTGATTCTGTTCTTATTTATGCACAGAGATACTTTTTCTACACAACTAGCTAGTTTCTTTCATGACTGTAGTAACTTCGTATCTTTTTCTAATTAGAACTGCAATTATCAGCTACTAGCAGAAATAGAATTACCAAATCATTAATTATAGAAAACGACAACGAAATGTAGACTGCATCTTTAAATCAGAAACAAAATATATGTCTGATCACTACTTTAATATATAACCTTTAATATATAACCTATATTTAATATATATATTGATATAAATTAATATATATTTAATATATAGTTTTACATTCTCTCTTTCACATTTGTCCACATTCATCTCACAAAGAATTCACTCCTATATGGCCAGCTTTTCTGCATGGTCCCAAATCCAGCAACTTTTTCTTCAGAGTAGAAGCCACTGAATGCTGAGCACATTAAAACGTCTGATGCTACACTGGGATAAAAGCTCTTAGAAATGTGATGGTAATGATAGAAATGGATGTATTTGAAAAACACAGTTGATATTGGTTATCTTTTACAACTACCTGTAACAAATGCATTTACACTAATTAAAGAATTGTCATTCTTTGAATTCAGACCCCGTTCCCCAGTGCAGTGATTTCTTTTAGGCTTTCTAGGCTTTTCCTAGAATTATTGATGTACATGTTATTATTAGAATAACATGACATGGTAGAAATATTCCAAATTAATTCAAAAAGTGGGTCCCTGATAATATAATAATTAAATACTAATAAAAAGGATTTTATCTTTCCTACCAGATATACAGATCATATACACATTTTTATGTGCAGGCATGAAGGCTTTAAATCCTGGTTCCGTGCTACTGTGCATGACAAAAATACCCAGCGCCTTCATGTCACATTATCTCATATTTTCAGTAACACAGCCACAACACGCAGGCTTTAAAAAGCTACTTGTTTATGGTTAATGTTACCATTTAAGAAAAGTAATTAGCTGACCATTTGCAAGCCATCTGAAATATATGAAGAGTCACTGCTTGGGGCTATTGTTTTAAAGCCTTTATCTGAGGCTATAAATTCTAGAAAGTTAATTTAATTAAAATTTGTTTTAAAACTATCAGTAGATAATATTGCTTTTACAGAGTACCAGAATTTATTTTACATACTTTGTGTTTTCAGAATTGGTTGACCTTCCTTTGCGGGAATATTCTTCATATTAGTACGAAATGTAATGTCATTTGGGTGTTTCCAGTAATGACAAATACAAATTATATTGAAGCCTGTAGGAAATTAGCCCCTGCTTTTGATAAGGTTAGAATTTCATCGATTGTCGTATGTTTGGGATACACTGCAGTTATTCCTACTTAGTAAAGGTCTCCTTTCAGTCAAAGAGGATGAAGCAGTTTGAAACTGAGGAACCCACAGGTGGAAAGCCATGCACCGAGGGATTTATAAGGACAGCAGGTAGGCAGTGTGGGAGACGAAGCTCGGTAATTTGGGTGATTGCAGGAGTGCTGTGATTTATCAGTGAAATAAATATGTGAAAGGTGCTTTTGTGGTCCCAGCATGCACCAGGCGTCGGAAGTAGCAGTGTCATTGCACAAGGTATCAGTTACGATTTCACCTAAAATACACTTTAAATTTTCGGACACCTTTGCTGCAAAACTTAAACTGGAAAAGATGTAGAGAAGGGCTAATAAAAAGCCAGGGGAGAGAGAACTTCTCTTCTGAATAAAACACTGTCTTGTTTACCTCAGAGACGTAAAAAATGTAGTGTATTATGACTCTCTCCCTGTACCACATACACTGATTTCTTTCAAACAGAGTAACAGGAGGTTGGAGGGAATGTGTGCACCTGTGTCTTAGCACAACACACAGCAGGACACATCTGGATTGCTTACCTTGATCCTAGGGAAGGAAACACTCCATGTTCAGATACAATCTAAGACAGTTCACAATTGATTGCCTCAATAGCCACCCAGCCACAGTTCATCATTTAGCATTAATTTTTCACAGAAAGAACTAAAATAAACTCCAATTTATATAAAGAAGTAGGCGACAGGCCTTTGTTCTTTCAAAGGTGCCTAGGTGCTGTTAGGCTCCTAAATTACTTAGAATCTTAAACTCCTTACCAAAGATCTCATCAAAGAAAGTATGCAAATTTTAATGGGAATTAATCAGAATAAATTAATCAGAATTTTTCTTATTTATTAGAAAGAATGTATCAATTATATTTAGAAGCTTCAGTTGCCTACTTAACATTGAACTGATTTGTTGGTCGCTGTCATTGATTGTCAGTAATGAAAGATTCAAAGTGTTTATTTAAGATGATTTACAGTGTCATGAACAGAAAACAGAAATGGAAACTAAACCTGAAGTTGCAGGACCTGTCCAAGCAGAGCTAAAGCCACAAAGCTATTTACATGTCTCAATCCTACTTGAGTGTGTACTTCACACTGCACACATACATCAGTATGCATTTGGAAACCGAAACATGGGCCTCAAGAGTGTATGAAACCATATGTATAGGTTCTGATACTGGAGGGATGACACCCTCCACAGAGTGTCAACCTGCCAGTGCCTGATGTCACCTGCTGATGGGCTGCTGCACCAAAAATTGATGTAAAGGCCCAGGAGTGTGGGAACAGAAGGCAGAAGCCTGCTTTGAGGGTGTAGTTTGAGTGGTGTGACAAGTCAGTAAATAGGAGCTAGAGAATTCTGTGCTTTTGTGTTCTGGACTTTGGAGTTTCCCAGGAGAGGACTGATGCCCCAGTGTCAGGATCCAAGTGTGAATGATGTACAGGAAAGATTGTTCATGAAGGCTGATGAAGAAGATACAAAGCAGAGGTAAAGCTCTGCTTTGACACCATGATGTTTGGCAAAACAGGGTGTAATTTACAGCCCACGTGTAAGCAGTTGCTGCTTTCAGACTGTTTCTACATCATCATGTTAAGCACTATCACAGTTTTATTTTAAATATGCTTATTCTTGCATTCAAGGATTATATTCAATTTTGACTGAAAGGAAGCATTACAAGGAGATATTGATGAAAGCCTACAACAATAGTGATAATGTGCAGTTTACATGTAACTACAGTTACTATTGTACTTGGACAGGATGAAAGCACATTCATAGCTATGGCACATCCATGCCTGGATAAGCATTCTCTAGAACGGAGTCATAGCAGAAGAGCTGCACATTTTAAAATACTTGTTGTGTGATTCAGATCCTGGACTGAGCTCAGCAGACAATTTACAAATAATGGGCCAGATCCAGCTAATGTGATGCTATTAAAACTCTACGGGTTCTGATGGGATTGCACTCCTGTAAAGATGTATGTTTCTCCCAATAAACAATAAAATAATGATTCATGTTGAATGCTATGATGGAAGACTAAATACAACCCAGAATTAAACATGTGAGCTTCCCTCCTTTGAGTGCAAACAGTGGCTTTTTCTGTTGGTTTCTGTCTGCTAGACATTTCTTTCTCCTTCTATAAACTGAGTTTGTGAAAATTCTTCCTTTATTGATTTTGTTAATATTCCACCTACAGTCATCCATTATATGGTCTATGCCACCATAGCTTTATCCTCTTTGCCATATTTTTGTTTCTGAGTATATGTGATTCAGTCTTTGCTTTTAAATGCATTCTGCTTTCCACAGAATTCATACTTCTTCCTCTAAATGTATTCCCCCATACTTGTTTCTGCCACTATGAGCTTTTTGGATTACACTTGTTGTTACAATATTATCAAGCCAGAGCAATAGATTCCTCCTTATTTCTCTGCTGTGGATTTAGTCTGAACTCATACAGACGTAACAGTGCAGAAACTGAAATAGAACATTTTAAGGTGTGGGAATCAATCTTTTTCCACAAGCCAGCACTTGTATTTATGTGAATGTGTTTTAATAAGTCTTTCTCTTCCATATAAAAGTGCTGTGAATAACAAATAGTCATGCAATTCTGCATGGCTGGTCTTGGGAAATTTGCTGGTTGCTGTGTGTTGGCTCTTGGCATATTTCTGTGCATCAGCTGTGTTTACTCACCGTTAGATGCAACCACTCTAAACTTCACTAATCCAAATCTCTCCAAACCCCATAGGTAGTAAATGTAATTCCCTGCCTTGGAAAAAAATACAGATCATTGAAGCCACCTAAAAACTAATGATTTTATCATTAAGCATCAGGTCTGATGTGATCAGAGCCATCCAGGCTCAAATTTACTAGGCCCATAAATTCAATGGACAGAAGAAAGAGGAAAACTGCAAGACTTCCAAAGTTCAACCGAAAGCATTTTGTGTTTTATTCTAAGATTCATGTGAATGAAAGGTGAAAAAAAGGTAACTTTGGCTACTGATCCCTCTCTCTCTGGCAGTTTCCAAAAGCTAATATTGCTGTGTCATTTAATGCTGTGTTACAGAATGAAAGGTATTCACAGAAGAGACAGTTCATTCAGGTCTAACTCCTTGGATAGTTAGACGTACAGCATTAAGGAAATGGTACTTAGTCATTTGGAGACTTTTCTTAGAATTACATAGATTTCAAATCAGTTCCTCAGAAGGACCTCATGATTACTGTTGAAAGTAATTAAAGTACTCATTAGCAACGAGTGAATCACAATAGATTGCAACCAAACTGATCTGAATCAGTCATTGTATTTCCTTATTGTTTCCCTCATAAACAACATATATCACAACTTTCCCAGGAAGTCCATGCTACATTTAGATTAGCCAAACTATTTCTAAGAAATTTTTAAAACTCCCTTCTAATAATAATTTTTAGAAATTTCTATTCTAACTATTGCATCTTTACTGAACATTTTATTCTTTTACTCTTTGTATGAAGAAAAAAAATGTTGATATCCTTTACTTAAAACATACTCTTTAAACACAACACTTAAAAAAATATCCTGGAGTGTATACACTCTCCTTTCACTTTAACCATGAAGTTGATTACCAGAAAATTCTAATCAGAAAATCCTCACCATCTTGGCTCAGCAATATTGTTCTTGTTCTCTAAGTTTTTAAACTGCTAAGTAACTTCCAAAGTTCTTTGCTTTTTTCAGTCTCAGAAGTGAAATCTTAAATCTTAAATCCATAGCAATCTTAAAAACATGAAACTTCAGCCCTAATGTTTGTTTAAACATGGAGTACCGTTGTTACTAGAGCTTCCGACCATAATGACGAAACCTCATTCATTTTGTGTAGGTATCACTCCACAAGAAGAAACAGCTTCACAGAAAACACCACAGCTGAGCTTTGCCTTTTTGTACATGTACAATTTAGTTACAGTGTAGAAATAATCCATGCAGCAGAGATGGAAACGATTTGCAAATATAAATCCTCTGTTGCAATGAAATCAGAGTGGCTTCAGGGGTTGTGCTCTCTCTCGTTTGGCAGTAACAGAAGCAAACATTTTGATTATCTATTACCATCACATGATACAGTGTCACTAGCTGATACATTTCAAAACAGTATAAATAAAAGGAACATAGAACGACACCTATGTGCAACAGACATTGACACTAAAAATATTTATCTGTCAAAAGCCTTTACTGAAGCCGAAAGGAAAAAAAAAACCCAAATCCTAATGCATTATCCTCAAGAAGCCTGGCAAATACTTCAGCCCAAAGGAGATACCATATTTGTGCAGGTATGGTTTTACCAAGAACCCAGACATTGAACGAAAGAATGGAAATAGCTGAAATACTAGGGCGTCAGCACCTTACACATGATTCAACTCAGCCAGAAAAGGTATGTAGCTCACCAGTGTCCAAAGACAGTTTGAAAATGCAGATGCTGGAGATTTAGTTTCAGTATAAAGAGATACATGAAAGGAAGTAAGGACCAGAGTGAAAATGCACCACCCATGAGGAGAACGCTGCATGTGCAGCCCTGGGAGAAAGCCAAGAACTAGAGGGTTTGGGTTTTTTGTTAGAGTGCTTGTAGCAATGGCCAAGTTGTTTCTGAACACAAGGGAGATTCCTCTTCATGCATAGCGTGACCAGGGAAACACAGCTGCGTGTATTCTCAACTTTTTGTGTCTCTTTTGTAAATAAACACCACGACTGGACCAAATAACTCCAAACATTCATTTCCCTTTCTCATCAAAATGGTAACAAGACCCTCTATGTTATCAAACTGCATAAATCTTAGTACAGTAATATCTACATGTGCTGTTAGTGTTTTAATGATTATTTATTTAATATTCACAAAACCAATTTCATTCTTAAGTTTTTACAAAATTGACTGTCTGGAATACAAATTATGAAGAATAAAAAAGCTGAAAAGAAGCATGCTCAGATGCTGTTTATATACTAATGTATTTTAATATTTCAGAAATATTTTTAGTAAAACCTTTATTTTTCATTTCAGTTTTTGAGATTTAAGCCACTGTTGAAGTAGAGGTAATTGACATTCTATGGATGCAGAATGAAGAAAGACAGTGTTATTTTATACTAACAATATAAAAAAAAAAAAAGGGTAAACAAATGAGTTCCCAATTGCCTGTGTATTGAATTGTATTGAATTCAAGGGCTGAATCAGCTCATTCTTAGAGCTGCGCTACCCTTTCAGTGTTTCCAATTCAGGAAAACGTCAGCCCATAACTGACTAGAATGTGTGGTTAAAATCCAAGATTTGGTCATTTCTTGCTCATACAAGATTTTATTATTATTAACTATAGAAACAAAATGAATTTTATAAAGCAGTTGTCTGCTTAGAAATAGTAAACCTCTTCAGCTTAATGCATTTGCTGGGGCTAGCAGGTGAAAACACCTCTTTCTTTCAGACTCAGTGACTGCCATTTCAGGCTGCAAAAAATAGATAGCAGTAAAATGTCAGCTGACACAATGAATATCTGTATAAAAGCAATGATACAACTTGGCTAAAGTTAGAGAGATATATGTGATAGCTGAGAGCAGTAGAGCTGTCAGCCTGCTATGCAGATTTTATTGTATTTCTCCTGAAAAAAAAAAACAGCTGTAGTTTATATTGTGAACTACAGATACTATATTATGCATTTGTTAGTGCTCACCTTCCTATCAGTACTTTTACTTTGTCACTCACATAAAACTGCAGTTTTATGCTGCAGAATAAAGGCGTGCAACAGGACTTTGTTAACTGGTATCTGCTTGTCTACTTCTTCAATTAAATCAGCTCCGTGAAAATACTAAAGCAAACTTGATTAAAACGTAACCTTATTTAGATTAAAAACAAAATAAAATTTACATTAACCAAACTAGAGAGTCCGCCAAATTTCCATTATGCCAGTTTTAGTGAAGAAGCACCCCAAAACTCCACGGGCAGCCACTCTGATGCTTCTGAGGATATTTGACGTACACAAGTGCACATCATTTGCATCCCCATAATCGTGAGATAAACACATTTCTTTCTTACATCTGTCCTCTTTTGGTAGCTTTGGACTATTATGTGATCTCTGTCTACCAATATAATCTAGCTGGCACTAACTCAAAGACTGTGTTCCTGCCAAACAGTTTTCCCTATGACAAAGATGTTTCATATTTTTCCTTCTGTACTCCCACACATATTTGCATCCATCTTTGATAGCCTGTGGACTGTTGAGCCTTAGAAAACACTCAGAAAGTTTGTAGAAAAAACAAAACTATCTTAGCTGAAGAAAAATAATTTCAGAACATTTTTATTGTCCTAGAAAATATTTTAATATTCATACTGTCCTCAGCAGTTGGTTTGCTGATGTCGCTCTCATTGGCAGTACGTAAAGCCCAAGAGCTCACCAAAAAAAGGACAAGGATAAAAGGAGTACCCAAATGTCAGATAACTTTGCTAAGCTGGGGTCACCAATAAACACCATGGTGAAACCAGGATATGTTTCCCTGGTATCCCTTGCTGATCTGACAATAGGCATGAATAGTGAGACTACCAGTAAATGCTGTAAATCACTTACTACTGGTGCCAGTACACGCTCTTCCTTTATTTTTCATAATGCAAATGACAATATACACAAAAAGGATATAAAATCAGTTGGCAATGATTACTAGCAGATTTTATTTCCTTTTTGACTCTTAATGAAGAGACAGTGCAACAAATTACAAATGATAATAAAAAGAAAATTCTATCCAACAGACACCATTTACTTCTAGTCTGTAAACATTTTACATAATTTCATCTAGATCTATAATCCTTTCATTAGTGCATTGATGTTTGTGTGTACACATCACTTGAAAGAATATATACATAAAATCAAAATAGCTTTTTTCCTGAAATCTATAAAGTAGTCACAGAAGCCTACTTGTTCTGAAATGAAAACATTACAAATATGAGAAAGCCTGTCCAAATCTAGGAAGGTAAATATTGATTAGCTTAGAAAGTGGGTAAATATTTTTCTTCTTGCATGAACAAAATAAATAGCACTTATTTTAAAAGGATTTCTTAGGATTTTTCTTCAGTGTCTCATTACAAAATAATTCTAGTCCACAATATAGTGTCTTTCAGTGTGTTACTTATAGCTCATTTAGTGGTCAAGGTTTTGTTTTTTCAGAGCTTTCAGAATCTGGCACTCAAACACCAGCTTGTGACCTTGCAATCCAAGTAACCCATCTCACATCTTTCAAGGAAAAGAGCATTTTCACTCTACTGGATACTTGACACAAGATAACTGATGAACTGAATGCTTGGCAACTGGATTAAAACATCATTTTCTGAAACTTTTAGTAGCTTGCTGACTCCTTTATAATAATTTAAATTTCCCCACTCCAAACCATTGCTTCTTTTTGCTTTACACTTGCCTTTCTCCAGCCCCCTCTGCTTTCCTTTCTCCACCTCTCCCCTTCCCTCTTTATTCTTTTCTTATCAAAAATAACAAAGTTCAGTATTTGAGCCGTAATGCAGTGAAGGCATTGAAAGGAGACTCAGATGCATGTTGGATGACAACAGGAATGGTACCCCATGAGAAGCTTGCCCAAGACATTCTGTTGTATTTCAGATCCAGTGTATTGCATTCTTAATTTTCCAGCCCCTCCCAAGAACAGACCCATGACCGTTTCTAAGCAGAAAGGCATGACTGGATATTTCAGTTACAGCTTCTATATTCTGAACACTTGTGATCATTGAAAAACTCCTTCACAGACAATAATACCAAATATCGCTGGACATTAAAGAGGCAAAAGCTTCCAAGGAAGGAAATGTTACACACTATAATAAACATCTGAAACAAACCCAACCTTCTATTTTGTTGTACAGGCAGTGACTCTACATACAGACTAAGTGATGACCAGGCTTTCTTTTTCATTAATGACACAAGAAAGAAAAAGAAGACATCTATTACTTCTTCAGAGACCATAAGTCCTTAGACCCAGGTTCATCCCACGGAATTTTAAGCACCCACGTGGGTGAGATGTGCAGTTGCCCCAGCCCGGTGGAGAAGGCATGCTACTGTAGAGGACCATTTAGGTCTTAGGCAAGCTGAAGCATTGGGAGGTGCACTTCACTTTCCATTGACTGCATATGCAACCTAAGACAAATGCACTCATAATTTAGGCACCTCTTATGAACCCTAATTCAGTTTTCACAGGCAAGTTACTCAACTTGGACTAATTAGGGTTGAAACAAAGCCACCTCTGAACCAAATACCTTAGAATCTAAATCAGATGCCTATTGCAAATGCAATCTCAGTCTTGCTATTCTAATTCTCACCACATAATTGCAACCAACTCTTGTCCATTTTAGGCCCTCATTATATTTCTAGAGCTGAAGAGTTGATATTTGTTTATACTAGGTTTAGGAAAAGCTATATATTTCATTTTCCTGCTGTCTCCAAATGTTCTGTAAATAGGAAGGATCATCCATTGTCTACTTACCACTCAAGATAGTAAACAGATAACTAACCTCTTCTAGTATACCATATGCCTCTATAAAAATTTCTTGACACATTTGCTTGTAGAAATAAAGCAAGAAATAACACACTTACTTTATATAGTTAAGCTTGCCAGACAGATTCACAGACTACTGGACAAGAACAGATGTGTTGTGGTCATCTTACGAATACACTCTAAATTTTCCTTCCAAGGTGATAAATAAATTTTCTGTACAAAAATCATTAGCTTAATTTTTGTTAGACTATCTAAAGCTGTAATTTCATATTTATTAGAAACCTTTTTTTCATTTACTGCAGGGAAACAGAGCGTAAGTGAACAAACCGTAATAAAATAAGTAACATTATAGAAAAAATTTAGACTCTTAATCAGACCCTAAGCCCAAACTAGGTTTCTTTTTATTTCCAGAGAGAAATTAACCCTTTGTCTGAAGGACTTAATAATCATAATGTCAAGCAAGTATTTCCATACTAGAGGCATAATGTGGGGAAAAAAAAACCCTGCCTGCCAGGAAATTCATTACAACAGGTACAAGTATATGAATGGATGAATGGTGAATGGATCTCTGACATTAAAATTAATTTTCCTGGATCCTAGTGTGTTTCTGCAGTCTGGTGGTTCTGGAAGATCTCAGTGTATCTAGATACTAGAGAGGCACTGTTACAATAGTGCCTTCAGCTGGCATGGAAGAAGATTCATGTATCCCTTTAGTACCTGTGGGCAGGGTTGAGTTACCAAGACACATAAACCTACTTCTCTTGGGTATCTAAGATTTCTGAGTGAAACTTCAGACAGGATACGTGACCATCAGACGACCCACTGCCTTCCTGGGACTGTACCCAGAGGCCAGATAGAATACCTGGAGCACCTAATAGCAACTAGATAAGTGTAACTAAGCAAAGGATTCCAACCCTCTCCACTACAAAATCAATACAGACTAAAAAAAAAATCTAAAAAAAAAAAAAAAGGAAAGAGGTGAGCAAAAGTTGCAGAGACATTAGACTGAAATAGCTGACTGAGTCACAAGTAAGAGGCAAAAGCATAGGCCACAAATTTTGATGTCAAACAGATCTTATGCCTCCTGTGTAACTTCTCCCACTTTCTGTTCTATTTTGCTAACTTAGTCATAGAAGAAGCCCCTGCTGTTTCTCGATCAGGGTTTCGTTTTTGCTTTATAAATGAGTCAAAAGGGAAATGAGATAAAAGATGATAAGAAATACTTAACTGATTCAACTCTTTTTCAGTCCATTTCTGTGATGTTCATTTCCAGCTTTTCCACACAGACATCCTCAAAATAAGTTACCAGAATGGGAGTTTCAACTCCCAAATCTGTAAACACCTCCAGATAAACAATGCTTGACAATATATGCTTGACAATGCAAACAATGCTTGTCAATATATATACTGATAGGGGAAAACACTCGCTTTCCTGAATGGCTTGTTGCCGAAGTCTTCAAAAAGGGTGGGATTTTATCTTGAATAAATAGACATATCAGTTCCTAATATCTCTACGTGTGCAGCAAATGACAAGCTAGAAATAGTATCTTCAAGAACAAATCTTGCTGGTGAAGAATTTTGAAGAATTTTTCTTTTACAAATACGTGCATGGCATCTGAGCTTGTACCGCTGTGGTTCAAGCACTCCAGCCTTTTCCAAGTACAAAGAGCAATCAAAAAATAACTTAGTTATACCAATATTACAATTGCTACATATTTTATGACCTAAAACAGACAAAAGGTAGAATTTTAAGTATTCAAGCATATGTATATCTGGAGAATACAGGAATGTTTAAATCCTATTCATCTCTTGTGTACAGAAGTAATTTTTGAAAACTTACAAAGCAGAGACAACAAGAACAGCAGGAAAACGTTCATTCTCATTAATCCTACATCAAATTAATTAGGCAAATTAACAGCAGAAATGTATCTGTCAGACAACACTCATTTTACAGAGTGATTAAAACTTGACATTGGAAATACTGGACGGAGAGCAGAAGAGTTGTATGATATAAGCTTTTAATCAGAAGGGCAAAATTATCCCCTATGCAAATTGTTGTCCAACTAAGACAATTTTACATATTATTAATTTTTTGACAATAATTATTGAAAAGCTATTGAATGAACTTTTGGAATTCGAAAAGGGCAATGCAATTTAGTTCTGGGACAAAGTATGACCAATACTATATCAACTGTGTGGATCTTCATGAAGAAATCTAGTGAGAAGAAATAAAAAGAAGCCCATCCTACGTGAGTGACCTTTAGAAACCGGCAAAAGACATTCCAGCCATTCCTGAGTATATTGGCTGGGGGAATTTGCTCAGGATAAATGTACTGGAAGGATATGTCTGTGTTACAGAAGACAAGCATGAAAGTGGCCCTCCATGGGCAAAGCTGCAGTACAGACCTTGGAAAAGATTCTGTGTTCCAACAAGTTCAGCACTGAGGTGACTTCTGCTGGAGACTGAGAGAAAGGGAGAGGGAAGGAGGGACGGAACTTCAGTAAGATTCAGGCCTTTGTAGCCAAGGAATTTAGAAGCTCTACACAGAGAATTCTTCTGGGAGTGCTTAGAAGACTGAATAATCCATCTCCTGTGGACGTAGGCTGATTTGGGTGACAAGCTGAAAATAATGGTGCCTGATTTGTTGCTGTCTCACAGTACAGCCACAGTATAACTACTGCTGTACAACACCACATATGCTTGATACAGGCAAGGGGAGCCTGGAGAGAAGGGCGTAATGCAAGTTGCTCCATCTGAAAGCAAACTGTGACTGAGTACGCACAGAATCTATAGGTCAGAGTACAGGGCAGTTCTGGAAGAGCCCTCAAGGATAAGTCATATCCTTGACATATGCTTCTGCCCCCTTGCACGGGATTCCCAGGCTGTCTGCAGTGCATAGAGCGGGCTGGCAGACAACCACAAATATGGAACATTGTTGTAAAACAGGCAGATGCGTGGCTTGCATCAGAACAACTACGTGCCCGAACAGCAACTGGCAGGACTGAATTTGAACTGTACCTTTGCTTTCAAACAAACCAGGAAAACTACACCAGCCCAAATACCAGTAGATGATATTAGGAGTAAGGATGCAATTTTACATCCCCGGGAAAACAGGTTAACATCAGAAGGCTTGCCAGATGGGCTTTTTCAAGAATCTGTAGATCAAACTGAAGGCTTCAGGCAAATCAGGGAAAAATACATGGCAGTGTTCATCACCCACTCATAAGCAGTACCAGGGAAAACCAAATCAAACAAGCAGATGCAAACAAAGCCGGAGGCAGGACTTCCTATGTTTTAGGCATTAACTGTAAAGCATATTGCTGTAATTTCTTTTCGTGGTTAGCTACCCCAGCAAGGACATAAGGCAAAATCAATACAGCTAAGCAGGACTGAACAATTTTAATAGAGTGCAAAGCATATGATTGGAAAAAAGCTGCTTTTAAGTAAAAACATTTATTTGCTTTCAGAGGCATGATTTATAGACATGATGAGAAAACCATTTGTAAAGTTCTAGCTTAACATTTTCCTGCTCAGATTAGCCATGCTAAATGGGTGATAGCTTTGCCCTTTCTCCCTACTTCCACTTTCTTCAAAGCTCAGAAGTTAACACAGTAGCTCTTAATTCAAAAAAGTGTGAGAAAACGTAGGTCACATGCAAAAAAAGTGAACAGAATTAATTGCTTTTGTTAAAAATTCTGTAAGGGAACCAAGAAATACTAACATTTTGGAAATGCTACGACAGTATTTAAGAGTCCCACTTTTTGTCTTTTTCCATGGTCTACATATAAAGTATTTCAAGCTCAGGAAACATCCCTGTGTATCACCTCCAAGTGAGGAGAGCAGTGTGGCTCGGCAGCTGCTCCCTGAACCTGATGCCTGGGAAAGCTGGAACTGCACTTCTCTCCACATTCTCCTCCCTGCCCAAACTTGGATGGGAGATCAAGAGCCACACAGGTCTTTGTCTGCCTTGTTCTCTGTTCCAGTATCAACATGTATGGAAGACTGCTCATGCTATCATCTATGCCAACAAGTTACACCTCTTGAGTCTCCAACCAGCATTACTCAAATCAACTATAAACTGACCATTAGGAAGGATGCTAATGAGATAACTGTTAATGTCACCAGCCATTTCAAACATTTTAAATACAATCGAAGTAACAGAAGGGGAAAACTAGACTTTTAACTACTCCCAGTACATGAAAGAAGGAAAGCAAGAAAGGAAGGTGTTACTTTTTTTTTTATTATTATTCAGTAGGACATCTAACAGGGATGATAGCTGGCTTTAGTTATAAAGATATGAATTCAGACCTCTCAGACAAGTGTCTCTGCCAGGGGTATTCTGAAGGCTATTTTGAAATGCCTTTAAGCCACTTCTCTCTTTAAGGCTTCTTGTTCTTCCACTAGATTTGAAATATTCAAATACTTAGGGAACCATTAGAAAGCAATCCTGAAGTTAAGTCTGTCACTAGATGCCTAGGACATTCACCTAGACAATGATCTCCTCCAGTGAACACCAAAGTGCACCAAGTGCATGAAGTACACCAAGTACAACATTGTCAAATTGGGGAGACTTGCAGGACCCCATATGCAAGTAAACCATGCCCATGGTTATATCTTCCAAATGGTAAATAAGCCAAAACTCATTACAGTAAAGAAAGCAATTGATCCTCAGATGTCCATGCCTAAGAGTGCCCCTAAAGGCCTATAAAGTAAAATGAAACCTGTTCTATTGAATTATTCTGACTGAAATCATCTCTTCCCCCCCCCCCCCCCCCCCCCCGCTTTGGAAACTAGTAAGTGCATTCTGAATCAATCTCACTCTTTACACACACAAAATAAAAAAGACATGTCTAATTTTAATATACTTGGAGAAGGAAAAAAATCACCACTCTAAAAGAAACCTAGAAACCAAACAGAAAACTAGAAAGACAACTAATCCAAATGGTTTACAAGTCAAAGGCTATATTGAGAAAGACCATGATCTTCAATGGCCTTTCTGTCAAATCCTCAAAAGACTAATGTTCCACGTTTTGGAAAATTATGACTCTAAAACAGGGAAATGGCTGAAAAAGGCTCACTTTGGCATCTTCCTCTTTAACTGGGAGGTACTCTGAGTCAATATACATTTCTATATATAAGCTAGTAGAAATTAATGATCTGAATTTGTTTCTTCCTGGTGCTGGGGGAAGAAAGACAATTTCTGTCCAGCTAAACTGAGATTCTCAGTAGAATGGCAAGTAATAGGCCAACTCTCTTACTTGGGATCTGTTACATCATTTTCTGTAATTCTGAAAAGCTAAGTCCTCTCCATCTCCCAGTTGCTGCAGTAAAATATAGTACTTCTGGAATCTGAAATAGATTCTCCAAGAAAAAAGAGGTACCAGTTTCATGCCAGCCATGGAAATGCTACTTCACTGTTTGTTTACCAATGTCACACAGTAAATCCCAAGCATGAGTCTTGCATAATCCTGCAGATCATTCTCACTTGTTTGTAAATTTAATTATAGCTGGATAGGCTATTGCCCAACTTAAGACACAAAAGGAAAAAAAAATAATCAATTTATACAATAATGTAATTAAATTTCACAGTGCAAATGTATTCTGTTTGTTTCATTTGTTTAAAATCATGTGCCAAACACTAGCCTTTTGTCTAATAACCATCCACTAGCAACACGGAAAAGCTGCGAAGAACGTACAGTCATGCTGAGTGTTATCTGATTGAAAGTTTGTGTGGAGGCCCACGTGAACCCTTGGTGCACGTTATGTAAAACTGTTGTGGAAAGGATACACAGGGCACACTGAATGGGGGTGAACTGAGGCTCCTTGGCCTGGCTTAGCTGTTTGTGCTTGGTACTCTGATGTTGCTACGAAGTTGTTATAGCAACTGGCCAGAACTCTCTTGGGGAGAAAAAAAGAAAGAAAAAAACCCAACCCAAACAGAATGACTTTGTGTGACGTGGGTCACTGTGAACCTGTTTTGATTGAACAGGGGTGGGGAATGGGCACTGCCACATCCCAATACCTCTGTACAGGCTTGGGTTTCTCCACTTGTTTAGCTTGGAACTTTATCGTCCATTAGACTCCACAATCAAATGTGTACATCCTCCTTTAAGTTAAATAAAATTCAAGCTGGTCCAGTCAAACTGATCAAGGTATTACAGAAAACAGATAGGGATATTAACTTTTTTCCCAATTGTTTCCCAACAGCTCTGAAATTCCTTAACTTTTCCTTTCCCATTATTCATATCTTCACCTTACTTTCAAACTTTTCTGACCAACAGCAGGAACCTGTAATGTAAGTGGTTTGGAAGGATTAGTGAGGTAAGGGAGTTGATCTGACTTATATTGAGCTTGGAAACATGGAAACTATTGAACTGCAAACAAGAATGTCAGATTTTTCATCATTGTTTATTGCTACGTTCATCTGCCTCCTTCTGACTTAGCTGGATTTTGAAAAACTCACCAAAACCTGTCCATTCGTAACAGTTTTCTCTTTCACAAGAAAAATAATTACTGTCTGAAAATTTCAAGCAAATGTTTTTCTTTTTATCACTTAATATAAAATACTGATAAGGGAGAATTCCTTATCATAGATCTAATTTTAATATATACAAATGATCTTCATTTGTTATCCTTACTTTTTTTTCTAATTTGGTAAGAAAATGGAAAAAGAAATTTATTTAGCAATGCACCACAGGAAAAAAAGCATCAAAAATCTGAATTTAAATTTTAATAACATCATCATTTTAAAAATAATAAAGAGGAAATTGAAAGGATAATTCGGAACTGCATTCATTCTAACCATTCATTGCTGCATTGGTGTGGGTAAAGTGGCACATCACCTTGATGTAGTATAGAAGATTGGCTTATAAAGAACCTGGATAAATGTTTGGGTCTTGGTGTGTGGCATGGAGCATATGGCAATCTTTGGTTTGTATTGTGAAATGTAGATGCAGGATGGGTAACATCAATTTATGACAACTGCATTATTCAGATACAGCAAATCTAAGTTTTGAAAGCCTTCAGGGCTCTACAGTATGTCAAACATAGTTACATTCTCGTGTTTAGTGGCCCTTAAATGTGTATCCTAATTATGTAAATACCTACATTTTACTCCTCAAGGACTACTGGCAGGAAAGGGGACACACCTTTTGTATACACGAGCATACTCCAGAAAGTGGGGTCCCCAATTGTTCAGCTCTTTTTAACCGAGGAGGGTTAAAAAGGGCTGGAGGAAAAAAAGAAATGTTTGAGCTGCCATGAGCAGAGCAGTGACATTCCACTGACACTTTTTACGCACTTACCAAATTCAGATAGGACATAAACGTAACTTCTTGCAATACATGGGAAACCGAGATATTTTTGAAAACATATCTGGTTCATCCCAGAAATAAATTAGCCACTGTACATTCAGCTACATGGGAATGTGCTGAGGATGACTAGCCCACTGAGGATTATTCATGGCTGTGAAACCTGCTCTCAGCATTCACAGCTGATAAGCATACAGTGCATGGCCTTTTGGCTGTCTATATTTGTACCGCTCCGCTTAGAGGGCTTTGCATTCACTTAGCATTGGTCAGGTCATCACATCAAGCATCAGTGCTTCCCCCTAAAACAGAATGATTGCCTCAAGCGGTTTTAATCAGTTTCTAACTGGAAATGTTCCATACAGGTCAATGGCTATCAGTTGTTGGAGTGTGCATAATGTAATTAGCATGGGCTACAATTGCTATTTTTGACTTTAATAAGAGCCTTTTTGCTAAAGTCCACAGCTTTATCTGAGGAGATACTGAACTGTCTCTTTCTTGTAGTAGTGGCACAGTCCATGAGGCTTCATGCTCTGAACCATGAAATTTGGACTGTTTAAAGAAATCCATTATGCATAAATACTTCTGGAGGGGGAGGAGGAGAGGACTGTTTGGCTTTCTTCAAGTCACTACTCTGCTGCCCTTTCTTTGCAGAATTTAGGAGTTGTCTTTCTCTTAGTAATCAGTATAGAACACTTATTGATTAATACATGTTGGAGGGCATAAAAGATGTTGCTACTGTTAGTATAGAATCATAGAATCATAGAATGGTTTGGGTTGGAAGGGGCCTTAAAGATCATCGAGTTTCAACCCCCCTGCCACAGGCAGGGACACCTCCCACTAGAGCAGGTTGCTCAAAGCCCCATCCAGCCTGGCCTTGAACATTTCCAGGGATGGGGCATATTACAAGTATATACCTTGTAAAGCCCTCCACAGACAGTTCCCTATTATGACACATTATTCACATGATAGCTATTTTGTCTTCTGAAACTTTTGGACTCAGTTGTCTTCTTTCAGCAGTTTCTGGGCTCCCAGCTGTCTACAGCCCTAAAAGCTTTTGTGATCCAAAAGGACACTACCTTTCCTTCAAGCTCTCTCCAAGCTTCAGATTTTCTGCAGCTCTCTCCTATGTTTCCAGGTAGTTTGGTAGTTAAACAAACCTGTCTTTGAGAGGCAGGACATGCAATTATTCTGAGGCAAATAAGACAACTTCTCCAGGCTACTGATAGCGGCTGCTGCCCTCTCATTGCGTTTTACATATTTAAAGCCTAACTTCCATCACAAGGTAAAATTAGCACTGAAGCAGATAATTTTTTAAAGCACCAGTTCATAATGTTAAGTGGAGCAAGTGACTTTCCCTTTGAATTTGCATGTTAACAACTCTGTGTTCCTTGTTTTAAATGGCAATAAGAGGTGGGGGCGGGGGGGGGGGGGGGGGATAGCCAGGAAGGTAAAACAGAAGCAACCAGTAATGGTAAA
>JAOTQQ010000001.1:137423808-137492958 GCA_026546715.1 Gallinago undulata | reverse complement strand
CCCCCCCCCCCCCCCCCCCCCCCCCCCCCCCCCCCCCCCCCCCCCCCCCCCCCCCCCCCCCCCCCCCCCCCCCCATAGCCAGGAAGGTAAAACAGAAGCAAGCAGTACTGGTAAACTGAAATAATATTTAGTGCTAAAAAATCTCTCCTTTTATTATTCTTAAAAAGCAACATTAAAGCAACACCTGAATGTATTGGTTTAGATTAGGCTGTATTTGGTGGCTACTGTACAGAATAGACAAGAAAACAGTCTTCATTCTGTACAGTTTATGCTCTAAAAGACATACTGAGAAGCAAAACAATGTTTGGCAAAAAATACTAATACAACCAATTCTACTGTTACACTAACCTCTTTGCCTATTAAAATAACAGTCAATTATTCTTGTGCTATCATGCTCTCAATGTATTTGAAAGCACAAAATCTTAGAGGTCTCCCGTTGCAATTCCAGCAGAAACAGGTCATGAGTAGCCTGAAACCTTACCCACGATGGAGAACTGAATCCAAAAGGTGTGGGCATTTTTCTTTGAGTAGCAGAAGGGTGAGGAAGATGAGGATAGCTCCCTTTGTGGAGGGGTAGAGAGCAATCTGATAAAATACAAAAGCAAACGAGCCACAAAAGATACAGCTGTTTCCAGAAGTTGAAACACACAAAACAAATGTGATGGAAGAAGAAAAAGGGGCAGTGATGGGATTCCCAGTGTGGGAGCTCTGAATTCAAACTTATTGGAAAAAACAATAAATTGCATGAGTGTCTGTACTTAAAAAAAAAGTAGAAAGGAAAATGAGAAAGATGTGAAGAAAAAATAGACAAGGAAAGGCAATGTCACCAAAGGACACTGAAGTAAGCTTGGATCATACAAGGACATGTTTTAGAAACCTACTGTAGAGATGCATTAGCAATTATAAGCAGAAAAAGAAAACATAAAATGAATTGTAACATTAAACAAACACAGAATATGAATGGAAAGGCAGGCCTGGGGCTATGTATTTATCTAAGCATTGTTCAGGCTTGATCAAGGAAACCCAAACCTTCAGATCCAAATGGCACCAAAGATCAAATAAAACTATATTGACAATAGCTAGTGCTGGTTCAGACATGGACAAGAGAACTCATGAGAGGGTTTAACTATCACATATGTACACAGGGAATTCTTTGGTAATAATTATGGAAAGAAATTCAAGCATGGTAAGCTGTGCTGAAGAAATCTTTCCAGTCACAGTTAACACAATTAGAACTTGGGGGGGAGCAGGGGGTCGGGGGTGGTGTTTTTTCTGAGTTGTTTTTTTAATTGCTGTGTCTCTGACAGAATCATTAATTATTCAATGCAGATCTCTACTGGAGAGAAAGGCTAGCCTGTTTCAGATGATCAACTGCTGGAATTTCAGCCCATTGCTCATCATTTTTTCACCCTGCTTATTTGCAGCCTTGATCTAGTACCTCTCCATGATCTTTGCACACTCTTTTTGCTGTTCCCCTCCTTGTATTCTTGACAGAGGGGTGGACATTTTGAAGGCCAGGCACGAAAGGAAGCAAGAGGAGACTACTTTGAAGTCCCTCTTTCTCCCCATGCTAAGCTCAGCAGTTTTATGGTTTCTGACATGAGTCCTCTACTTGCAACTTGGGATACCCTCCCCAGTTTTTGGAAGAAGCCACTTGGACTGATACCTTGTGCCCATTCTCCTTGTCTGCTTGCAGACAAGGGTACCAGTGCAACAAACTTCAGAAATGTTTGCTGCTCACTGGGTCTAATGTCTGTGAGGGGGAAAAAAGGCAACCTGAATGAATAGCATTTCTACCCAAACATATCTTCAGATATTTTATATTGGCTTAAATGTAATTGTAAACTTTAAAAAAAATATCTAAACAAACAAAACTTCACTCTCTCTTCACAGTAGGGAGGCTTCACAGGAGTAATAAGTGCACTCTCAGATATCCTTGTTTATAATCAAGACCAAAATGTTAAGCTTCATAGGCAAGTTCTATTATATAAATTAACTTAAATAGTTCAAGCTGGCTTAATTTGTATTGAAAAGATTCCATTAGTATGTACATTTTTCAAACAAAAAGAAATCTGTCTACAAGCGTAGGGTGTATTTATGTGTATAATTAGTGTAATTGTAATAGCTGCAAAATGAAAATCTGCAGAAACACTCTAGAAAACATGGAGTAACCAGTAACAATTATCATTCCTATTGATGTAATGCACTAACTGACTGAAGAGCTCCCTTCTACAGACTTATGAATGTGTTTAGTTTTAGAAAGAGCATGAAAAAACGGACAGCTCAGATCCTTTGCCCTGCAGGTCATTTCTCTAAATCCAACGTAGGTTACAAGACCCAGATACTCAGTCCTGTACTGAGCATTGTTCACAGCTTATACCAAATATTTCATTCTCCTTAATGAAGTCTTAAAGAGCACATCAAAAGCATGATTAAGGCACCAATGCCAAAAGGTGATTAAGAACTTTTTTTCTTTATAAGCCTGGCTAAATTAAATTCACGTTGCCCAAAACATTTCAGTTCATTCCTAACTTTATGCCCGAGAGGAGGTCACACGGAAGCAAAGGGGACAACGTACATGTTCCAAGTCAAAGACACATCTAAGTGAGCTGCTGAATAAGACCTAAATTACACCCTTGTGAGGAAAATCAACTGGAAGGCCAAAGACATAGAATAAATTACCACTTTGCCTTCAGACATGCCTCCCTCCAGACACAAACTGAATTATATCAGCGGGGGCTGAGGGGAGTTTTGCATTGGTGACAAGATAGGTGCGATTTTCTGTCCAGCCTAGGCAGAGCAGCAATATGGCAACCTCTTCCAATACTCCCACTGGCACTCCAGGAGTCCTGTGCTTCTGAAATGAGCTTCTGAGCAGATCTCAGCTTGGGTTTGTACCTCCTGTGTAATTGTACTGCTTTTCAGGATGCTAATGTCATGGTCTCTAATCAAATAAGTTAAACTTTTTGATTTGATTAAAACAACTTGAAAATCCACAGATAAAATGCTGAATGGTAGTTTTATTCCAGATTTGCAGAGTTGTTTGCAGGAACTGGATTATTATGGGATGATAAAAACTCTTTCAAAGGAGTGGGACAGCCTCTGCTAGTAAGACCTTTGGAAAACATCTACTTTTCAGCCAAGTAGTTAAGACCTAAGGATAAAATTCTCAAGCAGAAAGGGTTGAACTGTACCTTGAGATGGAAGACCCACTCCCTGACTACTCTCTTCAATCTATCTGTTCGTTATGATCTACTTACTCAAATGATATGGTGATAATAAACTAATGAAGATGTTTTTAAATAAACTGTGTTTGGCCATAAAGTCTTTTCAGCTAACAATGTTCTATCATATCAGCAGCTGCAAAAGAATAAACCAAGGTGTTTCCTCAGACAAGCTTCTCGCTTCAGTCTGACACCCAGCTGAGAGGTGGCCAGTTCCAGGAGACCACAGTCCACCAGTGGATGAGTGATGCAGAACTGCTCCCATGCTGCTGGGGCTGAGCTGGCATCAGCAGATCATACCCTTCCCTGCCACAGGGTTGGTGGGCCTGGCTTCCAGGAGGATGATATTGCTATTCCTATTCTATTGGGCCCCTTTGGACACCTCCCATCCTGGCACTGGACTGACTGCTGGTGCCTGTCCTGTGCATCACTGCAACCCTCAGGGATACTAGTCTGGTACTGCTCCCTTCACAACCAATGAAAATTGTATTTTAAAACTATATAGATACACAAATATATATCCAAGAAGGTGATAGCTTTTTATGCTGTTGATGAGTAGCCCATAGGTCAGCCCACATCTTTGATATCTAAGATGACAATATTAATATTTCTATTATCTTTGAGAACCAGGGTACAGAGCTACCCTGGGGAGTTTTACATTATTTTCTGCACATTGTATTACTGGGTTTATATTCTAGTAGAAAAAAAAAGTCATTCTTTTTCTGGCATACTCCTGATTGCAAGAGAAGATCAAGCACATTGCATGAACAAGAATTCAGAGAAAAAAAACCCATCTGGTTGTTTGATATATTAATTTACCAAAACAAATAGAAATAAAAAACATTTGGCAGGTGATGATGGACATTATGCTGCTGCTAGCAAATTTTAGTTTACTTTCAGTAAGAGCACATGCACTGCATGGTAACCTTGAGTTCACTTTGCCAAAATCAGCGGAGAAAAAGTCTGTCAACTGCAATAGATGTAGCTTGGCTATGGGTAGCTGGCCTTCAGTACTCAGTTTTGAAGTGGTGAGTTGGCAAGGCTTGTCTTCCATTTGGGGCCACAGGACAGGGCACCACTGTCATATTTATCTTAGTCTCTACTCTGTGGGTTGTCCTCTAGTCTTTACACAGAGCATATAAAATGCTAAACTGTAATCATTTAATCTTATCTGAGCATTTCTGTTTAATGAGGTCTGCATTGTTCTTTTCTGTACATCAAAATGTATCTTTTGCAAAAAAATAAAAAAAAATCTTAAATTAAAAAAAAAAAAGAAACAGGAAATAGGGGCTGAAGAGGGGAAGAACTACAGAATAAAAATTAAAAGTAAAAACACAGAAACATGGTTTGACCATCTAAAACAGTCTCCCAGCTGAGTGCTCTCAGGTTCCCTACAAACAGAGTTGCTCTCTTATAAGTATTTTATAAATCACTACTCTGCTGGCAAACAGTACGTAAGCCGTTAAGCTCCTACAGATGTTATATCTACATCAGAAAAGAATGCTCTATTTTTAGCCACAAACATTTTCTGGTTAAAGAAAAGCAAAGTAAAGCCATGACAATTAAACCTAATAGCTGTGCACAGCAATCTTGTCAGGCTGCCTCTCTATAGGTGAATGGAAAATGCAGGAGGACTAAAAGCTCTGTGGCTGAAGGAAATTACACAGTCGAGGTGCTTCTCTGATTTGGTATTTTAAATCTATTTTTTAGGAAAAAGAAGCTATGAATTTGAGATTTGCTTCTAGTAATAGGGAAAACATTTCAGCGAGATTTGTTCCTTCAATCCTATACCTTATTCCTGCAGAAATATGGTGAGTTTCCATTTCTTAGAGCATGTTCTGCTATAAAAGAGAGGAATGAGAAGAAGATGTAATCATTCACCATTTGGGTCTGTGCTTTCCTTCCAGGGTTCTCAACTCCACCTCAAGTCTTTAGATCCTCAAAAAAACCTCCAAAAAATGAGCAGACAAAAAACCCCAAACAAACAAAAAAAAACCCACAAAATCCACCAAAAAACCAAAAACAAAGTACAAAACCAAAAGAAACACCTTACACAACAAAATGCATGTTTCTTTTGCAGATATTGCAGACATTTCTCATTAGCAGACCTTTCTTTGGCCCAAATTTGAGAGTGCTTGGTAAAGCCACTTATAAAATAGGAGACTTAGGATAAATAGGTGTTAATTATGTTTTGAAGAGTCTCTTAGCACTTTTTGCCATGTTGCATCTCCAAAAATTGTCTGTTCTGGAAACATCAAATAAACCTCATCTGAAGTGAGATGTAGCTGAAAAGGGCCATTAGAAGAAGCAGGAAGGCATTCTGGGATATTATTTGTGGGTAATTAGGACAGTAAGAAGAGTATTACGAGCTTTAAAGGATGTTTAAAGGATGTGAAATGACTAACTAAGATTCAGAGTTCTAATCCTTACAGTTAACCACAGATGAATGCAGCTTTGGAGAAAACAATGGAATAACAAGAGTGTTAAAATGGTGGAATTGAGCTCTCTTCCACCCAGCTGAGAGACATACATTTTCAAGGCAACTGGCAAAAAGTTTTACAGCCAGTGGTGCCTTAAGAGGACATTTTCAGGATGACACTAATGGCCAAGTCAGAGAAGCTTCCTTCAGGTTTGCAGTGGAAAAACAATCCCACTGAACTGGAAGAGATTTAGGAGGTCAAGGCACGGACCCTATTTAGCACAGGGAATAGCACATCTGGCCCTTTGTGTTTTATGTCTATAGAGATGGGCCCAAGGGATCTTCCAGGTGTTACTATGAAGGCCAAAAAGTAATCACAGCACTTACCAGCCAGGCCCCTAAACAGGACACTGGGGACCAGTGCTCAAGGCAAATTTGGGAGTCTTTTCTCCGAGGATGAGATGTTTCGGTGCTTCTGCTCACAGGTTGTGATAAGGTTCAGCTGAACATGGGAAAAAAAAGGCTGATATAGCAACTGATATAGCAAATCTAACTGAGTTTGGGGCAGCTATGCATGTTTTTCCTCCTTGGGAAACCATGACCAGTAGCAGAAGGCGTTCCAATATATGTTTATAGGGATGCTGGAGCCAGATATTTTTTAAAAAGTGGGGAAAAGGATTTTGAACAGCAGCTGATGCAAATATATAATCCCAAGATTCGCATGTTAGAGTTCTCTCTTAAATTAAAGGAGTAGAGCCAATTTATGATCTTTGAACAAGCCTAGGCTCTCTCAGAGGTCTTTTCCATATACAACCACCCTGTTCTTACACTCCAGCCATGGTGAGCTTCACAGAGAGAAGCACCATTTCATACAACACTCTGTCTTAGTCATATGGTTTGCTTCAAGATGACTATCACAAAGATTTCATTTCTCTTTTGTTCAGAGGGCACATGCTCCTACCCACTCAAACCCTGAAACTGAAGTATCTCTTCATCTATAATAAAGGCATATCACAGCAGTGACAGATACAGATGCTGTGTTAATAAACACCGAGGAACACAGCTTTATTTGTTACACCTTTGTATCTCTGAAGGTATGGAAGGAGGGAAAGTAGAAATCGATACATGGAGACAGCAGGAACACGGAGAAACTGCCGAGGTGGACATACGCAGCTCTCCAAAGGCTGTCGGAGAGGCACGAGAAATGGCAAATCATGAAGTACTGCAGACAACCCACAGACCCATGAAAACTTCTCTTCAAATATTTTGTCCCAGTGTCTCACAGAGAAAATATACAGAAAAGAAATTCCTAGAGGAAAAAGTCTTTATTAAGCTAAAACCATAGTTTAAAACATATTTCAATAACCAAAGGTAACACAAAAGTATTTCACTTGCAGTGAAATAGTCATTAAAAGAGGAGAAAACTGATCTTTAAATACAGCTAAAACTCAAAGATTCAAAAGCACTGAAAAATGTTATCCAAATAGCTCCAAAAGCTATTCGTGTGTAACAACACAAAAACCAACAACAAAATAAAACCCAGTTCAGTAACTCAAAGATAACCTTTTTTGCCAGAAAAAAATGGGTTAATTTTCCTCAATGATACAGAAAAATAGAATTATTTAAATTCAACTTTTAAAATTTTATACTAATACCATCCTCCGAGATCGGCAGAAAGCTCACAACAGAAGCTATAACACACACCAGCTTGACTAAAGGCATAAGATGGAAGTCAACCTTCCACAACGTTTTACTGTGAACCCTTCCATTATGTTACAGAAGCTCAGTGTGCCACACAAAGGCACAGAGGTTATGTGAAATAACACTTGCACATATCTATAAAGCAGCAGAGGGAGAAAGAACCTGACCCTAAACTGTTAATTTAACAAAAATACAATTGTGCTTTTCAGCCTGAAGCCACTGTCTGGGGAAAGTACGCTTACATAAGTACAGTAATAGAGAAAAATGGTTTCCATGCAACATAGCTAGACAATCTATCTGAATAAGAAGCTATTTTTAGTTTTCAAGAAAAATGACTTCTTCAAATGAAAGCATCACTTTCACTAAACTCAAAAATGACTTCTCATCAAACAGGCATAAGTATAATGTGCATCATCTATTTACATATTTCATGTAGATTTGATATTTTACCTGATACATTACTTAGATGCTAAATTCTATCAAAATAAATATAATTTGTCTTTGATAGTAGAATATTTTATTCCAATAGGTTCTATTTTTTAAAATGAATAAATACAAGGTTTTCCTTGAAGACAACTGCATTGTTATGTGCTGTGAGAAGTCAACGATGTTTCTGTGATACTAATTGTAATTTTTAAAGACACTAGTGTAATTTCCTTATAAACCAATTTCTCACTACAGTACTGTACATCAGCATAATAAAAAATTATTTATTTTCCCCAGCTTATCCTTTAAGGACCTCTCTCTGCCCATTTAAAATTCTTTTGCGCTGCTGAATGCATGACACTTGCACACAATGCTCATCACAGCAAAATACAGAAGGTGCTATGAATTAAGTCAATGATTTGTATTAACACAGGATTAACTTAAAACAGGACCCCACACCAGAAGTCTCTGAGCCAGTACCTAAACCAAAGTACTTACTACATCAAGAAAAGTTAAAGAAAAAAAAAAAAAACAAGCAGAGAGGAGAGCATGACAGCGACCGAAATCATATAAGGGTTACAGAAAGAGTGCACCATGCTTTCTATATATAGATACATAAGGCAGGATGACAAAAGAAGTGAGAAGGCAAAAATGGCAAAGGGGAGGGAGCACAACAGGAGAGGGAATGGTAGGAAAGAATAGCATAATAAAAGCAATTGTCTTCGGCAGACAGTTAGTGGATGGACTGATGATCATAGGTGACTAAAGTCCTGTGATTCCAGTTGTAACTCAGCAACTTGACAGTAATTACCTCAGCGCAACCCACTAGTGACGTAAAATCATTTAGGACATCAGGTGTCTTTAACCAACAAAGTTTACTTCATGAACAGGAATGCAGGTCACTTGATGCTGAGAAACCACCCAGCTTCTCATTTCATGAAAGCAGCTCCATGTCCTCAGCAAGCACAGTTGTTGGTTGTTTGAACTGAGGGCCCAACCACCCCAGGTTTGTTCCTGTACACTCGTGTCTCTCCTTTACTAGGTGCTAGTGATGCCCACTGGGACTGTTCAGATTTATTTTTCCATGATGATCAGTTCTACATATGTATCCTAGGAATATCATGGACTTAGTCCATATATATTCAGAGATAATAATGTAATTCAGCACTAACAACTTCTTCTCCTCGGAAAAGGAACTGTTATTTAGTGCAAACACTCTGTTTACATCCCAAACAGAAAAATAATGCTGGCTACTCAGCTGACATTTGTCCAAAGCATCTTGTGACAAAGGAAAACTCCCTCAAACAAGGACAACAGTACAATCATGAACAAGAAAATGATATTTATTGCCTGAATAACACTGTAATTAGGATGGGATTTAAAAATGAAGCACTTTTAAAGGAAAATTTGATGGAAAACTTAAACCTAAAGCAGTTACTATTTCTACAGGGAAAAAACAGAAACCAGAACTCCTAAAGATGATGGATCTCAGTTCTGGGAAATTTTCAGGTTTTGTATAGTCAGCAGATTGCTTTCTCACGCTAACGAATAATCTCCTAAAATCAAAATTGAAATCACTCCCATATAGCTATAAAAGCTTGTTTCACCTTTCCGTATCTGTATTTCTCTAATATTGCATTCTTGTCCCAACGCAACTCACAAAAAGCTTCTTTGTGAAGAGCCTTAGTTGAAAAAATAATTGACAAAGCTGTACAAAAGTGCTGCACTGCCACGACCATCAGCCTTGCAGAGCTGCAGAGAAGACAAGGGAAGTACATGGGGCAAAAAACCAAAGTGACCTTTGCCAGTGGAGTAAATACTCCCATTACACCATTCTCAGTTCCTGCAACACTGAGTCCACTTTTCCCTGAATCAAGATGTCAAGAGTTGTCCTTAATTTTTAAATCTGTTGAGAATTCTGGTATTGCTTCACAAAAACTAAATTCAGAGGGATGGTATATGTTAAGCAATTGGGCTTTGGCTTTTATTGGATGGATTACTAAAATAAACTATTATTTTCAACAGTTTTCCTATCAAATGCACAAGGGAAGGATTTATTTTTTTTTATCTTCCTTTATGTTGTTTCATGTGTTTTTATAATAAAAAATCCTACCAAAGAAAATACCATTGATGCACCAAAGCATCGCAACACTTGTAATAGTGATATAATAAGATATCCAAGATAGCTAAACCTTGAAGAAAAAAATAAGAATCAAAATGAAAAGAAATACAACTCTATTCATGAACCAGCAGGTGGGGAAAAAAAAGAACAAAGCCTAAGGTTTATTTTACAAAATAGTATTTAGAAGGATATGTATGATACAGACATGAAATATGTAGAATACATCCATTCTCTCATTTGAAAAGTGTTGCCTTCAGGGCCTTATGTGTAGGCATCAGCCTAGAATGAAGGATGAGCTTGACAAAAGCTCATGCTTTTGATGCAGCTTATCCTGCAACAGCAAAGAGTTTGACTGTCACCTGAAAGAGCAAGAGCCAGTAAGTTCTGAATAACTATTATGTGCATGTATGGGGAAGTCTGTTTTTATAAGTACTGGGGCATTCAGGCAAAACCTTTTAGTGCCCTAACACCCCTAAATGTGTATTAGGGGAACTAGTAGATGGGTACTGTGCTGGTCACCTGAGAACCTGGAAATAAAATTATACATCTTTGTGGATCTTTCCCTGCAAGACCTGCAGAATTCTTAGCAAGATGCACCATTGAGAACTGTGAGTCCTTATGATATACACAAACAAAACTTACATTAGTAGCTGTAAATTCTTTTTTTATTGCTAATATTATTCATGAGATCTTTATTTAAGAGGTTTCTGGTTTGTTTAGTTCTCTTTTTTTTTTTTGAAGTTCAAACAACATTTTAGATGTATCTCAGCTGGGGTCAGCCTGAACACTGACACAGCAATTGCTGGCACAGTTTTTGACCAAATGTGTTTGGATTGAGACAACTTGGTCATTTAATTTAATTAAATTTCTCTACTCTTCTCCCTTTTCCATCATGTATAATTTAAGCCATGTGCAGAACCTTAGATTAATGCAGCAGTGATAAAGCAAATCTTTCTACAGGCAATTTCTTTAAGCAGATCTTATAATAGTGTTAATAAAGGGAGTCAGGGACTGACTGAGAACAATCTTATGTTTAATAGTTTTTAAAACATTGTACATTTAAGGAATACTAAAATTCTTAATGTTGGTATGTTGGTGGTGTTACTTTATACTATATATTCTTCAGCTGGCACAGGCCCCGGGCATATTGCTGATAAAGCACAATAGCTGAAATCATTATGCCACTAACACACTTAGGATGTTGGACTAAGCAAGCTGATTGCTATTATTAGCGTTTGCCTTCTGATGCAAAATAATAATTCAGAATATAATTCAGTGCTCTAGAAAAAAAAAAAAAAAAAAAGAGAGCTAATTTCATCTGTGGCACAATTCCAGTGAATATACACAAGGAAGACTTTGGACCAATTCATCAACTAAATCTGTTGTATTACATGTGTTCACCTAAGTGGCAAAGACTTTATTCTGAAAAGTGCTGAAGCAGCACAAAATAAGCAAAGAATCTGTGTACAGCAGAAACTGCAATTACCTGAGATGCTCATTGAAGCTCCAAGTCAATCTTCTTTGGCTGTCATTGAGAAATTACCACGCAGAATTTTCTGATATTTTGCTCTTAGTAAAATAAAAGCACACAGTGATGTCTTGTTTGGGGTTGGATTTCTTCCCCTTGGTTTTGAAGACTTGTAAGTTCTAAAACATTATCATTCTGCTGTGCTGTAAAAATCTTGCCTGTTGCTGCTCTCCTATGTTTTTGGTTCCCTATCTCATCCTTGAGCAAATTTGTCTTCCTGCAACTACCTACCTAGACTACACATTTCTATTGAATTGTGGAAAAGTTAGGGTGTGTATACACACTCCTGCACCACAGTAATCATGACAGCAGCCACTTTTGCCCAACAACAAATCTTCTAGAATCAAAGTTGCCTCCTTACTTCCCATTTTTAAATGTGAGAGTAATTCTTAAGCAGCATTGTGGCATAATTTATTTGGAAACCTACTCGTTTCTCCTGCAACCTACAATTTGGCAACAAGAAAGGCAGGTAGCATAGCCAAGGCTGAAAGGCTGTTCTTACCACCTACCTAATTCCCTTGTGCCATCCCAATCTACCTTTAAAACTAAAATAGAAGAAAAAGATTAGACAAATACACACACTTGTTGCATTAGAAAAATAAAGAATGAATGTTACAACCAGGAGAAACAAATTCCATGAACATCACTGAATGTTTCTTAAAGTGTATAATAGCTACTATTTTATGTGTTAGATAACCCAAAGGATGTGTAAGAAGAAAAGGAAAACTAGGCACTGTGTATTTACCGCATTAAACAGCATCAAATGAATCCAAAACCAAAAAAGAAAAATCTGATCACTCATGATTAGACAGACCCGGAAAATTTCATAGTAATATATGAAACTCTGTTGCTTTTAACACAGATTTAGAAGAAATTCTATCTGCCGGGATAAACAGAACAATAATTAAACGTATTACTGTGTCAGAAGTTTTCTACTTTTCATGCTGTTGATTAACTCCTGGCAAAAATCAGTTTACATGTCTTGCATTTTTAAGAGCGATCTACATCTATTGCCCTCTGGACAGTTTGGGTCTCTTGAATTACATCTACTGAATAAGAATTTTAATAACTGTTTCAGTGATTGATAGTTTCTAGATCATTAGGAGCTGAATACAAATAAAGCAGCACTTCAGTGTTTACTATGAAAACATGCTTTTAGCAAACATCAAAAAAAATTATTATTATTTTTTTACAAAACAGAAGTTTCGTAATGGGATTTGGAAAAACTCTTCTCGGGGAATAACAGTCAGGACACCATTTATATTCTGAAAAGGAAAGCAACCAAAGACGTGTGTGAGGGGTAAAGGGGGGTGGGGGGAAGCTTTTAATCCAAATTGTTTCATATAAGGATTATGTGATATCGCACAAACTTGCTTAAATTACATAATAAAACTGTAGGGAAGGCTAGACTCTAGTATCTGAATTCTGCTACAGTAAGCTTATCACAAGCCACTAGATCCCCAAATATAAAAGGACTGATCAGTAAGGGTAGGAATATCAGAATCAGACCCTAAACTCTTTCCAGTGTGAAATCTCATATCTGACTTTCAAAAAATTGTAAAGTTGAAGAAAACCCCAGAAAATTTGTTTAAAAAAAAACACATGCTGAAGCTACTTTCAATTATTTAGGTGCTAGCTAACAATTTTCTGAAGTTTGGGGGTTATTTTTTGTAAATTATTTTTGTGTACATTTTTGTGAAAAGTTGTGGTAAAGCAATAGAGAGAGAAGCATTGAATTTACTGACTCCCCTCAGATTTCTTGATCCCTAAGAAATTTGGTGTTTGGTTGTGAAGAAAGCTACAGTAGATAGTTGACACCAGAACAAAAACTAGACCATATTAACCATGGTATGCAGAGTTAGAGAAAGGGAAATAAAAAAAGACAGAGAAGTTGTTGAGACTCCAGTCGGCATAGAAAGAAGGTGATGGCAATGGCCATGTCTAATCACACTCCTAACTACATAAAATATGCACGGGATGACACAGAGAACTGGGATTTCCACAGCATAGCGGAGTTTGAGAGAACCACAATCTGTGATAGGACCGTTTTTCAACCTGAAGTATACATTATAAGGTCCTCTAGAACTTGAGCCATAATAAATATCAAAATCACAAGGCGATAACGCTGAGGTAACAGTAACAGCAAAAAGATGGGTTATAGTGATCCATCAGCATCACAAGTACTGATCAGCAAAATACCCAACACAAATTCCAACACCGACTGAGGAACACAGTCTTGTCAAAACCTGTGTTTCTAATTTGTTAATCTGTCTTCATTTGTGCAACTGCTGAGCTGGCATTAACTTCACCGCTCCAGCTGGAATGGGATGCCCAAAATCACAGAAGAGTATGATCTACAGATTTTACCTCTTTCCTTGGTAACCAGAAAAGCTCCCCCAGCTCCAAGCATGTTCTTGAGCAGTAATGGTGTGCAAGGTGAAGGATGCAGCAGCACATATTGGCTCAGGTACCTTCAAATGGTCTGCAAAAACTGTTTATTATACACAAACCTGTACAGGTGTCAGTGCATCTCATCAGCTTGACTCATTTAATGCCACATGGGCACTCAACACCGAGCAGTCATTAAACAAACACCTTTTCTTACAGTTCACCCAGTGTTTTTCCATCTGTGGATTGGCTGACTACAACTAATGGAAGCATTTGCTACTGATGATTTGTTTCCCAAATTGTACAGATCGGCCTGATAAGCCAAACAAGCTTAGGAGAATTGTTTCTGGAATGGAAAACGATGATTTGTATTGGAATAATGCTTTAAAAAACCTTGGGGGTTCCCTATGTGGCACAATATAATGTGTGAGTATGAGCAATACACAAACAATCTCTAAAGAAATCTTAGCCTGGTAATTTGATAAGTACTTCAAGGCTATAGCTGCAGTTACAGGACTATCTGTCTAGGCTAATTTAGCCTGATGACATTTTGTTATGAAGACATTTTCAGCATTTTGAAGTTATGAGTGTCATGGGAGAAGGGAACATTTTTCACAAGACACAGCAATTAAGCAATATTAGCAAATATTCAAATAATTTCAGCCTGGATTCTGCTTTGTGCAGCCCTAAACCTGAAGATTAAACTTATTATTTAACTCCTTGTTCACCACATCTGCCTAACCTTATTCATGCTGCACACAGGGCATGGTGGAGTCCTTTACTCTGTAATGGGTGAAATAAATCCACTGCAGATTTACAAGCATAGGAACAGAGGAAGGCATTACTGAATGCCATCCTTTGCATTGGCAGGATTAGACAGGGTCACAATTCCATCCACTAAAAGAACCAAGAATAAGTTAACAACCAGTGGCATCAGAAGGGCAGAAGCAGGCTCTTAAATTAAGGTTCATCAACCAAAGACTGGTAGAGACATTGTTTTTCCTACTGTACTACTAATCATTATGTAAAAGGCATGACTTCCAGTTTGCAAGCTTAATGTTCTTATTCCCAGAGAATTTATATGGGCAAAACTTAAATTGCTTCAGTGCTTGCAAAAGGCACACACAGCAGCAGTATAAATACAAGCAATGCCCGCTCAGGTAAACAGTGCAGTGCAGTAAACTGCCTTCTCCAAAAGTTCAGGAACTTCACTTCTGATTTTTTTGCTACGGAACGGAACCATCAGTCTTTGATAGTTATTTTAGATACCAGTTAAAATGCATCTGATATCAGCATGCAAATGGACAAAAGCCCACTGTCATTTCCAGAATCAAAGGTCTCACGTACAATTCAAACTGTCTGACATATTTTAGGTAGTTAACTCCTGATGACCTTCAGGACCACAAGGGTGGCAATCTCCTGATTGTGTGCCAGAGGTGTGTCTTTAACATCCAGGGAGACACTCAGTGAAAGCCGACAGATAAAATTTGGGAAATTAAGATCTGCTTAATAGGTCATTTTAGTGTCTATATACTGCAGTCCTATCAGTGATGTTTGAGAAGGTCTGCCTCCAAAAGTAATCTGATGGACTGCAAGAGAGAAATTGTTTAGACATGACAGGTTTTTCTGCATGGTAGGTGACGCACAGGAGGATTCAGTAAATCCAGCAAATATACCATACAAGTGAGAGAAGAGTTACAAGGTGCCAGAGACAGCTCTCATGCCCATGGTGCAGCAGTAGGACCACATCATGTCACAGCAGCACTAGCTGAGTCCTGACAACAGCTGTATCAGGATAATGATACCATCACTCCACACTCAGCTACTGCATGTTTTGATACACCCTTGGCAGCACCAATTCCTCTGGGGTTAAACTTCATGGAGGCATATAGCCTGCTCCAGCCAGTTTTAGTTTGGATGACTTGAAGAACTGGATGGCTGCAAACATAGAGCAAGCTACTTGCCCCCCAGTTTTGGTTTTGAATGTGGGTTATTTGCAGGAAAGGGACATTAAAACTGTCCTGTCATCGTCTTCTTCAGAAGAGCAAACTCTGAAAACTTCTAGTAGAAAAATACTCTGCCATTTTACACATAGGGAGGAAACTGAAGAAACAAAAAAGCAGAAAAAACACACTGCAGAAATGTCAGAGAAGTATTCTGGTGAACGAAAGTGGATGATGCGAGAAGGTGGTGGTGGCAAAGAAGATGAAGACAAAGATGAAAAAAAAGGGCAAGGGACCCTAGGATCATTTTGTAACCCAATTTTTGCTAATTGCAGCAGAAATAGAGGAGATTTCTCTTGAAACTTATCTTCCGTATCTATATTACTACTGCACCACTCATTTGGAGTCTCCTCTAAGCCAAGAAGCTATATCCTATGAAGCTAGGGAGCCATATTTCAGCTGTGGAGGAAATTACTGGACCTTTTTATAATTACATAAAGTTTAAAAAGGGTTTTGAGATGTCTCGTACTGTAAGATAGTTACTCACATGTAGCATTGACAGCCAAAAACTTCCAAGTTTTACTACATTTTTTTCATAATTCACTGCATTTTGGCAAGCATATCACTTCAGCCATCATCTTCCTAAAACAGACAGAGCTAGGCACTTAAAAATATTTTTAAGAACATAAGTGGCTTGATGCCTCTCACCTGCAGTATGCAGCAAAGTAAGCAAGACCTGTTAGCGAAACATTAAAACACTACTAAACACTTCAGGAACAAAATACTGTGGGATGAGACACAGCAGGAGAACTGAATACGCTTCACTTCATGGTCCACTGCCAGGCTTCTCAAAAAAAGGCAGCTCAGGCTGAACATTTTTGAAGGCAAACATTCAATACCTAATTATGTTTTATGAGGATACAACTGATGAAACCATACCCCAACATTGCTAAAAGAAGCAGAAACCTTATCGAATCATCCTTACAACTCAAAGCACTCAATCTTTATTTTACACTCTTTTACAAGGGCAGAGTAAGCAAAGAAGACATTTTCATCTTAACTAATCGAAATTCCAGCCTGGCATAAGCAGGATAAGTCAAAGCATTATTTCCATGCAGTCATGGAATTCCAGCAGTCATTCAATAAAAGCTTACTATATGGCTCAGTAGGGTAATGGAGGGCAGAAGAAGGAGTTCTGTACTTAAGACGCAGCTGAAATATTTTTCATATTTAATCCAACTACAGAATTATTAAAATCATAGGTTGTGACAGGTATTATCATTAGGGAAATTGGAATGGTAAAAATCGTATTTTTATCAGTATTAACTGTTTTTGAACTCTGTATGCAGCAGGATTCTTTTTGTTCCATTAACTAAAATATTCACTATCACCAAAATAAACAATTTACTTTTCATTTACAATATATTTCTATAGCAAATGTTGACTCACATGTGTTTATTAGCAGCTTTTCTTCAAGATATTGGAGTTACAGAACATCAGTGTTTCACAGTTGTGAGCATGACTAATTCAGGTTGATATTCAATAAAGTGGGTTTGTTCACCTCAGCATGTGAAAATCTGACGTGGGATTTGTAATCCATTCCTTGAAAGTGCACAGTAGCACTGGTAAAATCAGTAAAAGTAAGGAAGGTTTATTTTACTTTAAAACTGGAGCATCATTAATTGAGATCTATGTTCAAGTTCTCTTCCCTAAACTGCAGAAGCATCCTTAGTCTTGTACTCTGATCACTGAGAGAAACTTTCACAGTTTGATCAGCTTAATATGTATAAACTCAGAAAGTTTAAAATATTTTTTCTACATTCTCCTAATGTAGGAATTTGTCCTAAATACAATCCATTGCCTTATTTAAATATGCTAGAATCTATCAGGCTGTGAAGTGGTTTAGCAGCAGCTTTCCATAAAGACTGAAACCCCTGCAAACACCAAGCACAATCTTTTCCAATTTCCCAGAAGCTATGATTCCACCCTTATTTTTCAAAGAAATGAGGATGGACATAAAATAAATGGTTTGAAATAATCCTGGTAAAATTATACTCAAGCTCAAAGTGGCAGACAATCCAGGTCACATTTGTTCTCCCTTCCCTTAAGCCTTTCATTATACAACAAAGTTTTTCCTAAACATGCCTTGCAACCCTGATTAAATTTAATTATGTTTCAGTTGTTATCCAAATAACTTAAAATAAGTAAATTTTGTGATTAATGAATATACTAAGATTGCAACTTCCTACCCAGTTTTATTGCATATTGTATCATTGCAAATCTGTTCAATAAATACATATTTAGTTAGTTAAATGATAAGCAATTCACTGAGTGGACAAGCACTGAAGAACCCCCTGAAGGGTAAACTCTGACTGCAAATGTACATGACATAGGCATTTATTGGGTCTTAATCTGGTTTCACTGTCTGAAAAAACAAGTAGCCTATTGCATATAAGCAAGTAAAATCATCAATTACAACAAAAGACGTCTTCAAACCAAAGTATGTTACGTTGTAACATGTAACCTGTATGTTAGGTTTTAGTTAATAATAGCACTGAACTATGCCAAATATACTCTTGATAAACACCATGCAGACATTAGAACTCCCTATAAAAATATTTAACAGTAGGATTATTATTTATTGTGTTTTCTCAAAAATGTATGGGTCAAGGGATTTCAACATTGTTGCCATTCTCTATAAGGTGCCTGAAAATTTAAATGAAATGTCTGAACTTTAGAACTCTCTGGAAGATCTCACTGGAAGGAGGAATAATGAATCATGGGAGCCTTCCAATAATGTAGACTCCTTCCTTCTCCAACATTTTAAGATATGCTTATTGTAGATATACATCTAGAAATACCTTTGAGAGGTCTGGGCACAGAGCTGTTAGGAAAAACAGCTACAAAATTAAGGACTATACACTTCTATAAGCAAATCTTTCCCCCTTTACAAGAAGAAAAAATTGAACCTAGTTTTATATACGAAGGCTTGATGGTAGACTGAAGAAACTTAGCTACTACTTACTCTACAGAGCCTGTATAACATAATTCTTTCAGTTGCTTCCAACTTGCATTATTCCAAATTCATGTCAAGGACTTTGTAGGACCCTGGATAAAGACTTTTTAAAGGACTAATCCCATGAGAAGAATCAAAAATAATGTCTGCTTCACTAAAAATTCCAAGGAAAAATAAATCCTATCAAACTACTGTAATTTTTAACAACCATATTTTTTTCTTTCTTTTTTTTTTATGTAAGATGAACTGTTCCAAGTTCACTCCTGCAGTTCTGCTTCTCAGTCCTACCTCACTCTGATTTCTTACCCCATGTAGAAGCTTATGGGCATATATTCTTCTGGACTAGAGAAATTCTGTACAGAGGTATATGCCTTTACAGAGATTTAGCTTTCACGGCATAAAAAGGAAAGGTACAGGAAAAAAACTTTCATTTTGGAGTCGCATAAACTACAGAAGAACTCCAGGGTTTTTAGAAATTTCTAGTCCTCACAGTTGCAGAAAAAAATAAAAAAAAACCCAAACCTTAAAAAAGTCAATTCTCACTGCTCCAAATCCATAAAACAAGAAAATGCCTTGCAAATTGTTTTTATATCTGACAAGCACTAGTGCAATTCAGCTTTGTAATCAGTTTCAAGATGCGATAGCCATCATTAAACCTTGCATCTGGCATCTGGCCGTAAACTAGAGCACTGCTCCCGCTCTGCACTGCGCCAGCGCCAGGAGATCCCTGACCAGACTAGCCCTCTGCCCCACCACTGGCTCTCTCAGTTAGCAGTGAATACAGATTTCATGTTGCCCTACTTCCACCCTACATGCTTGGAGGTTAAGATCACATCACCAATATGATTTAGAACCCCATTCAAAAATTTATGGAAGACAGCCAGTGCTGAATCAGTTTCTCAAAGGCAAATATTAGAAGTCTACCCTTTATACATTCTCAGTCATTTGGCAGTGCTGAGCACCACAGTGGTGTTGAAGAAATAAACTTTCCTCAGATGAGATATGTACACACAGAATTACATTATTTGAACTTAGAAGGTGAGTTTAAAAAACTAAAAGGCCTGAATGCCACTCAGTTTCCCCATACATTGGTACTGACAAACATCTACAAAATCAGGGATTCTGATCTGTATTCTCCGGTCTTGATATTCAGACATAGCCCAGAACTGATCACTCTAAACCTTCAGATCCCTCCTGAAGTTTTTTTTTAAGGTGTCTGCTGCTGTTCATTTGGTTTCATGACCAATTTTAATAAACAGGTGAAATTTAATGATGGCTCAGCCTTGGAACCAGTAGAGCAGACTATACTCTGCTTCACCTGCAGCCCGCACACACAAACCAGTCCAAACCAAATGAAGGTGCACAGGAGAAGAGCATGAGGCAGTCTATCTTATAAGGGATGAAATACCAAAAAAACAAACATAAAAAATCCTGCTGAATGGAGAGGGGTTTTTTCTTTACATATCTTTTAGAGAAGGCAAAAGATACTGACTTATCCTGCTAACCTGTCCACTTAATGATTTGAAGTTACTTCTTCTTCAGCGTGTCGGTACACAGTTTAGAAATGGAGACTTCCACTGCTTAACTGTCAATCTCCTCCACAGCCTAACATAGCCCACTGATCACCTCTGCTTCACATTTGTTCTAAAACACTGCCATAGAGATTATTTGTATGGTATATGTATATTGCGTCTTCTCTAATGACTCTGAATTGCTCTGTATCTTTTCAGTATCTGCAGACCGCAAGCAGAGATTATCACAGGATTAGGGTATTCATTTTGAGCATATCAGGTGGTCAGATAAACTATTCTTGTGCTTGATGTGATGTCACTTAAACCTTAAGTCAATTTGCCACTCCTTCATTGAGAAGTAAACACTTTCTAATTAATTATTAGCAATTATTTTCACTTTTTTTTCTGATCTTCCCACAAAATGCTCATTCTGGTTTTAAAAATTAAAATGTAAAAGAGCTCTTGTGGCAAAAACCAAAATGCCAGTTAATACTGTACATAAGAATGATGCTGCACTTGGAACTAGCCAAGTATGAGAACAATGTCAGGGAAAAATAAGGCTTTACTCATAACGTGTTTTACTCTTTTATCTTCAAGTACAAGATCATTTATCAAGTTGTATTTCTTAACGGACCATGAATCTTTAAACTGTATCTATTAAACTTCTCCACAAATAAATCATTTAAAAAACATTTCTTCCCCGATTACAACACCAAGTCAGAAAGACGCATTTATCCGCTTTTATTTAGCAAACCATTTAACACCAGGAGTGCCTTTAACTCTGCTGACCAGACTGTGCCTCACTGAGATGCAGAACCGAAGCTTTAAAGTGTCATTGCCAGTTTGAAGAACCCTGGCAAGGCTCTCCCCTTCTTCTCCACCCTCTCAGCATGGCTCTGCCACAATGCCCCTACAAACCAAGTAGAAAGGATTCCCACCACAACATGACTGGAATAGATGGGATGCTGTCATTTCCGAGGTGATTGTCAATAAATGAACCAAAAGGAAATTCGTGCAGCCAGATTATAAATTGTGGGCCTTCGGGGTGCACTCCTTCAGAGGCTACGCAGGCTTCAAAACAGCAAGGAATAGCAACAACGCTGACCCAGAGCACACATGACATTTCTTTTGGCTTCTCTTTCCCCTTTGCAGTTGGCAATCTGTTTGAAGCAGGTACAACGGACAAGAAGGGAAAAGGGGTTAAAGGACCACAGCTGCCGCGACATCCCACAACCTGAGGTGTATAGTGCTGGTCTCCCACCGGCACATCCTTGGGGAAGGCTCCCAGGAAGGAGTAGTCCCTCTTCACCACACTCGTGCTACTCACACTCCCGGAGTGATCAGATGCTAGTGCAATTTCTCAAAGGCATTAACTGGGAGAATTAAGTAATCCCAATTTGATTTAATCTAGCGGCTCTGGGGAGACAGTAAGTATTTCAATCTCTATCTAATTTCTGGGGCAAGCTGCAGATTTAGGATTGGAGGAAGAATATTTATTTTTTTCCTGACTCGTCATTTCTCTGCTTCTTCATGCTACAGAAAATAACAAAAATAGCAAGATAACTTTATCTTTTAAAATAGCTTCTATTCCCAAAAGGTGCAGCTGCATTTGCTCACACTTCCACTTAAAAACACGATAAAAACATTTAAGCCTAAATGAAGAATTCTAGTCAGAAATCATCCACACTTTTAACAGATGACAATGAAGGGATTAGGAATTTATGACTATAGTCAAGGTAGGCTCCCCATATTAAAGAAATAATTTTTAATTAACAGAGCAGAAAATCTACACAGAGTTTCCAGACACTTTCTGGGTTGCTCTGGGAGTTTGGAAGCTACTCGCGGCTTATTTAGTGGCCATTCTGCTGCATTATAATATGTGTCACTGCAGTAAAGGAACTTGCAACAAACTTCACTGGCACTATTATTAGAAATTTATGATGAGCTCTCCAAGTATAAAAGCCCATTTAAAATAACTGACAGAAGGGAGAAGGTTAGAACTGCTACTAGTTTTATCAGACTCTGCAGTAAAAACAATAAAAAAGTGTATCTTAGGGCTTTAACTGCAACATGTGAACCAGCAACACACTACAGCTGGTTTTGAAAACTTTAAATACAATGGTGAAATTGCATGGAAGAAAGGAAGAAGTAATTTTTTTTTTCAGTGCCACTTCTCTGCATTTTGCTTGCAGTTGCCTGATTTATTATTAAAAAATACTCAGCAACTCTGGTAAAAGAAATACATAACAAAATACACACTTTTTTAGCTGATAATCTTACCCAAGTAAGTACTTGGAAAAAAACCCCTCACCGTGGGAATGGAAACAGGAGTTAGTTTTATTAGCATTATATATCCAAAAGAAGGATACTCTTTAAAATGATATTGTTTCATGCACAGGAATAAAAAAACATTGCTGAGTGAAATAATACAACATTTAGTGTTGGTTCATCTTACTTACTCCTCTTTGAGAACACATAATTATCCGTGATTCTACCCTCCTAAAATGTTAACTGGATTTGTAGAAGCCTGAGTGCAGCACAGGACTGTACCTTGGAGGCAAATGCCTACCTTTCAAGGAGAAGCAGTTCAGATACTACAAAAATACATGCGAGCTGTTCAAGCAGAAACACGATCTGAACAAAAAGCAAAATGTCATTTTGAAAAACTCAATGACAACAGGCCAGGACACATTTATGTAAAATGTTCAAAGTCTGTCTTTCTTTGTTTCTAAAATTACGAGATATCTTAAAGGAAAATAAAATGAAAACTCAGGTGACTAATGCTCTATTAAGCAATCAACAAGTTATAAATAATTATGAGCTAGTCTATGCACTATTACATGAATAATTTTTACATTTATTTTACCCTAACATGCACACAGTACTGGTAGTCTAATGCATTGGTTAAGGTACAGTCAAAATTATAAGAAATAATTTTTTATGTCAACATATTTTCAGGAGCCACTGCAGAGACACTTTTGAAGTTGGGATTTTTGCCTATTTTATTGTATTCCTCTGTGAAATGATTTCAAAATCAACATGTTTCTAAAACATTAATCCTAAAACATGTTTTGCAAATTTCATTCCAGTCAATTTAAAAATATTATCTTCCCCATATATATAAATAATACAGATTAAGTGATGCCACACTGACACTAAATTATTTCACATGCAAAGGAAGAAAATACAACACTTGTCAGAAAGAATAACCTGAACAAAACCCAGGCATTCTATAGAGGGGTGATTAATCATATCCATAACCGTGTTCTACTGTATCAAATCTCAGCTGAACTATTGAAATGTAGCATAATAGAATACAATTTTATTTTCATACAGGAGATGATATACAGCATCTTAAGAAACCTCCTAATTCCCAATTTATACAAAATGTCACAGAATCACCACTTCCAGAAGTGGGGTATTGTGGATAGAGGCACACCTGATGGGTCATGGGATGATTTCGGCAAAGAAATGAGTTTGTCAGCTACGTCAGGTGCATGACAGAGGGAGCAGGCCAGCTGCTGATATGCATGTCATGTGTCAGCACCAAAAAGAAGAAAGAAAACCCTTCTGCAGCAATTCAGGAAGTTCTGGCAAGAAGGCAGCTCATTGCTTGCTACAAGCAGCATCACTGGAAGGCAGCACTGAAAATGCTGCAATTTCAAGAAAGGTTTTTGGGTTCAGTTGAAATATTTCCTTTCCTCCTTATGATAATTCACTATTATATACAGCTACATATGTTACCGAGGATGTAAAATATATCCGTTCTGTGATAGTTAACGTGTAAAAAAAACTTAATAAAAAAATTGCAAAAATAAATGGGCAAAGTATGCATCAAACAGAAGATTCAGTCTGTATTTAGAGTAATTTCTAAAGTCAACTTGCTGCTCCAGCAGCAATCACTCTAATGCAACGACATGGTCTTTACAAATGCCACATCACTGGATGCACTTGGAGCTACTTTCCTGAGCCTGGACTATAAGCATGACAGCAGGATCTCGAGGATTATGAAATTATCCCAGTATGGCCCCAGTAATAGGCCTATCTTGAGAGTCAAGGGCTTTCTGTGATTTTTGCAATACCTGTTGTCTTACATAGGAATTAATAGCCAAATCTAAGCATGCAGCAGTTAATAACTTTTACAATCCCAGTGTAGAAAAACACAGTCAGACTCCGCTTGAGTTCAACCAGCTTACTGTGTGTTTAAGGACAGGCTGTTATATCTCTACACACACCACCGGCTGATAGGACCAGTCCTAATGCTACACCTCTCAACCTAGACTTCTTCAGTCAAAAGATACTAACATCCACCCCTGTCCAGACTGAGAAGAACCAAATACAGACCCTCATATTCTTCATATGCTCATTCAGCTAACTTAATAGAGCAAATAATACTCTAAAGTGAGTAGACCTTTGTTGAGTGGATGTAACTTTACAAAGGATCATAAGGGTCTGCCTGATAGGGTACGTTCATACCTACCCTGTCTTTTCAGATTAGTCAGTCGGAATTGACTGTAACTATAAATCTTCAGAGAAATATTTAATAGGCACGTAATGTTTACTTCTCTGAAAGTATCTGATGAAACTGCATCCTGCTGGGAAGGACTAAACTGTTCCACAGAAGCCTCTCTGGGAAAAACAAAACAAACCAACCAACCAAACAACAAGTAAAAGAATGAATAAATAAATAAATAAATAAATGACCAAGTATATCTATGTAATAAATTGATTTCAAGCAGACATTATCTGGAGCGTGACAATGAATAGTTACAAAGCAAAGGTGAGATCATTATGTGCTAAAACGCTGGTGCTACCTGTGCTGTCTAAAATAATAGTGAAAGTAAGAGCTTGAAAGCTCAGGTTTCAATACACTCCTATGTTCCCAGAGTTAGCTCTACCATTGCTATTACATTGTAGTAAGTAAATAAAGGCTATTCTAAGTCTTTATTTTCCCACTTGTACTGAAGAGATTCCACAGGCACACAGATGCCAGCTTTGTTACACACACACTTCTGCTTTGCTAGGAGTGCTTAACACCATAATGAATAGATTCTAATAGCACTTTAGCTGTTTCCACATTGCTAAAAAGTACTATGGCATCAAAATTATACTTTGTCTGCCAGAACATATTGATTTTGACAAAATGTCATTTAAAAAAAAAAACTGAAGAAAATCAATGTTTTGTTGCAATATTTCAGTAAATATTTCAGTATAGTTTCACATTAAATTAACACTACATTGAAAAAAAAATCAGCATTATGATAAAAAACATTTTGACTGCTTCCAAGAAAATTTTAAAATTATCTAAATACAAAAAAAATTTGTTGATTTTAGGGCAGAACAAACATGTAAATAATAAAAATGCCATTAAGTGGACAGTCCGGTTCTCACGCAGCTCCCTTAATTAATGGTTTGCATCTGGAAGTGACCTCAAGAAAAGACTTCACATCACAGTAAGTCCACTACTTGGTGTTCTCTTCTCCTACACTCCAGACTTCTTTTGGAAGGCTTCTACAGGGGTTCTTCATACCCTGCAAGAATAGGAGCTCTAGTTCCTCAAAAGGCACCTTGTGCTTGTTGTCTGCCTATCTGGTCACAGCAGGAATCCACTCTAGAGTCTGACAACTTCCAGATATGGTGAAGGAGGTATGGAGAACATGTAGACACTTGTAACTTCTCTTGCACCATCCAGTCAGCCACTTTTGCCAAAATAGTCTTGGAAGACCTTGAAATAATTCACTAGAGATGAATCTGAGCACTTCGCAGCATCACAACACAGGGAGAAAATTATTGTGAAGATTAATTTCTCTCTTTGTCTCTCTGCTCTCCTCTTGCTTTTTGTCATACCTGAGGCTACAAAGATTGACTTATCTGCAAAACTGTACACCAGTTCCAGTGTAGACAACAGTGAAGAAGATGACGAGGGGAAGAACATGAGGAAGTACATACTGAGAAGGCTGTCAGTGAAAGATCTGTGTGTGTAGTGGGAACCATAGATTATGTCTAAACTAAGACACCTGGGAACTCATTGCCACTTCCTGAATAATGTGTGTGTCTCCAGGCACCATACCTCAAGAATGTCCTGACCAGGGGAAAAATATCCTGTGTTGCACCTTTTTATGATGCAAATAAAAATTCTATTGTCCTTTTCAAGAAATATAATACCTAATCCTGATATCTAATCACTTTTCTGTCCTAGATTTCATGATGACTTACATTCTGAAGCTTTATCTTTTTGGAAAGGGAGGAGTCACGAGTTCTTGAAGGAACACCGCATCTGCTCTCAATTCCTATTCTGCATTAAAAAATACAGATTCTAACAGCTTTCAAAATGTATTACAGTTTCTTTTTTTAAAGTTCATTGAAATCATCAGAAACTCTCATCTAGGGGATTACACATGCCTACATATTATACTGTAGAACCCAGTATTGTAGGCAAAAGGAGCTTGAGGAAAAGTAGTCTCAGACATAAATTAATCCATGACTGAATATCCAAAGACACTCGGATTTTCTCCTACTAAATTCACTATAGCATAATTCAAAAGATTTTTGAGGACTAGTGCAATTTAAAGCAAACAAATTGCTGCTTTAAGATTTCTGGACTGGAAAAGTCCAGAAATCTAGAGAGCTTACAGTTTTTCCCTTTTACAGTCACAGACAGCCACACAGTGTTTTATACTGTTTGTGCACTGAAGTTTCCTGGCATCCAGAGGAAACAGTGGTGAATGCAAGCAACTTCCAGAAATCTGAGTGATTGCATGGAGGTAGTTTTCACTGCATCCTCAGGGATTTACACTGGACACCTTTCGGGATTTAACGAGTGCAACAACGATGATGACGCACTTTATAACAATATATTGTAAAAAGTATGATGCACAAGGAAAAATGCATCCAGGAGTACATTAGCTAAATAAGTGCAATCATTTATTTTAATATCCTTTAGCTTAAGCATTAAGAAACCAACTGCAACCACAGATATTCCTGAACTGAAAATTATGAAGCCTGGGAGACTTTTGCAGGGAAGTATCATTTTTTTATGCTGTTCATTAAACAGCTGATACTAGCCACAGTCAGAGATATGATACTTCACTAAGAGACATTTGGTATGAGCTGATACAGCAATTCTTACAACTGTTTACAACTGCTTCTTGTGAACAGTAGAGAAATGAGAATAAAGATGAAGATATCACTTTGCAACTAGTTGCTAATTAAGTGATGAATAAGTAACACATCAGATAGGGATGTGCTTCAGTGTCCCAAAATGAAATGACAATTCATTCTAAAATGGGAGTCAGTATGGCACTGAGTTATCTATATTAGCACTGTAACTCAAATCAGGAATGTGTTTTTTGAAGTGAATCTGCCAATGTCTCTCTCTTACTATGCTTTGGTTCATGCTGTAAAGCTGTTTGGGAACAGGTGAACTTTACTCCTTTTGGACAGACCCAAAACAGAGGTGCTATCCATAAGGATACCTAAAGCTCCAATCACAAATTGTTACGCAGCCCACTGAACCAAAACAGAACTACTTCTTCAAAGTGAACTCCCAGCAGAAGCATTTCATGTGGACATTGGCCACCCAGATGCATTCTGGAGATCTGCACCTGTTGGGCTGCACAGTACCAGCTTTTCTCACCAAAAACTGGACCAGATCGCCTGATAACAGGTGCTGTCACTGGTCTGCTGAAGGATGTAGGACATGCTTCCTCTCTTGTCTGTTGTCCCATACCATAAGACTATTGAAATCTTTTAGATGGAACTTTGAGACCTATCAATAAAAAGCAATTTCCACAGTTATTTCAAATGCATGGTTAACATGACAATCCGGTAATCAGTTCCATTACAAAACCTTGGTTTTCTAAACTATCTATTGCCCACCCACATCTCACTTGTCACGCTCTTCACTAGAGAATAGTGGCATTTGGGCAGGATCAGACCCTCTGGACCCCATCAGCAGCTGAAAGGTCAACCTGAAGAGCACACAGGTAGGTCTGATCAGCTCAGTGCAGAGAAAACATTCTTTAATGGAAATCTTACAGATTGCTGCTATAAATGGAGATGTCAGTTGGTTTCATTCTCCACTGACATGTTTCCAAAATAGACAGTTTCCCACTTTTGTTAAAATAAAGCCTGCAAAGTAATTCTACATAGCATTAAAAAAATGCACAATTACCTGGTTTGATCACTACACATCAAACAAATGTTTCTCTGTGTTAACTTTATTGACATTTTTGTCCTCACCTCTCACACAAACTGAATATCAAATATTTCTTTGGAGCGCTACAAGGGAAAGCAGAAAGAAAGTTTGCACCACAGAAAGGCTCTGACTGTGCCAAGGATGAAAAGCACAGGGTGGTGACGTCCATACAGCTGGCCATTGCACCCAACAGGGGCAACCTGCCAGCATCAGCTATAGGTCTGAGGCCTGTTGAGTCCGGAGTCATGCATTTCCTTCAGAAAAAAATTCTTCGGGAAAAGATGAACTGCAAACATTACTGGCGCCTTTTTCTTTCACAGAAAGCTGTAGGGAATTTTCACCAGTTGTGAATTCCTGCCGAGAATTAACCCTTGTTTAGAAGTCCAACAGGTGTGGCTTAGTGAGGATGTTTAATAAGGCTCAGTGCAGTAGAGCCAGTACATCTGGTACCAAAAAAAAAGCTGAATTTATTAGGCCTACAGGTCAGTATATAAATTTCTCAAAGAGACTCTGACTATATCTCTACTAGTGAATTAAACATGATGAGAATATTAAACATATTCTCTGGCACTGAGGCCATTTGGCAAGAACATCTTGAGCCTTTACTATTAGACTTTCTCACCCTCCAAAAAGGGGTGGCTGTAGGCTAGCTGGGTATCGGAACCATCTCTGGCCCATTCAGACTCCTGAGCAGTGCCTGGGAAGCCTTTGAGGGAGCGCCAGCTGGCAGGGGCCAAGACCACCCCAGCAAGTGCTCCAAGGATCTATTGGTAGGGTTGGTTGGACTTCTTGTTTGGAAACAAGAAGAGGGCAGAACAAGACCTAAAATTAATACAGGTGATGGCACAATCAACAGAAGTAATGTCTCAAAACAAGATTTTCAAAGAAATTAAGATTTTAAGTATATTTGGAAGTCAGTCTTGTAATTACATATATAATTCTGCTGCTGCTTTTAACTCACTCTCCAATACTCATAATGCTATGGTCCTAGTTTTTCAAGGAATACACATAGGATGGAAGGCATAGCCCTCTCTCCCCCTTTAAAGAACCTAAAAATTCAGGCTATGATACCTAACTGGTTAAAAATTATAGTCCTGGTGTGAAGATCTGCATGCTTGTACTTTTTGTGCCATCCTGCGATGACACAATGGGATAACCTGACAGTCAAGGTATCAGCATTAGTGCTGGATTGCTTTGCTTCTGCCAGTCTGTGCAAGAGCCAACAGAAGATGGGCCAAAACCTCTTCTCTTTGATACAACTGAAATTGCACCACTGCATGTAATAGCCAAACTTGATTTTTTTCCTTGGAAAGGAAAATGTGTTCCTCAGAAGTCTGATATGACATAATACGCTAAAACAGTCTCCTCTGGAGTTTTTTCAGTCAATCAATAAAGTAGAGCATCCTGGAGGAATATTGAATACATGTTTTTGATCACATGGAGATCACAGCTCCTTCTGAGTAACTGCCTATTTAACAATGTTTTTTGTGGAAAACAATAAACATACCCTGTCCCTGCTGAGCAATGATAATCAAATAAAATTGAACTTTCACTCCACTACAATCTTACAGTAATCTAAAATTGAACAATTCCCCCTTGTCTTCCTTCCCTGTGTTCTCTAACTCCATTAGAAACAGTCACGGTTTATAGTATGGCTCACTACAGCAAAAGCAGAGGTAGAAGTAAACTGCAGGATTTTTTTGCAGAGGTCTGGTACCTCAAGTCTTTTAAAGACTTGACCCTACTTCTATTTATTGATACAGCACAAACTTCTGCTATTCAAGTCAATAATAAATATAAAAAAAAGACATAGCATAACAGTATCATTAAAAGTAAACACTTTTTGTTTTCAAAGAAATGAATGCGCCTGCACCGAAAGCCATGCCACACTAGAAGAAAAGGAGCATTGAATGATGGGGCAGGGTAGCCAGCTGTATGCAAGGGTGTCTTGAAGACTATGAAAATGCCTAGGTTGCAGTGGGTTGGTTGCAAAAACTGACTAAAAAATATCACACTTCTGACAAAAAGATGACTGGAGAGTAATAGACATGAAGATTCAGCAAGAGACAACAGGGAGAAAAGAGGGAAATATACTAAATCGGGTTGCAGTGATAGATGACCACAATTCAATGACAGCTTGAAAAGTAACCCTGACATTTTCATCTTTTGATTACCTTCATCAACATTACATCTAGTCAATTCTTCACACCCATTATTTCCATATCTCTGAAGATTTATCACTCATCTTTGAAAGGCACTATTTCATTTTGTGTCCTCTAGAAGCAATTAACTAAATCCATCTTCAGAATCTTGAGCATTGTTACTGCATTATTGCTGTGTTTTAATCAAATTCCTCATAAGTGATCTGCCATTAAGTATAGATTCATCATAACATTTTATTTCAGGTTTGCTTTGGGTTTATTATCATGAAGGAGGCCACAACAACATATCAATGTACAAAGAGACTTATAGGATTCAACAATGAAGGGTGCAGATGACATTCAATATTGCTCTGTAAACGTTATAATCAAGCAGCATATAGTATTACAAAGAATTTTAAAACTCATTTATTACCATGCTATGCAGTAGCAAGCATCAGCTACAGCCAAGCTCAGAAAGTCTAGCTAATTATGTGCCACAAAATAACAAACTACATTTGTATTTAGCTTAATTCAGCAGTGTTTTCAGGGAGATAGAGGAATCTGGTTTTCCCACAACAGATTTTTTTTTTGTAGACTGCGTACCTTAGGAAAAGGATTAGAAAAATAATGAGAAAAATACAGCCTCCTGCTTCAGAGCACAATAGATGTGAATAATCAAGAGTCAAGAGGGAAGAGAAAGAAAAATTGCAAAAGATTCATAGAGTCTCATGATATATGGTCACTTTCTTGAGCTATTAAAAAAAATCATTCAGGGGCTTTTAGGGAAAAGTAGTAACGAATGACTACAGCTCTGTCTTAGGGACAGCTGTTCAGTGAGCACCAGCAGTTGAATTAATAGGTATACTTTGGTCTGAGAGGAATCATTCTTTTTTCGGTCAAATCACTTTGCATATATAGAAGCTTTTGTGCCAGCAGGTTACTAAATGACATTATACATGTGTCTCTGTGGGTAAATTAGAGGAATATATATAGAGGAATATAAGGCAAGATTATACATAAGATCCTTTTAGATGTGACAAATGAAGGAAAGGAATAACATGATAAATGTTAGGGCTAGATCATTTCTTTAGGAAGGCTAAGCAAAAGAGATCTTCTTCAGAGGTTGACATTATTTTTTTTAATGTAAATATAAATAAATACTTCACTAATGGATAACAAGATTAGTCTATGCAAACCTCTGACTCCCCTTTCCAAATTACAGCATCAGCATCCAATTCAAAGGGCACCTAACACCACATAAATGGGTATGCCGGGAAAGACATACAGTATCAACCTTGATGCAGTACTTTACAATCAGGTTAATAATATATGAGCATGCAACTAAAGTGGGTCTACTGGAAAGATAAGCTGATCAACTATCTTAAATGCATCTTCTAATTCAGTACCTATTTTTTTCTTCCTCTTTTTTTTTTTTCTGTCCATTTAAAGGGGAGGGTTTATAAAAAGAATTGTAGGCAGATAATCATAGCAAATCTATTCCCAAGCTAGCTCAACCTTTTTTTCTGGAAAAAAAAAAAAAAAGAAATACTAAGAGGGACAGCATTTTTTGATTAAAAGGAAATTACACATTTCCTCCTTAAAACTGATTTCTCTTAATCACCTCTCGTTCATCACACACACACACAGGTACCACTAACTACTTGTCTTCACATTCCATAATCCCTTACTGCCCAAGGACAACCTGCTTTCTCTGTCACATGAGGTAAAAGTGAAGTCCACTCCACCTAAGCAATTAACTTGCACCCATATTCTCGGTCCCTAATGAAGGCTGATTAGGGGACTCTAGTACTTTCTTCAGTTTGTTTTCAAGAAGAGAGTTAAGTACTCTGGAAATCCTCCACAGAAAGACTAAACTGAGGTGAACAGCATCTTAATCTGAATTTGAGTGCATGTTAACTGCCCAGTGTAGCTGGCTTGGATGCACCTCAAGCTCCTCTTTCTCTTCACTGGTAGCTGCCACTCATCTTCCAGAGCTTTCTGCTCTGTAATGCAGCTCAACACACAGCTTTCCAAGTGTGGCAAGTCACCATCAACAGGCACAAGCCAAGCAAGACCAAGAGACAGAGCTCATCCCCATCCAAGAAACAAGTTTGCAACAGCTGTTTCCCAATATGCACAGAATATCTGTTCACCTATTTTCTCTAGAAAACACAGTCTCCAAGAGAAACAAAGAGCTCTGACAGCAAGTTAGTCAAGAGGACATGCAGGTGACATTCACTTTCGTTACATCCAGAATCATAACAGACGGGCTTTTGGCCCAAGTCATCCTACCTGTAGAGAGAATGGAAAGAAACAGGCTCTCTGCAGTGAGTTATCTCCTAATATAGGTACTGCCAGTCAGACAGGATGTATCACCCTCTGGAGAGTCACAGCTCTCCCACAAGAAAGGGAAACTACATAATTTCACAGGAGTGCAATGCATTCTTTGGATATATCTAGCCTATCAAATGAAGTGAGCCAGGAAATTTTCTGGTCTGAAGGACAAGTGGCCTGGCACAGCTTGTTTCTCTGTAGATTAATTTATTTCACAGCACAAGTATCTGCACCTAACCTGTCTAGCAGGAATGGACCTGGCACGTGCGAACCTCCAGACAGTACCCAACATCATCTTGGAAAATGCTGGGCCAAATCCATGGTAATGATTAAGACACAACAAGTGCGTGCCTGAGCTCAGACACCGTGCTCAAGCACAGCAGTCTTGACATTCTACAGATTGTCAGGAGAGTCACAACTCTTAAATCTGGCAGATCCATAGCCTATGGGGTCCTTTCAAAAAAAAAAAAAAATGAGGGTCATATCTATTCTGCAAGCCCTGCACACATTTTCCTATGCAAAGTCACAGTTGATTTGGGAGGTGCTTTTGTTATCCAAATAGAAAGCCTATTTTACATGATAGGAAATTGCTTAGAAAGGCCAAGTGTTGTTATCTGAATAGCCTAGGAGGTCAGAAGCTAAAGCAAATCACTGCTGCTGCAGAGAAACACAGACATGTCACTGTGTTATATTACAAAAAAAAAGACCTATGTTAATCTTTTTTTATTTTAATGAATAACAAGACTTACTGCATTACTCAGTACTCCCTTCTTGAGTTGATGTATTTTAAAATTCAGAATTTAAATCCATTTTTGTATTTTCTACTATTTTCAGCTTCAACATTTCAGTGTATTTTAAAAGGCACAGTGGCATAAGAAACCACCAAGAAAAAACTATCTGCTGACAAAATTACTTTTGATTAAGTAGATATATGGTTTCCACTAGTTTACATTTTAGCATTCTAAGTTTGGCAGATGCAATTTCTTACTCTTCCAGATTTATTTCCCCACTGAAAGATGTGAGAGGGGCTCAGATTCCCCGCACAGCCAAGCTCAGCTCCTGTAAGGAGCCCTCAACTCTTTAAATCTCCATCAGCCCAGTCCCAAAGAGTGGAGGGCCCTACCTACCTGAGTTCACCTGGTGTCTGAATTGGATTACACCTCAACACCACAACTAAGCAATGAGTTCACGTGCTAGCCCTATGATAGTTAAGTATCCACCTGAATGGGAGATGTTAAAATATCCCTCATGCAATAGCCATGTGTGACTCAAGGGAATGAAACTCTTCCTTTCAAGTAACCTTAGGGTTAACAGACCAGAAGAATATGATAGTAGGGCTATCTCACATCTCAATTAAAAGAGCAAGGGATGAGCTATTTTTAAATCACATGGATTTGAGCTTGATTTTAAAAGTTATCTTCTTTGTCCTACATGTATTCCAAATCAGGACTCACACAAAGTCTACCAGAAAAACCCTCCATAGTTCAAACTCTATATAGAATTTTACATGCATTAACCTGCTGGGTAATATTAGTTAGTGCTGCTAGAGATCAGCTCTGTACCAGTTCAGCACAGTCTTTTACTTACCTTCAAAAAAGCACATTAAGGAGGAACTATAGGTGGAATTCATGCCAACATTAACTAAAAACTGAGCATCTATTCTAGGACAGTCAAATCGTCTCATTGTCTTCTCCATCCCATTTCCCTCTGATAACTTCTAGACAGGCACCTCTGGAGGGTCAGTCATCCTACTGTCTTAAATGCCTGTCTTAGAACAAAAAGTGCTTCTCTCTGTAAAATGGAGCTCTGATGATCAGCTCTGGCTGGATGCTGGTCACACACTGGATAACCTATTTAAAGCTTGTGAAACAAGTTGTATTCAAGGATCTAACTCCCACTGATACAGCCATCCTGTACTCAGCTCTGTACTGACATAACTTCACAGCTTCCATAAACTGTACTAACTGTACCAGAGGTACCTCTGGCATCTCTGCAGAGTGCTGTATTGTGCCATGGAGACATACCCATGAACTAATGAAAATTCAACATTCATATTAGTAAAAAGAAAAAAGTCATTAACTGCTATTGAACTGCCAATTACCCAGCATAACTGCAGACCTCCCAGCACAGCTGTTTTACCTTCTCTCTCTGCTGTATGCAATATTACATTCATATTGCAGGTTACATTATCACAGCAACCTGTAACCGGCTCCTAACTGCTGAGAGAACAAATTATTTTGCCAAAATTATTGGTTCAAATCTGTAATAGTGAATAATGAATTAGACATGCCTAGACTTGGGGATTTTTTCCTTGCATTATCTGTAGTTATAAGGAACTCAAATTCAATTACAAACATTAAATGAACTCTCCTTTTGAAATTATTCTTCTTCCAGCTATTTTTTATGACTCTGTGTCACATGGGAGAAAAAAGAGTTTGTCCTGGATAAGCTAAAACCCCTAATGGAACTAAATATTACTCAAACTCTTCAACTGAAAGTTTATATTATCCTTCAGATTGCACTTGATAGTACCTGAGTTAAAATTATTTATATAATAAAATCTTTATTAAAATAAAAATTGTGGGGAAAAGTGTATCATTACTAAATGATCCCAATGCTCTGGTGACACGTAACCAAAAAGTGCGCTCTCTCAGAGCCCTCAGACTCAGGAAGTCTCAAGTCACAAATCACGGGAGGTTACAAGAGTACACTAGAGAAGTTTAAACACATGTTTCTTTTATTCTTTTCTAAGTGTCCACTACCAGCCAGTATCAGAGTCAGGACTCTTGGCTGGATGGACCCCTAGTCAGATGTGTCATGGATGCTTCTCTGTTTGTGCATTGTCTTCTGCCATGCATGAGTCTGTCTGTCGTGCTTTTATCCAATTGCTAAGTTTTCTCTATGACTACAGATACTAACTTATCTGAATAAGTGCTCAGTGCTTAAATAAAAACTTTCATATAAATATCACTCTTCCTTTTCTCTTTTTTTCTGTCTTCAAAGGAATGGGAAAAAATGCTAGGCATATACTAGGTATAAATCCATATATTTCCTGTGAATTTTTCCCTCCTGTATAACTTAAATTAACATACTTCTACACTGCTTAGGCATGATAAAAGGCTAGCAACAGAAGTAAAAATGCACTTAAGGTTACATGCACAGAAGTCCTCATCTTGCATTTTACAACTCTTTTTTTTATGACCAGCATATCCAAAAGCACACACATGCAACACCTGTTGCAATCAATGCAAAGATACTGAGAACACGATGGTCATACACAACAGTGGTAACTAAAGGCATCTCAGATGGTGTGGCATACCCTTACGGCACTGGCATACATTACAAATGACCTATGGGAGACTCCTGATCATCTTGAGCACCAGCACGAGACCAGCAGGGGCATCTGAAGCCACACCAATGCACACTTGCGTGTACAACCCAGGGGAGCACGGACAGAAATCAAAATTAAATCAAAGCACAGATTCACAGAAATATAGTGCTGGAAAAGATCTTAAAGCATCAGCTATCCCAGCTTCTCCAGGGGCAAGAGCAACACCACTGGAAGAGGTATTTTTCTAGTCTCTTCTTGAAAAACTGCAACAAAGGAGATGCTACAACAAATGTAACTAGCTGAAAACTAATCTGAAATCAATTAATTAATTTCTTCAAGTCTTACTTCAAATGGTTCTAAAGAGCAGCTGATCATCCTCCTCCTACCGCCAGCTTCCTGCACTTACGTCTTCTCTCCATCTTATTTTTCAGTGCTAAACAAGCCCATTTACTTCAACATCGCCACGTATGCCCTGTTTTCTAATTATTTTAATTAGAAACATTTGTTTACCTTCCTTACACCTCCTATTTATTTCCATCTCCCTGAAACCCAGTGCAAAACACTGGACAGAGCATTCTTGCTCAGGCTTCACTAAGGGTGGACAGAGAAATCCCTCTATCTCATGACACTTCTATTTATGTACCCGAGAGTAAGACGTATCTTTTTTTCAATTGTATTGCACTTGTGACTGGGATTAATTTTTTCACTTGCTTTAGACCCTAGTCCAGTAAAACCTCTACATCCTCTTTTTCTGTGCTGCTGCTTAGCCAATTCTTTCTCATTTCAAATACAAATCCTTCCTCCCTTACAAAATGTAGCTCTTTGTGCTTGCCCCTTCATTTAGGGCCACTCCCCTAATTTGTAAACATCATTTTGAATTCTCTTTTTGTCCCCTGAAATGTTTGCAATTATTCCAAATGGATGTCATCACAGATTATATCTATTTCATCATCCAAGTCATGATGATTCAACATTGGCAGCTGGAGCTGGCTTTTAAAAAGCCTATTGCCACCTCCCAGCAACATAAACTACCTCCTTTTCCCTGCATAATCAGGTATTTTTTCACCTCTACAGCAGCCACTTTCCTCTACAGATAAGCAGAAGCCTTGGTCATCAATTCCCTTGGCCAAACAGGAGTCATTCTCCTATCACACTGTCTGCAACAAGCATTTCTCTCCATCAGCAGGAACTAGGAAACATGACAGGAGTGGGGAGAGGAGTGAGGGAGGCTGGGGGAATCCGTGGATATTGTCCTGAGGAAGAAAAACAAATAGGGCCAAGAGACGGGATTAGAAGAAAGGTTGCTCTTGTTGCCAGCTGGCAACTAGAGGGCAGGTGACCCGCTAAAATAGACTGTCATCCAGGAGCAGTACCCATTGCTGCCACCTCCTAGTGGATGCCTGCTGGCTCATCACCAGCACAGTGAGAGTGTACATGATTTGCAGGGCCTCAGGAGATGCTTCCCCGCCCAGGTGGTATTTCTTTTTTCTTCTTCCTGTTGTTTTTTCTTTTTCTGTCCACCAACACGTACAAACATATATATGTCTCTACACACACACACACAAAATTATTTATATGGTCTATTTGCCATATCTATTTAGTATGATATACTAATCTCCCTAGGTACATTGAATTCTAAAATACATAAAAGCAAAAATCAGTATATAAAGTTATATATTCTGTTTCATACTCTTATGATTTGTGGTCAAGTCATAAACACTGCACACATTAATCTTCTAGCTAGAAAACTTGTGTTTGCAATAAAAATGATTATGTAATCAGTCTATTAGTACAACTCATTTAATTTCTCCATCTGAATCTTCAAAGCAAAATATGTCACAACTCAGTTATGATTTCCTGCATGAGGTAACTTTGAGATTCTATTTTCAAAGTATTTCTAAAGTAGCTGTTTATGGTAGGAAATATAAACTATGTTTATCATAGGAAACATAGGTCACATGTCACTGTGCCTTGCTGCAGCCACTCAAAGACTAACTGAATTATTCTGGCTCTCTCCATAGCCATTCAGGAAATATGGACACCTCCCAGAAAGATGAATCCTTCCTTCTTAAAAAAACAAAACAAAACAAAACAAAAAAACAACACAACAAAAAACCCACACAGATATCTCTTACACATTAGCGCTTATCTCCTCCTGATTCCATAGGGAGCCTGGAGGATGAGCTTTGGCTGGACACCCAGGGAACAATTCACTTACCTAAGCAAGGTTGTCTGGTGCTATTTTGTATGCCCTGGACTACGCAATACCCCTACACAGGGCTGGCAGGTATGGCATAAGATCTCTGTCCCCTACCCTTATGGAGAGGCAACTGGAATCCAAACGGGATACCCTGAGGCACTAAAAATATCTAAGAAGCACTGCTGAAGTGTTTATGTTAAGATGAATGTTTCTCTGGACTCCATCAGCTGTATTAACAAGAATAATACTCAGTTCTTTAAACTTCAGGAGCTGGTGTCATGTCTAACGTGCACAGAGCACACAGACACGGCAGAGGGCTTGCAAGAGATCTACACCAACCTGGACTGGAAATTGGAGGGCAAGTACAATACCATGAAACCAAAATGACAGTAGACATATTTGCCTGTGCGGCCACATTCTGTTCTAGATCCCCGTTAACTACGGTTGTAGAGTTTAGCAATCCAGCTCACATTTAGACATGTAATTGTATACAACTCAATTTACATGAACTCAATACCATCCCATTTTTGAGACATCTAAGATGTTACAAATCTCATCAACAGAAGTATGAAGGTTCTGTACCTTCAGTACTTCAGGTGAAATATGAACTAATTCACTTCAAAATAAATATTTATGCAGCACTATCTAAGGGAAGTAGACAATATTTGCCCTCAGTGAGTAAGAACTTTAGTTGACCTTAGAGCAGCAACTAAAACAGTTTTTCAGAAAGATGTCAAAATTGCTTTGAAAATCAGCAGACACCCAATGAAGTCCATATGTGTACTTGCAGTTTTATAATGGAACATATGTAAAAATAAAAAATTACAGTGTTAGCATAGAACAGATTACATCTTTTTCAGAAACAACAACTCGTAAGTTTTATGGTCTGACTTTATGTCAAGCTAATTTTCTGAGTACAGTATTCTCAAAACAGCAGGATGACTATGTAGCCAATAATGCCTCCCGGGTTTTGCTGGTTTGAGTTTAATTTTATTGAAATTAGAGCCTTTGAAAAACCCTGGAAGAACAACTCTGAAGTTCCCTCCACACACAAAGAAAACACAGACAGCGCTTTAGAAAGCAGTAGCACAAGTTTCCTTTCTTAAAGGAGATCATACTATTCTCTGCAAAACATTATCTCTAAGGAGAAAGGTTCACTTTTGCACTGATCCCCTTGTTTTCTCTACCTGCTTTGGAGCTTTACCTCCCGTAAACTATAACATCCTAAAATTATGGGAAAATGAAAGCACAGCATCTTAGTCCTCCAGCTATAATGATGCGTTTAAAGAGGGGGTTATTTGGAGACTCAATGTATTGATTATTTAACTTCCTGAAGATAAAAAGCTAGAGGAGTATTTGGGTGCTTGAAAATTATGTGCCTGGAACTAACGCACTTGATTCACAGACCTAATGTTGAACAAGAATCAGACTATACAAATTCACCAACTGTGGATACTGTCGGATTGGAAACTGACAGACTGGTGAAAAAGTAGAGAACTATTTATTTTTCAATTCACATCTAAGCAAAACATACCTCTAAAGCACAGAAAGTAAAGAACACAATCAATCCAAATAAAGTAAAAGGATAAAGCTAAATTCTTTAAATCTGACAACAGTAATCTTTCGTATTCTTTATTTATAAAATGACTTGCAGCATTTTCTCAGTATTATGTCTGTTATTATTGATTACTATTTTGTTTGGAGAGCTACATTACTGTACATTTTACAGGCATTTACAGCAGTTTTAAATGCAATTATTGGAGCTATGCACAAAAATAAGTAGATGGTTAAGTACTCAATTACAGGTATAATTTGTGAAATAGGTAAATAATAATGGGAAAGCATGCACAGATAAATCAGGGAAATAAAAAATATGGATATATGTATATGCATATATATGTGCAGGTCATTAACAGACTGCAGCTCTTCCTTGAACAATGCACTTCTTACATGCAACTTCATTAATTCATACTTGCTAACATATATATAACTCAAAGAATAAACACAAAAGCTTATTATTTTACTTCATAAATGTTTAGAATTTTCAGTATGATGTAAATAGTATAGCAAAATAGTAATTTTGATAATGCTACTCAGTATTTTCAAGATGCTATGAGATCACATAGAAACTTCTTATTTAAAACTACTCAGTAAAACAATCTGATGCTGTGCGGTTCTGATACTTGCATCAGTCCTCCTGATTCAGTTTAGCATTTCAGCATCGAAAGTAAAGAAAGAACTTAACTGTTCAATGTAATCTGAAAAGAGGCAAATTACTATTCAATTAGTCTATTCTAAAAAATAGCTACAGGTAGCCTGGATGTGCAATGGGCAAATGATTTTTAATAATTTTCAATAGAAATACTAAAAATACACAAACACTTTTTTAAAATGCTGGAATGCCAAATGAATAACTGGTAACTGAATATTCATAGAGGACTATATTGTGCATAAGCCTACAGTTTGATTAAGAATAGCAAAGAGTATGATCCAAGCTGTAATTCTTGTTACAAAGACTTGTCATCATATTCCTGAAAGCTACATTTCAGGCTGCCTAAAAGGCAGTATAATAAAACTTGCTGTAATAACTTTTTATTTATATTCATAAAATTGAAGAATGTTAAGTCTCTGGTTATTTTATTTTTAATATAAAGATGAATTTTAACAAGCTAATTTATAAAAGGTTACACCAATGTCTAGATTTAAATCGAAGGAATTATTGTCCATACTACCACAGTTCATAGAGAGAAATTCTTGTAAGACATTTCAATAGTTAATGAGGCTAAAGGTCAATGCTCACAATATCTGCTTGGAATTAAATGAAAGAACATGTCAAAGATCAAAAGTTTAGTGGGTAACCAACATGAAGTTCAATAGCTATGGCTCAGGTCTTCAAACTAATTGTGACCCTTTTTTTTTCCCCCTCAAAGTTACTATCTTAGAATGTATATGTCAGTAATCTTGAAAAGCTCCTTCTGTTCATCCTTATTCATTGTTTCTTGATATTGACTCAAGAATCTTTGAAGATCAGAATAAAGCTACCTAAAACAAGCAGAAGCAATCAACTCAGGCAGTTCTTGAATATAGCTGTGCTTGGTCAGAGATTGACTTCTTTCACAGGGAGAAGAGATAAGCTCAGCTGAAGTAAGGTGTTAGCCAACCAGAAGCCCTTTCCGCTCATTTTTCCTGAAGTAAATTAACACAGTTTTTGTAACAATAGTTCTTTAGTAATTCCCTTCAGAAACACGCATTTGTTTCTGTTGCAAGATCAGTATTGATATTTTTCATACTTTGCATTGCCTCATGAGAGGGCATGGAAAAAACCTATTCATTTCTTTAGAGCTCTGCCAACTAATGGGTACCAGCAGGCACTGACTTGTGGGCCAGCTAGAAACTAAAGAAATTGGTAGGCTGGCTCACTATTAGGGAGAAAGGGATGGCACCCATCCTCTTGAGGAGCTCTTGTCTAATTCAAGATGTAATTACCTAGTCTAGCAGTGCAACAAGCAGACTAATTACCTACTTCTCCTTATACCCCCGCTACAGTAGGTTGGACAAGTTGTTATTTAAACCTAACAGGCTTTCCCACAGCTGGGGAGGGAAAGCACTGTACATCCTCTCATTTTCTTTCCAGCCTCAGCCTGCCCTTCGATAATATTTATTGCCTGTATGGCACTTCACATACACAAACTGTTATGGATTAATTTAACGCATAATGTGGAACTTCTCTGAGTGTGGAGCATGGCCAAAGGTGGGGAAGGTGGCGGTGGGGATAGTGAAGTCAGACTTTTGAATTACGCTTCAAAGGCTCAGCTTCTAATTTCTGAGAAGCAGTCCTACAGGTGCAGAAGAGCCTGTGGCTCTGCAGCAGCCTGAATTTGCAGGAAGCCTAAAATAAACTCTTATAAGTAGGAACTGCCTCATTTGTCCCTCTTGAATGCGTAGAAAGGAAGATGTTGGTGACACTTTTAACTGCAAACAGGTAACTGTACCTCTGTTAAAACCATTTTTTAGGAGACTGGAAGTAGAGCAAAAAGTTTCTATCTCACAACTTTGGGTCGACCACGTGAAAGAAAGGGCATGATTAATGAAAATACACAGCTCAGACATAAAGCCAAGCCGTGCTACCTTGTAACACCGTAACAGCGCACAGAAAGAGGGGTAGTGCTGGTGTTAGTGTTACTTACTGAAAGAGAGCTGAGCTTCCAAACGTGCAAATTATTACTTTTAATGCCATAAATGTAAGTACAGCATTGCAGAGCAGGCTGATCTTTTGCGCCAGGCTTGCCAAAGGGAAAATCCGAGGTACAGGAGGAACAAGTAGTTTGCTCAGAAACATGAAAAATCCACCTCAGATTTAGGATTAGGACAAGAAACGTGGATCCTGTCTTCCAACCCCAAACTACCAAACTGCACAGACGGGGGGACCGAACCGCAGAAACACACCTGCCTGTTCCTCAATGGCCCTGACAGCCCCCCAACAGCATCACTTTGCCAAGAGAAATTACAGTTCCTCCAAAGCCCATGGGCAATCGCGCCTGCTCTAGATGCCCAACGATATTTAACACGCTCGCACATGTACAGAGTTTATCCCCCCCCGACAAGCCTGGTTGTTGGGAAGCCCGAACCACGCCAGAAGCGGGAGAATGCCGACAGCCGCGGCCCTCCGACACCGGCAACCCCCGCCGAACTCCGCTCCGCATCCCGCCGGTGCCGGTAGCCCGTCGGAGCCCAAGCGAGCTCCGGCTGGCGGCGACCGGGAGGGGAGCGGGGAGGAGGAGGAGATGGGGAAGTGTCTCAGGCGGCCTGACAACTCCGGGCTCGGTCGGGCCACGCACACCCGCGGACGAGGGGGGAGGCCTTCCCGGGAGGGGAATAAGAGGGAAGGGGGGAAGCGCCTCTCCGGAGCAAATAAAGTTTGGAGGCGGAGAGGGCAGCGCTCGGTGCCGCGCTCGGCTGCCCCCGGCAGCGGCGACTTCGCCAGAAGGGAGGGACGGGGAACGGGCGGCAGCCCCGGCGCCGGCCGGGCTCCCCCGGCTACTCACCATGTTGACTTCGGAAACCATGTCGATGCTGGCGATGTCGATGTTCATCCCCACGCAGACGGGCGGACCTGCGGGCAGAGGGGACCGTCACCCGCGGCCGCTGCGCGACTTGGCGGGCCAGAGGGGCCACGGGAGCCGACTCCGCCGGGTTAGGAGCGGCGGGCAGCCCCGGGGAGAAGCGGGGGAGGTCCGTGGGGGAAAGGGGGCTCCGGGCGGCGAGCCCGGTCACGGCGACTCACCTCCGAAATCCGGCCGGAGGCGGATGTCGTAGCCCTTCAACAATTTATCCACAGTTTCTTTCACGAAGGACATGTTGCCGGGATCGTTGACACTGTGGGGGCGAGAGAGATGAGGGCGGGGGGGTGTCGGGCGGGGGAGGCAGAGGACAGGGTGCGGGGGACCAGGGGCGACGGCAGGAGGAGGAGGAACGAGATGGGGGGAGAGAGAACATGAGCTTGTCCCCCTGGCGAAACACATCCCGCCGCCGCCGCCGGGGCACGCTGGCTCCTACCTCTGGGCGCAGCAGACCACGGCCACCAGGACGGGAGCGGAGAAGATCCCGAAGATCCTGCCTCCCCCAAAGCCCCACATCCCTCCTCTCCGCGCTCCCTCCGCGCAGCAGCCGCCGCCGCCGCCGCAGCCGCGATCCGGCTGCCCCGGCTGCCGCTGAGGAAGAGGCGGAGGCGACAGTCCCCGTCGTCGTCGTCGTCTTCCCCCCTCGCCCCCCCTTCTCCCCCCAAAAAATTACTATCCCCCACCCCCTGCCCCAACACCGCTGCCTGGGCCGCGGGGGCCGCCCCAGCACCCGGCTGAGCCCACCCGGCGGCCGGACGCCGCCGAGCCCCGGAGGAAACCGCCCTCCGCCGGAGCCCGGCCGCCTGGCTTCCCCGCCGCCTGCCCGCCCGCCCTGCCGCCTTCCCGCCAGCCGGGAGGGGAGGGGAGGGGAAGGGAAGGGAGGGCGCCGCCGTCCCTCCCGGCAGAGAGCCCGAGGAGGGGCGCGGTGGGGAGCGGGGCTCGCCGGGGCCGGCAGCAGGAGGCGGTGGCTCCCCCCAGCACCGCCTCGGGGCACGCCCGCCCCGCCGGCCACGGCCACGGCCCCGCCGCAAGTCCACCTGAGGCGGGGGTAGCCCCCGCGGCAGCCGGCTCCCCGCAGCCGCCTCCTTCTCTCCGGGAAGGCGAGGGGATCCGGGCTGCGGCCCGCCGGGACCCCCGAGGACCCGGGTGAGAGGGGGCTGCCCGACGCCCGAACGGGCTGAGGGGGCGCCTCAGCCCTGGGGCCAGGCTGCCCTCCTCAGCTCCGAGCGGGGCGACTGTGCCCACCTGCCCCCCGGGAGCCGTGCCTGGTGGAGGGAGGCCCCTGGGGCAAGAGAGGGAGCCGGGCTGGGAGCCCGGCCCTGACCCGCAGAGAGCCGGAGGGGGTCCCTGCCATGGCCAGGGGTGTGAGCGTGGTGAGCACGTACAGGTACTGGGCCCGAGGGTCCCGTCAGCCATCCCTGCGAGGATGCTAATAGCACACATCTAGACCGTCATGTTGGGCCTCCACCGGCTCCAAAGGCAGGGAGAAGTAGCCGGGGGCTGTCATGTGGGGTGGTAGTGAAGGGAAACTGCGCTGGTGCCGAAGGGATGTAATAGGAGAGCTATAGGCTCACTGCTGTGTCGCCTGTGAGCTTCTGGGTGCTCCTAACTTTGTATAAAACACTGGTTGAAGTGGAGACAGCGCAGTTGTTATTGTTGCTAACCTCCTTCCAGGTTAATTATTCCTTTCAGCAGGACTAATTGGCACAGAAACAGAAGCACACTGACTTGGCTGTGTTGCTTTGGTTCCAGAGCCAGCTCCTTCCCAATGCCAGCCCTCTTCACCATGCTCTACCAACAGTGTAAGCATGCCCTGAGCCAGCTCCTGATTCTGGTCACATTGCAATCACTGGCCACCAGTCCATGACAGAGCACATTTCACTAGTCAAGGGAGAAAGGCAATGTCTTTTTTTTCTCACTTTTTCTCTTTACCATCTGTTTTTCCTTCTACGTATCCTTTTCCCTTAGAGAAACTGCTAGGAGAAGGATGGATGGACATTTGCTGTGGTGTTGTGTACAAGTGAGAAAGCACGGATGGCTTTTCATCTCTCCTCAACAAATTCTTGAAACAAAAGACATTCGTCCTGACCTTGTTGCTGTTGCAATTAATAATAAAAGACCAATAAAAGAAGGAGCAGGCTCAGTTTTCAAAACAATATAAAACCCTATAGACAATGAGGAAAAATGTAGAGAAACTTGTGTGTTGCCAAGTGATTTGTGATTTCATATTAAGTCTTGCAATATTTGGATTTTTAATATTGCCATAATTACTGTGATTATGAAGTAAATGAAAATCCTAGCTTTCATTTAAAAATTAATAACGCTTATGATGAAAGCTTGAGAATTCTGACATGAGGCATACATGACTCAAGGGATCAAAAATGAAAAGTCATATTATATATATATGAAGTGATTTGAGGCCCCTGGATCCTGATATTGTTTTTTAATACTATGTATGGGCAGTACTGAAGACTAATTCTTTCAGAGACTTCAGCTAAGGTGAGTTTAGGGAAGGGTACCAACTCAGTTCTTTCCCCCTTAGTGTTGCAAGAAAATATTGACACTGAAAAAAATAGTTCTTATGAAGAATTTAACATGGTTTAAAAGCACATTTAAGCAGTAATAACTTTTCCTAAATAGATTGTCAGTTTTATAACAGAAATAAAATATTTTAGAGAACACTATTTCTGATTAACACCCTATCCTGGTACTTTGGAAACACATCTGAGGTAGGAATGAATCAACAGTGCTGTAGAGTGTCATATTTTATCACTTCATTTAAGTATTTGTCTTCTTGATCTTTCAGAGCAACCGTTTCCATTTACTTGTGGGTATCTTAAAGATAATCCGTGTTAGAGCTGATGGGACAAAGAAATAGTTAGGGGGTTATGGAGCATTTGTTCCTTTAGATTCAATTAGGCTTGAAGGACATTAAAAATTATAAATGATCAATGAATATCATGAAAGGTAAAAATCATCTCAACTTCTCAGTGATACAGCATTTACAATGAAAATGGCACTTTGGCTTTTGTCCACAGGAAGGACTCAGAACAAAGCTTCTGTGGCAATGGTCTGGAGGTAAGCCCCAGCAAAGCTCTGTACAATGCAGAGTATTTAAAGAAATAACGGAAGCAAAGACTTTGGGGGAGCTATTTAATGTGACTAATAGGAAAAAAATGGGCGCAGAAATAGACTCTTTGGCCTGCACCCAAAATTTGCCACCCTGACTTTTCTCCTGGAATTAGGCAACTAAACATCTCCTTTCAAAAAGTAAACAGGTTATTTCAATGCATGGCAGGAAGTAGTCTTGTCACTTTTACTCATTAAAGCAAAGCACCCAGTCAGAACCTGCAGGTTCTCCATCCAAGAAAATTCCAAGTATGTGTCTCCTGAGGTGAACCCAGGCTACAGAACCTCGGGGTAAGGTTTTCATCTTAGTTGTCTGAAATGTTCCACTTTCCAGCAAATAGTTAAGTAGGGGAGAGAGGGAAAGAGTTAACATCACTCTGTGATCTCGTGGTTTGTCTCTTATCTATGAAGTCCTGTTATTTCATAAATAATCCAGTAACTCATTAATTACTGGATCAAATAAATCAACTTTGAGAGGTGTAAGGAATGGAACCTGATCCTCTGCTGCCCTTAGGTGCCTTCATCATTGCTCGCTCTCACTCTTGCTCTTTTTCCAACATACAGTCTGTCCCAGTAAAATTATCCCTGTAAAAGATGGGACTTCCAGTATCGTAGTTCAGGGACTAAAATTCATCACCATTTCTACTACTTTGGTGAATATTCCAGCCTCTGGGCCATGGGACAGTGAAGACCTATGCTCCCGGTCAAATGTAGTTCAATAAGGTAAGCACGGTGATATTCTTTTCTTCCTTAGCATTGCCAATATGGGTAAAGGCCACATCAAAAATGAGTAAGTCTACACTGCAAAGGACTGTCTCTGGGCCATTGCAAATACACATGGAAGAATACACCTGCCAAGCCCACACATGAAAATCCTTGGGGTAAGTGGGGTTACAATGGATTCATCAGCCATGTCTGGGCTTGCAAGCACCGAGGCTGGTCCGTAGAGCAAAAGTGCTGTTGCTGAGGATCCGACATCCACACCATACACATATTGGGTTGTGAGGTTTTTTCACTTAGGAAAAGTTCTAATCTGGTCCCATAGACTAGATGGTCATTAGCAGTTGGACCACGTTCAGTGTGTGGCTGGGGTGCATTTTGTACCTTAGTTTCATATGAAAGGAATCGAGTTGGTGTGCTCTGAGACTGCTCTGAGATGTGAACCAAAGCACAGTAAGTGGGAATGATCAAATGACTTAGTTCACAGGCACAGTCCTACTCTGAACTAAAACGCTATGTAGATGCACCCATCATCTTCTGTCAGGAGCTGGAACAGAGCAAACTCAGCCTTTGCTAAAGAACAGAAATTGTTGAAGGCAATGGGAATGGAATGAGGAGCCACCCAAAATTTTGGAACAAATTCCAGTTTTCTTCATCATTGTCAGTACTAATGGAGATACAGAAGAGGAGGCAATGATGGGAAGGCAAGAGAAGAGGGGATGTCTGCTCACAACTAATGCATTTGCAGCACTGCCACTATCAGTCACCAGACTGTAGGAGAAAGACTCACTTGAGAATCAGAGAAGTATTTGATCACACCGTGCAATACATCACTGAGCTCTTGCACTGGAAAGTGGTACTGAGGGTTTGCCTGACAAAATGAACATAACCCAACTTACACACTGAGGTCAGAACGTTTTCTTTTTCATTTTCCTCTCTGGCTTGCCTGTCATTTAGCTGATTTTGACAAAACCCCAGTCTTCTCCTGGAGTAAACTGCAATCACAGAGGGTTCAGAGATACAAAAGAGAGAAAGGGAGAAACTAAAAAAAGTGGGAAGAATTGCTGCTACAGCTGAAGTGGTGTCTTCTGAGGAACACAGGACATTAATCTTACTAGGCTGAGACCCATGCTGCTGCTTACCTATTCTGCCTTGCAGCCATTTTAAGAGACTGCTGGTTTAACCTGCTGAGAAGGTGTAATTAATAAAACTGGCTGGGAAAAAATCCACAAGAAAATTTTCAACTCTTTTTTTTTTATTATTTCTCTTAAGCCTGACTTCTTTTTTACTTTATGAAATCAGAAGTTGAGGACTATTTTTGCAAAAATACCATTGAACAGAAACTTAATATTTCCTTCAGAAATCTCAACTTCCTTTCTTTCTGCCCTACAGTGTCTCACCAGAAGCTGAGTTTTAGAGTGACAGGAGGATGCTGTAGAGTAGATATGCAGCATCAGGGCTAAGGGAGTACTCTACAATTTAACAGTCATACAGTGTGTTTTGCCTGTTCAGATAATGAGCAGTGGTTGTTGGATATACTGTGTGAGGAAACCAATATTATATTTATCTACTATGTACATTTATCAGAAAGCATATGTAATATTTGCTGATGTTAAGTAATACTCAACAGTTTATGCTGACTTGTATCTGGCGATGAGTTTACACTCATTGTCCCCATGTCTGTCAGGCAGATTGCAAACAGTGTTGCATGAATCCATTTGCTTTGGTTGCATAATTTGCTGGTTTTCATTTAATTATACAGAAATATTAATATTGTTATGTCAACAGTTCTGATGTAGTGGAGACTGGAATGTTTCAGCTGGGCCACATAAAGACTAAGGCATTCATCAATATGAATAATGGGGACAAATTTGCCTTTAATAAGAAGCTTGACCCAAATTGCTTTGAACTGTTGATTAATTTTCAGATGGTTATTTTTCTTCATACTCAAGAAAACAGAACAAAAATTTGCATTATCTGAATGAATTTTAAAGAGTATTCCTGCAATATTCCATTCCTTATGCGGCAAAACCTCTGGATTATGCACATAATGAGTCAGGCACATCAAAATAAAAATCCATTGACACTTTGGCAGAGGAAGAAATAATCAAGGCTCTTTATTACTCACATTTTTTCATCATAAAGATTAATGATTATGTGCTGAAATAACACAAAGGCATTAGAGAAGCCTGTGGTGCTTTAGAAGTACTATTCTTTAAATCTCTGTCCTAATGAAAACACAGTCCGCATTTGGAAAAACAGATAAACAACTGAGTTCTGATTTATTTTTTTTACTGTAACTGCAGTTGAGGAAGAGGTATTTTACATATAACTTCTTTGTTAATAATTTCTACTGGAGTGTTCTCATCTAAATCCCTTTGTCAGGAGCACATTATTCTTAACAAAACAGTATGCAGCGGTTACCTTTTTTCTATAAGGTTAGACAAAAATAGAAGTATATAGCCCATTTATTTGTGTTCTTGTATTTATCAATAACTTAATGAATTTGTGATAATTATTGTTTATACAATCTTTTACTACAGCAGCCAGAATTCCAAGTCAAGACCCAAGCCTCACTGTGTAGGAGATTATATGGAATGAAGACGACAAGTGCAAGTTGTTTGAATTGATTACTTAGATTTAGTATCATGTATATTTAAAGGAAGATTAAGTCAGAATCCTAACTGATGCATCTGAATAAGGACTAGCTAAAACACCAAGAGATGCTAAAACACCAAGATGCTGGTTCCTGACATTTTCATCCAAATGTTCCTTTGAATTTTAACAGTGGAAAAGTTGAAAGACAAAGAATAAACACTGGAGGGGTAGAGGGGGAAGCAAACATGCAAACACTCCCATATAAAACAGCATCAGCAATGAGGAGGGAGTGCAGTGAAATGATTTGGCATCAATCCTGATTTGCTAAAATTAGGAAGAGTTTTGGAAGCGATAATCCAGGGTAACAAAGAAAAAGCTATGGGTAGAATAAAGTGAAAGTCTGATGCATGTCTTCCTCTTACCCTTTGAGGAGGTTTTTTTACTCATCTTAAGGAGTGCTCTTAACAGGAAACAGCCCAAGAAGGATTAGGGAAAGGAAATGCTTCAAAATGTGGAGGTGTGTTTATACAGAGGCTGTATCCACAGCCGTGCACTGCCAAGACACCGTGCTCTGCTGGTGGAAGTGCCTCTTTTAGTCTCTTTAAAGGCATCCCTTTTCCTAAGGCTGTGCCAGCCCGCCCTTCTCTCTCATTCCCCAAACACTGGCATCAGAAGCAACCACAAGTAAGCTTATAATACACAGATCAGGATAGTGGGCCATCTTCCATCTATGGAATAACATGTAAATTAAGCTGGCTGTGTAACTACGTTTCTTTGTTACGTGCACTGTATAGAAAGGAAAATCACTATATATAAAGGGGAATCATGATCAGGTAGATACAGAATTTTGTGTATGATGATCTAAAGTAGTTGTCATTGTGCCTTGATTTAAGGATTACTTTGTGGCTCAGGAAAACAAATGAATAAATGTTAGTAATAATTTTTAACATTTTAAAGGCTAAGCATTCCGTTTACTGATAATAGTCATGTTTTTAAAGTCATTTTTGTTACTCACCTTGTGTCATAAATTGCATATAGTTTTTTGTTTTCTTCAACTGCATTCCTAAAAAGAGAGAAAGAGAGAATATCATTTGCATGTCCTGTGTCCACAGCCAAAACAAAGGATAGTTTAGAGCCTTGAAGGTTTTCAGACCATCATTGTAGAATCTACAGATGGGAAAAAAAAATCTATAAATTGACTTGCTCAACCCCTGACATGACAAGATTGTAATAATCTTTTGGAAGTTGTCTAAGTGAGTTTTTAATTATAGATCCATGACTCTGTTGCCAAGAAATGAAGAAGGAAAAAAATAGTAATTGCTTTTGTGAAAAAAACAATGCAACAATATGGTTTTGATAGAGCTATGTGAATAATTTTCAGAAAAGATTTCTAATTGATGCAAAGGAACATTATCCAATTAAGTAACTTCATTATTTTTTTTATGTCAAACTAACATTGAAGTTTAATCCGATGTATTCAAAATAAAATGGATTACTTTATCTCTAATCGTTTAAATACTTTTATGTGTGTTTAAACATTGAGGTTCATATAAAAAGGGCCTTTTGAAAAATTGAAGCTTAAGTCTATATTTTTGAGCTTTTTCAATTCAAATCCACGTGACTTTGCAGAATACATTTTGCATTTTTTACCCAGAAAAAAAAGAGGTTTTTTTCCTGCATTTTTTTTTTTGTTGGACTGTTTCAGAACACTGGGTAAAATAGGACTCTTCTGAAATACTGCTACTATTAAGAGAGAGCAAGAGGAGATGTTGTCTGAAATGTGTTGGCCTTGCTGGAATCAGCAATAGAATATAAGTTTTAGCTAAGTAGTTTCTGAGAAGGCGTGATGAATGTAAGGGGCTCTCCATAATAAGTATTGATTTGTATCTTGCAATCTGATTTATGTCTCTGTGCATTACTTTACCTGTCTGCTTAGAGAAGTTAAAGAGAAGCAACTAAAAGCATGGGGTAAATGATCCTGAGTTTGAACGCATTAAGCTCCACTTATATGGGAAAGGTAAATCCTGGGTTTGGTCCCCATTTCTGCAGTGGTTATGCATTTCACATTAAATATGCACTGGCTAAAGGGTGTTAAGAGCAGAGTATTGTGAATGCCCAACTTCCTTGTGCTCTGGATAGGGAGATGTGGGGCCTCTGTCATGTCTTGGATCCCCTTGAAATACACAGCCACCTAGAACAGAACAGGCAGGGCTGGGTAGGGCTCAGGTTAGATGCCACCATCTACTCCATTTAAGATGCCCTGAGTTACTTGGAACACTGAATAGAGCTGTCAGTTAAGAGACAGGAGCTACACACGCTCTACTGGAGAGGTTACTGGAGTCCAAGGGGGGTTCCTGGGAGCATCCCAATGGCTCAGGATGCTTGTGTATGGGAACTGGGCCAAGCCTCTCAGGTCAGATACAGCCCAAGAGAAGGATCCCCAGATTTCTATACATAGGCTCCATTAACTGAGTTGACTAGATCTCTGTTGACATAATGGGAGCACCTAGTTCTCATATAGACACCTACATGTAATCTTCAGATGAATCCAACTCCAAACTTCACAGTATCTTATGTTCTTTTGATAGTTCTAGACATCAGGACTCACAAGTCACATTGCTCTGTGTTTAAAGATCATAACATTACATGCCTGCAACCATGCCTGAACATGCTATTTTGTGGTTTGATTGATATTCTCCAGTATAGCTTTGTTTAGTGTCCACACTTCTTAGTTGTCTGCCACCGTGACTTGATAATAGGCTTGGGGTAAATTTTTGAGCTCAGCAAAGAAGAGAGGAGGGGAGAAAGAACAGAGAAGGGACATCTGAAGCCTTAACATTGGTGCAAATATATCACCTAACTATAGTCACATAACTCACATTGGTAGAGCCACATGGTCAATATCATGACAAGAAGATAGCTGGGCTCTTCTCTGAAGTACACATGGCTGCTTGCTGTGAGGTGCAGGAGTGAGCACTTTAAATTTGCAGAGACTGGATGTAAAAAGTCAGGGAGCACACTCACCCAACGTCTTCCTTTAGGACTATGCTCCCAAACATAGTCAAAGATACCTGAGAGACAGATGCAGCTCACCCTGTAACCATGACAACTAGCATGGAATTCATAGCAAATTAGCTATGGGTGGACGAGGGCACTACTAAATGACCATATGTGGAATAAGTGTCTGGTTTCAATCCCCTTACCTAAATATATCCATACCCATAAGATAAAAAGAAACTTGGATATACTAATAGTTTCTTTTAATATATTTATCAATATTCTCAAAAGAGTGCAAAACATCTTGTATGGGCACCTTGTGTTTATAACTTTTGACATCTATCAGCAAAATTGCCAATGGCAGGATAGAATTAACTTAGCTTCTTTTTTTCTTTTTTTTTTGGAAGAGAGATGGTAACAGCAAAGGGAGATCAGGAAAATAATTAGGCAAACGAAACAAGAAAAGAATTAAAATTCATCTTTTAAATGTTGAAGTTTCACAATGAGCTTTTATTAAGACTGACAATGCACTCCATTTTTTTCTTCTCTTTCAAAAATGTAGACCTATCTTGATGTTGAAATTCTCTTATTCAGCAGAGTGGTAAAACGCTTTGGTTTCTGCATTGAAAATGCCTTCTTGTGAATGATGAGTAAATGGAGTTCATCTCTTACAGAAGTCTCCTACTGTTTCTGTCTGCCTGGCACCAAGGGAAGACATGCTTCTAAAAGTATTACAAAAGTAATTCCCCCATCACAAAAGCGCCGCATTAAAAGTACTTATATTAAAAGCACTTTGTTGTATATGAATATCATTATATAATTGATTATTCCCATTAAAATGCTTTGCATCCTTATCACAACTTTAATAAAAGAACAAAACTGCTTTGAATATTATACATGCACTTGCCTAGAGCCACTATTAAGCAGAGAGGCTCTGTGTGCAGCCAGGCAGTCATTGATGGTAAATCAAATGGAGGGCATATGGTTTCAGTATTGCTGCTGGTGGAGTTTTTGTTACTAGAAAGAGCTAATGTTTTGCATTTAGGATTATTAAAGTAACAAAAATAGTAACTCGTCTTTCCCCCTTTTTTCTCCTCCCAGCTCTCCTGAAGTCTCAATATAATACAGGAGAAGATACCATGGGCAACCTATACTGGAAGGCTAGGGATTTCCTAAACTGCGAAACAAGAACTTTGTGTGCTGTTTTTTAAAGTCTGTACAATTTCTGGATGGTACCAGAACTCAGAATGTATCTGGTTGTGATTCCTTCTTGCTGGGGTAAACATCAGAAATTAAATGTGTAAGTCTGAGCCAGTTACCATAGGCTGCCTTAATAGTGCGGACGGGAAATAAAGTTAAAGAAACTCCAAAAGCTGAAAATGGCTAAAAAAAGGTAGCTGAATCACCCTCCAGCAGTACCTAATAACTGCAAACATGGCCTATACCCAGTAAGATGTTAAACTTTTGAGTATGTCATACCACATAATTCCCATCCATGTTGTTTTAATGTGGAGGAAGGCTAGATTTGTTTCAGTACATTGAGCGTATTGCCCTCCAAAAGTGTATCAGACCAAGATGTCTTATACGTCTTTAGAATACCTCTGCTAATGGTAAGTGGACAGCAAAGAAAAACAGGAAAGCTGATAGGTTAGTACTATATTTCTGGAATTGCTGGAGTCTTTTAACTAGATGTAAGTTAAATTTTAAAGAGCAATCATCACTTCCTGTCACACCTTTAAATCCTACAAGACCGTGTAAAAGCAGAAATTAAGTCAAATACCATATTCATTTGAGAATAGTCTTTAGGAGAGTGAAATGTGGTAGCCCTTTCTGGATTAAGGCCAGGACGTGAAGCAATGCTCGTGAATCACAGAATGCTTAACAAGTACTCTTGATGTTTTGTATCTAACAAAATGATTCAGCATGAAAATATAGATACAAAGGCTAATATTTATAGCTCTGAAAGTAATACTAACAATAAGTTAGATATTTCAGCTTCAGAATCTGAAAACATCTGAACGTGGAATGGCACTGTTAAGAAAAAATACTTTCTTTTTCTACTCTGGAATGTACTCACACAAGCCACTTACAAACAGGAAGAAAAACAAATATGATGTTAAACTCCTTCTCCACAGGCTTGGAGAATGTACACCTATATTTGAGCCTTTTCATTTTGAAGTGAAGAAAATACTTTTGTCGTTTCACCCAGCACACACAACAGAGATGAAATTAAGCCCATACTACATGGCTTTGGTGCAATAACTATTGGTTTAGCAGATAAATGCAAAACCTTAGTGTAACTCTTCCTCCCTGGGACAACTGCTTCTGGACTTCTACCTGAAGATTACTCAGCCCACCTTGTAAATCCTGCCTTCAGAACCTTCAGAAACAGTGAGGCACCCACACTAATGAGTCAATAAAATTCACTTTCCGTTTTCCTGGGAGGTTCAACCCATGCTAACCAGGTTAGGCATTCAAGGATATCATTGTCACACAGCATGATAGGCACTAACAAATTATTTTTAGTACCTAGAAGCCTATCAAGAAAAGTAAGAAAGTACAGAGTGAAATGCCAAACACAAAAATGGGAAAATGTGTTTAAAACTCCCAGGATATTATAGACACAGTTATTGAATTACCATTGTAGATCTGCTGAAACCTCAGTAAGAAGCAGACGATGGAGGTTTCTGCTATAAATATAGGAATCTTATAGCTATCTCTTATTTTTTAAAGTATAAATTAAGTGGATGCAAGCCAAGTTTTCATAAATAATGCCAAAAAAGTTTATGTATGAGAAGCTTAAACTATGTAGCTCTAGCTGAAATAAATGTTTCAGTGAACATGATTTTAAACATGATTTATTCAAATGTTATGTTAAGTAAGCATTCAATATGCTTTTATGTAATGCTGATGCCCAAGTTACATGTAATTATGATGACATTATAGCATCCTTGATCTTTCATAACCTCTCTAGAAATTCATTTTTCCCAGCATCAAGCTCCACAAAGAGTATGGAAGTGACAATGTCACATAGTATAAACTATTACTAGAACAATACTTTTCAGGTCCAATTCTATGAGGGCTAGCCAGTCTTGACTCCTTTTGACATCAGCCAGAGTTGGGAAGTTTAGCTTTGCCCAGAAACATGGCAGCAAATTTGCAAGTCTAAAAATCTGTTTGTTGGCATTTAAGAGCAAGGTAGGAAGGATGAAGTGAGAATATGTCAAGACATGGACACCTTTATACTCATATCTTAAATCACTGATGTTCTTGAAGGTGTTTAGTTCTAGCTCAGATCCAATAGGTTCTATACAGTTATTTTAGTCCACAGGATTTCTTTTCTTTTTTTTTTTTAATGCATTCTATTTCCAAATATAAAAATTACACACAACACGGGTGCATAAATTTGCCATTATTCTTACAGTAAAGATCTCAGAATCACTGCAGATGGTTCAGTGAAGGTCCCAGCTCCATGCTCAGCAGAGGTCAAAAAGGTAAACAAGTGCTAAGAACAATCAGGGATAATAGAACAAAACAGAATCCGTACAGTATTGTAGAAAGCTGTGGTCTACCCACATCCTGTAAACTTCATGCAGGTCTCTTCCATCTCAAAGAGCTTGAGAGCTAGATAAAGGTATAGGGGAGTAGGGGAGATCTACAGGGACTGCTACAGGGACAATTAAAAGGTATGAAATGGCATTGGTAGGAAGAAAGAGACTTAGGTTGAGACTCTTAAGTCTGGAAAGCAGACGAGGAAGGAGAGATATGATAGATGTATATGAAGCCACAGACTGCATAAATCATTATTTGTTATTGCTCATGCTATAAAAAACAAAGGAGCACTCAGATGATCAGGCGGTCAGTTTAAAGCGAGCAATATGAAATCCTTTTTCACACAATGCATAATTAAATTGTGGAGCTCCTTGCAAGAGGAAGCTGTGGAGGCCACAGTTATAAATGGGCTCAAAAATCCATTAGACAAATGCACCAAAAGGAGCTCCATCAATGGGTATTAAAATCAATGTTGTGAATGCACCCTCTGGCTGAGGAACTCCATAGACCTTAGACTGCTTGAAACCGAAAGGTTACACCTGTGGAAGAATTACTTTACCTTTCTATGTGTCCTGTTTGTTTATGATCCTTCCAAATTATGTGCCTATCGTCAGAGGCAGCAAACTAGACAGCAAACCAGATGCAACTTTGGCATGACTCATTAGGGAATTTTTATGTTCAATGCGATCAGAAATATCTGTTTGTGGTTCACTGTGACCCAGCACTAAAATAACTTTCACGTCTTAAACTGTCCTGTTGTTTTCGTTACTATACCCTCCAGAAATAAATGACTGGTTTTCCTTTTTCCTTAAATTAGTGGTTCTTCAGAAAGTCATTCAGTTGCATATTTTTAATTTCTTTCTTCCATCCCCTGAAGCACTTGCCGGTGTCCCTTCTAACCCTCATGAACTATTGGAGTGTGGTTGTAAAACATAAGCATTTTTTCAGAAAGGAAAACTTTCAGGTTCAGTTAATGCTCATGAAATCCTGTAGAAAAAAAAATATCTTTACGCTTTCACAGGCCAGAATATATGCTCAACAAGTGTATCTATGTTATAAAATACGTGAGATCTACTTCTTGGTACAAGGATTGTTCACCTTTAAGGTATATTGGAGTGCACTTCAATTTTGGTGGCAGCAGAAATTATTACTTAGAACAAAGCTTACTCTTTCAGCCCCTTCAATTTCTATTTATTCTTCAAAGCATTTTTTCATTTTCAGAATGCAAGTTAATAGTCTGGGTAAAAAAAAAATAAGAAATCATGAAGAATAGTTGACACCACTTCTGAAAGGCTGATGGCTGAAAAGGCCAGCTCCCCACAGAGGGATTTAGGTTTTTCCACGCAAAGTTACATGGGAGGCAGAAAAGAGCCTTGAGTTCTCATCCTGGCATCCTAGTGGGCACTGTGCCTGTTACTCAGTGACCTGTATTACAAAATGCAGAGGTCACCTTGACGCAGCATTGACAGTTTTGAATGAAAGTAGGTGTTGCTAACATGCTATGTGCTGAACTCGGTGCTGTTGTGTAATAGCCATGCCAATGAGCACGTCTGTTTGACAGGGCCCATTAGGTCCCCCTCAGGTACTTTCACTGCAAAAATTTAAGGTGCCCTCGGTCGCCAAAGAAATTAGGGTTTCCCTGGACCATTCCTTGGATTTTGTAAGCACCCACACAAAACAAAAAAATACTTTATTTTGTTTTGTTTAAAAAATAATATTTGGGAAACTAAAAAACTGGAGAGAAGGCATTTCCATGAAATACTCAAGCTTTTCAATTATTTGAAAAAATATAACGAGGAAGAATAATTTCTTGATCCATTCTAAACCTCATTGTGAGAGTATATATTGTTATACACAAATACAGAAAATAGGGTTAGGAATCCCCCTGACAGCCACCTCCCGACTGCCTACTTTGTGCTGACAAAACTAGTGTCCAAATTGTGCACAGATAAACAATTTTAAGATGATGAAAACATGTATGATCAGATGAAATAATCACCTGGATATATACATGGTAATACTTTCTCATAGGCTGCTACTGCTTTGTAAGTACAGATAAAAATAATTATTCTAAGTGATCGCTAGTCCTTTCGGTTGTTTAGATAGGAAGCCTTTATAAATTCAAAGGCTGTCAGCCTGCAATATGTGTCATGAAACTTGAATTTAAGAGCCCAGCCCTAACATTTACATTCCTAGGTTATGTTTCAGAGTTGGTTGTAGATGTTAAGAATATTGCCTTTGGGACCTTTAAGTGCATTGTATCATAGCCTCAAGCTGTACTTTCTTTCATCCACAACTCTTCTTTAAACATCAGAAGTTTTGATTTAAAAGAGAAACAAGCTGGTAACAGAGAGCATGCATTTCTGCATTTTCCCAACTTCACATAAAGTGTGATGGTGAGAGAACTGTAAATTGTAGTCATGGCAGTCTACGAAAAATTGGAAATGTTCTATAAATTGGAGAACACAGAAATGTTCTTTGCTTTAAAAATGAATGAGAAGAAATAAAGCATTTTTATTTTACAGGTTTTTCAGATGTGAATATGTACACTTAAGCTGACCTGAATATACTTGGACATCCCACCATCTGTTGCAGTGCTGTTTTATTCTAGATCAGTGCTTTAATTAGGGCTCAGTGGAATTTTAGCAGCTAAAAGTTTGGGGTTTGTTTTTTTTTTTTAAATGCAAAATCAACATCCAGTGACACTGGAATACTCTCAGCCCTCCTCTTGACTTTGCTAGAAAAGAAAGCATTGACTTTTTGAGAATGAAATGGTTTAGATAATTTTGTTCAAGTGGTGTTTCAAAATTCCCTCCATCTGTATTTTAAAACACTGTGAAGTACTTAAGTTTGAAAAAAGACTACGGAAATCCAAAGTAACATTTCAATACCTCAGTTTATCAAGAATCTTATAAACAATTTTAGATAAGCCTGAAATGTTTTTCCATAGCCATTAAAAACAACAAAAAAATACCTCTTCATACCCCTGTATGTGTTCATATTTCTTCAGTGCTTATTCATCCACTAGAATCTCCAAACTGCCTGGCGTTGTTCATTATCATCTTTATAAATTGTGTTATGCATGCAAACTGGCTAAAAGGTTCTAATATAAATTTAACTATATTTTGTGTTTTTCTTGAAAAGCTCTCAATTGTTCTGTATACATATATTAGACAATGTAAAAATGAGGCATCTGAAACCTCAGAGAAGAGAATAGTTATTAATCTCCATTTAAAAATCCACTTGAGGAATATGGGGCAAACACCATGGAATTGAATCATTTATCAATGTCATGCAGTGAGTCTTGGTTATAAGGTTTCCTTGGCAGATAGGGAAGAGAATGTTAGTCTCCTAATATCCCATACTCTCTTATAACTTCTAGGAAACAGAAGTGATATTTTCCCCTATTGAAAGCACCTCTATATTCAACGGTGCTTTAGACAAAATAAATCAATTAGACATCCATTTTACAATATTTCAGACATCCTAATACCCTTCATTTTGGCATGCATAACTCTTATTTATACATTTATTTTATATGATTAAATATAGATTAATTTGTAACTCTAAACTGCAGATTGCTAGAACTCAGGAGTTATGGAGGAGCTGACTTCCCACTGAATGCGGTATGACAGGGAATGTAATTTTGGCCCTTGAGCAAATGAAATACTAATTCCTTTACTAACAGAAAGTTTCTTATGACTCCCAAACTACCTGGCTTTTTTTTTTTTTTCTTTCACGCTCCCCAGGCCCTTGAAATTTCAGCATGTGGACCCCAGGCAGAGAGTGGGTACTCCAAGAGAGACCCAGAGCAGACTGGGACTGTAGCCGGAGGGACTGGAGGCTGAGGCTGGACCCTCCTGCAGCCTTCCCAGCCTTTCATTGATGCTAAGCACAAGGGAACTGCCATCTCTTTTGGTGGCCCTGTAAGTACTTTCCCTGTTCTTACTCACTTTCTGTAAGTTCTATGGGAAATCACTGAACAGGATATTTTGGTCTGATCCAGCGTTCCTATTCTTATATGTTTATAACTGTACAGAGATTTGCCGTTTCACCAGGTGTCTGTACATTTAGCAGCAGTTTTAAATCTTGACAGAATTTCTATAGTAATAATGTCTATAATGAAAATCAGCTATAGTTCGCTGAACTTTAGATCCAATTTCCTTTTTACTTTAGAAATCAACATCATATTATGCTTTACAAATTTTCTTACTTTTCATTCAATGTATACAATCTAATAACTTTCAGAAAGTTTAAAACCTCATTCTTTAAAACAGCAGCAAATTGAACAAAACACATACCTCATCAACCTTTATTCTTTTCTTAATATGATCCCATCAGTAATAAATGAAATTGCTACAAGTCCGCTGTAATTGATGCCAGACTGAAAGAGGAACCAATGGAGCTGACAGCTTCCACGTTTCAGTGTGGTATGTTCTGGCGTCTGCTCCAGTTTCCCTCCTGGAAAGATTAATCTAGCTCTTGTAAATAAATAATTTTTTTAAAATCATATTTCTTTCTAAACTGTTTTCATACAACGAATACAATCCTCTTAGAACAATAATTAAAAAGCAATAATCTTTAGAAAAAGAAAACATTGTTCTGACTAAAAACTTTTTATTTTTCTATTAAATGAAGGGGTTTATATAAAACTATAGGCCAGATTGTGCCTCACACAAACGTGACTACTCTGGAGGTTATGGCAAGCTGCACAGCCCATCGGGAGCTCTGGAGCTCCATCAGGCACAGCAGACATGGGCCAGATGCTGCAGCTTCTCTGGCCTACAACGTACCCTCTTCTGGGGGTTTGGCCAGGGTGGAATATGACTGTTGTTTTTTTTTTTCCCATCTAAAAGGTTGGTTGATAGATCAGGAATGGGGGTGCAATGAAGACACAGCCCTCACTAAAGTGCACAACCCTGCCTTGGAAGGGCACGGGAGCACACACAGGGGTAAGTGTGTGCCCCCCCCCAACCCACACACACACACTTCATGTGCTGTAGTCACCCTCCTTGTTCCAAGGGCCAACTAGCATTAGGTCAACCTTCCCCTTAGGAGGTATCTCTTATGGCTGCTTATGGATGAATAAAACTGCTTGAGATTCCCATTGCCTTTAAACTGTGATAAAACCAGGGTCGCACTATTTTAAAATATGATGTGACTTTATCTGTTGATAGTCAAAGGACACCCCAGATTAAACTGAGAGGTGTCCTTAATACTGATCCTCTAAGCCAGAGAGCTTTGAGCCTGTGTAATGCTACAGGGCACTGTTGAATCTGAGGGCATGACAGGCCCCAGGTTTTCTCTTCTTGTTCTATAATATGTATTAAATGCCAGGGCATGAGTTTTCTGCTGCATCCAGCCTCTGAGCTGCCACTTAACCCTGAGCTGCTGCCTAACTCTTCAGTGATTAGAAATGTGCTTAGACATGAAGATACAGAAAACTCAGCAAGGAGGAAGGGAACTGCTTTGAGTGCTCTGGCCATTCTCCCATACGTAACTGGGATGAGAGACAGGGTGACATCCCAAGTGAAAGAGGACTTGGGGCAAGTCCCTGTGTCATCTGTGCAGCTCAGACAAACAGAAGAGGCCAAAAAAGTCTGCACAAGTCAGAAGAGCAAACATGGAGGAGAGTGCAGCGATGGCTTAGCATGGGAACAAGAGCCATTTTGCTAATGAATTCAATGGATGAACAAACTTTATTTCTCTATTGGAAAGAACCCCACCATGCTGCGGCACTGGGCAGCAACATCTACCAGCTACTACTATACTAATATAAGAAGGTTAGCCAGAACTGTGGGGAACACAAGTGATCTTTGGAGACTCTGATGTACTCCCTGATACAGGAGCTGGGTCATTTTCCTTAGAATTACGTAAGAGGCAATCTTTATAACATAGGCAGTGTGGGATATTCTAGGGGTTTTATTTCATATATTCATTAGCAGAAGTCAGAAGATTTTACCAAGAAAAGCATTTATCTAACATCTGGGAATAGACAATTCAATTTTCATGCCCTATCAAATCACACAGCTATCCTTATTAATATTTCACTCCTGTCACTGAGAAAGACTTGACCACATTGCAGGGTGCAATAAGGATTAACCCATTTGTTCTTGAAAGGAGTTTATCTATTTCCACGTGTAGATACGCACAATTCTACACCTGAGTTTCCTTTTTTCTCTCTTCTACTACTCTTTTCTACTAGCTAGCTATGTACTGGTACTATTAAAGAACATTTATTTCATGATAACTGACATTTTCATTAGAAGGGTCTTAAATAGGGAGTGTATAATTCAATTTCCAGCTAAGAAAAAGAATAATAAATAAATAATGCTGAAGCCATCTTCTTGTTCCTCTCTAATGGGACGTTAATCGTTAATCTTTTAGCCACTGGGGAAATAGATACAAGGAAAGATTGAGAGGAAAATAATAAGAATAGTAATAAAAAAAAAGACTGAAACAAAATTATCCACATTAGCAAAGTTACCAATATCATGGAGTGTTTACATGCAATAGAGAGAAAGGCAGGGAAGGCTTTCATTTTTTATGTAGGCATCTGAAGGCTCAAAAGCCATGGAGTAACAGCCATATCTGTTAATTTTTTTAAAAAGATAATAAATCTTCTGAATTATTCAGGCCCTTTATTTCATATGGAGCATTGTTCAGGTATCACCTTCCAAACACGCTCAACTCTGTGTATCTCAACAAAAACACACAGCAAAACATACAGCATCAGCTCCTTTCCACATTAAATCTTGTCTTTAAAATGTTAATCTGTGTGCAGTCATAGCTGGCTTAAATATACCACATTTGCGTAGTTGTTGCTTGCCACCACGGATTTTACTGAGTTTCGGCATCATTCTTAGTAGTCTTCATTGCAGTTCTGGCTCTCAGCTCAACATCACAACTGGTCCTGGAGTGGTGGTAGATGGTACATTCTCCCTCTGTTCAGGTTTTCCCTGGTCTTGCTGTGACCTTTTCAAAGTACATTCTGTGATGTGAAAGATGACAGTGATCTCTCCTTCCCCTTAATCTCTTTCCCTGACACCAAGAAACAGACATCAGTGTTTCGAATTGGTTTTGATTACAAGCATCAGGGTGCTATTCCAGGAAGACAAGAATTTTACATTTAACTCCCAGTACAGCCAGGTTACAATCAGTCTGATGTATTCTAACACTGAATTTTTATATTTAGCACTGACCCTGCTGAATTTTTTCTTGTTGCAATTATGTTCATCTCTTACCTCTCACCAGTAGTATTATTTCAGTGGCTGTGCTTCTCCTGGGAGATCATGGTAGGAGACTTTTCCCAGTGAGCAGTATCAGCGGTAAAAGAAAAAAGCTGTTTTCAGCTGGTCTGTCTACAAGAAAACTCACGTTCAGATAATCCATGTTCTACTTACTTGGCTATGTTTTCTAATATGTATCTGTCTCAAAGATGTCAACCTAGCCAATAGGAAACACTAAGCAGAAGATATTAAAAGAAATTTAGGCCGTCGGATTCTGTCAGACAATGCAAAGGATGACGTACTTCTGGCAAACTCTTAGTGAGCAGCGAGGCTGCCGTGTTCACAACAAGCTACAGATTTCTTCACTGAAATCTCTTTTACAGTCATCCTTTTCATATGCAAACTATTTTTGAAACTTTTTCAATGTGAGACAGCAGATGTTTAATTCATAAGTGACTAGAGGTAACAGCCATCCCTGACAATAATTCGGTGCCTATTGTTTGTATCCTGCTCATAGCTGGTAGCACCGTTTGTAAAGTGAAAAGTAAAAACCTGAAGAACAGAGTGTTGCAAACATTTTTCTACTGAGTTTATAACCTCAATAACTTTGCATATGGGTTCAGTGGCAATGGATTCCTACGCCCAGAATAAATAATGTGTGCAGTTCATAAGATCAGGGCCTAAAAAGAGACATTTATGGAAGTAATTTGCTCCAAAATATTTGCTCATGAAGGTTCTCAATATAAGTAGCAAGAAGAAGTGTTTTTAATATGTAATTTCTAAATATGCTTTGAGGTCATATATTGCTTTGTTTTATGCAGTATATTCTCACTATCTCAAGTAGATCTCAGATATCACAGATAAGAATATCAAGTAAATGTCTAGAAATGTGTGGAGTTAGAATACAATAAAATATGCTCCTTTATTAGACACATTAAATGGCTGTAAGTATTATGCAGTGGATGATTCGCTTTATGTCAAGACTACTTCAAAATATCAAGATTCCAATTTGATATGTCCTAATTTTAAATCCATCATCCCCAAATGGGGTGGAGATTAGACCAACAATTCTGTGCATATTCTGTCTTGGCAGAGCTTAGATCTGCTTATGGATAGAAAAGTAAGCATGACTCCAACTATACCCAAATGTGCCCCATCAGGGGACTGCTGCCCTGACACATCGTATACTCAAATACAAAATAGAGAATGACAATACAGATCTCCCTACAATGTAATTGTAAAGGGACATGTGGTAGCTTGTTTTGTGGATCGCACATGCTTTTAGCAGATGCAATAGCAATGGTCTAATAATCAATTAAAGTACAGGATAAACAAGCTCAGCCTACTCTAATAAAGTTTGAATTGAAGTGTTAGCATACCACCGTGTACAGTGGTCTTCATTGTTTTCCTTGCTATGTTCAATAGCAAAATTCTATTTGTCATAAGGGCCCTTTGGGGGAGTATTATCTATATACAAAGAGAAAGACATACAGTGTGTGAACAAATTGAACAGGTTGCCTACCCTGCAACTAATCTGAGACCCCAGAAAAATGCAATATAAGAATGGGAAAATGATGGTATTATCAGAACAGACATAAAAAAAGAGGGCAGGTTTGTTATTCCTGGATTTCAGATAGAAATAATTGCACACGAAGAACAGATACATGTGCACAGTTAAAATGCTATTTTTGAGTGAAGCTCTTATGACAGGGAGCAAGTTACAGACCTAATCATGTGCCTGCACAGAAAACAGTTGTCTGAGAAGAACATTGTGATGGTTGCTGCAAATAAGTGCTTTAAAGCTGGAGAACACTAAAGCCTAAATGGACGAAGAAGTCCTAATTGTGCTTTCCTGTAAAACAGTATTGAGATTTTCCTTGAAACATGTCTTTACCTCTCTTTTATTCCCCAAAGAACCCTTTATCATTCATTACATAGGATAAGTAGGTACTGATTACACAGTACCTACTGAATAAGCAGCTACTTAGAGAAGTAATCTTCACCAGCCAGTTAGCAGTGCCTTATTTACTGCACACCCAAAGCCTGCAGTAAATACAGAATTATTCATTTTTTCATGGTCTTTTCTGGGCCACTCATCACTGTAGTATTTGCATGCCTCAAGAACACAGATGAATTTATCGCTGCCGAAAGATAGGAAACCATTATTATTATTATTCCCATTTTACAGCTGAAGAGATAGGGACTTGCCTGGAGCAACACAGTGAATTAGTTGCAGAGCAAGGATTAAAATTCATGGCTTGCAACCCTGTGCACATTACTGGAGACTGCACTGCCTTGCAGTCAGAGGTGCTGAGAAACCACAGCTCTCACAGACTTTGTCTACTACTGCAAGTGCTCTACAAGCCTTGGGCAGCCCGAGTTGGTCATCCATAAAATAAGATACACAGCTAATAGTCAGCTGCCAGAATATTTGGTTTATCATCACATTAAGAAACTAATACTTGAGTTCGGTGTTTACAAAAGGATCTTGAACATCGTTCACCCACGCCTGGGTGAATGCCTGAGATACTGGGGTGCTGGTGGTTCCAGGGTGCATAATTTACTTTTCCATGGTACAGATTCTGGAACTCAAAAAGCTGTGACAAAAGCACCATAAACTGATTTGAACAAAATGGCACTTCATGATAAAACTTCAGTTTTCCACATTTAGAGTGGAAAACTAACTGACAGGCTTAAGGTCTCTTCTCTTGTATTATTCACCCGAAACTCATTCCCTCCTGCTGTCTTGAGTGTACCCATGATTCTGCCCTAGCTCTCTCCACACAAAAAGCATCTGATCAACATTTGATGGCTGTTGTTTTGTTCTTTTTAGTAAACTGGGAAAACACCAGTAGATCAAACTGCAACCATTCTGGCAGTCATATTTTATTTAAGTCACTTTTTCTCTTTGAAGCTATTCTTTTGATCCTCTTCTATGCCCCTGAGATGGTATGTTCAGTGACCATTCCCACTCTTTGGCTGCTAAAAGTAACATGGGTGTTAGCTCCCGGTATGCACAAGTGATACTATTTAGACAAATAAGCTAAGTTTCTTGTACACAATTGCCCAGTGGTCTGTTATCCGAGTATACAGCCCCCAAACTAATCCACTAGTTTCCAGTTGCTGACGTTGAAAGGCATGCTGATAAATCCAGTTCATCTTACTCATGCAAGTAATCCTGTTTCTCCAAAATTTGCATCCAGTGGAGTTGCTGTGGACTGTGAAAAAGGACCAGACACAATGAGCCTGCAGCCTGGAGACCCCAACAGAGTATGCCATGCCTGTTTGGCTCCTTCAAAAACTACAGCACAGATAGTCAAGGAAAACACTCTGCACCCAGGACTGAACTTGGATCTGCTACATCCTACTTGTGCAGCTTTGGAGGTAGGATGCTTTCCTTCCCTCCAAGCAAAACTTTCCTTGGCAAGGGCTGGCAAGAAGGTATTCATCTCCGCTGAGAGCTGACCAGCTGAACACTCAATCACTTCCATAAAACTGGAACAGTTTACAAGGAGAGACCAAGGAAAATCCATACAAAGTTCAATGGACTAATTGGATGAAAAATCCATCCATTGTCCAAAAACATAATGGCTGCCCATAGCAAAGATCAATCTGGGTATCTCACAGCCAAAGGGCATATAAGAGGCATGGGTTATATGATGATTCCTCACAGCCGTTCTTAACTCCTTCTGCAGCTATATCATCCTCTTCCATCCTACTGGTTTTTTTTTTCAGAAATATTAAAATGAAAATGCTCAATATATATAGTGGTCTACTCTACTTTGTTTTCCATTGACTAATACAAATTGCCAAATTTTAACTTGCTCTACAGTTGTTTTGTGAGCAAGCCACCTGCATTTCTCATTCAATAAATTATTTACAAAAGAAAAAAAAACAACTCCATGTCACTACTTAATATTTGTGGCAAATCTCATTCTTCAGATTCAAACAAACTCTCATTGACTGAGTCATAATTACTGGGTCACACTTGAGGCATAACCTCAGTTGATGTATGGGCGTAGTTCCGCTGCTGTTCACTTTGGCAATTTATGCTACATGAAGATCTGGCTTATTGACTGATATACATAATATATGTTATTATTTTTATTTTTCTGGATTCTACTGTACTGGGACTGACAAAACATTTTCACACAAAGCTGTAGGACTGACATCACCTGCATTGGTGTGGTATATCATAATGCTTGCTATAGTTCAATCATTAATATTTAATATCCTGTAGTGTTAAATATAGATCATTTTGAAATCTCCATCACTATCTTTTCCAAAACAGGGCATTTTCAGGTTATGTCCTTTTTTTCTTTTCTTTTTTTTTTTTTTCCCAGCAGCTCTGTCCAGTTTCTGTAAACGTTAATTCTACATAGAACAATTTTAAACCTCATTTCTCTTGAAATTTTATTAATTATAGCACTTGAATCTATATAACAGAAGTCACATTTAATGGGATTTGGAACTGCAGAGAACATTTATTCCCACCTAACCCTTGCCAATAAATTCCGCCTGAAAAGCAGTATATTGCAAATCCTAAAATAAATGTAAGTTGTGTCTACAGCTTTCCAAATGGTATGCATTAATGTATTTTCTGTAGCAGCAGCTAATTATTACAATGAATCATTACAGGGTGACTTTAAAGCATTTGTAAAATTTTCCAAAAGTGGAACCAAATATTTGTTGGCATTTTTGACAGCTACCTGTGTTGATCAGAAACAGAAATAATGAGTTCTGTCAATATGACCAGTGTACATGTAAACAACACAGAGAAATGCAATAAATATGGAAGCTATAGCAGCCAAAAAAAGCTGATTTCACAACAAATTAAAATGTGTTAATTCAATCTTATCTTAGCATTTACATAGCCAAAAATCAGTTGACAGGCAGACTTGATCTGTACATACATGTATCAATAGGCATAAATATTTATAGCTTATAACCTAAATATGAGAGAGAAATATCCATGTCTATACTAAAATTCAGAGATGTACTGTCAAATACACTTTGGTACCTCTTGTCTTTAACCAATTTCTAAACTTCAAGTGCTCTGTCCTTAACATCACTAAATACATTTGTTTACTATAGTCCTATATTGTCCATAAGTACACTCACTCTTCATCCATTATGAATATTTGAATATATAGAATCATAGAATCATATGGAGGTGGAAGGGACCTCTGGAGATCATCTAGTCCAACCCCCTCACTGGAGCGGGTCTCCCTAGAGCACATTGCACAAGAACTTGTCCAAGCAGGTTTTGAATGTCTCCAGAGAAGGAGACTCCACCACCTCTCTGGGCAGCCTGTTCCAGTGCT